>JALGBA010000679.1:0-612500 GCA_023970755.1 Azemiops feae
AGCAGTAGGCGTGAGCTTAAATGGACTCCAGAAGATGGTAGAGGACAGGAAGGCCTGGAGGAACGTTGTCCATGGGGTCGCGATGGGTCGGACACGACTTCGCAACTAACAACAACAACAGTCTAGAGAAAAGAAGGACTAGGGGTGACATGATAGCAGTATTCCAATATTTGAGGGGCTGCCACAAAGAAGAGAAAGTCAACTTATTTTCCAAAGCATCAGGAGGTGAGACAAGAAACAATGGATGGAAACTAATCAAGGAGAGAGACAACCTGGAATTAAGGAGAAACTTTCTAACAGTGAGAACAATTAACCAATGGAACAGCTTGCCTTCAGAAGTTGTGGATGTTTCATCACTGGAAGTTTTTTAAAAGAGACTGGATAGCCACTTGTCTGAGATGTTATAAGGTCTCCTACTTGAGCAGGGGGTTGGATTAGAAGACCTCCAAGGTCCCTTCTAGCTGTATTCTGATTGATTGATTGATTACGGATGGTAACATAAATTATAGCAGATGGAATAACAGAAGAGCTATAGTTCACTCTGCCAACTTGTGTGGTGTTATGTATTCTATAGCAACTTAAAAGAGATTAAGTGGCTCTACAGTTTTACTGGATGTGAGAGAGTTGCCCTTTCTCTCAAACATACAACCCTGCCATTGATGATTATGAGAATGAAAAGGAAGTTCAAAATGTCTCACAGAGAAGAATATTTGGCTACTGATACTGGAAAGGAAGTAACATTATTGATGTACTTGAGGAAATCTTTGCTCTCCATCTGAGCAAGAAACAGCAGTTAGCCTTATATTGTAGATCAATATATGACTGAATTAAGGACTTCCGGTTCCGGTCGCAGCGCCCGCGGACATGCAGAGAACTCGTTCTCTTGGCCGTCCGGTTTTCCCCCGCCGGTAGACCCTGGATAGGGTCGAAAGTCGCCCTGGAGGGGTGACTATCATAGAGGAGGGCACTCGTTGATCACGGAGGGAGCGGCAGCTCCCTCTGCGGTCCGAGAAAACCACCTTTGGGCCGACGGGGAAAAGATCGGCCAGTAACATGGCCGATCACTCAGCTGCTCCAGTCGAAAGTCACAGCAACATCTAAGCGAAAAGAACCACCGTGGAAGATCCGGGTGAGACCTTTCCTTCCCTCTTGTTAATTTACCTTTTTCCCTGCTAACAGCTTTAAGAACTATTTCCCTATTTTGAGAAAGCAGCGTTTGATTACTGGGGAAAACGGGCTTTGGAAAAATAATTATTGTTTTTTTTACTATTTTATTTTGTCTACATAAGCAGTTGGAACTCGAGCATCCGGGTTATTGTGACTTTCTCTTTTGGCTTGTTTATCTTCAGTTTAGGTGAAAATCCTTAGGGAGGGGGTGGAATGTTCTTTTTTTCTCCCCCCCTCCTGAACAGTACTGCCTAAAAAACTTTTTGCTCTCTGGGCGGACTTATGTAGATTCTTTTGGATACAATGCATCCTGGGACTTGGCATGAAGCCCAGAAACTATGACTGATACAATGTAACTTTCTCCATTTGAACTCCCACTCCCTGATTTTGGCGTGATGCCCAGACTGGATTACAACATAACAACTGACTGCCAGTTTTTATCTCTGTGCTGGACTTGACTATTGGTTTTTTTTTCTCTATCTTTCTTTGGAAATATATCTCTGTCTGCATTTTATATTCTATAACGCTGCAATCTATTCTTTAAGCTGAATTTCTTTAAAAAAAAAAAAAGAAGAAGATGGAATCCTACTCACAGATTAATTATGGACTTATATTAGAAAAAATCTTGGAAATGAGACTGGAACTTAAAGAACATATTAGATCGCTTAGTTTCAAGGAGGACTCAGAATTAAAAATTGAAGCTCAACCTTTGATTGACTATGATACACAATCAGATCTACAACTTAATGAGATGGATGGAATACATTTACAATCTATTGAATCTACTGAATTTATTGAAGAGGAAGAGGACACATCCTACATGATGGATTTCTTTGATGATCAAAGGCAGAACTCAACTAAAACATTTACAACTTTAAAAGCAACAGGATTGGACTTCCAAATACGAGGCACAAAAAACGTTGACAACATGACAGTACAGACAACACTGGATAAAAGAGAAAAAGAATATGATTGGACTCAATGGTGGGAAAAGGCCTTTAGCCAGTTACTAAGATGGGAGGATTTAGAGGCCCTGTTGTGGAAACCTACCTGGCACAAAAAGAAAGCTAGAATTAGATTTAAAAATAAGAGTTAAAATTTTATTTGATGGGTAAAAAGGGCTTCTGGACGTTGATTGAACTAATATTTTTGAGATTTTTAAGGTTACTTTGGTATGAGTCAACACTAGATTTAAATTATGGATTTGATTATGATTTGGAATGGCAATAAGAAAAATTGGAAAATTTATAATTAAAGGAGTTAGATTGAGATTGAGACTGGTGAAATATTATTGATATTTTTATTTATAAGAATTGAATGGTAATTAGTGAGGTATTAAATGGATTAAATTGAAACAATTGAGGAATCTTTTAGGGACGTGGACTGATCTATGAAAATATTGGATAGAATATATGAAATAGAATATAGTTGAGAAATATTAAGATATAATAGTTATATTACTTGTTTATGATAGAAATAATTATTGTCCTATTATTATTATTATAATGTTATTATATTACTATGTCTAATGCAATAGTTTTAAAATATATAAATTCATGTTTATTTACATAATATGTATGTGAAATAGAATAAGAGATATAATTTGATTGAGAAGCATAAATTGAAATTGGAATAATAGATAGAGGTGAGAAACAATTTATATTTTAGGAATGCTCGAATTGTATACCATAAGAGGGAACTTTTAAAGTAGTAGTTTAAATCGTATATGTATGACTGTATTTTTTGTTGTGTTCTATGGAGTGCCCTATCTCCACGATGTGTTATAAGCACTTGGCTGTAAAACAAACAAAAACTAATAAAACTTGTTATGGAAAAAAAATATATGACTGAATTACAACTTAGTTACATCACAGGCCTGAAGAACACTGAAGTTGTTTATTTCATATTACAAGTTATCTCTTGTGTATCAATGCTCAGACAGGTTATACAAGTCCCAAACCTAAGGATGGTTCAGTCTTTTAGACCCAAGTAGAGTTAATATAACAGCAGCTGATTTTACCTAAGAATTTTAAAAAGAAATATTTTGTGGCTCCTTCATGGTTTTCTAACAAGAAACAGGTCTACTTCAGGCCCAGGGAGGATGGTTATTTATTTATTACCTTCAGTATTCTATCATATTGTATAATTAGTTATCTTTACATATTGTGCAATGTAATTGTGCAACTGACCTTGTCATGCACATAATTTAAAAAGGAGCCCAGATGATATTATATTTCATCTCATGGCTTCTCACGATACAGAATTTTTCTTCCATGTCATTTAACTTCTCAACACTATTGCTGCGGATTGCAAATCCCAACTCAACTTTCCCTAACAATTACTATCTTAAGAATTCTAAACTTATCTCCACACATCAACCAGTAAGTGAATACTACAAGGTTATCTTCATGCCCCTTAAACATTAATGCATGCCCCCAGCAATAATGAGTGGTGGGTGTATTTTTTCCACCTAGGCTTATCAAATAAGTAAAACTTTGGAAGTGCCTCATTAAATTCCTATTATGCTAGATCTGGGTACAGAATCTACATCCTCCAAATGTTATTAAATACAAGCTTAATAAATAATTATTAAATACACAACGATGTAAAATTATACTGTAGCTGCCAGTTCTTTAGCTGGTGTTGGTCTTCATATGCACTGAATTGTTTCCAAGAACCTTAGTTGTTGCAATGTATTAGTATAGTATATGTGCAAATCCAAGCAGTGTGGCCTTTTGTAATTGACCAACAGAAATGATGTCATTGTGCAGTTTTTCTAAGTGCTATCCATTTGATGTGGCAGTACATCTGATTTATGCCATTATCTTTCAACTTCAGTTTTCAGATCTTGAATTATTATTATGGTTGATCACACAGTTAGCCAGATATTTAGAGTGAATTTGGCATTTTTTAATCCAGCAAATGCTATTGTTTGATGGTGTTATTATTATTATTTCAACTCCCACAGCCCATGCATTATTATTGTCAGATATGTTGGATTCAGCTGGAGTCCAACACTATCAAGAGAATCACAGATGTTCCGACTATAGTCCGATTTCCAAAATTCATATTCTTTAGGCATGGAGTGGAAAGTATCAGGAAAGTGCAAACAGAAGAAGGTTCCCTGAAGGCAAAGCCACCATTGGCTACAAAGCCTTGCTTCTAATGCACAATAACCAAATGTATATGCTTGATGTCAAGGAAACTAGACATTAGACAGGTGAGATTAATTGGGATATTTCCTTACAAACTAACAACTTTCAGATGTTTAAAACACTGGATGGTAGTAGGAATGTATTCTAGAGGCACAGCTGAATAAAGCATTAAATAGTAATATGGGATGGAGATCTATAGGTAAATAAATACAGTTTATTTCTGATTCATATAAATAATACATACTATTTTGTTAAAGCATACCATCAATATTATGTTTAATTATTGAATTTAAAACAAAAAGTATACCCCAGGTCACAGCTTTGACTTCTTTAACATGTAGCCGGATGTCTAGGTAACAGTGCACAAGAAGAAATAAATTAAATAGAATATAACAGAATAGGATAAATAATAAAGGAAAAATATAACCATAGTCTTCAAACCCATAGTCCTCTAACAGCAATAGCAAAATTTAGTTCTCTCCTGAAAATTGCAATGGCAAGCAAAAAGCAAATTGCTTCAGGTTTGGACCAGCTCATACAATGATTAAGAAGAGAGGTTATGAACTCTGCATGCCAAGTGTGTTGGAGGCAGTGAAGTAAAACATGACTTCCTGATTTGATTGTGGAGTTAGAACTAATGAAGAAACATTCTGCCCAAGGGATATTATTGTATCAACCCTCTCTATCAAAGGTCAAAGGCAAAGATTAATAAGAGTTGTTGGAAAGGTCCTTCGAGGTCTTCCAGTCCAACCCCCTGCCAAAGCAGGTAGTCTTGTACCATTCTGGACAAATGGCTGTCCAATATCTTCTTAAAAACCTCCAGTGATGGAACATTCACAACTTCTAGAGGCAGATCGTTGTATTGACTAACTATTCGCACTGTCTGGAAATGTCTTCTTAGTTCTAGGTTGGATATCTCCTTGATAACTTTTCATCCATTACTGCTTGTCTTGACCGTAGGTGCTTTGGAGAATAGGTTTACCCCCTCTTCTATATGACAACTCCTCAAAGATTGGATGGCTGCTATCATGTCACCCCTACTTTTTTTCTTCATTAGACTAGACATAATCAGTTCCTGCAACCGTTCTTCATATGTTTTAGCCTCCAGTCCCCTAATCATCTTTATTGCTCTTCTCTGCATTCTTTCTAGAGTCTCCACATCTTTTTTGTATCATGGTGACCAGAGGTGGACACAGTATTCCAAGTGTGGTCTTACCAAAGCAGTGTAAAGCAGTACCAACACTTCACGTGATCTTGAGTCTATCTGTTAATGCAGCCTAGGATTGCATTGGCTTTTTTGGCAGCTGCAGCATTCTGCTGGCTCACACTTAAGTGGTTGTCTACTAGGACTCCTAGATCCCTCAACAGTTCCTGCTATTGAGCAAGGTACCACCTATACTATACCTGTGCATTTGATTTTTCTTACCTAAGTGTAAAACCTTACTTTTCTCAGCACTGAATTGATTTTGTTGGATAGGGTCCAGTGTTCAATTCTGTCAAGATCCTTCTGGATCTTGAACCTATCTTCTAAAGTGTTGGTATTGGTGTCATCTGCAAATTTGATGAGTTCCCCTTCTATCCCTCATCAACATTGTTTATGAAAATGTTGAAGAGCACTAGGCCTGAGACTGAACCTTGAGGTATTCCACTGCTTACTTTCCTTCATGTAAATGTAGTTCCATTGAGGACTACACATTCTGTGCAGTAAGTCAGCCAATTACATATCCATCTGGTAATGATGCTATTTATCCCACATTTTTCTGTCCAACCAAGAAATAGTCTACTTTGTCAAATGCCTTACTGAAATCCAAGTATACTATGTCTACAGCATTTTACTGGTCCTCTGGTTTAGTCACTTTGTCAAAGAATGCAATTAGGTTTGTCTGGTATGATCTATTTTGCTTCTGGTTATAACTTTGCTTTCTTCTAGATCTTTGCAGATCAGTTGTTTATCTTTTCCAGGATCTTCCCAGGTATTGATGTCAAACTGATTGGTCTGTAGTTTCCTGGATCCATTTTTTTTTTGCTTCTTTTGAAGATGGGAACCACATCAGCAATTTTCTAGTGCTTTGGTAGTTGAACCTTGCTAATATGAATGCTGTTCTATAATGTTGCAAATGAAATTATATGGAGTACAAATAGTTCTTGACTAATAACCATAATGGAGCCTGCCTATCATGGTCGTAAGTTGTGACAGTTGTAAATTAGATCACTCATGTGACCAACCTAATTTCGTGATCTTTTTGCGGTAGTCATTAAACCAACCAATGGTTCACTATTGTATTTATTTTGGCCCATAACTTCTCCAAATACAATAAGGCCTTTATTTAAAAGATTCACTTGGTGGACTAGGATATAGTAGAAGAAGATTTCTTCTAGATATTAACTCAAAATGCATGTATTTTAGATGTGTTTTAGATGTACCCAAAGTAGTTCAGACTATTTACATACATTAACATCATTTCTGTAATTTACATCATAATTATGCAAATGATGTCAACTGAGGCAAATAATATAAATGCAGATTTAAGGGACATCTGGGTATAATTGATGCTGCATTCAATTGAGGTTTTATTGTATATAAGTTTATGTATATAATTTCTGAACCAAGAAATATTTCAAGATGGATGGTGATGGGTTTTTTGTGAATTGCCTAGCTATTTGTACTGTGGTGGAGTCTATTTTAGTGGATTACTTCATTTGCTTGATAAGAAATCCATTTCTTCAATTCCTCTGGAGATGAGAATGGAAGAAATTGAGCAGTAAATGTTGATAGAATATTAAATGTTTTACATCTGTGCTTCAATTTACATCTATAAAATGTTTGAAGATGTGATTATCTGTACTGTAGCTGTTGTACATACATATTGTACAATTGTAAGCTATATGCAGTGTATAAAACTCAATTCCAATTTTCTAAGCACAGCCTACTACTAGAGTCGCAGATAGCAACGGAAATAAAAGATACAATAATTCACAGTTACATTGTTTTTCTTATAAAAGGACTTGTGCCTTTTGTGACAAGATTCGCAAAAACCGAAGAACAGAAATTTCTATATCCACACTTATCTAGTCAGGTGGTGGAAATGGAGGTGCAAGTGACTTAATGATGCTGGATCTGTCGAAAAAAAATTGTGGGCATTCTGGCAGTTTGAGCCCAGCACCGCAGGATGGAGTGAACTCCCATTACCCATCCTTAGCTCCTGCCAGCCTACAGTAGCAATTCCAAAGCATATCAACTTGTGGGTGGGGGCGGTCTTAGGGATTCTTTGGTTGGGCTGTTTACTATGGCTCTTTGGCAGTTTGTTGCTTACTTGATTGTTGGTTTGAGGTTGACCTTGGAGTCAACTGCTGGAGTCTTTTTCTGTTTTGGGCTGGTTGTCTCTGTTGTATAATCTATAGATGTTGTTAACGTCTGTGTGTCTATTGATGGCTGATTTGTCAGAGGGCCAGGCTTCTAGAAATTCCCTGGCATTTTTGGATTTGGCCTGGTCTAGGATTGTCACATTTTCCCAGTTGAAACTATGGTTAAATCTGTCTATATGATGTGAAATTAAAGAATTTTTCATCATGCCTTTTGACTGCCAGTTGGTGTTCATGGATGTGTTCTGCCAGTCTTCTGCCTGTTTGTCCTATATAGTGGTTGTTGCAGTTCTTACATTGTATGTTGTAGATGACTCCTGTTTTTTCTTTTGGGGTTGCTGGGTCTTTTGGTTTGCTTAGGATGTTTTGAATGGCTTTAGTTGGCTTGTGTGCTACACTGATTCCATGTGGTTGTAGTAGTCTATTTGCAACCAAAAAGCCCAACCAAAGAATCCCTAAGAACGCCCCCACCCACACAGACAGGCGAGACACCAGAATATAAACTGACAGCAAACAGCAGTCCTTACTAGCACTGATGATGTTATCTAGTTAGGATAACGAAATATCTGCAAGAAAAGATCTCTGAAGGGTAGCCTCTATTTTTCTTCCCAAACAATCCTAATTTCCCTCTCTTCCTGAATATAGTTGTAGCTCAAATATAAAAACATTTTAGAGTTTAAAATTCCTGGTTTAGAGTTTAGATAAGCCATGAAAACTACTCTCCTATGCTGAAATTCATTTCTAAATGAACACATAAAAGATTGAATTATAATTTACTCAATGGCCAGTGATCTTCACAAATTCTTACACTGGCCATTATTAAGCGGTCTGAAGTCCACATATCTAGAGAATGCCAAAGTCATTGTTAGGTCACTTCAGTTTAGCTTTATTCATGGGCAGAGAAGCATAAAACACATATCCTAGTAGGAAGTAGTCATTAGATTCTGGATTTTGCTTATTTCTATATTGTGTGGGGGGGGAAATCTCATTCCTACTGTGGAAAGTTAGCCCTCCCCCAGAGAAAGAAATATTTTGGGTATATTAAAAAGGTAGAATATTATATTTCCCCAAAGGATCATAAAGGCAGAATATTATATTTCCCCAAAGGAAAGCAAGCCCAAGTCCCTCTGCCCCAAGCAGAAACTAGGTCTGTAGAAATGCAGATTTGATAATCCTATTCAGAAACGTTTGCGCCAGGAAGCTAGAAGCTGATGAGATTAGGAAGACAAAGACCCTTAAAATCTACATACCCTACCCAAAATCTAAAGACATGACCCTTGGGATATAATAGGATTAAGCCACCAATACCAAAAAGGACACACTGAACCTCAGGTCAAAGTTCATGCCACAGGAACAGGAACTCCAAACACAAAAGCCCAAGAAGGTATAAAAACCCACCACTCCCAGCAACAGTCAGTTTTCCCAGAGCCACATTTCTGTCTGGCTCTGCTCTTCAATAAACTACAACCTTCTTTCTAAAGCAGTCTCCATTTTGTTTATTCCCGGCTTGGACTGGACCCTGAAGATTTTCCTTTCAACATTATTATAGGTAGAATATCTACTCACTCCTCAGATTAGACCCCAGCTATTACAAATATTCATAGGCATGTACAAAATGCTTTACTCTCCTAATCTTTTAATCTCAGTCTTGGTCTGAATATACAAATGATAATTCTGTCTCCCATGTAGGCACAACAATTTTTAAAAAAGAAAAAAAATCATAAATTGTTAAGGGTTGGAACATTTCTCCTTGGTGATATTTCCCTGATATTCATGGGAAAAGAGCATCTGAGCAGCATTGTCTGCAGTCATATTTTTCAGAGTTATGGTTAAAATGACTCCCTGGAACACGGCATAATCTATTTTGTGCAGAATCAGCATCTGTATGAAAAAAATTTTTGTTGGTGGTAGTCAAATCTTTCTTTAGAATGACAACTTTTTTTGTTTTTTTGCATCAGTCCAAATACATGGAAATTTCCAATATCCTTTGAAAGGATAAAATGCAGTATGCTTGCTTTAGGCTTTGTTAATAATTGAAAATCACTTAAACATGGAAATGAGATAGTTTGAAGGAAGACTTTTAGAAGCTCCAATTCTATATTCAACTTTATTCAAGTCACTTGCTGTTCTTGTTCTATGTGTGCATTATTTTCCATCTGGAGGCAGAACTAGTTGAATCTTTTTAAAGGTAGTAATTATATATATCCTCCAATAAGATAAAGAATTAACATGAGAATCATTCTAAATATTGCTTATAGAGTCTTTTCTTTTAAGTCCTGATTGTCAAAGCATTTTTTTTTTTGCTTAATTGAACAACCATTTGAATTTTAAGTGGGGTCTTTTGAAGTAAAAAAAAAATCTTTCACTGTTTTTTTCAGTCTCTCAATAAAAGCAGTGAAACAAGAATATCAGAAATAGAGATCATGGTAACCCTTGGATTCTCTGTGATTTTCCCATAGCTAAAAGACTGATACTCCAGCATTGGAAAGATAAATATATGAATCATTTATTCAACAGATTGAAGAGCTGATTGCACTTGCCACTTACGAACAGATTGCCTATAGATGTAGATTTTGTATAAACAAGTAGAATGAAATATGGGACACATTTATAAAGAATACAGTGGGTTAAAAAGTTATTTATAAATATAAAAGAAATATGTCTGTCTGAATAATATTTGTATTTGACAGGTAAATATAGAATTGTAAGTACTTATAACAATTGTATGTATCTTCATCACTATTATGGCCAGTTTTGTCCTTTTTGTTACTACTTAAAAAGCAATAAAATATATACATAAAAAAGAATCATATTAATCCTACTTTTTTCTGGAATTTTAAGAGTAAATACAACTTGGGCTTTGTATGACTCAGCCTAGAGCAAACTGGAGATCTTCTAACTGAACTTCAAGTCTGTCTTCACGATAAAGGAAAAGCAGTAAGAATAGCACTTAGACTTATATACTGCTCCACAGTGCTTTAGTGGTTTACATAATCCATAGTAGATTGCAATGACAGCCTACTATCACCAACAATTTGGGTTCTCATTTTATTGGCCTCAGAAAGTTGGAGGGTTGAGTCAACTTCAGCCCCATTAGGACTGAACTCCTGGCAGCAGGCAAAGTTAGCCTGCAATACTACTGTACAATGTAACCACTGCACCATCAGGGCTCCTCAAAATAGCCTTCACAAGGAGTGTTCCACTTGGAAAACAGATACTGTAGAGGGGCTTCCACATAGCCACCAATGAAGTCTGAAGTCCTCAGATACAGTTTTGTGCTGGCCTTGCTATCCTTTGCTGCTATCCCTACTCCTGCTAGAAGTCTCCCTGATGAGCTAACCAGTACTCCCATCAGCTGGGAAGAAGTCCTCCTCTATCCCTTTCCTTCCTTTGCCCAACTACACTTTGTTACAAATGGCAAAGTAGCACATCAGCACTTTAACTTAAGTGAAGAATGGGCAGAGCAGAGAAGAGGACAAGGTGAGAATTCCAACCAATGACAAACCACCAACCAACCTTGTGCTCTACATAGAATTGTGTGATTGGTTCAGTTACAGAAAGGCTACAGAAGCCTCATGGCATTGCGGGGATTGTAGGGGGCTGGTATTGACCCTGGATGAGCACAAATGGGGGCACTCAGAGAAGTCAGGTAGATAATCCAGGCTGTGCCTTCCACATTCTGTGGAAATATATTTTACTTCAGTGACAACAAAAAATCCACAGACCCAGTCGTCAGCATTGGAGCCCTGCAAAAGAAACGGCTTTAAGTTAATACTACAAGACACACCCTTATATGTACAGTCATGAAAGTACTTATTTCAGAGCTTAAAGCAGGGTATGGAGAGATGGTGAATAGACAGAAAGATAATTTCTTGTCATTGGTTGCAATGGGGAAAAACATTTTTATTTTTTATTTTTAAAGGAAGACTCTTACTAATGTAAATTGAAATATCTCATTCCTCATTTTTGCACTCAAGCTAAAAAAGATCCTGCAGCTTTTATTATTAATTAAACTTGTAGCTTTATAATATTTTAGTTCTATAAAACTTTTGCAAAACCTAAATAATTTTGAAATCCTATTCCCATGTATCTGGGGAGTCCTCCATAGAATCTCTGCATAATCCAGAATTGCACTTTAAGTAGAAATGTATTGAACATCCTTGAAATTTCTTTTAATTTTGGATTTAAATTCTGTGTGCTTTAGCAAACCAAGTTGCCCCAAGGTTTCTTGCTAAACTTTGGTGTATCTCCAGATGTTTCTGAAGGAAGAGACTCCTGCTGACTGTGGCAGATTAAGCATATGGCCAACTGTCAGGATGCATCTGGATCAAGAGAAGTTGAGAAGAGCAGCTGCAGTTTCTATAGCCAGGAAGCCCTGTTAGGCCAAATAGGTAGAATGCTAACCTAATTCATTTGACAACCTAACAAGTGCTGATACAGTGCTTGGCTCATGAAAAGGCAAAAAAAAAAAAAAAAAAAGTCCAACCTCATCAGTAATGGTAAAAGGAAATGTGAAAATCAGAATAACATGATTTTTGTTCATTGTTTTCTATGCTGACCTTTCTATGCTGACCAACAGACTCTTGAATGATTCATAATATAATTTCTATTACACAGAAATTCTGTCCATGTCTGTATGAGTTGGAAAGGAAGTTATAGGCCCTCTAGACCAGGGGCCTTCAAACTTGGCCCTTTTATGACTTGTGGACTTCAACTCCCAGAATTCCCAGGCACACTGGCTGAGGAATTCTGGGAGTTGAAGTCCACAAGTCATAAAAGGGCCAAGTTTGAAGACCCCTGATCTAGACCAACCAGTACAGGAATCCTTTATTCACGTATTGCTCAACTTTGGCATCTTGAAGATGTGTGGACTTCAACTCCCAAAATTCCTCAGCCAACCATGCTATTGGGGAGTTCTGGAAGTTGATATCTTCAAGTTGCCAAGGTTGAGAAACATTGTTTTAAGCCATCCTCAACAAATGAACATCCAGCCCCATTTGAAAATATTAAATGCTGTTCTCTGTAGACTATTCTACTACTTAACATCTCTTACCATGAGGAAAAGGCTTCTGATATTTACTCTAAATCTCCGTTCTTTCTGCTGGTCTTCATTTTGCCTTTGGTTTCCATAGTGAATAGGTCCACCTACTCTTGTATATTAGAACCTTCTAGGTATTTGCTGAGTATCATATTGTCCTTTGATCTTCTCTTTTCAAAAGACTGAACTGGTTAATTTAGATATTTGCTCATATTTAGCTTCTGGTTCACTTGAGCCACTAGCTCTTCCCACAAGCAATGTTACTAAGCCACAACTCCTCATTCTTATACCTATGTATTTGATTTTATTATTTTCTCTCTGTGTCTTCGTTTCTGTCTCTGTCTCTCTGCCTTTGAATCATTATTGACTCCTGGCAATTGCCTGGACTTGTCCCCACAGATTTCTTGGGAAGTTTTTGGTGTGTGGTTTGCCTTTGCCTCCTTCCTAGAGCTGGGAGAAAGTGACTGGCCCAAGGTCACTCAGCTGGCTTTACACCTAAAGTAAGATTAGAATTCACCATCTCCCAGTTTCTAACCTGATGTCTTAACTACTACACCAGATGGCTCTCTTTATTTGCTCTACCCATATATTTAAAAAAATGTGCATTTTTCACTATAGAGCATCTTCCTACCAATATACCCCAAGCCTACTAACTGAAACTGATTTTGCCATTGACGGTGTCATCTGAAAAACAACTATTCCATTACCTAGAGGATGCTCTGGGCAATGCATAATGATATCCAATAAGTGCTGGTCTGGGAGAATCCCATAACACTTCCCTCCAGGAGAATGAAGGACCATTTCCTATTTGTTCTTCAGTCTGTGGCAAATCTATTACGCTGATATTGCCTTTACCCTATTGTGACCACAAGGATATTATTTCAGAGTTTGTTAAATGCTTTACTGAAATCAATTATTCTACCTCTGAAATACTCCCTTAATCTACCAAACTTGTCATGGTCACAAAAAGAGTTTATTTTGGTACAACTTGTTCTTGACAAGCCAATGTTGGTTCTTGATAGTAACATACTTTTCTAAGTGCATGCAGAGGTTAGATAAAAGAAAACTGCTTAGCAAGACTAATATAGTTTATATAATATATGCTGGTGTATTTAGGGTAACCCCACTGGATATTTCAGCTTACTTCTATCTCTGCCTTCTTAATTAATTGACAAATTGAAAGAGCTTTTTAAAGAGTTTTCATTCCAAATAGCTAGCTTTTAACAGTTTTATTACCCCCTCCCAAACCCCCCTCCCCATTTTTGCATTACAGGAAGGAGAAACATGGCAAATCATAGCAATTACCATACCTTTGTATAACAAATGCAATATGCAAATGAATACAAGAAATTGTTCCACTTTCTTGCTGCCAGTGGATTTGATTATGAAGCTGTGGCAATGTCACTCGAGTTAGAGAAGACAAACATACATGCACACACATGCATACAGATATACTTTTCTTAGGCTGCAGTCAATTCTTGCTAACAATACATGCGAAAGATAAAACTATCCATTCACAAAATAGACAACTGCTTATTCTGCTGTCCCAGAATTAATTTTATTTAAATTGAAACTAAAGAGGAGTGGGTTGAAGAGAGGGGAAAGGAGAAAAAGGGGTAGGTGATTTCCTTTCTATAGAAAAATGGGTAGGGTTGTGTGTTTCATCTCGGAGTTCTAAAAATTAAAAAAAGGCAAATGCTGCTATGATTTCTTTGTTTTTAGTTCTATCTTTTAGCAACTGTTTTTAGAAGATATGTGCTTATGCAAGGACTCATGATTAGAGGTAAATTTGGAAGGAGCTAAGAGACACGCTATTTTTTTCTTCATGATTTAAGCAACATTCTGCATTCTGCATATGCTTGTAGAAGTGATCAACATTGATACATTTCAATCAACCTCTGGGAGTTGAACTTTATTTTCACTTTTTCCTTTCCCATTAGGCTTATGAATGTGGGTTTATGAGATATATTTAAGAATTTGAAAGATTTGATTCAAAGAGACAGTGAAAAGCAGCATTCTAGGGTTTTGCCCCCTCTTAAAGCAACTGCTGATAAAAACTATAGTAGAAATAGTTGCATTTCCAGCTAAATTTGATTTGCAACTACTAATTGTTCTACACGCCAACAAGACATTTCTTGCCCTGCTCCAGTTAAGATACTGTTTCAAAGATAAACATGGGATAATTATTTTCGTGAACTCCCAATTTTCTGCTCTAATCAACTCTAAGCATCTATATGTGTGTGTATTATGATACAAGGATTGAATGAAAAATAACACCCCACTTCCATTAATAAATGAAACAGGAAACTAATCCCCGAAATAAGCTCTTTTGTTACCTCCACATAATCACCATAATTCACAAGACATTTCTGCCAACATAGATGTTATGAGAGAAGAAAAATGGAGCACAGCATTGAGAAGGAAAACTAAAAGCTTATATGAACTATAATGAAAGTGAGACATTGTTCCAGTAAAAAGGTAAATTTATATAGAAAATTGAATTCCTGGTACAAATAACACAGTTATTTTACGGGCTTTTGTGTCAATTGGTTGCTGGTTTGACAATTCCTTTAAAAAAACCAACCCTTTTCTAGGAATTGGTCAAGGGGTTTTCCCTACTAAACAATTAACTTCAAAGAATTACAGGGGATACTTTTAATTAATATTGTACTGGTATTATTAAGCCTTGCATTGATTCAATCAAGGACAGAGAAGAAAATGTTGCTTTCATTCAATTAGGAAAACAAAAAGGTGTTAGTGAGATAGCCTTTTTTCTTGATTCTATTGATCAAAAGTCTTTGCTATACTTTCTTGTCTGATTAGTAAATGAAGTGGGGAGGAGGCAGAATTGGTCAAGATTGTGTGACTTTTGAGTAAGGAATTTTTTTTATTACCCTTTATAATGGCCAAACTTCTTAAAACCATCATGGAAGAACTCCAAACTGTCTCTTCAAGCAGGTCCTGAGTGTGCTTAACATATCTTAATTGATTAATTCCATTTAGGCACTGCCCAACTCTAACTGAGTCTAGGCAGTTCACAATATATTGTCATAAACAATTCAATACCAGCAAAGTAAGGTAGGATCCAGTCACTATATATATAGATAGAAACAAAAATAATACAGGCACACCCATCCATCCTGACTCAATAGAACAACAGGTTCCCAAGATTTACAGAATGCCAACAGGATGTGGGTCACATAGCTTGTAGGGAGAATTCATTCCAAAGGGCTGGTACAACAACAGAGAAAGCACCACAATTTCCTGAATCCTGATAAGATGGCCTTGTTTATCAAAGAGATCTTGAGCAGCTCTACTCTGCCAGCATGTACAGGCTGAGCAGAACCAAGGAAAAATAGGGGATCCCTCAAATAACCCGGCTAATGGACATTTGAATCAAACAGAAGCACACCAACTTTTTTTTTTTCTATTTGAGGAAATGGATACGTGGTGCCAGGTCAGGACTGCATGGTGGATAAAAAAAGGTGGTGAGAATTAATTTACAGCTGCCTCTTGGATGGTTCATGAGGTCTGAAGCTTAACACTGAACTGTTGTAGCAAAATATATTTTGCTTCCAAATCATTGTCTCAAAGTTTTGAATGTCACAATGTCGTGTTCTAAGTTGGCAATGGTGCCAGCTTCAAGGAAAAACATGTGAGCTTTTTGCTGAAACTTGCGGTCTGATTTGGTTTTTTTCCATATTCCATAGACTAACACTATCCTTCTGCGTCATAACAATGAACTTATATTTCTTTGGCTGTCATGATACTGTGATGAAATTCCACATTTTTATTCTTATATTGTGACAGCAATTACTGGCAAATTTCAATTGTTGAAATTTGATTTCTGCCATCAGCATGCAAAGAACTTATCTTGCACCCACCTGATATTAAAGAACATTAATATGAAACTTGAATAGTTTCCTTCCAGTGAGCTACCAATTGTCCTTAATTGTTTCAATACTCTTTCACATAAAGATCAGCTTTTTGGAATTCACCATTTTGATATTTTTTGGGGCCAGTGATGCACAGTACTCAAGTTAACAGATATCACTAAAACCAACCTGTATTTGATAGCAAATTTCAGTCAGCGGGACTGTTCTCCTTTGAAATAAAACATTCAATAATTCACTGTAGGCTTCCATTTTATTAACATTAGCAACCTTTTCATACACTAGGTGTCTACCAATTGAAGTAGAGGAACAGATGTGAAGAAACATATCACTTATAACTTTGGAGGTATCACTTTTCATTCATCTCTTAGGTAAGCTTCACATATGTACACATTTTTTTATCTTCAGTCCCAGTAAATGTCCTCTGTGATTAGATAAGGTCCAATGTCTGTTCCTTTCTTCTGCACTTTTCCCACAAATTATGCTCATGAGGACTTATTGGACAATGGATCACTCATGAACTGAAAGGTTTTATGCTGTGCATTATTAGGTATCCTCACTGAAACTGACAGTCCATTTTCAATAGCCACTAGAACTGCCCAAGTTCATGGTAGTCACATTAGCTGGCAGTCCTCACCTTCTAAGCTGCTTCTTCTCAGAGTCCTCCTGAGTATTTTCTTAAGTTTTCCCCAATTGCTGCTTCAATCCATCATCCCCACCTCTATGAGAATTTTTTTCCTATCTGAATCTAAATTACCATTCTCAGCTCTTCATCAGAAAAGTTGCTGGATGTTTTTTGATGTCTAATTCAGATATGACAGTTACCAGCTGATAAATGTACTTTTCAACAAATTCTCCTGCTTTATGAACATCATTGTTTATTTTTAGGGGATTTACTTTCATAAAATGCACAGGGATTGCTTTTATTAGTTTTTATGAGCCTCAGAGTAACAACTTCAGGTATAATAAGTCATAGCTATATACATGAATTGGCACTCAGATACAACTATTTATACTTGTCTATAGGTGACTGCAAACAGGAGATTGTTCTGCCATTTACACAGTCCTTTTGGATTGAACCCTTCGTTTTTCTACAATTTTCTGAAACATACAGATAAGTGTATTTAAAAAATATGAGTACTGTAGCCTTTTAGAGATAATGCATCTACATGGTATTAAACAAGTCACAAATTCACATAACAATAGAATTTCTAAAAACTAGCTGAAAATACTTCACTGTGTTCATAACATTATTATTAATTTTTCTTTGAAATAATATAGCTTTGAATGAGGTAGAACAGGAAATTTTCCTTCCGCACAACTATATTTTTAAATAAATAGTTCCAGTTTCCCCTTTTAACCAGAATATCAGCTCTTCACTTGAGGCCAGGTCAGAAAGCAGACACCACAAGAAATGTTAAAACTGTATAATAACAGAATCTGGAAAGCCTGACCGAATTTCTCTTTCCCTTTCTCTTATGCTCAAGTGATCCAAGGTGGGCCAATCTTGAGTTTCTTCCTTGCCCTTTCCTGTCTTCCAGGGCTAAGTTGATACTTTTGTAATGGCTGCTATCTACAAAAGAAGTTTGTGGGCCAAAAAAAAAAGTTCACTCAGACCTTCCAAATTTGCGAGAATTTTTTTTTTTGTGAGAAGTTGGAAGGTCAGATTGAACTTTTTTTTTAGTCCCACAAACGTCTTTTGTTTCCCTGCACACAGTGGAGGAGAAACACGATGGAGCTGGAAATCAGGTTAGCGAACAAAATGTTTGCGGGAAGCAAGGGCATCAGGGCAGTCGTGCGGCAAGCTTCCAGCTCCACAGCGGTGGAGAAATGCGACGGAGCTGGAAAGCAGGTGGCACGTGGGGCAGATGGGTGGAATCTGCCAAGCCTCATGGCAGTGGCATTGGTGTGCGCAACGCGCAATGTGGCGTCCTGACATGAGTGGCCGAAAGCGGCCGCAGAACAAGTGGGGCAGTGTGGGAGCCTGGCTATGGGAGCCTGCGGCATGGTAAGCGGGGTGCATGGGGCAGAACCCCCATCACCTCCCAAGCCTTATGGCAGTGGTACCGTCCTGTGGGCAAAAGCAGCTGCAGAAGAAGTGGGGCGGTGGCCATGCAGGCGGCCGCTGTGAGGTGAGACAGGTGTGGGAGAAAAAAAATAAGACATTACCTGAAAATAAGACCTAGTGCCTCTTTTGGAGGGAAATAATATTTTCAGGGAAACATGGTAATCATTAATCAACTGTTGCCCTGGCTAACATGGTTTTTTTTTGTATTTTAAATTTGCCTTTTTCAAATATATTGCTAATTATTTGCAATAAGCCCTAACTGTCAAGAAAAGGCTCCCTTTTAGAAACCAGAACTAGCAGAAACCCATTCCATACATTGTGGATAAAATAGTTACGTTTTCAACTGTTCTCAAGCCTCTGGGAACAAAGCAAATATTGAATCCCAACATTGGGAAAACACTCCGAATGTACCTTACCCATGCCCATTCTGACATTTTTTTTCTTGCAAGAGTTTTTTATTTTTATTTCAGAATACAGTGCTCTTTTCAATCCTAAATGCTCACATATTCTTGGATGCTTTAATTCTTATGATGTAACTGGACTGATGCTTACCTAATCAAAATGTTCTTTCATACTTTTTTTATTAGCAATCTATAAAACGGAAGGTGTGATTTCTCCCTTTGTTTTCTCTCTCTTGTGAAATCAAACAGAGAATCCTTTTTAATTGAAACATTTCAAACAAGTTGTAAATCAAACAATATGGGTAACATAATCAGGGTTTAGATACCAAGGCACTTTCTGTGATGACTCCCCCGGTTCTTCCCCAGATACCTCTCCAGATGTCAGCTCGGAGGAAGATGGACCAGTTCCAGGCATGTCAGGAGGGAAGTTGGATAATGGCTCCAAGCAGCCATCTGAAAGTGATTTGGCTGAAGCACAGCTGCAGTAGGACAGCTCTGAGGCTTCAGGTGGGGAAAGCATGCCACTGCAGCCAGTCAGTAATGAGGAAAAAGAACTGCTTTCTGCATTTAAGCCAAGAACATGTAGGGCAGAGAAAAGGCAGGAGCAGCAAAGATCAGTCAGATTACTTGAGAGGAGACAGCCTCACCCTTTTTAATGAGCTGCATCAGAAGTTGGCTATTTAGCACAGCAGACAGATGGAGATGATGCTGGGAGCAATGGGTTTGTTTTCTTGCTGTGTGTTCTTGCCTTGAACTTTGGATCATGTCTCTTCAGCTGTTTCCTTTGCCTTGCCTTTGCCTGTGGATTTGCTTGTCTTGGAACTTGTGATTGTCTTGGAAACTTGCTTTGGCCTAGTGGACTGAACACGGCTTTGCCTTGAGAACTAGTGTTGGCTTCATTGGGGTTGAGCTGGTGCTGGGGAATACCAATTTAGGCCCAGAAGCCTTAATAAGTCTCCTTACACCTGTGAGGTGAGTGTGTGAGTGGGACAGCACACTTTCCTAAAAACCACATTTGGCCAACACTTTCTTGGTCTAAATGCCACTGTCTTGCCTGTCATTGAAAGAAGATTGTGGCTTTTACTGAAGTCCTCTGAATGGAGTACAAGAAGTCATAACATTCTATACACACAATTAAAAAAAAATCAGTCTTAACTATTCCACTGTGGGTTCTTCAGTTTGCCAAAAAAAAAAAACTAGTAAAATCATCAAAACATTGGTGATAACAGATTCTTATCATTAGAATCACCTCTTCTTTTTATTGGTTTTACAGAACTCAAAATTAATTCAGGTGAGCTTAGCTTTGAAGGACAGATGGTGCTTTAAAAAGTCAGGAACACAGATAATGGGCAATTGATGGAGGAAAAAAACAGCAATTTCCTACTTTTTCACATCTGTTAGTAACACCCCAGGGACATTTCCTGTCTATATATGTTTCATCATTGAGACATTCCTTCACCATTACAGATGCAGACAGATTTCATTTCCATATGCTTTCCTCATCCTGTGCTCATAACACCACATATCCATATGCTTCTGTGGCTGGGTAGATATCCCACATTAACCTTCTCCAGTGTGACCAGGGGAATACATGCTCTTGCATAAATATCTTCCCTTTCATTCTGTTTCTTCTATGAGTGATGTTCTGATAATGTTTCAGAACAATAAATGCAGGAATCAGTCTAGAAATTAAATAAGTATCTGAGCTTTGAGCAAAAGAATTCTAGAGAAATTTATTATGACTATTGAGGATTTAATGATTATGCCATTGGTTTTGAAGTTAATTAATAGGGGTCAAACTGCATAACTTTTTTTTAAAAAAGCAATAGCAATAGCATTTAGGTTAGTACACTGCCCCATAGTGCTTTACAGCATTCTCTGTAAACCTGATAGTGTAGAGCAGGGGTGTCAAACTGCCGGCCCCGTGGGCCGGATGCATCATAGCAAAACCGCGCCCACCCCATTACCGGCAATGGCAAAAAAAGTTGCGATATGTCGCGACACGTCATGTGATGTTGCGAGTTTGACACCCCTGGTGTAGAGCATTATCTGCATACTGCCCCCAACAATCTTGGTTCTCATTTTACAGACTTCGGAAGGATGGAAGGCTGAGTCAAACCTTAGCCCCGTCAGAATCGAACCCCAGGCTGAGGGCAGAGTTTTCCTGCAATACTGCATTTTAACCACTGAGCCACCATCATATAACTGGTCAGAGATACCAGTCCATTTCAAACACAGAATTTTAATCACAGAAGAACAATGAGAAATTAGTATCTGATGGGTTGGGGCAAGATGACACATTGTCCCCTGGAGGGATTGTTTCTGCCTGCTGGATGTTTGTGCTGTAGTAAACCACAAGTTGAAAAATGTGAGACAGTTGAAGCTACAGTCATGTTACTAAAAACAAAGGTCTAGTAATAGGGAAGAAGGCAGAAATACACAGAATGGTGCTTTCCCCATAATAAATTAAATCAGGAGGTCTGTGCATTGCAGGACCATCAGGAAGGAGTCAGCTGTGTTAATTATATACAGAACAAGTTATAAGGTTAAACTAACTCTCTTCCCAGTCAGCTGTGGGGGAGGCTAAACCTTAGCTTTCTGGAGCTCAGGATGAAGTACATCCCTATATCCTTTAGGTTTTCATGGTAACAGAAGTGATAAAATGATCAGAAATGGGTGGTAGGTGGGCAGACTCCTGCTATCAGTTCACCTGATTACTTTGCTATCACTTTGTTCTCCCCTTTTTTTTGTTTCTGCTCTGTCTTGGGGAAAAATGAGAAAGAAATTGGGCAAGAAAGAAATTTTTTGAGGGTCAGGAAGACTTGTAGAAAGGATCAGCAAAAGATATCCATAATTGCATGCTGCTGATTGATGGACTGATTATGTGCCATCAAGTGATTGTTGATTCATAACAACCAGGTAGATAAATTTTCTCCATCTGTCGCTAATCTGGTCTTCCGGTCTTCCAATTACATGTCCTATAATTGTAATTGACTCAAAGCACTTTGCTGGTGGTCATCCTCTTCATCTCTCCAACCTTTTCCAGTATTAAGGCCTTCTCTAGAGATGTTTGCTGCTGGTATAGAACAATGAACTTGGTTGACTAGGTTAGGAAATGGCTTTATTGCTGGAATCAAAAGAATAAGGTTAGTATTTGTAACTACTCCCTTTTAAATAAATTTACTTCAGGATTATAATTTGCCATTCTGCTATGGACTCACATGAGGAAGTGCAAAGATCGAGAAGAAGTGTAAGTTACTTATTGGCCTACATACAACCCACAAAATCTTGTGTCTGCTTTTATCAGTGCATTATTGAGTGAAGAAGAGATATGTCAGAAGATTAGGAAATGATACAAGATTTTTTTTTGTATAAGGCAAACCTTGTGGTTATCTGGCCAATATCTACAGAAAACTTGAGCCAGCCACAAGGAAATGAAGAGCTAGTGGTTTAACAGTGAGCCCTTGAATTAACTTTCTTCTGGTTTGTAGATTTATATTGGAGTGTAATCCAGTATCTGCCATACTCATTGTAGGAAAGCAATGAAATTTAATCTGCCCATTTAGGACATAATTTTACTTTTCAGTCTAATGCACAGATTTAATTCTGAGGAACTGGGAAGAATATAAATCATCTTTTGTGAACATTCAAAAGTTGTTCTACTTATAATGAAAGAGTGGACAAATTTAACTGGAGTTGGGAATAAGACATGATTGAAAATGTTTTTTTTTTCTTTTGCAAATTAAATTATATTCAATGGTAGTGGTGTCTACTAATGTGGGATATTTTCAAATTTATTATTACTATTATTATTAATCAATTCTATAGCCTCAAAAAAAGAAGTCAAATGCAGTAAATATTCAGTTACAACCCTTCTGAGTTTACTCACCAATCCAACATAATATTGGGAATAAATTATGTAAAGGGGTTGTGACTGTATATTGACTGCAGAATTCTGAGACTATTATTTATTTATTAAGAACATTTATAGGGCTGCCCAACTCACTCACAGTGACTCCAGATAGCTTACAGAAGTAAAACCTCAAATACAAACCCAATAAACTCTCATCTTCCACTTAAAGTTGCTAAGAGTGAGGAACACTAGACAGAATGGAATGAAGTCATGCTGACTTCCTCTTCTTTGGTTTGGGAGAAGAAGCCAGCAAGGAGGAGGGAGAAATGAACTTGAATATGCTCAGATCTGATCAGAGCTTGCAGAAGAATAGAATAGAATAGAATAGAATAGAATAGAATAGAATAGAATAGAATAGAATAGAATAGAATAGAATAGAATAGAATAGAAGACTTGGAAGGGACTTGGAGGTCATCTAGTCCATCCCCCTGTTGGAGAAGGAGAGTCTATACCATTTTAGACAAATGGCTGTCCAGTCTCTTCTTGAAAGCTTCCAGTGATGGGGCACCCACAACTTCTGAGGGCAAGCCATTCCACTGGTTGATTGTTCTCACTGTTAGGAATTTTCTCCTTACTTCTAGTCCCAGAAGTGGGACTCTCATGACGAAGTTTCTTGGATGAGAAGTGAAATGTCTTCAAGGAAAAACAAACAAAGTCCAGCTGCCTTTTGAAAAAGGACTTCTGAGACAACCATGACCTGGATGACTGAAAATCTCCAAAGACATCCTTAGTTCTAGGTTGCTTCTCTCCTTGATTAGTTTCCATCCATTGGTTTTTGTCTTGCCTTCTGGTGCTTTGGAAAATAGTTTGCCCCCCTCCTCTTTGTGACAGCCTCTCAAATACTGGAGCACTGCTATCATATCTCTGACCCTTTCATTCTAAATCAGAATTCATTTCATGCTGAGCCTTTCATTGTAAGCCAGAAACCCTTTCCATCAGGTGGTCAAGAACAGAGTAGATACATTCTGCCCTGGGCTTTTTAGTGCCTATATATGTTCAAAAATAAGCAGATGCAGCTGAGAGGAGAGCAGAGAGCACATTCTTCTCCACACACAGAGGCAACAATATGTATCCACCCAGTTTAGATCTTCAATCACATAGATATACACACAGAAAGGCAACGCACATGGGCACACTCTGAGTAATCCTGGGGAATAAAGTCTGTATAGCCAACATATTAATTATATAGATAAAAATACAAACATTTCCAATATTCCCCCTTGTTGTAAAGGGGTTGGAAATAAATCATGCTCTGCATGTTTTCCTTCAACAGCAACAAAAAAATTAAGACAGCAAAAAGACAGTCAATAAAAGCCTTCATTCAGGGTTCAAAGGGTTAATATTGGAAGGGCATTGGAAGCTCAATGCTATTCCATTGAAAACATTCAGGAGGATAAATTTTTGTTGCCATATTAGAAACCAGTACAAAAAATGACAGAACCATAGAGTTGGAAGGGACTTAAGAGGTCATCAACTCCAGTCCCTGCAAGATTCTCTACACCACACCTGATAAATGACTAGCCACCTCTGCTTGAAAACCTGCAGTGAAGGGGGAGAAACCTCTGTGTAAGGTAACCTATTCCACTAATTCACGGGTGTCAAACTCGCCACATCACGTGACGTGTCACGACGTATCGCAACTCATTTTGCATTGCCGGCAATGGGGTGGGCGCGGCTTCGGTATGATGGGGCCGGCCCGTGGGCCAGCAGTTTGACACCCCTGCACTAATCGATAGCTCTTACTGTCAAGTAGTTCCTCCTAATGTCTAATTTTTATTTACAGCCTTGAAGTTTCATCCCATTACCATTACCATTACCCTTACCACATGGAGCAAGAGAGAATAAACCTGAACCTTCCACAACATGTGTGAACATCAGATATTCGAAGACAGCTATCATGATAATATAGCTTCTTATTGCAGTGTATTTGTAATAATAATAATTTGGCTTACTTTGGCTTGGAGTTCTGGAATGCTGCATTTTGGAGCATGAGGGACTCTGATATACTTCCTAGACCTACCCCAGCCCTTTTAAATAAAAAAAGGGGCAAAACATTATAAAGTCTTACCAAAACCTTATGGGATTTTGTCATTCTCAAACTAGATGCCCCAATCTTGCACAAGGCTAGAAGAGGCAGTCAGTTTCTGTGTTAGACTGTAATGTTTGTAAGCTAAATATTACAAGACTGATAAGTTAAAAAAAATACTGTTTATTCAATTATGTTGATTGTCCCCCCTAAATGAAATTATTCATGATATCTTGATCTTCTAATGGGCTAAAGTAACATGGAAAAAAAGAAACGGGAACTTGAGGAAAGTCAATATCACAAAAATAATTTGCTATGTATTATTTCAGCTTCCTTTCCCACTTAAAAATAAAATTTCTAGTCATTCAGTATAAATCAGTATAAAAAGACAAAATTGAACCACATTAGTAGGAAATGCTTTGTACCAACCCTGAAATATAGAATAAACAGAATAGAATCTCAGAGATGATTAAGGTTATCTTGAAATACTTACACAAAGATGCATCAGCCTTCATTATCCATGCATATTAATCAAAGGTGTCTGGATTTGAGTGACATACAGGATTATAAGTTTTAAACACAGAGATGCAAATGATTCGGGAAGAACAATAAGTATATCACAAGATCTTGAGACCATTTTATAGCTAGTAAAAAGAATAAATTACTGTGTTGAAACTACTCTCAGGGCTCTTCAGTTGAGTATATTTATTGTAGCCAGAATGATATTTGATTCATAACTACTCTTGCATTCATTCCTCCATAGGGATGTGTGGGTAAAGCTGTGAAGATTCAATAGAATTTTGTTAAATTTTAATAATAAAACATCATTGTTGTAATGCCTACACAAAATTGTGGTTTTCATTTGTGAAAGCTAAAGTAAATGCCTATGTCAAATAATCACATCCCTATTGCTTGTAAATCATAGAAGAAGCAAGCCCCAATCAGCTAAACTTAGCTACAACACAGAACTATGGAAAGTCTACTTCTCCTCATCTTTGCTGTCATGATGGCGTAATCTCTAAGTAATCAAGAGTTTACATTACAGAGAGAGATTCCATGGATTGAAGAAGCTCTCTCTGTAGTGAGCTCTTTCACCTTCTTTGACAAAGCCTGGTTATTTACAAAAAGTTCGGTACATTGACTATATGTAAATGTAGTTTACTTTAAACAAGGGATGACAATTGGCAGATGCAAGAAGCATGGGGAAATACTTTTGATATACTCCTGCCCAGTGCTTCTTTTGTCATAGAACGGATTTTTTCGACGGATTTTCCAAGTTTTAAAAGTAACTTTTGAAAATTTGATGTTTGGTCCACCGGTCCTGCTAAGAACTGAATATATATATTTTTTAATAAAAGATTAACAAGATGTGAGTTCTGGCACCTTTTTTCTTACAAAAAAAGCACTGCTCCTGCCCAACTATGTACAGAATAGTACTTGGTAACTTGCAGAGCCTTCCAAATAACAATCAGCAGCCCTGCCATGGAAACATTCAGGTCTCATTTATGCAAGCCTGGTTTGTCCTTTCAGCCATGTTCAAACCAAGGACAGGCAGACTTGGCATTCAAAAGCAAAACCTGAGCACAAGGTTACCAAAAGCCTGGTAATCTGGCTTGCAGGATGAAACCAGGATTAGAAATAGGAGATTTTTTTTTTCATTTGCCTCTAGGTCAACAACAGAAGAACTTGTCCTATTTTTGGAATGGTAAGGAAAGTACAAATGGTTCAGGATTCTTTTGTTGTCAGTCCTCAGGTGCTGCTGTGAAACTTGGGACACCCAAGATTTAATCTGAAGCATCAAGTACAGAATGAAAGAAAAGCTTTGTGGTTGCTTCTCCAAAAAGTGAAGAAGCTATTCTCCAAATTCAGATACCATAATATATATATTATGCATCTCAGTCAGACCAGAGGACATTTAAGAGGTTATTTAACTGAGTTCTATTTGTTCCTATTTATTTAGCAGTAGTATCTTATCCTGGATTTCTCCCAACCAAGGATATAAGTATATATTCAACTTTGAATTCTGATTTTCTTCTTTTAGAGGAGTCTGAGATGTGAATAATGGACAAAATCTGTCTAAGAATCAATAGCATTCAACAAAGATGGAATAGTGGAAGATCAGAGTATTCCAGCCTTCTGAAGGCCTCAATTATCCACAGAACTTTGTTGAAGCAATATCTGACTAGCAAGAGTAGATCCCTCAATAATTCATCCTTTGTATTTTTCAGGATCTTGAAAGTTCATCAACTTATAGATACCCCAATTTTAGCACTACTCACTTCATCTTCTTTCAGGTCTACAGCCAGGATAGGCAAGGAATCCTAGAAACTCAAAGTATAAATCGACACATCTTCATATTCCCTGTGGCTGTACATCTTAAAGTCTTGCTTTCTGCCTTATCAGTGATGATCAAATTCCAGATATGACTCTTAGCCTACAGGTAAAGGCAATACATTATTCAAGAGCTCCATTACAGAACAATTTCCCTCATTGCTGATAATAGTAATCAGAAATGTCTATCTGGCAATTTCCAACTTGTTTTGACATTATCACAGGAGATGGATAGTCTCTGATTGGTTACTTGTAGGAACTTGCATTATGATATAGCAGAGGATACTTGTCAAGCATTTTTTTTACAAATTAGGCTTTCGAGCAGCGTAAGAGCCTTCCTTTTCTGTTAATATTTATTTGCTATGACTTTGCTAACCAGAGCAGCAGCTGGTCAGACTCTGTTGTAAATCTGAAAAAATAATGTGAATATTTTTAATTAATAGCTAATTAATTAATCACTAATAATAAGCAAAATTATTCCATTGGTCTATCTCAGGGGCAGGCAACCTTGGCTCTTTTATGACTCGTGGACTTCAACTCCCAGAATTCCTGAGCCAGCCATGCTGGCTCAGGAATTCTGGGAGTTGAAGTCCACGAGTCATAAAAGAGCCAAGGTTGCCTACCCCTGGTCTATCTCAATGTTCTTTTTTAAAAAGAACACTCTGGTAAATATGTTATATGTCTCAATTGGGGGGGGGGAATCCCTTTTTTGTCCCGTCCCATCTAAAATTGTTTTGGCCATTTTCTCTCTCCCCGCTTACATTGGACTTTAAACCACCAACTTCATTCATTCATTCATTCATTCATTCATTCATTCATTCATTCATTCATTCATTCATTCATTCATTCATTCATTCATTCATTCAATTTTGTACCTTTTCTTTTTCAACACAGGACACTTTCATGAACAGAGAAAGTGAACTGGAGGAGTGAACAAGTTTTGGTGGAGGGAAATATTTCGTTGTCCACTAGTTAATTCTTAAAATATATAATTGGGAAGTATATTTCAAAATCCAACAGTCTATTCTATATAGGGTTCATTGATTTTAAAACTCTGTTCAATTCAGTGTCCAGAACTAAAGTGTAAAAATAAATTGAGTGAAATCTCATTTGAGAGGTATTTATTCTCTTTGAACAATTGCCTTTACAAACATCTTTGACACAGCATTAATGGGTGTCTTATGGCTCCTGTACCTACATTAAGCAAAGTGAAACCAGATTACAGCTTTGGCCCATCAAGCTTCAATTTTAATATTAACTCAGTAGTAGAAAGAAAAAACAGGACATGGTTTCCATTCTCCAAATGCTAATTTGGAGAATGGAAATCCTGATTTTTTTGGATTAGGTTACCATTTGTTCCTAAAATAAAAACAGAGTGATTTGAAGAGTACATCAAGTGCACTTTCACAGTGGAACCCTAATAATAAGAGAGAAGCTAATTATCATAAACCAAAAGTTTTTGTTAAGAGACCTCAAATCTTTATCTATAAAAGGGTATTATTGAACAGCTCTGAAGTTTAAATATCTGGGGCTTGTTTTTCATGATTCTAGATCATAGTAAGCAGTAGGTCCCAGTTGTCTAGCAGAACATTGCTGCAATATTTGCATTTTCCTTGAACAAAAATGCCATATATACCTGAGGCCTTTAAAGGTAAAGACTTTGTGCTATATATTGGAACTCTCCTTGGCTTATGCTATAATTTATCTCTTTCTCAGAGGTGTGCCTATCCAAATTTCTAAGATTTACTGCCTAAGGTCTAAATTATTCAGAGTTGAAGATAGGATTTTGGCTGTTGTGTTTTATTTTTGATTAGAAGTTAAATCTAGTTTTGGACTTGGTCCTTTTATACAGATGCCTACTAGTATCCATGGAGCTGACATTTAGAATTAAATTTTGTGTGCATGGCCACTCAGGCAAAATATCTTTTGGCTTAAGAGTTTGATCATGTTAAAACAAATTTTAGAGGGAAGGTTATTAATATGGAACACCAATGACTTAAAAAATCATGTTTGCTTACATCAGCTAAATATCTTTACAACTTAACAACTGAGGCAAAGGGAATTGTTATTCTGTTATTTATTGAGCCCAGTTTTAAAAGCTTTAGTTCATGTTATACCTGAATGGATTGTACTACATTAATTTATTTTCTTTTTATGTAAAGGAAATGAATGAGTACAATAATTCTTATAATTTCCAGCAGGAAAATCTTCCTGAATCTTGATTCATTTCTGCTCTGATTGTTTCTCAATGAAAGTCCGAATGTATTTTTGAAACCCTCTGTAGGTTTCTTTTAATATTTTCTGTAAAATACAAACCCTGCAAGGAAGAAGCATGTTAGTCCATTTTATACTTGGCTGCACATTGTTCATTCCTGCAACTTTATAGTGATTGTAAATGTTTCATTTCATGTTTCTGAAGATCTCCATCATTATCCCTTACAAACAGCAGTACTGAAAGATGGTGCTAACAAGAGGTAGCCATGTATCTCAGTATTAGCATGCTAGTCAGAACTGCCAGAAGCAGCTTGACAACATGTTATTCGGCAACAAGCTCCAAACTAATGTAACATTTACTTTGGATGGGCAAAGATAATCAGGGGACATTTATAGAAGAGAAGCAACAAGTGGAATATATCATTTTGGAAATCAGGGGAACATTCAACATGGTAGCCTCATGTAAGAAAAAGCAGGGTTGGAGAAAGGTTTAGTCAGACTCTGTTCCTCTGGGGATTTTTATCTAACTTCAAAGGGCTTCCAAAATTATCTCCAGCCTACAGGATATGGTAGAATAGTTTATTCCACCATTTGTGTTGTGCATTGCATGTATCATTTTGCATTGTGGGTGGAGAGAATAGTGTGTTGTGTGTATTCTGCTGCTCAGTATGTTCTGTTTCATGTAACCTATGTTGTACAATAAACATGTGTGTTGCATGGATATTGTGCTGCACAAATAGGCATCTCCCTAAGAGGGTTTGCATGAATTATATTGCATATTGTATGTGTAGTATTTTTCATGTATTCTACCACCCAACGTTAATTTAAAAAGAATTCCTGCATTTTTTTTCATGTAATGCTCTGGCTCTTCTGTTTTTTTCTTTACACATTGTGCTAAGCTGGGTATTTTAAATCAAGTTGAACATGATTTGTACATGTTTGTATATAATACTACCTTATACTGCTTGGGGGGTCTCATTTTATTTATTTATTTGTTTATTTGTCTCCCCTGCTTTTATTATTTTTACAAATAATTCAATGCTACAAACATATCCAACATACTGTCATGGTTCCGATAGATGAAACCCATCAAAAGAACTTCAAGGCAAAAATTCTTCCTTAAAGAACATTTTATTCAGGAAACAAAGTATCGGCACTACATAGTTGAACCCAAAAACTAAATTCCCTTCCCCCGGATACAGAGTAACAAAGTGCAATTCCCACCCCCAATAAGCTGTCATAAATCACATTCTCCAATTAGCCTAAAACACGGGCTTTCTCCCCAGCTCCTCAGCCCGCCAAAACGTTATCAATTCGTCCTTGGGTTCCCACAAAGCAGCGTTATTATTATTATGGCTAGCTGAACTCGAGCATTTATCCCACCCACCCCTTCTGCGCCTAATTTCTAAATACCAGAAAAAACATGTTAAAAGCAAAGAGAAAATGGCTGCAATTTTCATCAGTTGTCAGAGCGGGAACATCCAATGTTTACAGCGTTGACACACACCTTCCTCCTCCTATTTTCCCCACAACAACAACCCTGTGAGGTAGGTTGGGCTGAGAGAAAGTGATTGGCCCAAAATCATCCAGCTGACTTTCATGGCTAGGGACTTGAACTCATGATTTCCTGCTTTCTAACCTGGTGCCTTAATCATTAGACCAAGCCAGCTCTCATCTTACATCATGATAAGTAAAATGAAACAAAAGTACGATGTGAGAAGTTGGTTATTGTATTGGTTTGATGAATCAGTAGCAATAGCATTTAGACTTATATACCACTTCACACTGTTTTACAGTTCTCTAGTGGTTTACAGAGTCAACATATTGCCCCCAACAACTGGGTCTAAGCTAGTAATAGTTAACTGGTATGTGCTGAATGCAAAGTGAGCAAAGTTTGTGCATTGTGGGTGATAAAACACTTCATATTCTTTGCTAGAACAAGAGCTGGAGCATGCAGGGTGATGGGACCATGTCATATGCAGAGGCAGCCAACATTCAGCTATACTGTTGACTGATTATGAGCCCCCAAGTTATTGTTGACTCTTAGCAACCATACAGAAAGTTCACACTGATCAGTTTCTAACCTTGCAATAAGTCCACTTACACAATAAGTCCACTTAATGTTTTCCTCTTCTCAAAATAGGAAAACGTTTTTAGTAATTTTCTAAGTTATTGAACCTAGTTATTAAAATCACTGTGATTTTAAACTTGTTTTTTTGTGTGCCCAATTCTCAGAAAATGCCTGGGCAAGTACCTACAGTTTTCCAGGCAAGGTTTTTCAGAAATGGTTTGCCATTGCCATCCTCCTAGGGTTGAGAGAAAATAACTGGCCCAAAGTAACCCACCTGGTTATGCCCAAAGCTGGACTAGATCTCAAATTCTCCTGCTTTCTAGCATCATGCCTTAACCACTGTACAAAGCTTTAATTTTAAACCAGTGTTTGCCTAATCAAAGATACTACTCAATATGAGGCAGTGATAATTTAATATTTACTCTGTTTATTGTATTAGGAATCCACAGATTTCTGAAAAACTGAAGGCAGTGTATTTTGAATAGTTGTATTATCTTTACACTAGCACTACACAGATAGTTGAATATTTATTCCTCTGCTCTAAGTTTTATATTGATTTAGTGCTTGGAGTTGTGTGCTCTTCTTGTTTCTGCTTTTAAAGTGGCATTTTTACTTAACAGTTGTGTTTTGATTTGTTATGTTTTATTATAGGTTTGACAATTTTGACTTGCTTTAGCTTCTAAGCCAGAGGTCCCCAACCTTTTGGGCACCAGGGACCGTTTCTGTGGAGAAAGGTTTTTCCGTGGACCAGAGAGTGTGTGGTTTTGTGTGCTGCCTGTATCCCATAGATGGGGCTTTGCTTGTTTGTGCGGACCAGTTGCTGGCATGCTGCAGCCCGGTACCGGTCCATGGACCGGGGTTTGGGGACCCCTGTTCTAAGCCATACAGATATTTTCTATTATATCTCCTAGTTGCATGTGTTTATAAATAACAAAACTGTGATCTGTATATAGTTTTCCAACAAACTCAAAATGTCATGGATTTCATTGGAAGCTTCCAACATCAAATCAGACAATTGTTCTAACTAGTGACTACTCACAGACAAAACATTGAACTATGATTTCTTTGGTTTAGTTTATTGAGTTGTGTGCACCCATTTTTTTTTTTATAAAGCAAGGTTTTTATGTCATTGTATTGCACATACATTACTTAGTCAGTTGTATTAACAACATTCCTAGTAAATAAAGCATGATTGGAAAAAATGTTTTAATATTATGTATCAATGTACCATTTGCTCTCCAGTTTTGAAAAAACCACAATTGTTTCTAAACTACAAATATTAGGCCCGAAACAAAGATTTGCACATTCTCAGATACCCCTTCTTCCTCTTTTCAAGGTTCAGGCTCCTATAAAAAAAAACTAATTATCCAATTGAATAGATTTTACACTGTATTTCCGTCTATAAGGCTATCCATTTTTAGCATTATAATAGGACGGATAATTAGGGCTTAGCATCTCACACAAATCTCTTCATTAAAACTTTTAGAATATTTCATACTCCTTCTACTCTTTGAGGCATAAAAAAATGCTATTGTTAAATATTTTGAATTATCATTAATTTCAGTAGAAGATATTTAAGTATGTCCATGAATCCTTCTACAGAAATCCATGGGAGTAAATGCAGCTTCACTTTGACTGGATGTCATTCATTTTTGACAGAAAAGGGAACCAGACAATGCCAGCCTTTTGCATTGGTCTGTATAACAAGAACATCTCAAGAAATATTCAAACAGATAAAAGCCGTCCCAAGGCTTAGGATCAAAATAAGCTTTCCAATTGTCTGTCTCTTTGCTTTTTCTTAGTGCTGCTGTTATGTCTGAGATATTCTTTAAAAAGCGTTTGGGTTTTTTTTGCAGGATTTTATGTTATTTTCACCACACGTCCTCTGAAAGTCTTTCATTATCTGTTTGCTAGAGTTTTAATAATGAATGAATAAATATTTTCTCCTTACTGGAGACAAATTAATCCCTTCCAAAGTCCCCCCCTCTTTTTTCTGCTACAGAAACATCAGAAATGAGCTCATTTTACAGAATGCCACTGTCTGAGTCCCCTCTGTACAAAATAATCTATGTGACAGCAGAATCCTCCATATTTCTCTGCCTTCTGATTTGAAATTATTCTGTCTGTCTTAAGAGCCAGAATGGGGTTATGGATTAGGTTCTGGACTGGAAGTGGAAGACTAGTTTCTTCCTTAGACATGAAACCAACTGGATGACTTTGGGCCAATTAATCTTTCTTGGCCCTAGACTAGAGCATTTAAAACAATCCCAGAAGAAGATAATGCCAAAGCACTTCTGCAGTGTTGTGTTGAAAACTGCATGGACCTGTCCATCAAATGAACATGGCTGTCTTTCACAAAGGAAAAGAGGGAAATGTAGACTGCAGAAGTCTAAGCCTTTCCCTTTACTTTTAGTCTCAGTACATACACTGCAGAACATAGACAAAAACACACTATCTTCACCATCACCATCCCTTTCTAATAAGAGGCTACCATGGATACTATCTTGCTTATGATTCTTCTCTAAATTGAAAATTGCATGCATAAATCAATGTATTCTCTTTGTACAGTTTTTTTTCAAATATGATATTGATCATATTCGAGGTTCAGCTGCAAATACAAACATGCAGACAATTTTCAGATTTGTTCATGTGTCCCTACTTTGGGTGTCTTAACCTAGGCATCTCTTTCCAATTGCCTAAGCATCTTAAACTGAACACAAACTAGAGAGAACTGAACATCTTATCTCTCCCCTTCCCAGTTCTCACTATGAGTTTCAAGTTGCTATTTATGGGTTTTCCAATTATCTAAGGTCCTATCCTTCATTAAAAAATAAACCCTCTTCAAATATAGAATTTCTATTTATTGAATGCTTGGAGAGTCTGTCAGTTCCTCATTATTTGGTTCATGTGCCATGCTTTGGTTATTGTAACGTTGGTTGGAATCTTCCTCATAATGAGTTCTTTGAGTCCAAAAGATGAAATACCTTGGAACAATCAATGTTGGTTTTCAGTGTAGATTCCATAAATTCTTTTCTGTCATGATGGATTCAAGATCCTTTCCCTTCATCCTTAAAACTATTGCAGTGAATTCTGTTATTCACTGCATAAACAACCAGCCTTTTCTTCTCTTTAATCAGATGTCCTTCCTCATTGAATATCTGGTCTAGAATTAAATTTGAACAGTGAGATAGGTGGTCAAATTTGCTAACGATGCTACATTATTTTAGACTAATTCTAATTTTTAGCAAGCCAATCTTTCATGACAAGCAACAAATGTTGTAATTAGTTTTTCTTTGCCTCCCTCCTTCACTTCTGCTTCTAGGATCTCTTGCTGTTGTTTATTTTAGTCATATATATGCTGGAAAATTCCTTCTGCCAGGTTCTGTTGTCTGAACTATAGATAATTTATGAATCCTAGCTCTAAAACATTAGCCCCTGAAGATATATTTAATAATACTTAACTTTTACTCCTTTCGTTATGAGCCATTTATTGGCTCAATCCATGGCTCTTGCTCCATTATTGGTAGGCAAACTGAAGAGTATTGGTAAACAAATTGATCAAATACCTTTTGAAAGTCCAAATAAATGATTGTGTGCTAGATCAGCTTTTGTGAGAATCTCAAGAGAACTTTAAAATGTTATCAAGATAGGTCATATTGTGCAGAAGCCATGTTGATTCACCTTTAGTTGGATTAATTCAAAGACCTGATGATTTATCTTTAAGAACATTCCACCAAATTTCTCTGAAGGAGCATTAAGGTAACCAACTTGTAATTTCCTGGAAGCTCCTGAAATGATACCATAACAAGTTAGCCAATAATGTGATCCAAGAGCTAGGAAAGTTTTAAAAGGTATAGCAAAGTCTTCAACCGACTTTTATCCTTTTCCTGGATTCCAATGGCTTGAGGGTATGTGTGTGCAGGTCTGTAAGAGAGAGATAGAGATAAAAACAGACAGACCAAGGGGGAATAATTATTTATTGGATAATTGATAAAATCAAAATTTAATAGAATTTAATAGAAATTAGATAGATGTTTAACAAATGTTTCTAATATTCAATTAAAAAACATCCGTGAAAAGCTTGTCCTTGACTGAGTTTGTCTTTAATGTTAATGTACATCTGTTTACTTTTACAAATGAGCTTGATTGTTTCCTCGATGCCAGATCAGGTATCCATTACTTTCTGCAACAGAAAACTTAAGTTACCCAACATAATCAGTACAGGTCATCTAGCAGCAGAATTTACAATAGGATAAACAATAAATGAATTTCTGTCTACATGGAGCTAAAGCCTGGAAACTATTTTTTTTAATTGGCTAGATCAATAAAAGAACTACTTCTACTAATGTTTTCTAGGCTGAATACCAGATTACATTAGCACTCAACTGCATAAAAGTTACTCAAGCACACTGTATTAATATGTTTGTCTCTTCATTTCAAGACTCATCAACAGTATGACGAGGGTGATATTATATACTGGTATTATATTAATGGATGTTGAAACAGGCTGACCTATGGAGTGTTCTTGTATGGAAAATTTCAGTGAATGCTTCCATACAGAAACAAATCCACATTGTGAAAAATGGCATATTACATGCTCAGCGGGCTGAAATTCCTGGGATTGATTATAAATTGCAAGAAATTGTTTCCAGGATCATATACGTATTGCATATGCACAATGGCTGTATGAAGATTACTTTAGTCTTTGCTTCAGCAGTCCAGAAAAAGGCTCTCTCATATAAAAACAGTAATGCTTCCAGTCTCAGGAAGATCTCTGGTCATTCAGCTGATGACATCTCAATTTTCCAGAAAGGCACAATTGATGTATCAACCACATTGATAAAGAGTTCCTTCCATCGGAACATACAATTGTACATTATGCAGCATAGCATGAGCCATGGGCTGGGTGAAATTGGATACCGGTGACCTCATTATAACTGAATATCATTTGCAGGCTGCAATTTGTGATTTTAAATTTGCTGATACTCTTGGCTTGTTTGATAATGAAAGTACATTAATGTTTATTATTTTTAACCTCTGTCTAGCTATCTGTTGTTTACAAGTGCTTTGCAAATCTGCACAGGCCCCTTTCTGTGAACTGTTTAAGCAAGCCCATGTTTTGGAAGGCCCAGGCAGCTGTTTTGAATATTGTTTCTGGCGGTCAGTATGTGCATATACACACAATACTTCTAAAGGGTGCCAGCAAAATGCAATGGCAGGATATGCACATTCAGTTGGAAATAGCTTTTGAAACAATTGTGTGAACATCAAAGGATGTGGCTGCTTCAATGCTTTGGAGATACTTCATGTCAACTACTTAAATGATGTTCTTAAATCAATATTTATTTGGTTGTCACATGCAGAGCTTTCGCTGTATATTGTTGTACAAACAGTGGGCTTTTGAATACTTGGTTTGCATGCCCATTCAACACACGCAGCATTTCCCACAGGCTCTCAATGCTTGTACTACAATGTCCAGAATCTCCATCCTGCAGGGTCCTGGGCTCATCCCCACAAAAGTGGGAAATGCCAGGCTGGAAAAGTTGCTGGACAGCAATCCAAGACTGAGAAGTTGAGTAATGGAGATGCCTGGTGAAATAACTTGCCAGCATCTCCTTATGAATTTATCACCAGCAGATCCCATGATGAATCACAGATCTGGACATAAGGCTAATGGGATATTTTCAGGTTTAAATAGCCTGCCTGTCTGAGTTCTGTTCTATATTCATGAACATACAAAAGTTGCCCCCACTGGTTTGGTGCTGCTTCTTACTGAATTATTCATTTAACTATTAAGGATACATATTGCTAGGTGGTTGACCTTTATGCCTCAACATATGGAACATAACTTTTGCGTTAGTGTACTTTTCATTAAGGGGGAAGATTGGCAGCCTATTATGAGGGAAAGAATTTCTGGACGATGTATGACAAAGTAAATGAAGTACTAATTCAAATCAGGATAATTAGCATGGAAAAATCAATGGAGTATATACCTTGAAAAAAGAAATTCTAAATCTTTCCCTTTTCCTTTCCCATTGTGTCCTACTATTTGCTTTGTATTTTGTATTGTACTGTATAATTCAATAAAATGTAATAATAATTTTTTTTAAATGATATTAAAGTTGCCTTGAAATTGAGAGTTATGGTATGCCATATACAACAGAGGACAGTGATATAACAATGATGCACACAATCAAATAAATACTGATAGAGTAACACAATTAATTATGTTTTTTTTGATTGGGCCTTTATGTGATGTAGTTATCCCTCATTAATTGTTAAACCACAGGCAAATTATTGTTTAACCATTAAATTATGATCAGTATAAGGAGCATCTATGTTGATTCAATCCAAAGAATTAATCTGAACCACAGTTTTGAATCCATTTGGAAAATAGAATTAATTTTAAATACAGTATGCATCTGAATATCAAAATGCTCTGATCTGATTTTTTGAATCAATTTGGGAAAACATGCACATATGTAAAAGTTCTTTGCAAAGGGTCAACCGATTTTGGAAGCATTGGATTCAAGATATGTGTCCGGTCCCTATAGATCCCTGTCGGGATGCTGCCATTCTGTTGGGAGGGGGGACCTTTGGAGCTCTCTTGTGATATGCTTAGCTTTGTTTTGTTTACTTTGTTTCTCTTTGCTTTGATGTACCTTCCTGGGGAATGGGAGGGGGCGGGAAGCGCCTGGGACCATCTGCTTTGCCTCACCAAGGATGCGACGCCTGGGAAGACGCCTGGGAACAGCTTATTATCGCAGCATCGTCTGGCCGGAGTTCTCACAACACCTTCGCACCTCTGGATTGGTTCCCCATGGATGGGGCAGTTGGGAGGGGTTTTGAACAATGGGTTTTAACCTAACATTTTTGTGCGGGAACTTCAGATCCTGCCTGCTTTTCCTGCTTTCACTATCTCTCAATAAAAGTTACTTTTGAAATGCTGCCAGTTTCAAAAGTTCTGCTTTCTTGAGGGAATCAGCTGAGGCAGGGCCTTGCAGTATGATTTGAAAAGTTGATTCAAAATTGAAACTGAATCTCCAGTCTGAGGTTTGCACAACTCTACTGAGCCTGGCTTAAAATGGCAGGTGTATGTATGAGTGTAAATGATACATTATCTACATTATGAATAAATAGAATAAATAGTAAGCAGCCTGAATTCATTGCTGGAAAATCCTATAACTACAAAGCAAATAAAATATTTCCATAACACAAGTTGGCCTCTGTTTATAAAATGTATAGAGTTCTTCATTATTTATAGAATTTATAGAGTTCCTTCATTATTATTATAGGATAAAGCTAGTAAAGCATACTATGCCTGTCTCCTTCATTACACACCAATGCACCACGCAAGTTTCATGCTGGGTGAGATCATGTTATTATATGGATTTAGATGCTTCCACAGTGACAAAAGATGCTTTCTCTGTCCTCTAATGCTAAATTCATAATGTTTCCTGAATGTAAAAAGTAATAGTTTAACATTTCAAAAACATTTTGTACTATGTAAGAGAAATTTTTTCTTAATCTGAGATTCAGTTTGCAAGAATCATATAGAATTCTCTGTGTTGATACCTTGGCAACCACATTAAAACAATCTGCCATTCCTTTCTCTTGGGATACTTCAACTTCCCAGTCTGGGCCATACCCCTGGCATTTTCTGCTGGTCCCCTACTCAAATGCTAAAAACTCCATCCTTGCTTGGCTTTTTTTTTTTTTTTTTGAGGTCACCCAAGATAGGCCCCATGCTATCATTTGCTGAAGATGGTACTATTTTACTACTCCAGCAGAGAAAGCTGGAAAAGAGAATTTTTGCAAGTGTCCAAAGCTGCTTTCAAGTTATTCACACAGAAGTTTCTCACAAGGTAAAGGAAGCAACTCTACAACTCTATTTAAATTCCCCAAAGGTAAATTATTTGTAAACAGCAGCTCAATTCAAATAGCCATACTCAGGACTAAGTGGCATATTCCTCTTAAGAAATCCATTTTGCAGGCTATGAATCGGGAAAGCATTTCAAGTGATTGTGGGTAGGAAGGACTGTAAATAAACATGATTCTCACACTGTTTACTAGAAAAGCTTCATTTTTCTTGTTACTCCTGACCAGGCCATTTAACTTAAAATGATTCTTCTACTTTTGTTTGAAGACAGAAGATGCTCTAGTAGCCTCTCTATTAAGAACCAGGCACAATGAGGGCAGAATTAACATTCAAATGCACACTGCTCTCATTCTGGGGTTTTCTAAAGTAGAAGAATCGGACCATTATTCCTTCACCACTCAACATTCTCAAAGTGGGAGCTGAAAACATCCCCTAGTTCCCAAATAATTCTGGAGCTGTGTTAGAATATGCAGGAAAATATAGGTATTGTATACCTGTGGGCAAGTTTATTTGAGACCGGGCTTAAATTTTGAGGGGATAGATGTTATGTCATAGCTACTAATCTGTTTTCTTGGATTCAATACTCACTTCATTCTGACTTGGTACAAGAATATCCAAATAAAATTGCAGAGATTTCCTGATTACTCCTTCCTACCACATCTTGTTCCAACTTGAATTAATTTCCCTCAGCCAATTAACTTTTCCCATGTTGTATGAACCACTTACTGGAGAATTCTCTTCCATTGTCCAGAACTGAGACAAACTCCCAGGGAGGCAGCACAAAACAAACTTTATGTGACACTCCATTTCAATGTATTTTAGCATTAATACCCCCAGGGCTCAAATGGGAAATGTGAGAAAGGACTGTAGCTTTAGGAATACATATGTACCACTCTGCACTTGAAGGGACTGGTTCAAAAGACCAGAAGAATGGCCATTGGATAATTGAAACAAAATCATGCATGTGCTGCTAGCAAAATAAAACTTGAAAGAAGGGTTGGCTGGGTCATTTATATTATATGAAGAGGATACAGTTCTGGACATGCCAGCTGCTTCAGCCATTGCATAGTAAATGGCTCTTAGATCACTTCAAAGTAAATTCTAGGGAGGCAAACTCCTACACTTGAGGAATGGATACCCTCTCTGGATAAGGAATGGGGGGGGGAGGTAGAGTCAGTTTCTATCTATCCCAATCTGCCACTTAATCAGTAATTTATTTATTAAACTTCTAGATTACTTTCAACAGAATTCTTTAGGTGGTGTAAAAAATATCAAGCATTTTAAACCCAAAGATACCAACAATAAGATTATTTATTTAATTGCTGATTTCCCTACCATGGGAAAAGCCCTGTTCTATGTGATGGCCAGATTAACAGACTGCCACCAGAGATGGACATCTGGAGATGATTTAAATAGGCAGTGAGAATCTTACAGGAGAAAGCATTTGGTCAAGTCCAGGTGATTCAGGAGTCTTAAAAGAGTAATCAATGAACTGAAAGATACCTGGAAGTGACTTGGCAATTAGCCAAGGTTTGATGTACTATGTATGGGATAGATCGGAGAGGAACCTATGAGATATTTACAACAGAGAAAGAAATATTTTTTGGGAATATTAAAAGGCAGAATATTATATTTCCCCAAAGGATCTTAAAGGCAGAAACCAACACACACCCCCCAGCAAGTCTCTCTGCCCCAAACAGAAACCAGGTCTGCAGAAATGCAGATGTGATAATCTTGTCAGAAATATTGGAGCCAGGAAGCTGGGATTAGAAAGACAAAGATCCCTAGAATCAACAATCCCTCACACCAAAAAATCCAACACAGGACATAGTCATCAACCACACCCCCAGGGAAGCAGGATATGACCTTTGGAACATTATAGGATTAACCCACCACCATCAGAATACCAGAAAGGCACACTCAGACTCAGGTCAAAGTTCATGCCACAGGAACAACTCCAAACAAAAGCCCAAGAAGGTATAAAAACCCACCACTCCCTACTACATGTGGTCAGCTTTCCCAGAGCCATCTTTCTGTCTGGTTCTCCTCTTCAATAAACTACAACCTTCTTTCTAAAGCAGTCTCCATTTTGTTTATTCCCAGCTTGGACTGGACCCTTTTGAAGATTTTTCTTTCAACAGTATTTAGTCCAAAGTAGAGCACATTGCAAAATTAAATCCTGGAGATTAAAGGTGCATAGGAATTGATACAACTAGCATATCAAGAAAGCCAATAATAAGTGTTTTGGTCATGGAGTCCGCCCAAGGAGTCAAGGAAAGGTCCTGTTGTTAGTGGGAAAGTGTGATATCCTTCTAGTACAGAAATGTTTCATTTAACATAACATAATTGAGGGTTTGATAAGGACCTCAATTTTGTACTGTGAATAGGCTGAAATAATATAATCCTGGAGAAGCTTTGTCATTTGATAAATATGCAACTTTCAAGGGATTTTATAAAACAACAAAAAAGCAAAAAAAAATCATTAATTTACAATATGGTTCAAAGTCTTTTGCAATAAAATATATTTAAATGCATATGAATTTTACATTTTTCTTGAATAAGAAAGTAATTACAAAGGATATTGCACTGGGATTTTAAAACTTAACAACAACAACAACAACAACAACAACTACTACTACTACTACAATAATAATAATAATAATAATAATAATAATAATAATAATAATAATAATAATAATAATAATAATAATAATAATAATAATAATAATAATAATAATAATAATAATAATAATAATAATAATGTTGGAAGGGACCTTGGAGGTCATCTAGTGAGTCCAACCCCCTGCTCAGGCAGGAAACCCTATACCATTTCAGACAAATGGCTGTCCAGTCTCTTCTTAAAAACTTCCAGTGTTGGAGCATTCACAGCTTCTGGAGGCAGATTGTTCCACTGATTAATTGTTCTAACTGTCAGGAAATTTCTCCTTAGTTCTAGGTTGCTTCTCTCTTTGATTAGTTTCCACCCATTGCTTCTTGTCTTGCCTTCAGGTGGTTTGGAGATTAGCTTGACTCCCTCTTCTTTGTGGCAACCCCTGAGATATTGGAACACTGTTATCATGTCACTCCTCGTCCTTCTCTTCATTAAAGTAGACATACCAATTCCAGCAACCATTCCTTATATGTTTTAGCCTCCCATCCCCTAATCATCTTTGTTGCTCTTCTCTGTACTCTTTCTAGAGTCTCAACATCTTTTTTACATCATGGTGACCAAAACTGGATGCAGTATTCCAAGTGTGGCCTTACCAAGGCATTGTAAAGCGATCTTGATTCTATCCCTGTGTTTAGCACTGTGTTGGCTTTTTGGCAGCTGCAGCACACTGCTGGCTCATATTTAAGTGATTGTCCACTAGGACTCCGAGATCCCTCTCACAGTTACTACTATTGAGCAAGGTACCATCTATACTATACCTGTGCATTTGGTTTTTCTTGCCTAAACGTAGAACCTTACTTTTTTCACCATTGAATTTCATTTTATTAGATAGCGTCCAATGTTCAAGTCTGTCAAGATCCTTCTGTATCTTAAGCCTATCTTCTGTAGTGTTGGCTATTTCTGCCAGCTTGGTGTCGTCCTCTCATCCACATCATTGTTGAAGATGTTGAAGAGCACTGGGCCCAGAACAGAGACCTTGAGCACCCCACTACACACTTCCCTCCATGTAGATGCAGTTCCATTGAGGACCATATGCTGACTACGGCCGGTCAGCCAGCTATGAATCCATCTGGTGGTGATGCTGTCTAACCCACATTTTTCTATCTTAACAAGTAGTAGGTTTATCAAATGCCTTACTGAAGTCCAAGTAAATTATATCCACAGCATTCCTCTGGTCCATTAATTTTGTCACTTGGTCAAAGAATGCAATAAGATTTGTCTGGCATGATCTGTTTTTGACAAATCCATGTTGGCTTTTGGTAATGACTTTGTTTGCCTCTAGGTGTTCGCTGATTTGTTGCTTGATTATCTTTTCCAGAATCTTCCCAGGTATTGAGGTCAGGCTGATAGGTCTGTAATTTCCTGGATCCATTTTTTTCCCTTTTTTGAAGATGGGAACTACATCAGCTCTTTTCCAGTCCTCTGGCAGTTCCCCAGTGCTCCAGGATCTTTGAAAGATATAGTTCAGTGGTTCTGAGATCACATCTGCCAGTTCCTTGAGAACTTTGAGGTGTAATCCATCTGGTCCTGGTGATTTGAACTCGTTTAGAGTGGACAGGTGCTCACTTACCATTTTCTTGCTTATCTTAACTTGTGTTTCTAATCTGTTTTTTACTTTACTGTTTTTGATAGGTTGGACTGTTTTTTCCCTTTGTGTAAAGACGGATGCAAAAAACGAGTTGAGTAGTTCTGCTTTCTCCCTGTTGCTTGTCACCTTCTTGCCACTTTCTCCCACTAATGGACCAATCATTTCCTTCACTTTTTTCTTGTTTTTTACATGTTGAAAGAAGCTTTTTTTGTTATTTTTGACTTTTGTCACAAGCCTTACTTCATTTTGAGCCTTAGCTTTCCTCACTTCATCTTTGCAGGCTCAGACTATTTGCTGATATTCTGCCTTAGTTATGTGCCCCTCTTTCCACTTTTTATACTAATCCTTTTTGTCTTTCAATTTATCAGAGAGTTCTTTATGCAGCCATGCTGGGTTTTTTTTTGAGAGCTGTTATTTTTCTTCTTCATTGGTATTGTGCTAGACTGGGCTTTTATAATCTCACTTTTCAAAATTTCCCAAGTTTCTTGAGTTGCTGTCCCCTTGAGGATTCTCATCCATGGAATCCTTTCCAAGCTCTAAGTTTATTGAAATTAGCTCTCTTAAAGTCCAAGACTCTAGTTTGACTGTGTTCTGTTGCTTGTGCTTGCATAATGTTTAATTCCAATATTGCATGATCACTCCGCCCCCAAGGTTCCTGTGGCTTCAACACCTTCTATCATTTCATCTCTGTTAGTGAGAATTATGGCTGATCCCCTAGTTTCCTTCTCTACTTTTTGGCTGACAAAGTTGTCTGCTAGGTTTGTCAGGAATCTGTTTAATAGATAGCATGTTTTGAAATATTGATTTGAAATGCAAGATGTTGCTAATTTGAAGAGATTGGATAGAATCTTAAATCATTGACTAGATACCTTAATGAATTGTTAGATTCTCAGTTAAATTGTAATACTATTTCACCTAAATTGAATTATTCTTAGTGAGAAATAATGCAAGCTTATACTGCATATCTGTGTTCAGTTTGGTAGATATGGATATCATTCACAACTAGATTTTTTTTCAATCTCTAGCTTAATTACTTTTAGTATCTCAATCCTTAGCTGAAAGGATAAATACATGTACTGTTTCTATTGTGATATCCAACCATGTTCCAAGAACACCATCAATTAGTACAAGAAAAAGTCATCCCATATTTTTAGGTAGTATTTTAATGTCTCTGCATTATGTTTTATAACAAGGGGAGAGCTGACATTAATTTAATGTCTTTGCATTATAAAAAATAACAAAAAGATGAAGGAGTCCCTGGGGTTTTTACTCTGCTATTCGTAGCTGACTTTAGGGGGCAGTGCTGATCTCCATTTCAAAGCCACTGAACCAGACGTTCCATGGTCATGTGGTCAGCATGACATCATGCTGCAGCACTATTACCTTCCCAATAAAGTGGTACCTATTAATCTACTTGCATTTGCATGCTTTCAAACTTCTAGGTTTGCAGGAGCTGGGGCAAGGATGACATTCGGGTCTCAAACCTGGGATGTTGGCTTTCCAGCTGGCAAGTCTAGCATCTTAACAACTGAGCCATCTCATCACCCAAACATAATAAAGAAGGTGTTTATTTCTTTTTCTTGTTTTTTTATGGTTGTTTCTACAATTTCTGTTTAATGTTTAATGTGTCATTATAAAATAATCAATTTTTTTTTACAAAGCAATGTAACAAGAATGTGAAGAAATACTCTGAATGTTAAAGAGGAACGTGATCCAGTACATTCAATGAAACAGAAAACAAATAATTGAAAATGAGGGGAAAGATTGGCCAATATTGGCCTCTTGACGGAAACAGTTATGGCAAAGTAATATTATTTCCACTGATGATGCTGGATGGTGGTGGATGGTGACGATGAGGATAAAGTATACAATGACTCACATGTAATAAAATAAATTTTAAAAAATATTTCCATTTATGTAATACACTATTGAGTCTAAGGAAAAATGAAACTTTATACAAGATAAGTTATCCAAAGTTAAATGTATATTGATCTATCAATTTAGTTTCAGCTTTATTTCTTAAGCAAATTGTTGATACTACTAAAGCTTTAAAAACTAAATTTTGGGCAAATATGAATTTCTAACTTGTTCTAATTAATTGGATGAACATGTGGTGTTCTAGCTCTTCACACAGAATTATTATAGATGAAATTATTTCTACTTCTATAAAGATGTCTTGCAGAGCCCTTCATGGATTTCCCCAAAGGTGTTTTTTTTAAAAGGCAATTTGACTTTCTTTGTTTCTCCTTGAAGACGTTTCCTTCTCATCCAAGAAGCTTCTGAAGTTTCTTTAGTTCTGTTAGAACTGAAGAAGCTTCTTGGATGAGAAGTGAAATGTCTTCAAGGAGAAACAAAGAAAGTCCAGTTGTCTTTTGAAAAAGCACCTTTGGGACAACCATGATGACTGAGAATATAGACCTACATGGATTTCTTATTTTTAATTTTATATGAAACTATTGGCCTGCTTTATTGCACAAATTGAAGAGATTTGAAGTATAAGTATAGCTGGAGCTGAACATGATTTGTTAATTTATGCTGATGATATCTGCCACATTGATAATTACGTGTGTATTTCAAAATGTACTGTAATTGTGCAAACCTTGGATCAATTTATCAAGCTATTGAATTAAATAAAGCCCTAATACTTCCTACAGACTCTAATGTTTCTATTGCAAGTTGTAGGCTTTCGTTTTTTACGTGAAATCTTTTGAACACTTGGGCATAATTATTAGAAAATAACCTTTTGCATTTATGGACATAAATATAACAAGCTGTGTTTCTTATATTAATTATGATATAATTGGTGATTAAAAATCCTGTTCTGTTTATAGCAAAAAATAAGTGCTATAAAAATGAATATTACATCAAGATTGATATATTTACTCAGAGGCATTCCTATGTTAATTTTTTAATATAATTTAACATAAGCAGAAGACAAATGGAAAGAATAGTTATCTATTTATATCCCACCTTTATTATTTTTATTATTTATTTTTACTATTTTTAGAAATAACTTAAGGCACCTAATACTCTTTCTTCCTTTTCCTCTTCACCATATGTGAGATGAGTTGATTGAGAGTGACTGGCCCAAAGTCACCCAGCATGCTAAGGCAGGACTAGAACTCAGAGTCTCCTAGTTTCTATCCTGGTATTTTCACCACTACAGTAGACCAAACTGGTTTTCATGCTCATATATGAAAAAAACAAGAGAAAGAATAATAGTTAAAGAAAGAAGAATCAGAAAAATATAAAAAGCAACTTCCAGCCTTCTTTTCAATAGTTAGAGACAAACTCTCGTGTCCTCCCTCTTTCATGTCACAAAAAATCCCTTCAGCCCCTCATTTAATCCTTTTTCAAACATCAAATCCAGAAATCATCTTTTACTTTTTTTCCCGTTTTCAGCAAAATATCTGTAAATTTTAGATTATTTTTCATCTTTTATAAAAGATGTTACTGTCTTGTCCCTGACCAGTCAGGTCAATTTTACCATTTGCGCCAATTCTGTCATCTTCACAATTCATTTCTCCATTGTGGGAATTTCAGTATTTCTCCATCATTGTGCATATAATAATCCTGATGCAGTCAGCACATATAAAAACAAACTTCCATGAGTCTTTCCTAACAGGGTATCTATAAATCCCCCCAAAAGAGTTCTGTTTTTTTCTTAATATTATTTTTTAAAATGATTTGTACCATTGTATATGTTTGTATCCAAAACTAGCAATGATTTTGTTCCAAGGAGATATGGATAACAGTAGTTTCAGAAGTAACAAAAGAACTCAAAAGGGGGCTTTTTAATCAAATATATTGAATATATTTTTATATATACCTTTAAACTATGAAGCCATTTTTTGCCAAATACTTTCATTTTTGAGAGTTTATATTGTCTACTTTCAAGGGTAGCTATTATAAAACTAATGACTTATAGATGTACCATCAAGTTGTTGTTGATTCTTAGAGATCACATAGATATTCTTCATGACAATCTATCTCTTATTCAGGCTTTGTTTGTTTATTTATTCATGTCAGAAGCATCACAATTAAAATAAGGCATACTATATGACACAAGATATAAAATATAAAACATAAGATTAAAATGTGTACAAATTAAACAAATCTTGCCCAGAAACTAGCAACATTAATTGTATTCTGTTGTACTGCCAAGAGGTCTTCAAGTGTACACTGATTGGGGCATGTAGTTTGCATGTCACCACAATTGCAAAGAGCAGAAGCAACTGGATAGCCCCTTTTGTTCGGAGTGTGTCTGAAACTTGTTCTACGCATGCATAGTCTGTTGAATGATTTTCATATTTCCCAGCTTTTGTCAGACCCAGCTTTCTTCATTGGTTCCATCCCCTGTTGGTTCTTTTTAGCTTTCTACAGATCCAGTCTGCTTTCAAATTCTTCAAAGTGTTTTGCTAACTTTTCGAAAGAAGCTTTTCCTGGATTTTAGTCTCTGCTGAGCTAGTTATTCAGGTCATCCAATGGGACACCCATTGCCACTGTAAATTGCTCATCCACCTTGCTCTTGGCCATCCTTTAATTCTCTTTCACTCCATCTCTTCCAGCTTTACAGCCTTCTCCAGAGAGCTAGATTTTCACATAATTTGTCATAAAAGTAGGATAATTGGAGCCTGGTTGCATATATGAGGATTGATATTTTTGATGGTCTGTTAGTTTGTTCTGTTGGCTGTCCATGATATTTTGAATAACTTTCCCAAAGCTTTCGTGGCTGCTCTACTGAATGCTATTCTGTAGCACATTTCTTTATGGCTAATTCTTTTGCTGTTGTTATTGTTCTACAGGAAATATTTCTTAAATTGAATTAGCCCTCTAAAATGTCACATATATTGGAGAATTCTGTTGATAGTTTAATTCTATGGTTACATTTTCACTACACTGAAAATATGTGAGGTGACAATTCTCCAATTAGTAATATGTTTCATATCCAGGATTTCAAAATATTATCAGGATCTCTTTTAATCTTTTTTACATTTTATTTTGCAAAACTTCTCTAGATTTTAGTTGGTGCATCCATTAAAAAACAGCTAAATGTTCTGTATAAAACATACCTTTGTAATCTATTGTTGTAGATGGGTAGGTTTGCTGATAGGTAGATAGGAAGGTAGGTAAGTAAGTTGGTCTATCTATCTGTCATCTGTCTGTCTGTCTGTCTGTCTATAATCTATCTATCTATCTATCTATCTATCTATCTATCTATCTATCTATCTATCTATCTATCTATCTATCTATCTATCTATCATCTATCTATCTATCTATCTATCATCTATTAAGTGACTGATAAAAAAAAATGTTAAATGCACCTGTATAATATGCCCATATAATTTGTACTTGGATTATGATTATTGATGCATGTAATACTTTTATTAAAACAATTAATCACCAGTATTGAACAAAAATCCTCCTGGAATATTTACTACTTGTTTCACTATAAATTTTAAACACTGTACTCCTAGCAGAGTTTCAAATTGCACTATAAATGTTTGACAGACATATTTTCTGGACAATTTAAATATCCCATAGGCCTGAGCGACAAAAATCAGCTAATAAGAAAACATCCCTGAGTAATTCTCTTTCTATTGTATGACCAAAAATGTTGTGTCTGTACCTTTCTTTAACCCATTTGTACCCAAGGAATTTGATAACTTCCTCATAGAACCCATAAAAGTGCAACTTCTCAAGGGGATATACACTCAAACTACAGTATCTGCTATTCTCAGTCAAACCTATGGGCAGAAATATTACCTTTAACTGGTTACTTTAGTTAAATGCCCTTGTGGAGTAAAATGAATTTTCAACTTTGAATTTTTCATGAAGCTTGTATTTCAAGAGTAATTGGCGCCTAGCTATCATGGAATTGGCAAGAGTAATAAATGCCTATATATCATGGAATTTGTCCCACAGTCTAACTCTCAATATCAAATCAAAGGTAGACATAAAGTCAATAAAAACAGCATACAATGCAGATCCTGCTTTATATTTCTCTGCCATATGTTATAGGATAAAAAGATGGTCTGGGAGGGAAGTGATCAGCCCTAAAGCCGTTCCCTGCAGGTTGTTTTGTTCCCGATAGGTCCAACAATTTTGTGTTGAGTTGGTTGGCGTACAGTTTGCTGGTGATACTTAACGGTAATAAACAGATTGGGCAATAATAAGCTGCTAAGTCTCTTTCCCCCTTTTGATAAATAGAGGTTATTATTGATGTGCCCCGATCTTTTGGACCCATTGCAGTCTAATCAATAAAAGAGAAGAGAGAGGTTAATATTGGAGTCCACATTCTATCCAGTAATAGTAAAAAAAATATATGCTGGAAAATGAAATAAGAAAGACCAATCCCTTTTTATTTAGCCCTCAAACAAGCTGCATTGAAAACCTTTCACTACAGAAAGATCTGGAGGGGTTATTATCCTCTTTGCTTTTCATTCCAGAAATTCCATTTGCCAAGATAAATGCAAAATACAATATTGAAATGGCTATCTCATAATAATGGGACTGGGATTTTTTTTGGGAGGGGGGAGCTGAATGAACATCAAAACCCCCACAATAAAGAATTTAAATTTCAAGCTTTTATGCCGCTCACAGAGGGGGGGAAATCTCCTATACATTTTTTTTTTCTGTGAGAGCTGCTACAGTGCAGATGGATTTTTGGTATTATATGGAATATTGAGAAATAATAAATTATTGTTGATGATGGTGATACATAAATGGGCCATTTCCTGCTGAAAATCTTTAATCCATTCCAAAACTGTGTCCATCTGTAGCACACTGTTTATCCAAATTTTCCAGCTGAGCAATTCTTGTTTCACATGAATCAATCCACAGATTTTTCAATATTTAGTCTAATTTGCTAGAGTTATTTTCTGCATAAATTCAGTATATTCTAAAAGTTAGCAAATCATGGGAAAGGGCTCTGAAAGTGGCAAGCTGTTAAGTTTGGCTCTTTTTATAATAAAATCATAGGGTTGGAAGGGACCTTGGAAGTCTCTAGTCCACTCCGTGTCCCGCATAGGAGGCCTTACTCTATCCCAGAGAAATTGTTGTCCAATCTTCTCCTGAAAACCTCCAGTGATGGAACATTCACAATTCCAAGTGGCAAGCTATTCCACTAGTTAATTGTTCTCACTGTCAGGAAATTCCTCCTTAGTTCCAGGTTAGATCTCCCTCTGAGGAACTTCCACCCTTGCTTCTTGTCCTACCCTCAGGTTCAGTGGTGGGATTCAGCCCGTTCGCACCAGTTCAGCAGAACCGGTAGCTACTTTTTTGTTGCCCAGACCCAGAAGGGACTTCCGGAAGCGGCATCCACACAGAGAACCGGTTGTTCACATATTTGAATCCCACCACTGCTCAGGTTCTATGGAGAATAAATTGACCCCCCTCCTCCCTGTGATAGCCCTTCAAGTACTGCAACACAGTTACCATGTTACTCCTAGACCTTCTCTATGTTAGACTAGACATATCTAGTTCCCTTAACAATTCATCATACGATTTAGCCTTCAGACTCCTTATCATCTTTGTTGCTCTTCTCTCCACAATTCCTAGGGCCTCAGCATCTTTTCTGTATCATGGTGACCAGGACTGAAGGCAATATTCCAAGTGTGGCCTCACCAGTGCCATAGAGAGCATATTTTATTTTGTGTTTTTGTTTTTGTCAAATTTAGCTGAAACTCTAGGTTGATCTACTGCCTGCTAAACTATCTGTTCTCTATCAAACAGAGGTGGGGGGAGGGGAACAGAGGCATTCATGGGGAGGCACAAAAAGTCAAGATGGTGGCTGTGACTATGGGATTGAAGCCCCTGTGGTGCACATCAGAGGGCAGGGTATTAATTATATAGACACAACCACCATCTTGACCCCATCCGCTGTTGGAAAGGGGAATTCTTTCTTTAAATTTATCTTTCTCTTTAAATGTCCAAGTTTCCTGTTGCCAAAATGTATTTAACAACCTTTTTGGGGGGTAAGGGGGAGCAAAAGCGATCTATTAATCTTCTGCTTACCATCAATATATATATTTAATATGTTTAAATATTACAATATTTAAAACATGATTACATTTTTAAAAAGAGCATAAAAACTAAAAGATACTAATACAGAAGAAAGAGAACAAAGAGGAAGAAAAAAAGTACAGGAAGAGAGAAAATAAGCTTCTGATTTCTTTTGCAGCAAATGGAAGTATAATTAGAAAGTTATCTCTTACTCTTTGATAACAAAAAAGACTCTCACTTATTTCTGTTATCCAATTTTTTTTCTAATCATCAAGACCACAAATTGTAAGTGCACACAAAAATCTGCAAGGGGTTTCCAGTCAGCCATAAATGTAGATGTTCTTTAATCCAATAAGTTAATTTATCCATCTCTGCAAGTTCATCCTCTTCCCGGACCATTTTCTGAAACACATTTTCCACGTTAAGTTGCCTCAAGCTTCTGCCCTTCATTTTTGCTACAGTTGCTTGTATCTATAATAAAGAAGCTTGTCTACTCAGTTCAAGTCCTTGACTACCTATAAGAGCACTGAGCTCCAGGGGAAGAATTATGGCAGGAAGCAGGGACAATGGTCTGACTGCTTTTTCCTCAGAAAGCCAAAAAGGTTTTGAAGATATGGAGCAGGATAGTGTGGTACAGCTCTATAAGAACAATTATAGAAAGTCTGTGAGTCGGTTTGGGGCAAAAGTTTGATATTCCTGATGCATGGCAATAATTATTTTGTACTTCCTAAAGATTCTTCAAATCTACCTTCTTCAGATCCAGGTTTGTTTTGTTGCCTTTTGTTCGCTAAATAAACATGCAATGCAATTAACTCCACGTGCTCCATAGCAAGCAACTGTGAGCAGCTTGGTTGGCTGAATATTTGTAACTTTCAGGGGTACCATATTATTTAACACTATACACAAATATACCCAGAAGCATAAAATAAATATAGACATGTATAACAATTTAAGACTTGGTCAATTTAGGTTTCAGTGATAATATATTGTTCCTTTTATCCTTGTTTTTTTAATAAGCTGCTCAGCAGCTTCAATAGAAAAATATATTCATAATCATTATTATTCCTGACATGAATCTTTTTAAAACATTTTTTAATTCAAATTGCTACATGGCAGCACATAAGCCATGAATAATCTTTGCTGAGCAGCTCTGTGCTTCACAGGCCTTGGAATTTTTGCAAAAGTGGACTTAAATCTATTTGGCAATGATAGGAACCATATGCTATAAATTCCTCTAATGCTAAGACTATAAATTTTGCTTTGCTCCTACCTGTGTTTTACAGCTGCTTCTGTTCTTTCTTTACCTTTTTCAGATATTACTGGCATCAAGAAGGTGAAGGAGTCTGACACTTCCTGTCTGCTTTCCGTAATATGCAGAACAAATCAAATAATCGTGAAGAAAGACTTCTTCACAGGACGGGTTTGAGGAAATATGTTTGGAAATAGAGCCCTAGCCTACTTATGGAAATTATGAGCAGAATGAAGAGGGAACTTGTGAAAAGCAAGATTGAATGGTTTTATGATTTGCACAAGAGGTATATTAAAGCCAATTTATATCAGACTTCCTAAGGAAACTCTCACATAACTCATGACACTTCTATGGTTACTCCATCACCAAAACAGGAAGCCATTTTTGGGAAGCAGGAACACACAATGTTGCTCAGCAGTGGCTGCCTCCCATTGCAAATGCAAATCTCGGGCACATTATCCTGCTTCTTGTTCTTGTCCTTCTTTCATCACCTCGAGGGCTCCATCTATTTCGTGGCCTAGCAATTCATTGCTTACTTCTTAAGAGAAAAAGAAAATATTCCCGTAATGGAATTAGTGGTTACAGTAGTCTCTGATTATCTATAACAGTAATGCCATAATAATGTAATAGTTACAAAACTTGAGTTTTAAGTAGAATTTTGACACCCAGTAGGCGACATCATCATCATCACCATCACCATCACCATCACCACTATCATCTTTCCCTGGTACTTTTCTCCATCTCTTTCTTTATTCAGCCGCTTCAGCCCAGGGGCCACCTTGCAATGATTCAGCAACAGTCTGGTAAATTCCCTCAGGTCCTATGAAGTGGATAATTCTGCCATAATTTAATTTTCCCAACTGAGCTGATCTTTAGCTTCCCACTTACTCAGTTCCACTATCAGCCTCTAAACTGTCTGAAAATCAGACACTGCTGAGACTGTCTTTAAAACCATCATTACTGTTTTCTAAATGTTATGATATTTTGATTCAAATGGCAAACCAAAGTACTTTCAAGACTTTCCCAAATAATACAGGATATGAAAGGAGGGATCTGATAATCGTTGGTCCATTGGAAAGCTCAGCATATTTGGGGGAATTCATAACAACATTTAATTAATTCTAAATTACAGTCAAAATCCTATAAAACCTCATATGACATTAAATAATAACACCGAGAATAATGTTATTATAAGACACACTAAGGGATTAAGGATGGCTGAACATTTATGGAAAACGGTAGCCCCCACAACAGACATCAACTCAATTGAATGGTAGAAATGTCAGCATGTTGTACATGACTTGTGGCCCCATCCATTCACTTTTTGCCCCAATTCTCCATGGATAACTTTGAGCCAGTTTTTCTTACTTAGCCCAACCTTCCTCATGGAGCTGCTTTCAGGAAAAAGTGTGAGGGATTGCTGAAGATGATATATTGTGGTGGAAAGACAGGATATAAATATAACAAATACAGGTAGTCCTCTATTACAACAGTTCGTTTACTGACCATTCAAAGTTACAACAGCAATGAAAAAAAGTGACTTATGCATCATTGCTATGGTCACATGATCAAAATTCAGATGCTTGGCAAGTGACTCATACCTGTGTTTCCCCAAAAATAAGACCGGGTCTTATATTAATTTTTGCTCCAAAAGACGCATTAGGGCTTATTTTCCAGTTAGGACTTATATTCGGGGAAATATGGTACTAAATGTGTCCGTCTGGCTGACAATCTTAACTGGGGGTTATTTGGGGGGTGGGGCTTATATTATGAGCGTCCTGATAAATCACGCTAGGGCTTATTTTCCTGTTGGATCTTATTTTCGGGAAAACACAGTATTTATGCCTGTTGTAGTGTCCTAGGGTTACATGATCGCCTTTTCCGACCTCTTGACAAGCAAAGTCAATGGGGGAAGCCAGATTCACTGAACAACAGTGTTACTAACAGCTGCAGTGGGTTCACTTACCAACTGTGGCAAGAAAGGTTGTAAAATGGGACTCACTTAACAACTGTATCGCTTAACAATATTGCTAAGTGCTAAGTAAAATTTTCGGCTCAATTGTCTAAAGTTTCAAATGCAACTTTGTGATGTGAAACACGGATTTAGTATTTGCATTTCAGATTGTAGCAAAATACTTTATGTGGAGAATTGAAAAGGCACAACTGTGTATATATATATATATACAAATAGTCCTCGGGTTTTGACCACAATTGAGCCCAAAATTTATGTTGTTAAGTGAAACATTGGTTAAGTGAGTTTGCCCCATTTTACAACCATTCTTGCCACAGTTGTTAAGTCAATCACTGCAGTTGATAAGTTAGTAACCTGGTTGTCAAGTGAATCTGGATTCCCCATTGACTTTGCTTGTGAGAAGATCACAAAAGGTGATCACATGACCTTGGGACAGAGCAACGGTCATAAATATGAACCAGTTGCCGAGTGTCTGAATTTTGATCACGTGATCATGGAGATGCTGCAAAGGTCATAACTATGAAAAAGGGTCATAAGTCACTATTTTCAATGCCATTTTAACTTTGAACAGTCACTAAATGAACTGTTGTAAGTGGAGAACTACCTGTATTTTATGTTATAGGATGTGATACACATTATAAAGGGAACAGGCCCTTGATCATTTGTCACACCACCTTTTTTAGTATCACTACCAGAGATCATCCTCATTTCAGGCATGTTCTTCTCATCAGGAAACATAAATAGTGTTCCAGACCAACTTTTCTTTTGGTTTAATTAATTAAAATTAATGCCCCAGTTATTTAATATATTAACAAAGGCTGCTGTACATGAAAAGCAATTGGCATAGGGAGATTGACAATCACATACAAATGGCAGATTGTATTTAGTTATTGATTATTCTCCCTCCTTCTCCCCCTCTCATTTACATACCATCAGCATCAAAAACCATTTTGGTTGCAAGAATTTGATAAATCACATATTTTGTGCCCAGTTGGGAAGTTGGGAGAGATGAATGACAAAGTTGCCTCACATTTCTGAAAGTTGGCTGGCTTATTACAGTGTGATAAATGAATTCTCCCCACTGCCCAAAAATACTAAGGTCAGTTATGCTGAAGGAGGAAATTTTTAAAACAAAATTCTTCTGTAAGAGCAATAAGATGTTTTCCCCATTTTATATACAAAGAGCTGAAATACAAACCTCAAATGGTCACATGGCTGAGGACACCATGCTCTGTTGTTATACATCCATCCCACCCAACCCAGGATATTTCTGCTTAGAAGATTAGGAATATAGTATGGACTGAATACTATATGTGTTTTCGAGGTTATTTTTTTCACTCCTCTCTCTGATAAATCTATTTCAGTTCCAGTTGTGACAGCATAACCTCCCTATGGTTAATAAGAGCCAGAGGGATGTCTCCAAAACTTTTTTGTTCTAGCCCCTCCTTTAGGCTCATGTCAGTGAAGTACCACTGAAGGCCATTTTGTGCTCATGTCGTTGAAGTACCACTGAAGGCCATTTTGTGCTCATGTCAGTGAAGTACCACTGAAGGCCATTTTGAGCTCATATCAGTGAAGTACCACTGAAGGCCATTTTGTGCTCATGTCAGTGAAGTACTACTAAAGGCCATTTTATGTATTCAAACATATCATTTTTTAGAACAGGAGCTGTCTGTAGAAAACCACCACCCTCATCATGGTGTATATTCAGCCCTGAATTTCAATTGTCATCTCTTTTTCTTGACAAGATTCTCAACTTCATAACCTACAAGTTAGGTAAGTGTTATTTGAAGAGAGGGGAAAGGGATCATACCAAACCTACAGAATTAAATTGTTAGGAACTAAATGTCTCCCAGCAATTCAACTGGAGATCCCATCACATTTGTGTTTAGTTTGCTCACTGCAAGGCTTGCTGAGAAATTGTTCTGAGTCATTCTGAATGTTTCTTTTGTCAGTGAGAATACCTCTTCCTGCCTGCATACTAAGGGACTGAATCTTTGTTTGGGTGATTGTAAGCTGCCTAGCGTTGCTGTGAGTGAATAGGCAGCTATATAAATTTTTGAAATAAATAAATAAGATAAATAAGTAAAATAAGTGAATGAATGAATGAATGAATGAATAAATAAATAAATAAATAAATAAATTTTCAACTGTTTTGGAGAATTGTTTTCACTGTAAACACACTTAAAATTATTTTTGTTATATCTCATCAGTTCCTGAGTCATGAAAACAATAAAAATATTTAATCATAAATGCATTTGTAGATTTTAATAACCTCTCTATAAATAACAGAGGAAGCATGCATTTTTTCCAGTACTTGTGGGATTAATCTGTACTTTTTCTAACTGCATGGCTACTACACTAATGCGATTCTTGTTTTTTCTTTTCTTGTTCTAAATTATAATCATTTGCCCTCCTGTGATGGTAAAAGCTCAAAAATGTTGAGGTAGAATTAATGGGTTATAGAAAATGAATGAATTGTGACTTTTCAAATATATTTGCTGGTTACAATTAATTTGTGTTGCATTCGACACAGTGTTAGTTCAACTTAACAGAGATATTTTAATCATTTTAAATTTATTTTTATCCCATTTTTTATTATTTTTATAAATAACCCAAGTGGTCAAATATAGCTAATATTCCTTCCTTCTCTTATTTTCCCCAGAACAATAACCCTTTGAAGTAAGGTTGGCTGAGACAAAGTGACTGGCCCAAAGTCACCCAAGCCAGCTTTCATGCCTAAAGTGGGACCTGAACTTCTAATTTTCTGGGTTTTAGCCTGGTGCCTTAATCAATTTCTTAACTAAATTTGATCATGAAAACAATAACCATTAAAGCAGTAAATTAATAATGCCATAGAGTTTTTTTTAATTGGTTAACCATGTGTCCGGTTTTAGCTTCAAAGTATCTATTACTGAATCACTAAATTTCCCCTAGGTATTTCATAATGGTAGCCTTTACCTCATTTAATTAATCAAATCAAATTAATAATGTATCAATATTAAGTCTAAGCTTGTTGGCTAAATCCATCATGTGAACAGCTACAGTCTTAATCCCATTTTGCATAATCTCATTTGTTTGTGGGATATGGGAAAGGGTTATTCATACAGGTTTTACCAGAAGATATTAATGTATCAGGAACAAGAGGAGAAATAACATAGGACAGTGGTGGCGAACCTATGGCACGGGTGCCAGAGGCGGCACTCAGAGCCCTCTCTGTGGGCACGCGCGCCATTGCCCCAGTCCTAGGCCTTCAGCTGGGTTTTATAAAACCTTTTCACTTTAGGCCTCTGCCACCGTGTGCAAAAAAAAAAAGGTTCAATCAGTCAATTTCAACTTCTCACGGGGAAAAAAAAGATCTTGCAAAGTTGGAATTGATTGATTGAACTTTTTAGTCCCACCCAGTCTGCCGTTACCACCACAGCCATGCCCACCCAATGGGCCATGCCCACCCAATTGGCCACACCCAGCCAATGGGCCACACCCAGCCAATGGGCCATAACCACCCGGCACTCGAGGATGCATAAGTGGGTTTGGGGTTGCAGTTTGGGCACTCGGTCTCTAAAAGGTTCGCCATCACTGACATAGGAGGACTCTCTTATTCTCCCTGTCTCTCCATTCTATCAACTGGTTGCTGTTTCAAAATCTATAGACAGCAAGTAGAATGTGATATATTTAGAATAATAATCAATATTGCTCTGTATTTCTAATGAGAATAAACTTGAAAATATAGTTTCCTAATATTGGCAAATATTGCAAAAAAAAATTCTTTCATCTTGACAACCTTTTTATGCTCAGTAGCAGTTTGCTACTGAAATGAAATGGCTTAAATTTATGACAGGATATACAGTAAGCATTAAAGATTCCCCCCCCCCCAAAGGACAGAATGTATCTGGATAAAATTCTGCTATTACTCATAGAGAGAAAATAAAGCACCATTATATATTAGCGTAATTATCCCTCTTTCCTTTTTCTACAATCACCAACTTAATCCTTCTTAACTATTATTTATTCCTTATTCTTGACCCTATTTCTATAATCCATATCATTGCATTTCTTGAAAAAATGCAATATCAGTCTCAATGAGTCTTTCTTTGGCAACTGTCTTAGTGGAGCTTCTATAAAACGTGATAATCTACATCCAAAGAGCTATGCCTTCTGTGCAAGAAAATGAGAAATATGCAGCTTTAGTGATTGGTTTGCTAACTTCCTAAGGGCATTTGCCAGGCATTGTGTGTAGAAAACATTGAACAGGTGATGTTTGGTAAGATGCGAAGGGAGAGAATTCCCATTTCCTTGGGAATTCTAAGTCCTTTATTATCCCTGCAGGCTAAACTGTCAGTTATTGTCAGTTATTAGTTCTCAGAGTGAAGATGCCTTCAAAGAGGTAAGGTGGTCTTCAGCAGGGCTCCTGGACTCTAGGAAACCTTTCTTTTTGTAGCCAACTATCAGAGAAGTAAAAGAGGATGAGGGTTAGGATTAGAGTTAGATTTAGGATGAGGGTGAGGATTGGAATCAGAGAGAGGAGGCAGAGAGTGAATAAGGGAGATAGAGAGGGAAGGTGGATAGAAAGTGGGAGAAGGATTGGGAGAGGGATAATGAAGATGAGGGGGATGGGGATGGGGATAGAAAGCGTAGGGGGAGATGGACTGTGGGGGCAGGGGGAGAGAGGGAGAGGGAAAGGGAGATGAAGGGGTTAAGAAAGGAAAGAGATAGGGAGGGGAAGGAGAAGAGAAGAGGGAGGGCAGGGGGAATGGGAACAGGGTTGAGTGTATTATCCCTGCAGGCTAAACTGTCAGTTATTGTCAGATATTAGTTCTCAGAGTGAAGATGCCTTCAAAGAGGTAAGTTGGTCTTCAGCAAGGTCCTGGACTCTAGGAAACCTTTCTTTTGTAGCCAACTATCCTAGAGGTAAATGAGGATGAGGGTTAGGATCAGTGGTGGGATTCAAATATGTGAACAACTGGTTCTCTGTGTGGATGCCGCTTCTGGAAGTCCATTCTGGGCCTGGGTAACAAAAAATTAGCTACCAGTTCTACCGAACTGGTGTGAACTGGCTGAATCCCACCACTGGTTAGGATTAGAGTTAGATTTAGGATGAGGGTAAGTTTAGGTTTAGGCTTAGTGTTTAGAATGAGGGTGAAGGTAGGGGTCTGCAATTAGGAGGGAATTGAGGAGGGGGAGGGAAAGAGGAGAAGAGGGGAGAGGGGAAGGCAAGAGGTGTGTGTGTGTGCTAAGGGGAGTGGGAAGGAGGGGGAGAAGGAGAGGAGTTGGAAAGGGGAGGGGGAGGAGAAAAGGGAGGGGGAGGAGGAGGGGGGAGGATGGCCTTTCATAAACTTGGGAATTCTAATGCCTTTATGACTTCATCCCTGCAGGCTAAACTGTCAGTTACTGTCAGTTATCAGTTATAAGAGTGAAGACCTTCAAAAAGGTGGTTGGTCTTCAACAGGGCTCCTGCAGTCTGTGAAGCTTTCTCTTTTTATAGCCAAGTATCAGAGAGGTAAATGAGAGTAAGGGTGAGGATTGGAGTTAAAGAGTAAGGGTAAGGTTTAGGTTTAGTTTTAGAATGAGGGTTAATTTAGGATGAGGGTGAAGGTTGTGATTAGGTTTAGGTTTTGGGTGAGGGTTGGGACTAGGGAGGGGAGGCAGAGAGTAAGAGAGATAGAGGAGATGGATAGAAAGTGGGAGCAGGATGGGGAGGGGGAGAATGAGGATGAGGGAAATGGGGAAAAAGAGGGTAGGGGAAGATGGGTTGTGGGTACAGGGAGAGTGAGGGAGATGGGAGGGGGACAGGGGGATGCAGGGGTTAAGAAAGGAAAGGGATAGGGAGGGAAAGCAGAAGGAGACGAGAAGAGAAAAGGGAGGGCAGGGAGAATGGGAAGAGGGATGAGTATATAGTGGAGGAGAGAATTAAGGGCAGGGGTCTGCAATTAGGAGGGAATTGAGGGGGAGAGAAAGAGGAGAAGAGGGGATGGGAAGGCAAGGTGTGTGTGTGTGCTAGGGGAGTGGGAAGGAGGGGAGAAGGAGAGGAGTTGGAAAGGGGAGAGGGGGAGAAGGAGACGGAGGAGGGGGGAGGATGGCCTTTCATCAACTTGGAAATTCTAATGCCTTTATGACTTCATCCCTGCAGGCTAAACTGTCAGTTACTGTCAGTTATCAGTTATAAGAGTGAAGACCTTCAAAAAGGTGGTTGGTCTTCAACAGGGCTCCTGGAATCTGTGAAGCTTTCTCTTTTTATAGCCAAGTATCAGAGAGGTAAATGAGAGTAAGGGTGAGGCTTAGAGTTAGATAAAGAGTGAGGGTAAGATTTAGTTTTAGTTTTAGAATGAGGGTTAACTTAGAATGAGGGTGAAGGTTGTGATTAGGTTTAGATTTCAGGTGAGGGTTGCAACTAGGGAGGGGAGGCAGAGAGAGAGAGTAAGAGAGATAGAGAGGGGAGGTGAATAGAAAGTGGGAGCAGGACTGGGAGGGGGAGGGGGAGGATGAGGGAAATGGGTATAGAGTGGGTAGGGGGAGATGAACTGTGGGTACAGGGAGACAGGGAGAGGGGAGGGGGACAGGGAGATGGAGAAGGAGGGGTAAAGTTAAGAATGGAGAGGGATAGGAAGAGAAGAGAAGAGAAGAGAAGAGAAGAGAAGAGAAGAGAAGAGAAGAGAAGAGAAGAGAAGAGAAGAGAAGAGAAGAGAAGAGAAGAGAAGAGAAGAGGGAGGGGGAATGGAAAGAGGAACGAGTATATGTTGGATGAGTGAATTGAGGGTAAGAGGGGACAGGGCAGACAAGGTGTGTATGTGTGCTAGGGAGAAGGGGAGGGAGAAGAGTTGGAAGGGGGAGGGGGAGAAGGAAGGAGGGCCTTTCATTAAATTAGGAATTCTAATGGCTTTATCACTTCATCCAAACAGATAACTGTCAGTTACTTTCAGTTATCAGTTATCAGAATGAAGCAGCCTTCAAAGAGGAATATGTGTCTGGAGGTTCTAGCAGAGGAGCGCAGCTATTGGATACTTGTGACCCTTGACCGAAGATCACCAAACTCCTATCTGGGATGGACCTCTTCCACTGAGTGTGCAACTTTGGGAGGGACAAAAAGGGGAGAGGTGAGGGAGGAAGGGGACACCCATCCAGATCAGCCGAATCAACCCTGGCAATCAATGGGGTAACAGATGTTGCAGCCATATTGGGGGATGATGGGGAAAGAGGGGAGAGGGGAAGGAGAGGGAGGGGGACAATTATCGAGTGAAGATCCTTCCAAGAGGTATGTGTGTCTGGAGGTTCTAGCAGAGGAGCACAGCTATTGGATACTTTTGACCCTTGACCGAAGATCGCCAAACTCCTATCTGGGATGGACCTCTTCCACTGAGTGTGCAACTTTGGGAGGGAAAAAAAGGGGAGAGCTGAGGGAAGAAGGGGACACCCACCTAGCCAGCAAGATCAGCCAAATAAACCCTGGTAATCAATGGGGTGACAGATGTTGCAGCCATACTGGGGATGATGGAGAGGTGGGATCTGGGGAAGAAGAGCAGAGGGGAACAATTATCACATTGAAGATCTCTTCCAAGAGGCATGCTTGTCTGGAGGTTCTAGCAGAGGAGCGCAGCTATCGTATACCCTTGACCCTTGACCGAAGATCGCAAAACTCCTATCTGGGATGAACCTCTTCCACTGAGCATGCAGCTTTGGGAGGGGCAAAAGTGGAGCGGGAGGGAGGAAGGGGACACCCATCCAAATCAGCTGAATCAATCCTGGCAATCACTGGGATGACAGATGTTGCAGCCATGCTGGGGGATGATGGGGAAGGAGGGGAGAGGGGAAGGAGAGGGAGGGGGACAATTATCGAGTGAAGATCCCTTCCAAGAGGCATGTGTGTCTGGAGGTTCTAGCAGAGGAGCGCAGCTATTGGATAGTTTTGACCCTTGACCCTTAACCGAAGATCACTATACTATCTAGGCTGATCCACTTCCACTGAGCATGCAGGTTTGGGAGGGATGAAAGTGGAGCAGGAGGGTGAAAAGGGAACCTGACTAGCCAGCCAGATAAGCCAAATCAACCCTGGTAATGGGATGACATGTTACAGCCACATTGGGGATCATGGGGAAGGAGGGGAGAGGGGAACTGGAGGGGGACAATTATCAAAGTGAAGATCCGTTCCAAGGGGCATGTTTGTCTGGAGGTTCTAGCAGAGGAGCGCAGCTATCGTATACCCTTGACCTAAGATCGCCAAACTCCTATCTGGGATGGACCTCTTCCACTGACAATGCAGCTTTGGAAGGGATAAAAGTGGAGCGGTGAGGGAGGAAGGGGACACTCATCTAGCCAGCCAGATCAGCTGAATCAACCCTGCCAATCAACGGGGTGACAGATGTTGCAGCCATATTGGGGGATGATGGGGAAAGAGGGGAGAGGGGAAGGAAAGGGAGGGGGACAATTATCGAGTGAAGATCCCTTCCAAGAGGCATGTGTGTCTGGAGGTTCTAGCAGAGGAGCGCAGCTATTGGATAGTTTTGACCCTTGACCCTTGACCGAAGATCACTATACTCCTATCTAGGCTGATCCTCTGCCACTGAGCATGCAGGTTTGGGAGGAATGAAAGTTGAGCAGGAGGGAGAAAGGGGAACCTGACTAGCCAGCCAGATCAGCCAAATCAACCCTGGTGATCAATGGGGTGACAGATGTTGCAGCCATATTGGGGATGGTTGGGAAGGGGGGGAGAGGGGAAGGAGAGGGAGGGGAACAATTATCACAGTGAAGATCCCTTCCAAGAGGCATGCTTGTCTGGAGGTTCTAGCAGAGGAGCGCAGCTATCGTATACCCTTGACCCTTGACCTAAGATCGCCAAACTCCTATCTGGGATGGATTTCTTCCACTGAGCATGCAGCTTTGGAAGGGACAAAATGGAGCGGGAGGGAGGAAGGAGACACCTGCCCAGCCAGCCAGATCAGCCAAATCAACCCTGGCAATCAATGGAGTGACAGATGTTGCAGCCATATTGGGGGATGATGGGGAAGGAGAGGGAGGGGAACAATTATCGAGTGAAGATCCCTTCCAAGGGGCATATTTGTCTGGAGGTTCTAGCAAAGGAGCACAGCTATTGGATAGTTTGACCCTTCACCTTTGACCTAAGATCACTATACTCCTATCTGGACTGATCCTCTTCCACTGAGCATGCAGGTTTGGGAGGGATGAAAGTGGAGCAAGAGGAAGGAAGGGGAACCTGCCTAGCCAGCCAAATTAGCCAAATAAACCCTGGTAATCAATGGGGTGACAGATGTTGCAGCCATATTGGGGGATCATGGGGAAGGAGGGGAGAGAGGAAGGAGAAGGAGGGGGACAAGTATCAAAGTGAAAATCCCTTCCAAGAGGCATGTTTGTCTGGAGGTTCTAGCAGAGGAGCGCAGCTATCGTATATCCTTGACCCTTGACCAAACTCCTATCTGGGGGACCTCTTCCACTGACAATGCAGCTTTGGAAGGGATAAAAGTGGAGCGGTGAGGGAGGAAGGGGACACCTGCCTAGGCAGCCAGATCAGCCGAATCAACCCTGGCAATCAATGGGGTGACAGATGTTGCAGCCATATTGGGGGATGATGGGGAAGGAGTGGAGAGGGGAAGGAGAGGGAGGGGGAATAATGAGAGGGAAGGGGAGTGGGAGGGAGAGGGTAGAGGGATGGGGATGCGGTGGAGGAGGGGAAGTGAGGGGTGGAGGTGAAGCCAGATTGGGGAATGATGAAGGGGAGAGGGAAGGGGAGGGGGACAGTGAGTGGGGAGAGGGTTGCCTTCGTCTTGCCTTGAACCTGCTGGGATCGTGTCGCCTTCATCATGCCTTGAATCCATTGAAGTCAAGTCGCCTTTGCCGTGCCTCGGACCTGCTGGAGTCGTGTCATCTTCGTTGAGCCTTGGACCTACTGGAGTCTTGTTGCCTTCATCGTGCCTTGAATCCATTGATGCCAAGTTGCCTTTGCCATGCCTTGAACCTGCTGGAGTCATGTCTCCATCGTGCTTTGAATCCATTGAAGCCAAGTCGCCTTCATCATGCCTTGAACCTGCTGGAGTCATGTTGCCCTGTTGTGCTTTGAACCCATTAAAATCACATTTGCCATGCCTTGAATCCAGAGCATTGCAGGTGTTGTCTTTCTGCCAGCTTTGTTCCTGGGCTACAGGTGCAGAAAATATTGTGGCATGGTTTGCTCCTGTTGCCTTTGTTCTGTCTCGATCACTTGGAGCAAACTTTAGAAGACTGCACATTGAAGTTGGAACTTGAGGAAGATCTACAGGGTTGGAGTGGAGTTACTTACTCCTCTCGCATTGTGTGTGTGTGTGTGTGTGTGTGTGTGTGTGTGTGCTGTATGTGGACTGAGAGAAGACAAAGGGATTCTTAGGCACTCTGCCCCTTTCTCAATCGCCATTTCATCACTGGACATCCGTTCACCATCTGTGGCCTGACAACTGGTAGTTAACAAAACACCCCTCTGGAATATTGCACTGGAGATAGGAGAGATTCGAATCAGAGGAGATGGGTCCACTCCTTTCCAGATGGCAGGCCAGGAGGAGCTGGGGAATATGGAGGAAAAGAAGCAGCACTGTTGAGGAAGAGATTCTTAACTCGGGAGAGAGGGAGACATTAGGAGGAAGTTCAGAGCAGCTGAATTATGCCAGGGAGAATTAATTAAGCCAGGGAGAATTACATGAGTAGAATTGATTTTTGAAAAGAGAATCCAAGACCATTTCTAAACATAACATCCCACCCGAAATCTCATCTCTTTTTATGTTTGGATTGAAATTTTTCTCACCTCCCTCCACTTGTGCCTGTTATTGAAATTTTCTTTCCAGGCAGGGACCTGATTATTTTTTTTTAAGAAAGAATCCAGGACCATTTCTAAGGCTACAATTCTACCCTGAATATCAATCCATTACTCCATTTTTGTATTTGGGTTGAATATATTTTTTTAAAATTTCACATGTGCCTACTGCCAGCATCATGAATTTTCTTGTGGAAACTTGAAGTTGTTGATTTTTAAAAAGAGAACCCAGAACCATTTCTAAGCTTAAAAGTCCACCATGAATATCATTCCATCATCCATTTTTGCATTTGGGTTTTGTTTTTTTTTCATCTCCCTTCCAAACGTGCCTGCCACTGGCATCAGGAATTTTAATTTGATAAGATCATTTGTCCAGGATACAGTATATATTCCAGTACCCCCTTTTCTGGTGTTCCTTCATTATGCACCATAGGCATTAAATGTCAACATCCTAATTCAGAAAGCAAATAAGGCATCATCATGTTCCATTTACTAAAAGAGGAGGAGGAGGAGGAGGAGGAGGGGGAGGGGGAGGGGGAGGAGGATTATAAACCAAAATTCCTAAAAGGAACCATTTGGCTTATTGTTGTGTTCTGACTGAAACACAATATTTTCGTTGTTGTTTTGGTTATCATTTAATGTCTAAAGCCATGTGTACCTAAGTGCTGACAATTTCTTTATTTCAGGAACAATAACTTTTTCACTTTAGATCCTTGCAGATGTAGGGGACAACAGAGATGACCTTGCAGAAAGTATGTAATAGCTGACATCAAAATATACAATGTATTTTTACCATCTATAGCCAACCTCCTAATATTGTTCTGCAATTATTACCTTAGGATGCTGTTTGCATTAATATAAAGCAAAGGTAAAGGTTTCACCTGTCCAGTTTTATATGACTCTAGGGGCCCGTGCTCATCTCCATTTCTTAGTTGAGAGAACCAGCATTGTCTGAAGACATTTCTGTGGTCCTGTGGCCAGCATAACATCGTGCTGCAGCACAGAGCTTGCAGCGAAACACGGAACACTGTTACCTTTCCAACGATGTTGCATCTATTTATCTACTTGCACTTGCATGCTTTCAAACTGGTAGGTGGGCAGGAGCTGGGAAAAGTAACGGGAACTCACCCATTGCACGGCATTCAGGTCTTGAACCCAGGCTGTCAACTTTCCAACTGACAAGCTCAGCATCTTTAACTGCTAAGCCATCGCACCACCTTTGCGTTAATATAGTACCATTATACTGTAACTTTTAATACAGTACAAGAAAGACTATAAAATATAGAATATTGAAACATCATCAGACTGATTACCTTAGCAATGAAAAATACAGACTTTCAGATTCGGTCTTGTTCAATACTCTTTCTCCTTGGCTCACTTGTCTTAAGTAGTCCTAGAGGGGGGGAAATGGGCCAATCGTCAAAGAAAAGCTAGTCTGTTGCATTTATCAGTGATGTTATCATAGAATGATCCACTTCAACTCAGCTGTAAGGAATTTATTTGTCAAAGACAAATAAAGGTCAGATAATTATCAACATCCAATCAGATCACACTAGTGTGGAAATTGGTGTGGTATTTGATTGACTTCAGCAATCGCTGCTTTAATGATTATTAATTCAGGGAATTAAGAAATCTCAAAGAAGATATGAAAGGAAATTAATAAATACTCAAAATTACTAATCAGATACAAGCCTAACAGTCCTCGTCCAGAGGACAGGAGATGACACATTAATTATAAAGCAAAGCCTTAACCAAATGAGTATTCCGGAAGGATCTATATAGAAAGAATTAAAATCATTTCCAGACATATTTAGAAAGATTTAACTGACATTATAAAGAAAACATAGGTATGAGACAATATGGCTGATCCACTGCAAAGGAATCTTGGCTATATGCACCAATATAGAACTCCAGTAGGTGCTCTGCTTTTTCCCTAGCAGTTGTAGCCCCGGCCTCCCAACCAGTGGTGGGATTCAAATATGTGAACAACCAGTTCTCTGTGTGGATGCCGCTTCCGGAAGTCCCTTCTGTGTGGATGCCACTTCCAGAAGTACATTCCGGGCCTGGGCAACAAAAAACTAGCTACCGGTTTTGCCGAAGTGATGCGAACCGGCTGAATCCCACCACTGCTCCCAACCCAAGCATTGTAGCTGGACTTGACTATGGGTGATCCTGAAACAAGTGTGTACTACCACTCTTCTGCACGGTAGAATGTTTTGTCTTTTTACTCACTGCTTACCCACCTTCAGGGGTGATTCACTGGACCAAGGAAAGCAAAGAAAGGGCTGGAAAAAAAAATAGTTGTTTCTCTGTCTCTTTCTTAAAGACAGTTCTTTCTCACATATTCTTTCTCCTGTTCCAGAGAGCAGATAGTCCCAGAGGTGCTATTTCTAAAAAGGCAACTGGACTGTCCAGGTGCCTTTTGGAAATAACATCTTTGAGATAATCATGACCTGGATGATAGAGAATTTCCACAGACAGAGAGAAGATACCACATTTCCAAAAAGCGTGAACTGATTTATCTCATTTAGAAGATTTAGAAAACAGGCTGGGGTCACAGAAGGTCCATTCTTAATATAACTCTAAATACCAAACACCCTTCAGGGATCACCCTCTCTCTTGAGAGTGCCTCCAAACTCTTGAGTTTAAGTAAGTTTTTCATCTTCAAGCTTTTGGGTAATGATGTTTTTTAATTGCCATATTTTTATTATATGGTACAGTAAGCCATCTTGACTCCTTTGGGAAATAAGCAATCTATGAATAATTGTTGTTGCTGCTCAGTTGCTAAGTCGTGCCTGATTCTTATGATCCTATGGACCCCAAGAATAATTGTAAGTGTGTATAAATAAATGAATAATGCTGTTTCCCTCCCTGTTAAAAGTTTAATTCTGTGAAAATGGAGCTAGCTTAAAGGGCAGAAGTAAATGCCTTGCCCTTGAGAAAACCACAACAATGGCAGGACATTGGACAATAGATTTCACAATGGCATCCAAAAATTTTGCTCCCACTCTAAGATGACAATCTGGCAAATCTGACTAACCTGGTCCTAACTATAAAAATATAACTAACACGTGTAGTTGATCTGCAGCTGCAGCTGCAGCTGGAGAGCAACCCTGTCAGGGAATTGTGCAGCCAGACTCCAAATGGAGTCAGAGACTGTGACAAGAACCAGTTTTATATGAATAAATATATTTACAGTATATAAGATAGGCAAATAGGAGCATAGTCAGGTAAATCAGCACAGCAGGAACATCATCAGGTAAGTCACAGAGAGCACACAGGGCATAGAGGAAAAGGGCGGGAAACAAGGAAACTCTCCCTTTACTCACAACGACCAATCACAGCTCAGTGGCCGGCTCTCTTTAACCAACCTGCCTCCAGAAGCGGTGAATGCTCCAACACTGGAAGTTTTTAAGAAAAGACTGGACAGCCATTTGTCTGAAATGGTATAGGGTTTCCTGCCTGAGCAGGGGGTTGGACTAGATGATCTCCAAGGTCCCTTCCAACTTTATTATTATTATTATTATTATTATTATTATTATTATTATTATTATTATTATTATTATTATTATTATTATTATTATTATTATTATTATATATATTATGTTGTTTGTTGTTGTTTGTTATTGTTGTTAATTGTTTGTTGTTGTTGTTGTTGTTGTTATTATTATTATTATTATTATTATTATTATTATTATTATTATTATTATTATTATTATTATTATTATTATTATTATTATTATTATTATTATTATTATTATTATGGATCATCACACAGTCAGCCAGATGTTCAGACTGGATTTGGCATTTTGTCTACCTATTGAGTACTTACCAAGGACCTGGGATAGGCAGATGTGGATGTTTGATGTTATTACAGATATTGTCGCAGGATGGGGGCGGTTCCTAGTAAGGCCGCCTTTTGCAATTGACTAATGGCGAATTTGTCAATGCCAATGGTGTTCAAATGGTGCTCCAGTTGTTTTGGGATTGCACCCAAGGCGCCTATTACTATTGGTACTACCCTTGCTTGCTTTTGCCACAGTCTTTCTATTTCTATTTGTGAGTCTTTGTATTTTGTTATCTTCTCCAGTTCTTTCTCGTCTATTCTGCTATCTCCAGGCACTACCACGTCCACTATCCAGACTTTTTTGTCTTTCTTATCGACAATTGTTAAGTCCGGGGTGTTATGTTGCAGGTGCTTGTCTGTTTGAATTCTGAAGTCCCAGAGCAGTTTAACTTTATCATTTTCTATGACTTTCTCTATTTTATGATCCCACCAGTTCTTGCTTACAGGCAAATGATATTATTATTATTATTATTAGCTGTAACTATGTGTTCTTACTCATTGTCCAACCCTTCACTGCTCCAGCTATTAAATTTTAAATATCTTAACAAACCCTTTCAGTCCTTCCTAAGTGGAGGACTGGTGGAGGTCATCATTAGAGATGACCAAGGAGGAAGTAGTTCCTCTTAATGGTTTCTCAGTGAGTGGGGATACCTCCTGTTATGTACTGGGCCTTGCTGAAGTTATTCAGCAAGGCTCAGAAAGTCTGTAAAGAGGCCGGGCCTTGCTGAGTCATTCAGCAAGGCCCAGGAAGTCTGCAAACAAGTTGCAGAGACCCGGACAGACCACATGTCTGCCCGGGACCGTGCAGAGACCCGGACAGACCACGTGTCTGCCCAGGACCCAGACAGGCTGTCTCCAGCCTCGTGCGCATGCGCGAGGCAGGAGAATAGCCTGCAGCGATTGGCTGAGCATTCCCTTGCTAGGGAATATAAGAAGGAGTGGCCAGTGTGGCCAGGTTGTTGTTGTTAGTGCTTGATTCTGTGTTAGTTCTGTTCAATCTATCGACATGCTTCTGTTCAGTGCATATGCACAATAAAGAACATCTTTTGCATCAAACTGCCTCGTCTTCATGTCTGTGTTGCGAACAGAACACCTCCAGTCAGTCTTCTTGAGTTTAGGTCTACTAGTGCTTAAGCTCTGAATGTATGTTGCAGGCCTGCAGGCTTTTTCCCATAGTTAGTGGAGAAAAAACGCAAGTGAATAGAGGCTGCGGGTGTTACCAGCTAATGAGGATACTAAACTGCATCTAGCATGAAGGCCTTTTTTAAAAAAACAAAAAACTAACATGCAGAGCTACCTTCCATTTCAGTCATGCTGACAGATGCTCCTCTGAGGAGAGAGGTATTGACTTTTTATTAGTCTTTCCCCACTTTTTTTCCATTTCAGCCTCTTCAAATAAATTGTTTCTATAAAAAAAGAAAAGTTAAGGCAAGAAATAAGAGGGAAGGGGGAAAGAAAGAAGGAAAAAGCAACAGAGAGCTGTATGTCTCAGCATTTTTATGACAAGGAACAATACTGACTTTAGTCATAAAGTGGAAATTTCAACAGAAGATGAGTTCACATCAAGTCCTAAATACAAAGTGTTTGGGGGGGGGGAAATTGGAAATCAGGCTCAATGGAAATTGTACGAATGTCACAAATTTACCATCCAAATGGAGCATGTATAATTATGTTTCATCATTAGAAGGGCAACAGTTTGGTTAAAAAAAATAATAAACAACCCAAAGTATTTTAAATGTTTTTCTTATAATGCTGAATTGTCTAAAACCAGAAGCCTGGTTCAAATATTTCAGAGATCTAAGGATAAAAGAGGGATGGAAACATTAACTTTCTCTAGGATTTGAACCTGACAGTTTGAACTTGATAATGCCTTCCTGAAAGAGTCTGGATCATATCCTACAGATCAAACTCCAAAAGATGTCACAATAACTGAGTTAAATTTCCAGCTGCAGTCAAGAGGGTTAATGGGTAAGTGCTCCAGATGAATGCAGCACTTTAATATTATCTGCAGAAGTGAACTCTTTCCTGTGCATAAAGTCTGAATTTTTTTTTTACATATGAGCAATTGTACATCAGTAGCTGGTCTCCTTGACAGCAGTTGTGCTGAACACACAAGTGCCTCCAGGAAACCGATGTCATCTGAAAATTAACTGGAACACTTATTTATTTATCATATTTGTATAGCCGTCTATCATACATAGTGACTCTGGACAATTGTACATAACAAAGCAAAATACATTAGTAAAATACACAAAATGAATAAAACCACAATTTAAATCTACATACTACTAAAATTCTTATGAAACAATGTGCCATCGACCAACAATTATTGAGCCTACAAAATGTATGGACCTACAAAATTCCAGGAAACATTATTCCTGCAAGAATTAAATTTAGGAAAGTTGTGATCACTTCAGCACTATGCTGCTTCACTGCTGCCATGCTCTCCTGGTCAGCCATGGTCATGCAATCCTTTCCAATACTTCTTTTTTTTATATATAACAAGTTTTATTAATTTTTTTTGTTTTACAACCAAATGCTTAGGACTCATCGTGGAGATAGGGCACTCCATAGAACAAAATAGAAAATATAATCATACATGAACAATTTAAGTTACTTCTTTAAAATTTCCCTCTCTATTTTATCAATCAAGGGAAAAAAACAAAAAACCCCACAAAACTATCAATAATATTTCCACCCGTTTTCGAGCTTAATTAACTATTAACATATTCCAATTTGGCATTACATAAACATATAGTATACAATTCGGGTATCCATATAATATAGATTATTCCTAACCTATACATATTACTTCAATTATTCACTTTATACTTCTCAGTTAAATTCTATCTCTTATTCTATTCTATTTCACATACATATTTTATAAATGAACATAACTTTAAGTTTTTTAAAAACCATTTTACATTAGCCTAAATTATTTCTAATTATTTCTAAAATAAACATATAATGTATTATATATATATATATATATATATATATATTAATATTTCTCCACTATATTCTATTTCCTATACTCTATCAAACATTTTTATAAATCAGTCCAATCTTCAATCATTGCAAGTAAAAATATCAGTAATATTTCACCAATCTCCTTTAGTTTTAACTTTTCCAATTTTCCATAACTGCCATTCCAGACCATAATCAAATCCATAATTCACATCAATATTAACTCAGACTAAAATCTTAGACCTTAGAAATCTCAAAAATATTAGCTCACTTGAAGTCTCTAAAAACCATTTTACCCGTCAAATAAAGTTTTAACACTCATTTTTAAACCTAATTCTAGCTTTCTTTTTATGCCAAGCAGGTTTCCACAATAGGGCCTTTAGCTCCTCCCATCTTAATATTTGACTATACACATTTTCCCACAGTTGCGTCTGATCATAGTCTTCTTCTCTTTTTCCCAATATTGTCTGCACTATGTAATCAGTCTTAGTCAGTATGGTGATTATTCGTTGTTTGTATATATTGTCAGCATTTTTAATGTCTCGTGTTTGAAAGTCCATTTCTGTTGTTTTTAAAGTTATAGATGTTTTAGTTGAATTCTGCCTTTGGTCCTCAGAAATCTCCATCATTTGTATATAAGGTGTAACATCTTCCTCTTCAGTAGGTTGTAGATATAAATCCTCCATCTCATTAAGTTGTAAATCTAGTTGTGTGTCATGATCAGTTAAAGTTTGAGATTCAATTTTTAACTCTGAAACATCCTCTTTCCTGAGCGTCCTGAAATGTTCTTTTAATTCCTCTTTCATTTCCAAAAGATTTTCTAGTATGAGTCCATAGTTAAGCTGTGAGTGGGATTCCATTCTTCTTCTTTTTTTTTATAGTGAAAGTTCAGCTTAAAAAATAGATTACAATATTATAAAATATAAAATCCAAACAGGAATAGAAAAAGAAAAAGGAAAACAAACAATCAAACCCAGCAGAAAGATAAAGACAACAATAGTCCCAGTCAGTGTTGTGAATATCTAGTTTATAATCCAAAGTGATAATAGAAAAGGATGTCTAAAAGTCAATTATTATAATGTAATCCTCAAACGAAAGAAAATCCATTTTTCTAGTAGGTATATTTTATATTATAAAGTCAAACAAACTAGAAGTAGAAGATTAAGTAAGTTCCAAAAGATATACCAGTGTCTGGGCGTGACACCAAGTTCAACAGTTCAGCTGCAAATGGTTACATTGTTACGATAAGGCTTTCTGGGCTTCACACCAAGTTCTGAGATACATTGTAACCATACAATCCACATAAATCCACCCAGACAGCCAAAGAGGGTTTTTTTTCTTTTTAAAGTAGATAAAAATGTTTAGAAGGGGGGGAGGAAAAGAAACACTCCACCCCCCTCCCTAAAACTTTCCACTTAAGCTGAAAACAAGCAGGCAGAGAGAGAGAGTCACAGTAAGGCTTTTTCTTCTTCTTTTTTTTTTTCCAGGATCCCCCGAATTCCAACAGTTCAAATACACAATAAAAATTAGTTATTTTTTCCCCAAGTATTCGAACGCTGCTTTTTCAAGGGAGGGAATAATTTCTAGAAGTTTTTCACAGGGAAGTAGATAAGACAACAAGAGGGAAGGAAAGGTCTCACCCGGATCTTCCACGGTGGTTCTTTATGTTTAGATGTTGCTGTGACTTTCGGCTGGAGCAGCTAAGTGATCGGCCATGTTACTGGCCGATCTTTTCCCCGTCGGCCCAAAGGTGATTTCTCGGATCGCAGAGGGAGCTGCCGCTCCCTCCACGATCAGACGAGTGTCCTCCTCCACGGTGGTCGCCTCTCCAGGGCGACTTTCGACCCTGTCCAGGGTCTACCGGCGGGGGGAAACTGGTCGGCAAAGAACATACTCTTTGCCCGACCGCAGGCGCTGCAACCGGAACCGGAAGTTCCAATACTTCTTGACAACTTCCCACAAGTGATTGGAGAAACTGGCAGTGAAGGATGCAAATTGGTTGAGTAAGTATCCCTTATGCAACCTTACCAGCACCTTTTCTTCACCCCTGTGCACCCTCTCCAACCTGCACTGCACTCCCTAGACTGGCTTAAGGTGCTAATGGGCCATGTGCATAATTTCACTGGAAAGATTGCTATTAGTGGTTGCAAGAAAGAAATGTAGATAGTCCAGTTCTGGTCACCACGATACAAAAAAGATGTTGAAACTCTAGAAAGAGTGCAGAGAAGAGCAACAAAGATGATCATGGGACTGGAGGCTAAAACATATGAAGAACAGTTGCAGGAATTGGGTATGTCTAATTTAATGAAAAGAAGGACTAGGGGGGACATGATAGCAGTGTTTTGATAACAGTTGCAGGAATTGGGTATGTCTAATTTAATGAAAAGAAGGACTAGGGGGGACATGATAGCAGTGTTTTGATAACTAAGGGGATGTCACAAAGTACAGAGGATCTACATATTGTCCAAAGCACATGAAGGCAGGACAAGAAGCAATGGATGGAAAATAATCAAGGAGAGAACCAATCTAGAATTAAGCAGAAATGTCCTGACAATGAGAACTATTAGTGGAATGGCTTGCCTCCAGAAGTTATGGGTGTTCCATCACTGGAGGTTTTCAAGAAAAGATTGGACAACCATTTGTCTGGGATGATATAAGATTTCCTGCCATGGACAGGAGATTGGACTAGAAGACTTCCAAAGTCCCTTCAGCCCTATGATGCTCCTCCTCTCCTCTCCTCTCCTCTCCTCTCCTCTCCTCTCCTCTGCAAATTCTGTAAATATGTCCAAGTCAGTCACATATAGACACATATAAATTCACTGAGGCCAATGTTAGCCAAGCTTGCTAATAGTTGAAATTGGTCTTTGAATGGGCAGGCTAACTGTGTTGTGTGAAGACAGGCATAGCAACACTCATGAGAGTCCTGCCAGTGGGTAATAGATTGAGTGACTTGACATGCATTGCTCTCCAAACATAACTGCTTTATTTTTGTTAAAAGTGAATGGCAATTACCAAGTTACCAAGTCTCAGGATGAATTCTCCTTCATTTTACTGTAAAGTGATAGACCTACAAAGGAGGACAGTGGGAGCTAGACAGATGGTCAGAATGACTCTGATTAGAAACAAGGCAGGCTGTACAGTTTAAATCAGCCTACTTAATAAAGCTGTCATTTAAGTGTACCTAGCCCAATTTGAAACCACATTTTCTTTTCTGCTACTTTCTTCCTCCTGCTGCTCTGCTTTAAACCTGGAGATGTTTATATTTGCTAACTCCATCCTTCCTCACAGGAGAGCAATTTTTATGTTTTATTACTAATTTGTCTTATAACATTTCAGTCTGCACAACAGGGCTTAAGTGCTTACCAGATGTCTGACAGGCATGAATCAGCCTTCTTTCTGTATTTTAAATGACTTTGTTATAAGTCAACCTCAGTGAAATTCTGATTTGCTCTTCAGTCTTTCTGAAGACTAAGCTATCCATAATGTGTAGTTACAGAATAATTGCTTTCTGCTTTGTTCTTTGATGAAAACCTACGCCTTACAGGGAAAAGACGACATAGGATCTTTATGATATTCCTAAAAATGCCTGAAAATAAAATACATTTATAACTTGTTACACACTTAATTTAGAAGTAGATAATTTTGGACATAATGAATTGTTCTGCAGAAAAAGCATTTTAATGACTATGAGTGAACTTTGCTTTCATGCTTTTGTTATTTCAATCTAGGGTGAAATGCCAACTGCAATATTATGCACTATGTATTAGTCATCCAGGTGTTTAGACTAGATTTGACATTTTTAACCACCTATTATTATTTTCTGAATTGAACACCAACAAAGTCAACATGTGGTCCCTTTATTGATATGTGCACCTTACCCATGTTCTTATTTTTATCAACTTGAAAAATAAAATACAAAGAAAAGAGAATATAGAATTGTACATTATTAATTCTAATAAACAATGTATGGACCGGTGCCTCACTATTACCCTGGCAACCATTCACCCACCCTCATCATGCAGAATATAAAAGACTTGCTCCAAGAGTTCTAGGCTAATCTTCTTTATGTCCATAGACAAAGCACTGCAAAACATTTCCAGATGTGCTTGGAGGAGCAGTGTAGAAATGGCTTATCCCATTAGCACAAGAGAAAGTAAAGATGCAGCATGAGCCGTGGTGGCGCAATGGCTAGAATGCAGTATTACAGGATAATTCTGCCAACTGCCAGCAGTTCGATTCTCACCGGTTCAAGGTTGACTCAGCCTTCCATCCTTCTGAGGTCAGTAAAATGGAGACCCAGATTGTTGGGGGCAATATGCTAACTCTGTAAACTACTTAGAGGGGGCTGTAAAACACTGTGAAGCAGTGTATAAGTCTAAGTCTACCTGTTCACTAAGTAACCCAATAGCCCTTGGGAATAGCTCTCACTAATTTTTCAATTAGTGTTGATTTGAGACTTAATCCCACTTTAAGATCTGTGGCTTGTTGGACAAGACAGCAGCTTTTAATGTATCTCAAGTAGATAGAATTCCCAGACTTCCCCAAATTTACAGAGAAGGCGAGTGTACTATTCCATCACTGCCATCCACTTTCTTGGCTATCAGCCTAGACAGCCCTTCTTCAAGCCTAGTTCCTTATGGAAATCATACAGAAAGTCTCCAGGAACAAGTCTCAATGGAAAGGTTTGTCCTATCCTAGGATCTTTACTGCAGGTAGGTTCCAGATATTTAGATAGATGGTATTTGAGATGGTGAATGATCTGATATAGAAAGTAATCATCTTAACCTATCAGCTGGGAGAATATACCAAGGTGGAGCAGCTTTTGGAAGCTAGATGGGTGATAGAGGCAGTTTGGTTGTGTAAGAGAAGTAGTGGAACACCCATTTATTTACGGTGGTATTGCAGTCAACAAGACAGCTGAGTTGTTGCAATATTGTGGCAATGAGAGAGAGAGAAAAAAGTGCATTCCTAATTGGAGATTGGATCTAATATTACTTATCACATTTTTCCAGAAAAAATAGAGCAAAACACTGGCACCTATGCTATTATTAGGCATAGCTATTAACCAAGGCTATACCATAAGCTTTTTTTTTTTTTGTAAAAGTAGTATACCCTTGAAAAAAACATGTTATCTCATTTGTGTGCTAAACGTAATGCATTTTGGCAAGAGAACAACCATTGCTCTGTGCTTATTTAAGCAACCTCCCCCCCACAGCTGAAGAACCAGGGACTTCTTCCAAAAAAGTCAATATGGTGGCCATGTATCTGTCCCCCTTTATGCATTTGTTGGACTCATAGCACATATTTAAAAAGTGATTTTGATTAAATCAGTGCTTCTCCAGCTTGAGAACTTTAAGATGTGTGAACTTCAACTCAACGCTTCAAGGTTGGCTGAGGAATTCTGGGAGTTGAAGCCCACACATCTTAAAGCTCTCAAACTGAAGAAACACTGCATTAAATTGTTGTTCTTACATTCTTTTTTGACCATTCTGATTTTTCGCCATTCCCATGGATGCTTCTACAAAAAGATATTCACTCTTTGCTCATTTTCCTGCTTGATTATAACAATAGCACTTGGTGCCAATCTCTATCCTTCTATGATAAGGCAACATTTGATGATCCAAAGCCCATTTTGACACTTTCCATGACACTTTCTCAGGCATAAGGAACCATTACAAAATCCAAGCCATTGCTAAGAAAGTAGAATAAGCTGATTATTTGCCTAAAAAGTAGGTAGGAGATGATTACCAAATGGCAGCAAATAATTAGATGGTTGCTGTTGTTTAGAGGTCCTCCACAAGTTTGCAGCTCAGATATGAGAAGAAAAAGCTTAACATATTTGTCTCAAAAATTTTCAGCTCTCTGGAATAAATCAAAGTAACGAGCTTGGCTGTATATTATCTTTCATCCATTATTCTCAACATTCTCAGTATCTGAGAGTCCATTGTATCATTCAACCCACCCCACCCCTGAATTTCCCATTTATGAATTTGTAATTTACATATTATTGATCATAAAAATCAGAAAAGGAATTGACTCCGTGAAGCTCTTGGGGAATTGTGAAGAATTTTGAAACAATCTGGTTTGATTTGCTGCTTCGGGGTTGATTTCTGCTTTGGTTTGTAAGTCTGCTTCAATGGGATGATTCTGTCAAAGCTTAGATGGATCAAGGCACCTCTTCAAAGCTTGTCAGAGCCTGCCATAGTATAAACTGTATTTGGTATTTCTCAGTGAAGGCAATGCCAATTAAGGGAATCTGTGTATTAGATACATTACTTTCAGAGTTTGACAGACAAGCTTTTTTAAAAAATAAAATAAAAAATCACAGTGTCCTTTTAAGTATAGGCCTGAGTGTAACCTTTTTAAATATGCTGACAAATGATTAATGATCTTAATAAATATGTAGAACAGGAAAGTTGGAAAGGTTATATGTTAAAATCAATGTTTGCCTATAAATGCAAATACTACCCTCACCGTAGTGCTGGTTAAGCAACTATGATTGATTCATTAATATTTGCAAATATTTTTAGTAATCATATTCAAAACCCACAATAAGCAATATGTACGTGCAGAATGTAGATTATGAGATAGATAACCAGATTATGAGACAGATTGGCGAGTGGGTTGTATTTAGACAACAACAATCCAGGCTGACATTGAAATCCATCATGTGCTGTTGGTTGAATACAGAATAGGATAGAACAGAGTCAGCTCCCATCATCAGTCTTCTCCGCAAGTGGAAATGCTAAGGCCAAAGGGATCAAAGCATTAGAAACCTGTTGGGTAAGGACTTTAACTTTTGATATGAAAATATGCCTCCCAGGCCACTGACCTCAAATCACGGAAATATTGATGAGTCACCAAAGCAGAAGAAATTCTCCTTCATAAAGTTAGAGGCTCTGATGATGGTGATAAGATCTTACTTTCAGCTGTACAAAATCAATGCTACCTTGCAGTTGTTTTGTCCACTTCATCTGTTTAAGAATAGGTATGAATCATTCTCTGACCAACAAATATTTACAAATGAAGGCAAATATACATGTCCCAGAATAATGTTGCAGGATCCAATCTGAGTTGGCCACCAGGACCAGAATTTTAGTCTTCCAAGCTTTTGGACTCATGCTGGAGCCCACCCTCAGGGAACTTCTTTCTCATCAGAATGTGTGCTTTGGGCTGTTCTGTGCATAGTATTTGTGTGGTGCCTGGTTGTGTGTGGCTTTTAGTTGCTAATTGGGGTGTGGATGACCAACTATTAAATTGTTGGACGTTGTTTCCTTGTGCTGCCATGTCCTCAGCTCCTAAGTACCCAATAAGTTGGTGGTAAATCAGCACTCCTGTAGCTGTTTCTGAAAGAAGCATTTAATTCCCTAAAGCCCTTGATGAAATCAGAACACTTCTGGGATACATTAGGAAAAACATTGAGGGTGGCAGTCAAAGTTGGCCTCAAAGGGTGACAGTTGGATAGAGGCATGGACTGTGTTGCTGTTGACCATTTATTCAAATTCTGCCCTGAGTAAAAGATCAGGCCAATTATATTGGTGGAAGTCTGCTAGAGGATATCACTTCCTCTAGATGGGGACTATTACTAAGAAAGAAATTGAAGCATGATATACTCTCCTTAGGGATTTTGATTTTTAACTCATCTGCCTCTACTAAAATTCACCTTTCTGGTTTCTGCTGATTGTTTCTGTTTGTCCTCCTGAAACTTGAGTCTTTACCCAAAGCTCTTATCTTTGTGTCATCTGCAAATTTGATAGTTTGGTAATCATATCTTTTAATCCCTCAACCACATTAATTCTAAATATGTTAAATAAAACAAGTGGTAGAACAACCTTGTTGTATGCCACATGACATTTTATTTCCAGCTTGGAGCACACACACTTTGCTATCTTATTCAAGCAACTCTGCTTCCATGTAATGATAGCATAAACTCTCTACTATAACCCTGTAAAAGATTTAGTCAAATGCTTTTTGAAAGTCAAGGTACACCATATTCACCACATTCCCAAAGTCAAATAGAATCATCCTATGATTGATGCCACACACAAATTGAGAAATAAGCAAACTGATCACTGTATAAAAAAATAGGCTATTAGATTAATTTGGCATGATTTGTTCTTAGTAACTCCAGGATGACTCCTGCCAAGTAATGTATTCTTTTCCAGCTGTTCATAAACTGATTCCTTAAGAGTAAGCAAATCCATTTGATAAGTATTTGCCTAGGAGGGGTGTGGATTTATTCTCCATAGTACCTGAAGGTAGGATAAGAATCAGTGGGTGAAAGCTTTACAGAGCAGATCCAAGCTTAAAATAAGGAAGAATTTCCTGACCACTGGAGTTATAAATTATCACATCAGCTTGTATCTCCAGTGAAAGTGCTTGATCACTGGAAGTTTTCAAGCAAATGCTAGATAATCTGGGATGGAATGAGGATTCTTGTCTTGGGCAGGGAATTGGACTAGATCTCTAAGGTACCTTTCAACTTTATGATTCAATGACTAACATCAATCTGACACATTGCAGTTATCCAGGTCTTCTTTTCTCTAGTTCTGACAATATAAGAAATGGGATGGGGAGGTAATTAGTTTCCTTTCCTTTCTTCCAAACCTTCCCTCTGTGAAATTCTTAACTTAATCAACTTCAAAATGAAACCAATGCCATCTTGTGGAGTTCTAATATAGGTAGTCCTCAATATATGACCAGTTGCTTAATGACAGCTTATGATGGCATTGGAAAAGGTGCTGTATGGTACTTCCAGCCATTGTAAAATTCTTCAGGATTTCAGGGAAGGCACATTAAGGGCAATGGGGGGTTGGCATGAGCCAGGAAGAATGCATGGGTTTTCCTTCCTTCCTTCCTTCCTTCCTTCCTTCCTTCCTTCCTTCCTTCCTTCCTTCCTTCCTTCCTTCCTTCCTTCCTTCCTTCCTTCCTTCCTTCCACCTTCACTTTCCAGCTGCTACTGGGTGGAGGAGCGATTGCAAGAGTGGCTGGGAAACTGTCACAGAATGTTGAAATGAAGATCATGTGACTGCAGCAGCAGCATAGCAACAGCCAGTAGCACTGAAGCAGCTACAGCTTTCCTAAATTTCATTCCCTTGGGAGTCATGGGTCCTGGATTTTGGATATGTTCTGTGAGTTAATCAATTTGAGACATCTAACTCCAAAAATTGTTGTCTCTGATGCATTGCTTCACCCAGTTAAAGGTCATGACAAGGAGAATTTTAGAAGTATATAGGTTTTGTTGCTTTTTACTGTGCTGAATCCTAACAAGATTACTATCTAAATTCCATTTTCTAGTAAATGAAGATGGTCAGTGCAAATTCAAGATGACACACAACAGTATTGAACTCTGTAATGATTCTGAAAAGGCCTAATTGTTACACATGAGGGCATAGCCAACTATTCTTATTAAAGTCTAATGAAAGGTTTTTATGGAATTTGTACCGCTAGGCAAAGGTTTTGGGTTTTTCTTTAAAAAGGAGTTTGCAAGATCAAAATGGCTGTATTTGTATGACACAAACAATCCAATCATTTCATCCCTAGAAAATAAACTTCTTGATGACTGAGTCAAATGTCATATGGCATCCATTTTTTAGTCCTCTTAGCTGCCTCACAAAGTGTCCAGTTGCTGTGAGTTTCTATCCCATTTCCAGCCTTAAATGTTTTTATTTGTTTTTCCTTCAGGGAGTAGGATTTTTGTTCTTGTTCTTGTTATTTTGTTTTGTTTTTAATATTGGTGGCATCTATGGGATTGGTTCCATTCTGACTAAAAGATATTTTAAATCTCGTAGTTGCTAAAGATTACAAGTCACTCCATGTTCTTTTGTGGGGAAAATGTTGATCCCAGGTTGAATGAGTATAATGCTTATGAGCATTGTTAGACAAAAACATCCATAGGAGGGGGAGAACTGATGAAACATGCATTGTGATGTCACAATGCAATCTCCCACCTTTATATATTTATGTATAATATAACACAAGTACAAAAGGATGGAGCTTGCATCCTGTCACTCTTTTTCTTATTTTGGCATCATCATGGCTGGAATGGGAGGCCTATGGCACGGCTGTGCTCAGACTTGCTTTAGAATTTAAAATAGAGTTAAGAGTTTCTGAAAGGTTTCTTTTCAACCAAAATTTCTATCTGAAAAACAATATTTCAGCAGCTTTGACTAGTTTTTTTGTGAATTGCAATCTGCTTCTTACGTAGCTTTTAAATATTTGTTTAGATTTGTAATTTTAATTTTATAACTATATTTTGGGATAAGAGGGGTTTTTTTTAGTTTCTTTTCTTTGTTTATTTTTCCAGGCTAATTACTTTCTTTTTTAAAAGTCTTTTAAATTAGCAATCTGTCCAAAGAACCTTAGTTAATAAATACATAAACAATAAAATAATAATGTCTTATGACATTTAGCTAAGCTGTAAATTGAGCCTTCATTTGTATTCTACTTATCATTGTGGGAAGTAGATGGAAATTTCTCACTCATTGCAATGTTGTTCCAGAATGGAGGACCTGACTTCTCAATGAACTTCAGAAGTTGCTTCATTCCGGTTTGGAGCAGTAACCCTTGAGATCATTTCTTTGGCCTTTGTATTGTCTTGACCATGCTCCAGAATTATATAGCTGCTAAGAAATGTCTTATATTAATCTATCTATCTATCTATCTATCTATCTATCTATCTATCTATCTATCTATCTATCTATCTATCTATCTATCTATCTATCTATCTATCTATCTATCTATCTATCTATCTATCTATCTATCTAGCTAGCTAGCTAGCTAGCTAGCTAGCTAGCTAGCTATCTATCTATCTATCTATCCATCCATCCATCCATCCATCCATCCATCCATCCATCCATCCATCCATCCATCCATCCATCCATCCATCCATCCATCCATCCATCCATCCATCCATCCATCTATCATCTATCTACTGAAAAACGTTCAGGCATAAATAATATGCCTTCAGAATTGAATGAACCTAAAGCACCTTCTTAATCCACAAAAAATATCAAAAGCTTAAAATAAGAATACTCCTATCAATATTTGTAATGTCTTTAAGACTCTCCTCTTTGTGACCATCTTCACTTGCATGCAGGATAGGCTCTGTGTATTATACATGCAGGCAATGAGCTTATGCATAACTACAGGTGTCCTCATGGTATAAGAAAAGTCAAGATGGTGACCATAAGAGTGTGATCAAAGATGCAACACATATAAAAAAACAACTGGAATTTTGATTGCACCACTGTGGCCATCATCTTGACTTTTTAAATTGTAACCTGTGGATATCCCTTTGCAGACCCTTCTTCAACATCCTTTTAAACAAATTCTTGGGGAAGTATGTCCCCCTGATGCTGGCTTGTAGGAAACCCTTAGATAATAATGCTCATGCTGAGCATTACTTGACCACCATTGGCATTGACAAAATCTCCATCAGTCAATTGCAAAAGGCAGCTGTACTTGGACCCACTTACCCATCCTGCAGTGTAATATTTAACACCATCAAACAACAATGTCTTCCTATCCCAGATCCTTGGGAAGGACTTTATATGTGGATGCAAAATGCCTAATCCAGTCTAAACATCTGGCTGACTGTTCAATCAACAATAATAACAATGAGATCAATTTTGGATACTTTTTAAAAACTGAATTCAGAAAGATTGAGACACAGAAAAATCTAGACCAAGTTATTTGTATAGGACTGCACTTATTTTTCCATATTTTAAATTCATGATAGCTCTTCTTCTTCTTGGAAAGTCTTATTTTTATGCTTAAAATTTTCGTTCACTTAGTTTGCATTTATATAGTGTAGCAATCTCATCTTATATATAGATTTTTTTTCCCCTCAGTAACTTCATTTTGGGGCTTCACATAGCCACATAGCTGCATAATATGTCTCACATACAAATAGAGCAGACTAGTTGTGATTTGTGACAGCTCTGAAAGAGGTCAGCCATGTCAATTGTGGTATATGTTCTGAGTCTCTATTTTTTTTTCCAAAAAGACACCCAAGAATAAAAGAAAAACAGTTTATTATAATGTCAACCTCCTTTCCAAAGCAGCGGGCAGAAATGGACTTGAAAGCCAGAAGCTAATTAATGTGGAGACAAGAAAATATAAAGGTCAGTTAAATCAAAAAGGTGACCTTAGTGTGTCTGCTTCAGTGATAGCTATGACTCTTCTGGGGAATAGAATATTGTTCCAGACAACATGGCCAATTGTGTAAATATCAACTAGAGTTGAGTCCAATTGCTCTTTTGCTCACAACACCATCAGATGCTGTGGAATTGGGGCGTTGTTGATTTTTTAGATGATAGTTAGCTGTAACTTCCATCTCCCCTCATAATAAGCCAGGCCGTATGTTGTCATTCAGCAACATCTGGAGAACCAGACCTATCAACCGAAGAAAATTGTTATAGCTCAGTGCTGAATTTCTGTTTGCCCCTTTTCATACAGTAGCTAAATTAGTGGATCAGCAAAACATTTAGACATAATATACTTGGATGTCAACAAGACATCTGACAAAATAGACCACAACCTACTTCTTGGTAAGATAGAACAATGTAGGATAGTCAGCATCAGCACCAGATGGATTTGTAATTGGCTGACCAACTGCACAGTGGGTAGTCCTCAGTGGGACTACATCTACATGGAGATAAGCATGCAATGGGGTACCTCAGGGTTCAGTCTTGGGCCCAGTACTCTTCAACATCTTCATAAATGAAGATGAGGGAATAGATTCCCTCATAGATGAGGGAATAAAAGGGGACCTCATCAAATTTACAGACGACACCAAGCTGGGGAGAATAGCTAACACTTTAGATGATAGACTTAAGATTCAGAAGGACCTTCACAGACTTGAACACTGGGCTCTATCCAACAAAATGCAGTTCAGTGGTGATGCTCCATCACTGGAGATTTTCAAAAATAGACTGGACAACCATTTGACTGGGATGATATAAGGTCTCCTACCTTGAGCAGGGGTTGTAGTAGTAGAAGATCTCCAAGGTCCTTTCCAGCCCTATGATTTTATAATTGTGGTGTCCTTGGTGCCCTCTAAGTTGGATTGTTTTCTTGCAGACCTTACATTATCCAACTATGTAACATCATCACTGCTAGGCAGAGGTTTGTGAAGTTTTTATAAAATAGTTTTCTGCTTAAAAGTATCTTTTCTGAAGGACTACATGATCCAATTGTAATTTATATATAACCTCAAGAAAAAAACATCAGCCTTCAGGTTGCTTTCTTGATGCTTAGCACAAGGGCCGCAGAGTTTTCCCAAGTATAGTAAGTTATAATGTGTTTCTATTTAATTTATAATAACCAAGTCAGACGATAAAGATGCCCTTAAATTAAGTTTGTATTGTATGATGTTCTTGAGACAAGCAGCGAGAGGAAAAATATTTCTGTCTGGAGGACTTTTAAAAAATTTAAAGGAAGAGACAGACCATTTACCGTCTCCTAAATGTTTAGAGAACTTCTGCTAATTCTTCTCCCCAAATAATAATATTCTCTGTGAAAGAGATAGAAACAAACATCTTTATTTTTTAAAAAAGGTAAATTCAAGGAGCAGGATTTGACTCAAGTTACATGGTGACATCTAAAAGTAGGTATTGCGGGCTCTTGCTGGTGCTATAAATTCCAAAATGTCAGTACACAGGACCTTAACAACAAATGAGGTAGGAAGGGAAATTAGCTGATTTGGATTGACATCTGAAATGAGAAACTGCTCAACATTCAGTCATGAGTAAGACAACTGGTCATATACAAAGATGTATGTATATCTTCTCAATATTTATATAACTGGCAATATTTCCTTAAATTATTGGCAGATAAAAGGTAATTTGACAGCCACAATTTTTCCTTATAGTGATATTGGCACATATTTTGCTTATAAAAGCCAACCATGAGTGAATTATTTCATATTCTCAGTATTTACTATTTTTATTACTGCTATATGATAGCCAAATTTCCTTTATTGATCTCAGGGTATTGAATTTGCTGTTGTTGCTTCCTTGTGTTTACATAGTAATTTCAACAATTACATTCTATATCATTATCTGTACCTATTTCTAGATAGATTGATGAAAAATAGTTCTCAATATAGCAAACCAGTTGGGCATAGTGGTTAAGGCAACAGGCTAGAAACTGTGAGACCATGAGTTCTAGTCCTGACTTAGGCACAAAGCCAGCTGAGTGTGACCCTGGGCCAGCCACTTTCTTGCAGCTCTAGGAAGGAGGCAATGGCCAATCGCTTCTGAAGTCTTGACATGAAAAATGCAGGGAGTCACCAGACAATCATCAGGAGTCAAGGCAGGCACTAAAAAAAATATTTTCTCAGTATAAAATGAAGAAGCTACTGTATTGTTTAATGGTTAATGTGGAATGAAATTGCCTTTGATCTTTAAATGATGTTAATGAAAGCAACATGTTTAAAAGCATATGCAGCGCTATCTAACAAAATGAAATTCAATGGTGAAAAAAGTAAGGTTCTACATTTAGGCAAGGAAAACCAAATATACAGGTATAGTATAGGGGGTACCTTGCTCAATAGTAGTAACTGTGAGAGGGATCTCGGAGTCCTAGTGGACAATCACTTAAATATGAGCCAGCAGTGTGCTGCAGCTGCCAAAAAAGCCAACACAGTGCTGGGCTGCATTAACAGAGGGATAGAATTAATACCACTTTACAATGCCTTGGTAAGGCCACACTTGGAATACTGCATCCAGTTTTGGTCACCACGATGTAAAAAAGATGTTGAGACTCTAGAAAGAGTGCAGAGAAGGGCAACAAAGATGATTAGGGGACTGGAGGCTAAAGCATATCAGAATGTTTGCTGGAATTGGTATGTCTAGTTTAATGAAAAGAAGGACTAGGGGTGACATGATAGCAGTATTCCCAATATCTCAGAGGTTGCCACAAAGAGAGGGAGTCAAGCTATTCTCAAGGCCCCTGAGGCAGGACAAGAAGTATGGATGGAAACTAGTCAAGGAGAGAAGAAACTGGAAACTGAGGAGAAACTTCCTGACAGTTAGAACAATTAACCAGTGGAACAACCTGCCTCCAGAAGCGGTGAATGCTCCAACACTGGAAGTTTTTAAGAAGAGACTGGACAGCCATTTGTCCAAAATGGTATAGGGTTTCTGTCTGAGCAGGGGTTGGACTCGATGACTCCAAGGTCCCTTCCAACTTATTATTATTATTATATTATTATTATTATTATTATTATTATTATTATTATTATTATTATTATTATTATTATTATTATTATTATTATTATTATTATTATTATTATTATTATTATTATTATTATTATTATTATATTTCTGACAAACTGAACAGTCTCAGGGAAGTTAGAAATTGCCTGATTGAATGGTTTGAATTTCCAAAATCTCTAAGTAAACCCTTGGATTTTGAAGATTAATTAGAACCAAAGTCACATAGGAGAGTAGCCACTCACCATTTAGTAATTTAAATATGGCTTCCTTTTTTTTTTTAAGCAAATAAGATGACTTTTAGACATGAATCTTAGACTACGATATCAATTTAGAGATCTGATTTAAAGACTTAAAATGACTTATAAAGAAAGCATTTCCTTCCGGAAAAAGGAAAAAAAAAAAGACAATGTCTGCCTTAAAAACTATGTATTTATTGTTTAGTTACAAGTCATAACTATTTGCTTTCCTTCTCAGTTGGAAAAAGCAGAAGTAAAATTCAAATACATAATTGTGTAGATGGAGATAGATTACAATTAACTTATATTCTCTTTTCCCAACTTCACACAATGTATTTAAGTAAGTTGTAAATAGGTGTGCTCAGGCAGCAAGAAAAGATATGATAACTTGTATGTACATTGCACATCAGGATCTATTTTCTTTCTTTCTCATAATGTTTCTTTAAGACAATTAGACTAAATAGATACATCTATTGATATGAATAGTCCCTTCTATTGCACAGGGTGATGTGGTTGTCCTTGATCTAGGTGTGATGTCATCAAGATATTGGGAGACATCAATTGTCCATGAGACTTTTGCATTCTATAAGGGTTGATACACACAACAATGGCAAAGTGCTTTTTCTGCCATTTTTGAGATGAAGTTTGCTGGTAGAAAAATGTCCCTATAGCCTACATTTATCATGACATAGTAGTGAGGCCAGTATGTTGCTAGCTATACTCAGTTCAATACAGGATAAGTTGTGTCCTTTCCCTGCTGTCTTTTCCATATTATTTTCTATCACCACCAGTTGTTCCCCTGGGTGTACTCTGTAGACCACAATACATGGGAGACAACAGACCAAAGGAGACTAGATGAGAAAGGGATGAGAGGGGAGTCAGAGCTCCTACAAACATCTTAGAGGTAGAGTATGGCAAAGGTACCATCGCCTACAGCATCTGCCAAAATCCTAGAAGCATGTGGGATGGAGAGGAAGAGCTGCATTTTCATGAATAGACCAGCATTTCTTTCACTTGTGGGAGGTGATTTCAAGTCCATCTTAAGCTAGCAGAAGTCACAAGGCTTCCCTTCAAACCTACTGCAAAAGGCCCGATGGGGCACTCTCTCAGAAAATTGCTAATCTCTGAAGACTCCATCTCTATGTGTACTAGAATGTTTACATGGGAGGACCTGGGGCAAATAACAGGGAAATTAGTACTGAACACAGAAATTCAGTTATAGCCTGACTTAAATGAAATAAACACAGAATGTTAGAGAAGCCTCTTCATGTGGAGATAAGCAGACTGTGTGGAGGAGCACTAGTTGTCTTTAGTATGGAAGAAGATTGAGTCCCATCACTAGTGTTAAAGAAAATTAAAATGCTCATCTAGTCAGCTTTGTGGACAAGAGGAACATTATCTCTGGATCTTCCTTTCAGCCAATAAAATATTTTTGGTGAACCCTGTGAATAGCAATTATGATACACATACCACATTGTCTGGATTGACCACTGTGTTGCAGGCAAAACTACCAATAGTAAAACATAGTATTATTTTGCAGATATAAAATAAGGCAAAAGGCAGTAAAATGGGGAAAAAGAATTCTTTTGCCCTTGTTACTGTGCCTTCAATCATGCATATTTTATTGCCTCACCATCTGTGATGTCTTGTCTGCCTGACACTTTTAATACTCTCTAGAAGTATCCAGAACATCTTTCCTCTATTTCCTTTGCTCTACCAAGAAAAATAAAAACCTTGTTTCTCCTTCGCTCGGGGGAAGAGGAAATCGTAAACTGTACTTATATACTACACAACAATATAAAATGAAACATATTGTGCCAATAATGCCAGACCATACCTTCTGGGAACAGTCCTGTCATCTTTAGTGGGATTATTACAGAACTGGTGATTTACAAAGAGAAAGTTTTCAGCCCCTCACTTTAAATACTTCTTTGACCAAGCAGTTGGCCTGAACTTTCCAAGTGGGCTTTAAAACAAAGTAGTTACACTTCCTCTCCCAGCCACTGACAACAAAAAAAATAGCTAATGTCAAATTGTCAGGACAATGAATTTTGCAGAGCTAACTAAGAACATATCAAGTTTCCTGATGTGTTGACAGTTTACGGAGTAAGGATTCCTGGAACACACTCACCAAATTCACAGCATATAAAAGTGGCTAAATTGTAGATTTTTAAAAGGTAATTGATGAAAGAAAACTAACTTTGCAGAGAGAGAAAAGGCACAAAGCTCACAGCAATTAAGAGATAATGTATTTCTCTGACCATTTCATTTTTTTTATACAATAGACTAAAATGTAGCTTTTAATAGTAAACCTTAAACTACAAAATCATCCGTTATGTTACAGAAAATACATCAAGATCTTTTTGTAGTACATCAGCAAGCATTTTGGATTCTTAAATATTGAACAATACTTAACACTGGATTATTTTCTTCCCCCTAAATTATGTTGTATGTGTGGTTGCTCAAATACAGACTCCTAATGTCTATGGTACCCATTAAACATAGGAGAAAACATATCTGATTCTTGGGCCACCATTTTATTTATGGTTCCAAACATTCTCTAGCTAACACTTTTGTGCCAGTTGGTTGATCAAGTTGGTAGACCTTTCTGTTACAACTACAGAATACTGTAGATTCCAGAATCACAAAGCTTGCTCACAACTAAGAAGTGTACCTGTTTTGAAGCTGGAGGTGACACATAGGTATTGTACTTCACAACTTTCAAGGGTCTTATTCCCCATGACCATAAATTTCACAGAAATACATGCCATAACATATTGGTATTGACCAAGGAAATATGTATGTGTATGTTTATGTATATGTGCACACATTTGGGTGTTTATATGTGTAAGAATGTGTATCTGTATGGATCCATATATCATATGTATGCACAAATACTCGTGAACATCCTTTCTTTCCTTTTATGGTTATTTTAATTACATTTAATTAATTTAAATGAGGTTAAATTTAATTAAAAATAAGTAACACGACTTGATCCATTTTAGTTGATGTTTTCCAGAATCCTTATCACTATCAGGATTGTTTGATGTATTCTCCAAAGTACCTGAGGGAAGAACAAGAAGCAACAGGTTGAGTTCATTAAAGAGGCATCTAACTTGGAACTGAGAAGAATTTCCTGACAGTAAGAACAATTCATCAATAGAACAGTTTGCCTCCTGTAATTGGGGGTGCTCCATCACTGGAGATCTTCAAGAAAAGATTCAACATCCATTTATCTGGGATGCTATAAGCTCTTCTGCCTTGGGCATGGATTTGGAATAGAAGACCTGCAAGGTCCCTTCCAGCCCTATGACTCTATGATTCTATATGGAAGAAAAAGGAAGCATAGCTAATACTAGGGTACATTAACCCTATTTACTTTACCTCACCATAGCTTCCTGTCTTAACAAACCTGATCTCCCTGTAATTTTTGTGTTCACTCTGGCTACTTTATCCTTTTCACTGGAAAACAATCTCATGTTCTTCAAACCATCACATACAGATGCAGTCATTTGCAAGGCATTTGTTTCTTCATCTACAGTTCCTTTCACTAAATACTTCTACTAAGTATTCTTTTCTCTTAGTTTTCATTAACATCACTCAACTTACTTCAGTGGTATTCATGAGGTACTTGCTTAACAATGGCAATGCCACATGACAATTGTTTGCTGCTGTTAAGCCATGTGGATTGTAAGTGAGGATCTCATGTGACCACAACTTCTGACTTTTTGTCAGCTTCTGCATTGGCAGAAGGAAGGTCACACATTATGATCAAGTGACCATGGGATGCTTTAACCATTGTAATTTTGAGCTGGTTGCCAAGCATCTAATTGTGCTCATATAAGTACGGAGGTGTTGCAATAATCAAACTTTGAGAAGCAGTGATAAATACCATTTTGTTCAGTCCTGTTGCAATTTCACTGAATGAGTGTTTGTTAAACAAGGACTGCCTGTAAACAATTCTGCTCCAGAGCCAGGAACATTCTGTGTATATGTGTCTCTGTGTGTCTCTGTGTGTGTGTGTGTGTGTGTGTGTCTGTGTGTGTTAAGGGGAGTGCACATATCAAAAAAACAGTGTCAGACTATTTGGAGGAAAACCTATATATGCATTATGATATTGTGTACCACAAGAAGGGAGCAGTTTGTTACATTTTTGATAAAATGCGTTGAATCTTACCAATGTCTCTGCTCTGTTTTAAAGAAGTTTCATATCCTTTTTTCTTTGTGTTCATGTCCCAGTAATCCTTTGGAGAGATTTATCTGTATTCTAACATTATTTTTCATACAGGACTTGTACTTTTCTTCCTTTGGTTATTCTATTTTACTTGTGCTTCTTTCCCCTTTTTCTTCTTATCTTTGCTTTAATTTTGCATTTGAAACAAATCTTTTTTCCTAAGTAGCTGCTGATAATTATCATTCATTCGCATTCTTATTCCATTCATGTCACCACTTATTTCAGGACATTCCCCTTCATTTTAATCAATCTCTCTCTCTCTCTCTCTCTCTCTCTCTCTCTCTCCTCTCTCTCCTAACCAACTGTAGTTTCTAAATGTATACAATAAGATTTATACAAATCTTTTAACTGTAAGAAATGACACTGAACTAGCATAGGTCTTCTTTTGCTTACCTTGCATCAAAGAACAGGAAATTACTTAGTTTAAGCATCCATCTCATTGCCATCTAGCAGTGTTTCATATGGATCTTTTTATATGGGGCTTTGGGGAGGGGCAAGTTAAATTGGAGGAGAAGGGGAAAATATAGATGCAAATATGAACCTGTGACTCTGCCCTGTCTTGGTGAAATTACAAGATAAGTGCAAAATTGGTAGATATCTTAATGCTGCATGCACACATACATCTCACTTATATAAGACGGTGATAAAACAACTCTAACTTCTTCAAAGGCAGACATGGCCAATTAATGATCCTAAAAGGTTCATCCGTGGATTCACTTCTTAAGGCTTCATAAAGTCTTATTTTATCTCTGCTCTGAGCTTTATATGTTAGGCTCTAACTGTTCCTCAGCCTATGTTCTTCTTAGATGTGAAGCTTTAATGACCCTGGCTTTATTATAGATTTGCTACACTGGACAGGGGGTCATATTGTCTAGTCGTTATTTTTTAAAGAGATGTTATTGGTTTCACCCCCAGTACAGAATCATTTTTCTAGTTTTTGGTTTTGCTTTGCTTTTAACTAATTCGCTTGCAATAGCAAGAATTCTAGTAGCTCAGAAACAGAGGCATAATTTTATACTTGGTTCTCAAGAAGTGGCAAGGTAAGATTTGAAAAGTATCAGTATTAAATCATATCAGTATTAAATTTAATTTAATTAAATGAAAAGTATTAAATGTCTAAATTTAAGAAAGCTAAGAAAGAAGGGAAACAGAAAATGTTCTTATCTTATGGCTTCTATTATTGATTTATTTATTTTTTTAAAAAATAGATTTTACATAATCATTGATAAAAATTGACATTTCTTCCAATATCGTAAAAAAGATCAGAGGTGGATGGGTAATCTAATTTTTCTCTAACACTTCTCCTAATTTTGCAAATTTGGGATTGGGAAGGTAAGACTGAATGAGTCAGCCTGGATAGCTAAGATTTGCTTGGCCAACTCTGTGAAGGTGCATCTCCTCTTCTCCCTGAGTGAATTGTGATTATCTGAGCGCTTGTGATAATTTGCCAAGGGGAAGAAGGCAAGCTTGCCTGTTTATTTTTTTTATTAGCATATAGGAAAAGGGAGCAGCTAAGTACTTGGCAAGAATTGTATGATTCCTCTGAAACCCTCATGAGAAACAGGAAGCAGATGGGATGCAAATACCCCAATCTCCACGTCTTAGATTCAACTTGCATATAAGAGTTGTTCAATACAATATCACAGAAACACCATACGTTTCCTAGGACCTCTTTGCAAGAAACTGAAACTGAATTTTAGATAAGTTCTGTTCCTTTTCAATTGCCTCATGCTTTATTAGAGATATCCCATACTTTCTTCAGGAGCAGAAAGAGGCATAGGTTGTCTGCTTCTGCAACAACAACACTGTAAGGTATGTTGGTCAGAAAGAGAGCATCACCCAGGATCTTCTGTAGGGAGACTAAAACCTCTGGTATCTCTATTTTTACTCCAATACCTTCACTGCTATCTCATGTCAATTGTTTGCTTGAGAATGTCAGACTAACCCGGACTTACCCAGGGAACGTCTATGATTTAACCACTATCTTAACTACTGTTCATATTGGCTCTCCCACATACAAAATACAGTTAATTAACATGTAGTTTGTTTTTATATAAACTCTAAGCCCTTTTGTCTATACTTTGAGTACAATGGCACTGTTGAATTTGTGTCTCTTCTATACTTAAATAAATGAAGAATAATCACCATAGTCCAGGGAAAAATATTCGAGGAGAAAAGTTACTTCAGGTTTTAAAAGAAATACATGTGCATGCTTGAAGGTAGAAATGTATCTAATGAAAGTGGAAATTGTTGAAATCCTTTTCAATAAATATAATAATGAGGACCCAAATGTATATAAACATTTTCCTCATTCATGATAGCGGCAATATCATGCTTTAGATCACCCTGAGGCAGCATTTGCTGGTTAAATCTTCAGTAACTAGACATGAAACCAAATTAATTAAAGTATCAAGTTTATTAAATGCATCACATTAATATTTAGTGAGTTCATTAAAATATTAAATTATATCACAGATACTTATATACATGTGACAAAACAAAGATTAAAATAAACAGTGGGAAAACTCAAACAAATGTTTGCCAGGTATACTGTTTGCTACTTTACTGGCCAAGTATTTTTTTTTCTTTATTAGCAGAAACAGAACAATAAATTTAATCACTCTTGTGATCCCTTTGTGAATAGATATTATATCCATCTCTGAATGTTTTTGAGGCAAAACTTGCCAAAAGTCACTCAGATGGATAGAACCTATTTTTATCTAAACAGGGAGGGTAGAGCAGTCATTAAATTGTGGTCAATAAGAATGACAAAATTGGTGGGGTTTTTTTTCCCTTTATCCCAAAGACTGAAAGTTGAGTGATTGGAGAAATGGATGGAAAGAATTCGTGAAATAGCTTGGGGATCAATGACTATTAATTTAACAGCAGAACATTTTCTAAAATGAAACAGTTTATGTTGTAATGTGGGATAATTACAATTTTCAATTAACTGACATTTCACACAGCTTGGGGACTATACTAGACAATAACCCTCAGCTCCTAATTCAACTCTGATGTTAGCTGAGCCTTTTGTCAATAATCCAGTGGTATTATATCAGTGGCCAACCCAACACCCTGCAAGCAATTACTTTCTTTGTCATAAAATTCTAAGAGCCAGAGAAAAGTACAGTTCACCTTAAGTTCAAAGAAGACTTGTATCGATATATAAAATCTGCCATGTCGACTTTTCTTCTAATAATAAATTTCAGGCACTAAGAGAAGAGATGCAAAATTGCTACAGCCTCCTTCCATTAAGAACTTGTCCTCATCCAGAGTTGATCAGCTTGCTGCAGTAAAGACAGATACCGAAAGAAGAATTGCTAAGCCATAATGGGGCTGGTTTAATTTTGTGAACTGTGGCTAATATATAGTTTACATATGATGTTACACAAAACCAGTCATTTATAGCATATCAGGGAAGAAGCAAATCATGGATTAATGCAATATGTGCACCAACCTTTAATCAGACAGCTAAAAAATAAATCACACATATTTTCTATTCACTGATTCTTGCTTTAATTCATCCTTAATTTAAATGTCTGTGGAGATTCTCAGTCATCCAGGTCATGGTTGTCCCAAAGGTGCTTTTTCAGGCGGCAACTGGACTTTCTTGTTTTTCTTTGAAGACATTTCACTTCTCATCCAAGAAGCTTCTTCAGCTCTGACTAGATAGTGGGGAATGGAAGGATTCCCTTCCTGTCTGCAAGGAATATAAATCCTTCCATTCCCCACCATCTAGTCAGAGCTGAAGAAGCTTCTTGGATGAGAAAAAGGTGTGGCAGTTTCCATTTCTGCAAAACACAGCACAGGTAGTCCTCAACGTACGACCACAATTGAGCCCAAAATTTCCTATTGCCAAGCGAGACATTTGTTAAGTGAATTTTGCCCCACTTTATGACTTTTCTTGCCATAGTTGTTAAGTGAATCACTGCAGTTGTTAAGTTAGTAGCATGGTTGTTAAGTGAATCTGGCTTCCCCATTGACTTTGCTTGGCAGAAGGTCACAAAAGGAGATCACATGATCCCAGGACACTGCAACCATTATAAATATGAGCCAATTGCCAAGCATCCGAATTCTGATCACGTGTCTGTGGTGATCCTGTGGTAAGTCACTTTTTTTCAGTGCCGTTGTAACTTTGAACGGTCACTAAACAAACTGTTGTAAGTCGAGGACAACCTGTAATCCACTTTCTAAATGGTGTCCAAGAATTACATTGAAACTTTGCTATGCCACTTCTGATGACTGCCTATTTGGTTTTGGGTACTAATTTTCATGTTTAACACCTTGCAGAATCTGGAAATTTCCAATGCTGACGTCTGTTTCACTTGATTTAATATGATACACACTCACAAAAATACTTATCAGCTGAGTACAATACATTTTCCCAGAAAAACCAATTGTGTTCAAATTGATCTTGGATGATTGATGTTTGACTGCAGGATGCTTTATCCATGAAAGATACCATTCAATGTCTCAATTCTTAATTGATGAACTTATGTGAAGAAATGTATTGATTTCACAACTGTTGGATGTTCCAGTTAGCTGTACTTTGCTCTTACTTATGTTGCTTTCCAGAAGCCCAGGGTTAAATTATTTCTGGACTACCTTTGAGATGATATAGTCTGTGCGTTTATTGCATTTTATATTTGCTTTTGTGGGTCATCCAGAGATGTACAGATTGAAGCAATGAATGAATGAATGAATGAATGAATGAATGAATGAATGAATGAATGAATGAATGAATGAATGAATTCTGCAAATCAGCAGAATCTGAATACTTTCTACTTGATTTTTTTAAAAAAACCAGGAAATGTACATTTTATGATATGCCTTATCTGATTCACACATTTACCTCTGTTTACTCTCCTGCTCGAGCAGAGGGTTGGACTAGATGACCTCCAAGGTCCCTTCCAGCTCTGTTATTCTATGTCAATGTCTACAGATAGAGGTTTATGGTCCAGATTACCTAGGCACAAGGGCAGGCAACATTAGTTTCCTGTCCCCTACTTCGTTTTTCTTTAACTTCTCATTGGTTTTGAACAGATCATTTTTTCTCAGATTTTTTTTTTTTACTTCACTGCCATAATCCCATGTTACAAAGACAGATGAGTCTTTCAGTTTGAGAGACTGGGTAGTTTAACTGAATTTAAATTTCAGTAGGTAAGCTCAGACATGTTGTTAAATCAATGACATTTTAGTGGATGCATTAAAGCCATAACCACTGCTGCTGATGTTAAATTCAGTTTGCAAATTTGACATCCATAGCCTGAGGAAGCCGAAGTCCGGAAGCTCAATGCTGTCAATTGTCTTTCCACTCTAAGCAAAGCTGCCACTTGCAGGAATCTTCTTTTTAGGCTGTTTGATATCTAGATTAATGAGCAATAATCCCCTTGAGGATTAGGTAGTTTTTCTTTTTTCTTAACTAGTGGTCTTGTAAAAGTTGCCATTGTTTGGTCCCGAAAAAATTCTTCACTTGTTTTTAAACAAACAAGTAAGGTAAGAAACAGACTTTTAGCAAGTCGGATTATTATTGTTTACTGCATTCTATATGCTTCCAATGCCGGGACACAAGTGATATTTTCTTGATTTCTGCTACCTACATCTAACATTCTGGCTGAAAATGGACAGGAAATGAACTGAGACATTCCCCAAACAAAACATGGGCTCTACCACTGAAGATAGTAGGTAGAGAAGACAACACAAATAAGTTCCAAATGGAAGAAAAGGGAGTTACAAGGTGTTAACTACATTTCTCAGGAGATGTCAGTTAGTTCTTCTAACTGCTTTTTTCTTGAGCTTAATTTGGAATTAAGCCAACGATGGTCCTAGAGAAGATGAGGATAGCAAGCAGCCAGAGAATCCCAGAATTCTGATCTATTTTGACAAGCAACAAAACAAACAAACAAATACCAGAATTCAACACAGGCAAAACACATTGCAGCCAAGGAAATGAATGCACGTGTCCATGAAGTCACCAAAAATAAAGCCTGAGATGAAGGGGACTTTTATGTTTGTCTTCATTTCCAGTTGAAATGAAGCTTATAGACCTAGGAGCCCTGAGATTCAGAAGCCCACGCTGATAGACTTTACTTTTCCTACTTTTGCAAGGGGGGGGGAGAACCCCTACTTTCTAGTTTTTAGAAATGCACTGGGATAAAGCCATCCTAATGGACATATTCACATTCATTCGGTTGAGACAATCCGTACAATGCCATATAACGAGGTTTCATCCAGGCTTTGCTGTAAGACATCTTTTGGTCTTCCATTCATCTGTCAGTATCACAAGTGATAGGGTCTTAAGTAAATGCATATGTTAGCATTAAAGGAAGCCTTTGGTTTTAATAGATGTCAACCAGTTAATGTGCTAAATTGAACTCAGGCATCATGACGTTGGCAAGTCAAAGGGTTAATAGCTCATATATAAAAAGGAAATCTATTGCAATGCTAATAGATAGTATTTAAATAGATGTTTAATTAGCACAGTTAAGAGGTAATGACATCAATTAATCAAAATGCATTCACCTTAGGACAAACCCAAACAATTAAATTCTGAAGGAGATTTAAAAAAAAGAAGAGAAAGAACATTCTGAGATCAAAGTAGTAGGACAAGGTCACATTTTCACCCCTTTCATTACTGAAATCCTTTTTTTTAGTTATCTTCACTCCCCCCCACCCTCCGCAATCAATATTATGGACTTTGATTTAGTTTAATTCAATAACATCTCAGATAAGACTGTGTTACAAAAGCAACAGTTCTATATCAGAAATTAAATGTTTTTCAGAAAAAATTGTTGGTGGATCAATATTAGTTTTCACTGAAAAAGATTCAGTTGGCATAATAACCTATACAGGTAGTCCTCAATTTACGACCACAATTGAACCCAAAATTTCTGTTGTTAAGTGGGACGTTTGTAAAGTGAGTTTTGTCCCATTTTATGACCTTCCTTGCCATAGTAGTTAAGTGAATCACTCCAGTCGATAAGTTAGTAACCTGGTTGTTAAGTGAATCTGGCTTTCCCATTGACTTTGCTTATCAGGAGGTCACAAAAGGGGATCAAGTAACCCTGGGACACTGCAACGGTCATAAAGATGAACCAGTTGTCAAGCATCTGAATTTTGATCACATGATCATGGTGATGCTGGGTTATGTGGGTTATATTTGTATAGTGCAACATGCCTATATAGTGTTGTGATATCTATGTTTTGTTGGTAACAATCATTTTAATAGCATTGGGTATTGAACTGAACCGTATTGTTTAGGGACAGCCATCCAGAGAATTCACAATTGATATTTATCCTTCTACACATTAGAATAACATTAGAATATTAGAATAACATTGTGATACTATCTTATACAGTCCTTTGCATAAATCCATTCATTACTGATGTTTATTGGGAACCATTTTAATTGTCAGGGAGTATTAGCAGTTATCAGAACTCTGTGGAGGGACAGTACAAAATGTTAAGTCAGTCAGGAGTGCTTTGGGGAACAAAAGCATGACAACAGTTTCACATTTAAGCTAAACAAAACTTTCAGAAGAAAACTTAACTGGAGAATGGACTTTATCTTTGGATAACACCATTGTCTTTCTTACTATTCCTGTTAGGATTGGGATATGATTTATGTATTGTTCATTTAATTAATTCCATTTCTTTGAGTCACTATTTCTTACTTCTTTTCTGTGCACTGCATGATATTACTTACTCCCAAAATCCAAAACCATGGCAGGTCAGTATGAACATAGAGAAAGCTGTAGCAAGATAAAGTTGTAGCAAGATTCATCTAAGAGTTGTCATTATCCTATTTTAACATTTCACATTCACTCTCTTGTAATATTTCCTTGCGTTTTATAATGTTGCAAGCTGCAGTTATGGAACTGGTGGTTAAGACATATTCTCCCCATTATTATGATAGCTATCCATTCACTGAGGTAGAAAATTACTGTACATCATTCATTTCCATTGCACGAAGTCATTTCAAGCACATGGACATCACACACATAAAGTATTACAGCAAGAACAGTTAGAGGCTTGCAAACCCACATTCTGTAGTATTTTCTACAGAAGTGTTTCATTATATATCTTTTCCACAAGGAAGTATTCGATTTTTAATACTTCCTTCAGGTGTGAAAAAGGCATGTTTTGGCAGACAGGAATCTGAAACAATAATATTCTGATAAACTTTAGTGTGAGATTTGTCACTTTTTATGATAAATCTTTTTATCAAATACCTTGCAATTCACAAAAATATCTTTCAGTTCTATTATCAAATTGTCATACATCCTACAGGAGAATAAAGGCAGTAGTGGCCTTGTACATGTAAGAGAATAAGTTGCTATATTTTTCACACAAGCACAACAACTTTCTTGGCATTTCAAGTCAACTTCAACACATGCTAATAAAGCAAATTTACATTTCCAGTAACCAGTTACACCAAGGACATTATCACAAGGTACTGAGAAATCCATATGTTTATATTGAAGGCTTTATATATATGTAGGGTCATTTTATCATAACTCATGGAATTGCAAAATAAGCCAGAAAATTCTGGGTTCAAATACACAAAGAATGTTAAACACCAATATTCAGCTAAAACCAGAACAATCAGAAAAAATAGTTATGGACAACCATTTTTGTATATTATAACAGCTGCAAGGTTATTATATGCACAAAAATGGAAAGACTCTGAAATAACCACAATGCAAGACTGAATTGAGAAGATAATAGAATTAGCAGAAATGGCAACATTGACTGGTTTGATGATAACTACATTTTGAGCTGGAAACCCCTTATGGACTTTTTGCTGAAAAAAGATTAAAAAGTGAACTTGTGATTTATGGGTTTGATGATTAGAAAAGGTAAATTATGAAAGGCAAAAAATTATGTTGTAATCTTAGAGAGAGAAGGTCAAATGTTAATGTACTTTTAACTGCTGTTAAGAAGATCAGAAGCCCTTTCCTTTCCTTTCCTTTCCTTTCCTTTCCTTTCCTTTCCTTTCCTTTCCTTTCCTTTCCTTTCCTTTCCTTTCCTTTCCTTTCCTTCTTTCCTACACTTCTCTAATCCAAATGTCATCCTGATGTCCTCATTGTAGATCTGTGTCAGGTGGATCAGCGAGTCAATGTCTTGTTCATTCTTTGCATATAACTTGATGTCATCCATGTAGAGGAGGTGGGTTATGGTCATTCCATTCTTGAATTTGTATCCGTATCCATTCTTATTATCTGACTGATGGGGTTCAAGCCTATGCATAACAGTAGTTAGGGACAGTGCATTACCTTGGCATGTGCTGCACTTGATGGCCACTTGATGTATGCTATATTGAGTTGGCCTCCAGTATTGTCCCCCACAGTCTCACCGAGTTCTTGAGAAAGATTCATAATGTCCTGTTAACTTCATATAGTATCAGGCATTCACAGATTCATGTTTATGGCATTGAGTCACAGGCTTTCCAATAATCAATCCAGGTTATGTTCAGATTGGTCTGTCTAGATCTTGAGTCTTAGGCAACTGCTCTATCCATGAGCAGCTGGTGTTTTGAGCCTCTGGTGTTAAACAATTCAAGTCCTCCAACCTTTCTTATCCATAGATCGATGCCCATGTTCACTGCTAGCACTTCACTACTAGGCTTATAATACTTTTGACCTCTTGTTAAAAGTCAGCATTACAAGGCACAAGAGACTTTTGCTGCTGCTCTCTCACTCCTTTTGACATCAAATACAAGAGAGCCTGGATGGATGGATGGATGGATGGATGGATGGATGGATGGATGGATGGATGGATGGATGGATGGATGGATGGATGGATGGATGGATGGATGGATGGATGGCACATGGCAGAGTATGCAAATAAAAGGCAGAGAAGCTATTTATTTTGTTCAACAAAGTCTAAGAAAATATTTAAAGTTGTATTAATATTTCCTATTCAGAGATATCTAATTTTATGCAGAATATAGTTTATGTGTACATAAATTACATTAAATACATAACAGATAAGTGCAAGGTATGGTGAAAATAAGTCAAGATGGTGGCAGAGACAATATAATTAAAGTTCCACCTGGATTTTATGTGTGTTTATGTGCTTTTATATGCTGCAGATACCACTGATACATAAGATGAAAAGAAAATGAGTTCAAGCAGAGGAGTGACTAAATTAGTAGACCAGAGAAATGCTGCGGACATAGTATACTTAAACTTCAGCAAGGCATTCAACAAAGTAGACCACAACCTTTTTCTTGGCAAGCTAGAGAAATCACCACCAGATGGATTTGTAACTGGCTGACAAACCATATTCAACCAGTCATCCTTAATGGTACTACATCAACATGGAGGGAAGCAAGCAGTGGGGTGCCAAAGGATTCGATCTTAGGTCCAGTACTCTTCAATATCTTTATAAATGACTTAGATGAGGGAATAGAAGGGTAACTCATCAAATTTGCAGATGACACTAAACTGATAGAAATAGCCAACATCCCAGAAGACAAGCTCAGGATCCAAAAAGATCTTGACAGACTTGAACAATGGCCCCTATCCAACAAAATGAAATTTTGAAAAAAAACAAAGATACAAGTACAGATTAGGTGACACCTGGCTCAAAATCATAACTGTGAGAGGGACCTTGGAGTCCTAGTGGACAATCACTTAAACATGAGCCAGCAGTGTGCGGCAGCAGCCAAAAAAGCCAATACAATCCTTGGTTGTATAAACAGAGGCATAGAATCAAAATCACGTGAAGTATTAATACCGCTTTATAAAGCCTTAGTAAGACCACACCTGGAATACTGCATCCAGTTTTGGTCACACATTACAAAAAAGATGTTGAGACTTTGGAAAAAGTGCAAAGGAGAGCAACTAAGATGATTAAAGGCTGGAAACTAAAACATATGAAGAATGGTTGCAGGATTTGGGTTTGGCTAGTCTAGAGAAAAGAAGGACTGGGGTGACATGATAGCAGTATTCCAATATTTGAGAGGCTGCCACAAAGAGGAGGGGGTCAACTTATTTACCAAAGCACCTGTAGGCAGGACAAGGAACAATGGATGAAAATTAATCAAGGAGAGAAACAACCTGGAACTAAGGAGAAACTTCCTGACAGTGAGGACAATTAACCAGGGAATCAGCTTGCCATCAGAAGTTGTAGATGTTTCATCACTGGAGGTTTTTAAGAAAAGACTGGACAGTCGCTTGCCCAAGATGGTATAGGGTCTCCTGCTTGAGCAGGGGGCTGGACTAGAAGACCTCCAAGGTCCCTTCCAGCTCTATTCTGATTGAAATTAAAATTCCTATGTTCAGTTAGCACTCTAGTGATCCTACTTACAACATTGCATCATTATATGGTGCATCATATGGTGATGATACACCATTATCGTTTTCTCTATTCTATCTGTCACTTGGTGATATGTCAAGCTAGAGAGAAAAAAGACATCAGAGTCAAGGTTTGTTCTGTATACCTCAAAGCATTAGTTCCCATCATTACCATCAGAAAAGATCAGTTGCAAGAAAATTCCAGTTATTGGGCCTTTGCCCTAAATTGTTGCTCCCTGTCATAGGTAGAGCCTTTTGTAAAGAACTAGACAAACTGTGCTCCATGGGGTCAGTATTTCAGAGATATTAGCTAAACAGAGAAATGGCTGGGCAAAAGGCAATGGGAGTGGAAGCGACTTCTGACTTCCTGCCAGCTTCCCCAATGAGATTCCTAATGGGAAGCTGACAGAGATCATAAGATATCCCTCCCTCCCTCCCTTCCTTTTCTTCCTTTCATTTTTGATAAGATCTTGTTTCTTGTTTAGGCACATAGGCATTAGTGGGAGCTTCCTTAATTACTTTGTTTGAGTTACTATTGAGGTTTATGCCTTGATGACTTGATATGAAAGTTTCAAAATATTTTTAAAAAGTATAGAAATTTAATTCATTATGCTATTCTATCACCAAAGAGATTGACCTGGCATCTATTTAAAAAAAATGAAAATAATATACAGTATTTAGGGTTTCAAAAACAATTGTTATCCTGCAGAACATTAAAAGGAACATAGAATCCACATTACAGGATGTAAATATTCTACTTAACCTGCACTGGTGGGACCCCATTTGGACTCCATCTTTTGAAAACAAGGCAAATTGGAGCATGTTTAGAAGAGCTCTACCAAGTTGACAAAGATCCAGAAACTAAACCCTGTGAAACATGTCTAAAGGATCTAGAAATGTTTAACTTGGGAGAGAAATATGACTGCAGTATTCAAATTGTTGTCACCAGGGGGTGAAGATTTATTGGCTTTTGTTCTGGGGTTATATCCTTGTAATCCATCTAGAGTCACCAAGAGTGTGTTGAGTGGACATGCAAAGTTTTTTTAATAATAAATTAATATCTGAAGAAGTGTCATACAGTTTTCTACTATTTCAGAGGGCAAGAGCAGAACTGATGAGTTAAAACTGTGAAAAAGAAAATTCATGGTAGACATCAGGAGGAACTTCCCAAGAGTGGAAGAAGCTGCCATGTGATATGATGAGTTCTCCTTTTCTTCAAATCTTCAAACAGAGGCCAAGCAGTCAACTGTCAGAAAATGTCTAGTCGATTTGCATAAAATGGGGCTAGAGTAGCTGATTTCTAATGTTCCTTCCAATTGTATGATTCTTTCATTCCCCTTGTTCTCAACAACTCTATGTATATATGAAGTTCCTCTCTCGGAACTTTGTTCCATAGAGCTTATGAACTGGATTGTAATTCCATAATACCGTATAAAACAATAAAATAAAGTTGGTTCATTTAGAAGTTTTCCCATGTAGCACAGAGTTAAGCTTTTGCTATAAACTATAAACTCAAATAGCTTTGGTCTTTCAATATTAGGCACATGCTGATGTCCCTTCAACTCCAAGCACATATATTTTATTGATCCTACTTTTAGCCACTAAATTAATTTTTCATTTAATTTATTAAATGAAGTTTAATTAATTTTGCATTTAATGTTCTATTATATTTTAATTTGGTCTTCACAAAGCATCTTAGGACCAGTGATTGCTAGGAAGAAAAAGATAATGATTATAATCATTATTCCCATTTCAGGTATGGAAACTTATAGAGGTGGAACTGAATTTTACTTGAATGCTGGCAATGACCAGTAAGTTTTATTATGAGTATCTAAGGGCCATAAGCTAGTGTAGCTCAGGGACCACGGAGCAAACTGTCTGGCATACAATTCAATCCTTCAATGTCCTCCTATCTTCCACTCTCATTTCCTGAGGCAGCTGTCTCACTTGGTTAATTATAAGACTGGCCTTGCTGCAAACATGATGGCCTCTGGGCTTGCTCTCTCCCTAGCACAATTTTTGAAAGCCTTGTCCACAGCTATCACCTTCAAAATAGGCTGCATGATGAATGAATGATCAAGTAAACATTCCCTTGACTTGAACTCAATTCCTAGGAATTACACAGAAATGTCCATATATTTTCCTTGGCAGTGATGCAGAGTTTGCCATTGATTCCTTTGGTGTTATTATGTTTTCCCACTTCCCCAATTCATCCATTCTGGAAGTCTTCTATCTAAGTACTAAGCAGGTCCAACCCTTGCTTAGCTCTAATTGAAATCAGCCAAGACCATTTGCACTTGTTTGGCCTTGTGTCATTTACAATTCACATCAGTGGAATAAAAAGACATGGCAGGTTCTCCATGTTGAAGAAAAAGGGGTTTAGAAATTGTTTAGCGCTACCCAGAGACTCTGATTGGACAATGTCCAGTCTCATTGCTCATTCTAGCTGTATTACAGCAGAGCTTGAGAAGTGGATGATAAAAAAAAAGCAGCATTTGATAAAATGTCTGCCAGTATGAGCGAGGAACAGAAGTCTTCTGGGAGACATTCTCTGAATATATGTTGCAAGAATCACAAATTCAAGAGTAGATTTGGTAAACAAATATTTACGAGGCAAACATATCTGTCAAAGGATACGATTCAGAGCCCAGGCTTTGAGAGAAACGGACTTAGGAGCTCTCCAGTTTAGCTGGGAGTACATGTTGATTTTCACTCTGCATTATTAAAAAAGAGATGCTTGACATATATGAGAATAGAGATTTATAGGTATTTTGAGCCAAAGGAACAGAGTGAACTATATATCACTGGAATCAATCTGCAGAGTTCTTTTCTGTCAGTCTGCAGGGGCAATATTGTTAGAAAATGCAGCTTTACAGTTCGAATGAGGCATTATGAGAAGAGTGATGTTTGGTTCTCCCTGAAAATAATGAGTAATGCTGCCTACTTTGGGAATTTAAAAAAATCAAATGGAAAATACCCTATGCTGACACTGGTGAGCCCACGTCTTCAGATAATTGACTCAGATTTGAAAAAAGTCCATATCTCATCCTTATAACATCAATTGAACAGACTATTCATGTGAAACACCTGACAAACAAAGTTGCTCAGATCTATTCCCAATTGGAATCCAAATGTGAAACAGGTCCTTTAGAGTGGACTGGGGAATGGTCTTACCTGGTTATTTGGGAATAGCTTGATCCTATTAGACTTGATGAAGTGGACAGGGTCCTCAATGCTTGCAGTGCAATCACCTGTTAATTATATCCCTGTCCCTTCTGGCTGGTGAAAGCCTTTAGGATGGTGACCGCCATGTGGGTTCAGGCAGTGGTAAATTCTTCACTGCAAGAGGGGATGTTCCCAGGACCTTTCAGGCAAGTGCCAATCTGACTCCTCCTCAAAATCCATCTCTTGATCCCATCTGCCTGAACAATTTTCATCCAGTTTCTCACCTTCCCTTTTTAAGGAAGGTGGTGAAAAAAGTGGTGGCATGGCAGCTTCAAAGGGTCCTGGATGAAATGGATTATCAGGACCCCTTCCAGTTATGGGGCAGAAATAGCATTGGTCACACTTGTTAATGATCTCTGGCAAGAGCAGGATTGGGGTAGTGTATCCACCCTTGACCTCTCAGTGACCTTCAATACCATCAACGTTTGCATCATTTTGGACTGGTTGTGGTATGTTGGGTTGTGCAGTGCAGTCCTGTACTGGCTTCTTTCTCCAAGGACAGCCTCAATTGGTGTTGATAGGGAATGAGACATCCAATCCATGGCAACTCTTTTGTGGCATACCACAGGGTTTAATACTTCCTTTTTAACATCCATGTACAGTAAAGCTTTTGGGTGAGATTATCTGCTGCATGGGATGACGTACCATCAGTACAATAATGATACTCAAATTTACATCTCAATCCCTGGTGATCCAAGTGATGCCATCACTGCCTTTTTGCAGTGCCTGGAAGCTGTGGAGGTCTGGATGGGGGACAACTGATTTCAGATGAACCCTAGTAAAACCAAGCAGCATTAATTTCATGCAGCTTCAGAATCCAGGACTTTAACACTTTTCACTATAGACATGATTCATCTGCCCCAGTCAAGATCCTGTGCACAACTTTTGGGTCCTCCAACTTGGACTCTCAATTCCTGCTTGAAGAGCAGGTGGCAGTCATGGTTAGGAGACCCTTTTCACAATTTTGTATTGTGCCTCAGTTGCACCCTTTCCTGGATTGTGAGTCCCTGTGCTCAGTCACTCAGGCTCTGGTCATCTCATTCCAGACTATTGCAACAGCTAAAGAACTGTCAGCTGTGGTTTCACAATGTTGTTTATATGGTAATAATTTAAAAACTGGATGGGAATGTGGTGAGGGGAATAAATAACTTGAAAGAAAAGGAGGAAAACAAGATAAGAGAAAAGGCTCGGTTTAGGTATTATAAATCATGTAGGTTGATCAACCTATAAATTAAGTAAACAAACAGTTTATTTCACCAAGAAAACAGCCCCTTACAAGCAATAGCTAATCTTCAGGCTAATCATCAAAGCCTGAAGCACTTCCTGATAGTTCAACAGCTTCTAGTTTGATTAGTAAATGGAAGACATGCAACCTTTTATTTCTAAGAGTTATCCATTCTTTTACCCATGTTAGTACAGATGCTTGATAATATAAAACCCACTTTGGCAAGCCAAAACTTCCATTTTCCTTAGCTTCTTGTAACATTTTCAATTTGATTCTAGCTTTCTTTCCTTGCCAAATAAATTTCAAAATTAGTAAATTTAAGTCTTCCAAAAAAAAAATTCTCTAGTTTTATAGGTATTGTTTGGAATAAAAACAATATTTTTGGTAATATATTCATTTTTACTGTAGCAATTCTTCCTAACATTGACAATTGCAAGTTTTTCCATTTTTCCAGTTCCAGCTTTATTTGATTCAGTAATTTTATGTCTTCTTTTATCGTTGAACATCTTGCTGTTAGATATATTCCCAAGTATTTAACCTTTTTGACTATTTGTAGTTCTATTTTTTCTGACATTTTTTTGTTTATCTGTGAGATTTTTAACTATCACTTTAGTTTTTTCTCTGTTTATTTTCAGTCCTGCTATCTTTCCATACTGTTCTATATTTTCCAATAATTTAGGAATCATCTCAAAAGGTTTCTCTAGGATGAATACCAAGTCATCTGCAAATGCTTGCAGTTTATAAGTTTCACCTTTTATTTCTAGTCCTTTAATTTCTGTATCTTGCCTAATATTTCTATTTAAAACTTCCAAAGTTAGGATAAAAAACAATGGAGATAGTGGACATCCTTGTCTTGTACCTTTTCTTATCTCAAAATTCTCTGTGTAGTCTCCGTTTACAATCACTTTTGCTGTTTGTTTGTGGTATATTGTTTCAATCATATTTATAAAGTTTTGTCCAAAGTCCATTGTTTTTAGTTGTTGAGTAATAAATTGCCAGAAAACATTATCAAATGCCTTTTGAGCATCTAAAAATACCAGTGCCAGTTGTTTCATAATATTCCAATATGTCCATTATAACTCTTAGGTTATTTTTGATTTGTATCTTTGGTACCAATTTGCATTTACAATTTACAAAACAATTTTTTCCCCATAGAATAAATGATTGATTTGAGTAAATTTGGTCATAAAAAATAGCCTGGACAAACCACACAGCCAGTGATGATACAGCATCTTAACTTCTTAACTTCTTTTCAAGCAGAAATGGGTAAACAACAGACCTTAGAAAACTGACTTTTCTAGGGAGAAGACCCCATTTGCAACCTTAGTCAGCTTGACAGCAGGCTATATTCTCTGATGAGATTTGTATAAATAATTCAGTGAATAAAAACAATAGGACCTGCTTACTATTTAAGTGTGCTCATGCTCATATTTTGTGCCATCTTACATAGTAGAGCTTGATCTGGATCTGAAGCGGAAAAGCTGATTCAGAGCATGCAAGGACACTTAAAGTGTCCTTAAAGTGTGTCTCTTTCTGGACTAAAAGCTATATCTTTTCTCAGTACTTATCAGAGAGGATATTATTGTATTGTATTGTATTGTATTGTATTGTATTGTATTGTATTGTATTGTATTGTATTTGGAATGAATATCTCAATGGGAATATCTCACTTCTTTCAAAGGGGTCTCCTGAAATATGGAGAGAGGCAAAGTCTGTGGGCAGCTCCCCAATTAACAGGTGCCCATGTTGCAGCCTATAAAAATGGCTACAAAAGACTGTGGGTATATTACATTTGTCTTCACTTATCACAGGGTGGACAATTTGCCAAATCTAGTAAAAAGAATTTGCAGTGCAAACAATATCCTGTGATTCATTTGCTCATTATCCAACTTTTCTTTGTCACCTGAAAATTCTGTTCCTCATTAAAGGATGTGGGGAAGGGAGGAGGAACATCTGATCTGCACTGAAATCTCATGCATTTTCAAACAGACAAATACATTTTTAAAGGATTTGTAAAACAGCCACTTACTGTACCAAGGCTTACAAAAATTAGGAAAAGCCTGGTTGACTGTATTTGGCTTTTCAGATTTTTGCATGTCACAAAATCTGCTCAGAGGATCTCTAGGTGAAGCCTATTTTCAGCATATCGAACAAAAGTGAATGAGAAAAGTAGAAGACATGGAGTGCTATTCACAGCAGCCGGCAGCAACGTAAACCCTCTAGTTTGAATTCAGAAGCAGCGGGTAAAAATCTTTGCGGGGTGAAATGGATATTTTTACTTTGTTCTTATTAATACAAGAACAATGTCTACTTCTAGCTTAGTTCAAAGCCTATTTTACTCTTTTTACCTTTTGCATTGAATCTGGGACAATTATCTACCTACACTGATTTCAATAAAACAGAATACTTTGTGTTCCATTAAGAGATCTAAAAAGGGCAATATGTATAGGCAAGATCAGATTTCACTTATCAAGCAAAGACATTCACACTTATATTTTTAACTTACATTTTTAATCTTGGGTTCAGCTGAGCACATACAAGTGCTATAAGGGAAAAAAAAGATCTTGCTTGATCTCATCCCCTGAAAAAAATATCTAACAGAAAGCAGCAGTCATTCTAAGTTCCAATGGCCTTCACTTGGAATTGAAATGTCAGAAAAGGGGCTGTAATGTAGCATTTATCTGTTCAGGCACTTCAGAGTATGAAACCTTAGTGGCATCCTAAGAATGAGATGTTTTAATGTTTGTCACCAGAGAAGCTCGCAGACAGCTGAGAAATTCTGATGGCATAAAAATATCCCACCAGAGCTTCTAAAAAAGACCTATGTGTGTGGTGGCGATGAGGTATCCATCAGTCAAAAAGTGAAGTGCAATGTTCAAGGTCATAGAATTGCAGCCTGTTTAAAAGGAGTGGGCATTTTGTTCTGCTTTATTTTGTTTAAAGGGTATGTGTTCATATCTCTCATCCAAAGCTTTTTTTAGCAAACTTAGTAGCCACAGGAGAGGGCAAGAAGTCATCTTCTAGACCAAGAAAACTGAGGGTAGGGAGAAACAGACCAATTACCCAATAGAGAAATCTTATAGTAGGACAGAGCCTAATTCTGATACTTTGAGCAAGTTTGTGTTACATACCATCCCTATGTGAGAGAGTTATAGTTCCATTCCATCATCAGCTCCCTGGACAGCAAAGATGACTAACAAGCAAGTGCTGGAACACATAACATGTCACTAGAAGGCAAAAATCACAAAACTGTCTCACTTAGGCCATGTCATGTGGGGGAATTCACTGGAGAAAGCAATTATGTATGGAAGAGTTAGCAGTAAAAGGAAACCAGGCCATCAAAGAACATGGTGGCTGGACATCAGCCAGAGCATAGAAAAAGTCAAAGAAATAGTGCAAAATCAAAAGATATGGAGAGACCTGATTGAATCTCCAAGAGTCAGACTCAACTGAACGGACAACATCATCACTATCTATCAACAGCAAGAGAGATACTATAAGTGGTTAGGATTGTAGCACTACTTTTAGAAGTGACAAAGGACAGATTTCTTTTGGCCCATTTCAGCTGCTCTTCCATATATAGTTGGGGATAATAGAAATAATGTGGTTTTTTTTTTCATAAGTGCTTCTTGTGGTTCTCATGTGACTAGTGTCAAACCTAGATTATTTTAGGCTAATCTGGAACAAATTGCTTTTACCTGTTCTTACTTGATCACTATCTAAGCCATTATTTATCAGACGTTCAGCAAGTATAGAAAGCAGGAAATTGACTTTTGATGGGTTCTTTAACAGGCTAATCCAAAGCTGATTACAGATAGAAGCAGGAGACAATTACTTGGTAAATCTTTAAATGCAGGCTCAGCTATGCACAAGCCAATATTACTTGTCCTAAATTTCTTTGTGTGTATATATACATCATAATCATGAAGGCACAGCAAAAGATTCTTATCTCTGTGCTTCTCATTGATGAAATAAGACAAAGTATTGCTGTTGCTTTAATCTTCAAAATAGAGATGCCATTGCTGCAGTGGCTAAGTTGCTCACCTTCCACTGTGAACAAAAGACCCAAGATTTTTGTATGAAACTTGATATAAGATAAGAATGCATTATTTCACAGAATTTCAGTGTATTTTTATATGTGTTTGTGAATGTTCATCTTTTTATTGTCCCACAGCAAAGATTATTATTAAACTGAACCGCAGCACATTATAACCAATTTTTATGACAAAGAGTGTAATAAAGACAGGGGAAAACAATAACCATTTTCTTCCTTGGAGTGACAGTCAGAAGAGACATGCATTTAAAATGGGAATCAGTTAAAGAATTGAACAAAGAAAAACATGACGATATTAACTCAGTTTCAAGAATAACTCAGAATCATAATTTCTTGATATTTCCTTCAATGCTGGACTACCTATCCACGTTACATATATTATATATACTTATACATTCTTAATGTGGAGGGTTTTGATTTCCCCCCCCCCTTAGAACTGGACCCAATTTCAGTGTGCTTGAAACAATAAAGTTGGTTACATATCTCGACTAAATAGAGTTATTTGATATAGAGCTTCCTCACTGAATGAACATACAGTATAATTCAGCCATATCTAATGCTCCCACCTCTGACTGTTCCCACAACAACAATTGTTTGAGATGGGTTGGGCTGAGAGAGGATGACTGGGCCAAAGTCACCCAGCTTGTGCTTTATATTTGCATTTATTTACAAAAGAGAAGATATATTTTGTGAATAATAATAATAACAATAATAATAACAATAACAACAACAACAACAACAATAATAATAATAATAATAATAATAAGTAGTAGTAGTAGTAGTAGTTGGAAGTGACCTTAGAGGTCATCTAGTCCAGCCCCCTGCTCAGACAGGAAACCCTATACCATTTCAGACAAATGGCTGTCCAGTCTCTTCTTAAAAATTTCCAGTGTTGGAGCATTCACAGCTTCTGGAGGCAGGTTGTTCCACTGATTAATTGTTTTAAATAACCAGTAGAATTTTATTTTTGCTTAGAGAAAAGGAGAAATGTGAAAAAGCCTGGGGAAAAATCTCCTTTCCTTTCATTTTCTTTCTTTCTTTTTTTACTATAGACTGAGCTGCCTCATCTGAACTCACCCAAAGCTCTTAAGTGTTAAGTAGCAGACTCAATCTTTGCAGACTGACGCTCTTTATTACCATGACATTTTAATTCAACCCCCTCAGGCTTTTGCTTGCTGGCCATGCTTTTTCTTAAATTTTATGAAAAGTTTTCTTCTTCTTCCTTCTGTGGAAACCAGGTTAGCCTTTGTAATATTCCTCCTTGGACTAAAAGCATGGTAGCTGCATATTGATTTGGATCAGATGGTCAAACTGCAAGAAAACATCAGCAATCTTCAGATGAGATATAGTTTCTGAAATAACAGTCTAATCTTACATTGGCTTTCCCCCCTTATAGTTTAGCAAATAAAATAAAACCAATATTTATTGTTCAAACTTTCTAAAGCTTTCATTCTCCATTATCTGGACCATTACCTCCTCACATTAGAGTTACTAGTAAGTGACATTGTAGGTTATAGAGCAGATAATCTTATTTCAGATTTGTTTTTCTTAGTTTTTCTTTAAGCATAGAAACATGGAGGCAACTAGGTTATTCTAATAAATAATTCCTGATTCCTTGGCTAAACAGCAATATTTTTGCTTGCATTATTATATTTCTTCATACCAGACCAGGGCATTTTACAGCAAAATAGGTTAATAGTAAAATTCACTTCCAATAATCCTTGATGCTCTCTGAAGTTGGTTGCATCCTTGGAGATGTTTTGTTGCCAGTGTATGTAACATCTTCAGTGCTAGAAAGGAGTGAGGTTTGCTGTTTGTGTATATGTGTGTGTGTGTGTGTCTGATGTATGTATGTATGTATGCATGCATGTATGTATGGTGTTAAATCTGGTGTTACTTCCTGCTTATCTGGATGTTGGCTGCTGAGAAGGAGGTGTTTTGGTATTTTTGTTTTCTTTTTAGCTTTTTGTTATCTCTTTTGAATGGTGTGTAAATGTTATTTATCTCTACGTGTCTCTTGATGGCAGATTTGTATTTGGATTTACACCAGGTTTGTAACATCAGTCAATTAACAATACCCCAACCAAGGAAGCACCAACTCAGACAAACAATCAAGCAATAAACAGCAGCCTATTCAAGGAATTATCAGGGAGAACAACACCTCCACCAACATTGACAGGACAAACTACCATACTGTACATAGAGCAAACCCCACTCCCTTCTGGCAACAAAATATCTGCAAGCAAAGTACCAAGTTCAGACAACACCAAAGCTCCACAGTTCCATTATGAGCTATATATATATTCTTTTCTATTGCTACCACTTACAATATTTAGTAATGAGTTGAGAGATTGGATAATGGTATCATCATTGCAGTGTTTCTCTTTGATGGAAGTGCCAGAATCTCTCAACACTGATCCACAGATGTGCTTTCCAGGTTCTGAGCTGAGTTTTGAGCAAGAAAAACAAATGCACAGGTACAGAATAGGTGGAACTTAGAAATCAACTAGATTAATCCTTGCTTGGTACAAGGTCCACTCAAGGGTCTCTGACAGATGATCACCCAACATCTCCTCAAAGAACTTGTTAAGAACTTAACCATGAATTAAAATAAATTCATCTTAAAATACCAATGAACTAATTTTGTGGAAATTTGTGGAAAGATGGAAAAACTTTGCAGCAAAAATGGTTACCCTGAGTTCTGAAGTCCATTACTACCCCTATCCACAAGAGATTTTGTAGGAGATGACAGCACTAATTGCTTTCAAGGAGAACATTTTTTTTTCTTTCTCTTTTTGCTCTTTTGAGCTGTTCACAAAATTCTAGCATAAAATGTCTTCACTTGAAGGGAAACAGGAACACTGTTTTCTATACATCAATTAAGTTAATTATACTGTGTATGTCTGCACAAATCTGCACATATACACCCACACACCATAACTCTTTGGGGAAGGAGGAGGGTCCCCTAAGATTTCAACTGTAGAATGATATGAATCTAGATTGGCAAAGTGCAGGGCTGAAAATCCTGAATTTTAAAGATAGCCAAGGAGGTGTTTTGAAAAATTAAGTAATGAAACATGAAAAGAAAGCTAACCAGGTGGTTATTTCATTGTCTGCTGTAAAAGTATAAAAAGCATGTTGCTGAAGCAAAGGCCTTTTCCAGCTGGGGGATTATCTGTCGTATCATAATGAAAAGAGGAATCACATTACACTAGTTTCCTTCATGGCAAAGATAGCAACTTTTACTCTCTTTTTTTTTTTTTTAGTTCAATAGCATAACGACAAGGATTGTCACAGTATGTCCTTGACTTTAAACAAACCCACTGATCACACAAAGCAACACAAACACAGCCCCAGTTTGAGGTTCTGTTTGATGTGAAAGCAAACATAATCCCTTCTGGAGTAAGGCTGATTGTTTTTAAATAAAGATACCCCAATTGTACTCCTTCATTTTATTATATTGGAATTAAATGATGAAATCTTAAAAGATATTAATCCATTCAGCTAAATATATGTTGTTGGCAGGAGCTAGTTACTAAAAACATGTGTACTCCAGCTGGCTAGAGGACCTCCTCCAGTTCATATTCATACTTGCAAATAATGTAAGGTAGCCTTTAAAGATTAAATTCAGAAGTCTGTATTCATGTCAGAAGCACCTACAAAGCTAACTGAAGGGTGTTTCTGCATTGAAAGGATTTGCCGCTAACAACACTGTTGCCAAAGGGACACCCGATTGCCAAAGTAATGTAATCTTCGGTGAGGCTCCTTTCATGTCCCCCAAATTCAGAAATTCAAGTTTTGTATTTCTTTAATTGCAATGAATAGTAAACTTAATCAGTTGTTTGTTTTGTGTGTGTGAGTTTAACTATGAACAAAATTGTTGAGCCATGAACGCCACATCTTATTTGATTATATTTCCAACTGGCTAACACACTATATGAAAACATATGCAATTGGATCAAATCTCCCTCTTCCTCCTCCTCCTCGTGCTCCTCCTCCTCCTCCTCCCCTTCCTCCTCCTTTACAGCTTTGTGTGTTGAGAGAGATGCAAAGTTCTGGGTCTTGCTCTTCTGGCAACCTCAACCATTGTTAATTGATGCTGTTGTAGTGTGCCTTTGATGTTGTCTCTCCATCTTCTTCTGGACCTGCCCCATGTTCTATGACCTTCTTCTCTTTTTGTATATGCCTTGTATGGTATGGAATCCCAAGACATCCTCTCCAGATGAACAAACCACTTTACCTGCTCTTTTTGTATGTACTTTAAAAAATTGGATCTATGCCAATTCTGTCTCTTATGATCTCATTTCTGATTTTATCTCTTCTGGTCACGTCAGCATTTCTTCATTATTCATTCATTTATTCATAAATAAATAAATAAATAAATATTTATTATTTATTTGATACTGATTATTTTTGTTTTAAAGAACCACCTGACAGAAAAATTGGCAAAAGTGAATGAGTGCTATTTCATACACACAAACTGGCTTTGGACTGATGACCACTTTCTTATTTCTTATGTGTCTTCAATTCTTGGGTGAAACAGCAAAAAAAAAAAAACTGCTGATGGAAAAAAGAGATAGAAAAGCAAAATGATTCAGGAAAAATAAAGAAAATAGCATTAGAGAAGAGGGAATAGAAGTCCACAAGCAAAATGACACGTTTAGTCAAGGAGATACGGAAATTCCCCTCAGAGTTTTGTCTAGCCAGTCGTAATATGTGATTTGAAGCTGCACAGCAAAAGGATATAAAATGTGCCTCAGCACATGCATCAGGTGCCTTAAAAAGAAGAAAATGAAGTGAAATAGAATCTCTGCATGAACAGCCTTGGGGAAGCAGGTGAAAAGGACAGATTCTCGGAATCTACAGTTCCTCTGATAATGTTGATAATAGAGTCAGATTTCATGAATCAGGTTTAGATTATGATGAAAGCAATGCAAGCCATATTCTGGCTGTGATCAGGGCACAACAGTTGAAGATGGACTGTGCAATCAATGAGGTATCAAAGAGGCAAAGTCTAAGCATCTTTTGTGTGCAAAAACAGTTTTTGTCGAACCAGAAAATAGGTTAGCAATTGAATTATTTTCTGTGAAAGTTAGTGAGAAATAGCAAGGCTGCTATCATCCTCTGATGGGCATGGTATTAATAGTAGGGAGGGAGGGAGAAAGGGAGGGAGGGAGGGAGGAAGGGAGGGAGGAAGGAAGGAAGGAAGGAAGGAAGGAAGGGACCCATAAATTCCAAATATCTTTATGGAACAAATAGTAACTTATTGTAACAAAAAGAAGGATATATTCAATATATCCTTATATATCCAATATATGAATCTATTCAAAATGCCATTTCCATACTAAATTCATATATGTATTCAAAGTGATAGCTGAAGTTGACATTATCCTACTCATTCAATGCCTATTGGATATACAGTTCTTCCTCCCTGCAGCAGCACAGATCAACAAGAAAATAAAAACTTACAAATGAAGAAACTAATTAATCATTTAATTTTCCTAATTAAAACCATAAAAAAATAAACCAAGTGGCCTTTAAATGCTTCAGAGAAATAAGAAACAAAATCAATAACAGCACTCATTTTGTTCCCAATCTTTGTGCAATTTTGTACTGCAAAATGAAATTGGGAAAGGTATTCATAAATTTTAAGCAGTGAAATAGGTGGCTTAACAATCTGCAGGCTGAGGCATCAATCAGTCTTATACCTTAACTGTCTCAAATTGCAAATTAAGTTCCCAAATATTTAACTCTGGGGTCCTAAGTGATCTGTAAGTATTTAATATATGGGGGGAGGGGGTTAGAGGCTCTATCCTACCAATTTCCTGCAAGCCTCTACCGAATTCAGCGATCACTCTGGCTTTTATTGTCATCTTTATTTAGCATCAGGAATTCTTCTGCGCTATCTGTAAAGAAAAGGAAATTGAGAACAGAAGTTCAGATGAGGATTGAAACGGTGTGCCTAAGCCATTTCAGTCTTTAAAGAGACTGGAACTGCAGGGATGTTTTGCTATTAAGCCTTTCACAAGTCCAAGGAATGCAGACGGAAAAATATATACAGATTAAAAATGGTATGGGTTAATGTAAATGGATGCTTTTTCCCCAGAAAAAAATAAACCAAAAAGACAATTGCTCAGCAGACCTTCCAGGAAATGTAATCAGCTTGTTCTGATAATGTATAAATAATGAAACTATAATACACATACCAGCATAATATAAAAAATTGCGGTAGACTTTAATTGAAAAGAAAGAGTTTGAATGTTCTTCCTTGCTTTCTAAACTGTATCACCGGCCATCAGTTAGCAATGACTGATTTTCTTTGGCTCCTGGAAAGGAAATGGAAGGCATATTGATGAAAAGGGTTAGCAAGGCATGACATGGGAAGATGCTTTTGGTTGACCTGTCAATCATCTCAATACAGTCTGCTTCCAGCAGATTAGACAGTGTCCTTTGGCCAAGAAATCATCTGCTTTCTCTGCTTCACTGGAACCCTTGTTTTCATTCATCAGGTCTATCACCCAGAGACCCGTTAGGCCTCTGAGTTCAGTGCTCATGTAGGCAAGCTCAGACATCTGCCATGCAGATAGTCCTTAACCTACGACCACAATACATCCCAACATTTCTGTTGCTAAGTAAGACAGCTGTTAAGTGAATTTTGCCTCAGTTTATGACCTTTCTTGCCACAGTTATTAAGTGAATCACTCCAACTGTTCATAACATGGTTTTTAAGTGAATCTGGCTTCCCCATTGACTTTCCTTGTCAGCAGGTCACAAAAGGTGATCCCATGACCCCATGACATACTGCAGTCATCATAAATATGAACCAGTTGCCAAGCATCTGAATTTTGATCCCATGACCGTGGGGATCCTGCACTGGTCGTAAGTGTGTGAAAAATGGTCACATTTTAAAGTCACTTTTTTCATTGCCGTTGTAATTTGGAATGGTCAGTAAGTCTAGGACTACCTGTATAATATTTTTCAATTAGTTTTATGGGGTAGGGAAAATGATATCCCTTTCACAGTTCCATATATGTAAAGCTTTTCTCCTTCTATGATCGGGGTCTTGATGAGGCGAAGGGGCTTGTGTGGGTAAATGAAATTTTGGGCTATGTTGTCGAATATGCATATGTCCAGAAGGGTCTCCCAAGGCAAACAAGCCATAATAGATACCCCAGACTAACACCGATCACATCTGCCAACCTGCATTGGACCAGCATTGGCAGATTATGGTCTATTCCTTCCATATGCCAATACAGACTCAAAAATGGCCCTCATTCCCCAGAGGCCCTAGGGCAACTACCCATGGCAGTGGGAAGACCTGCCCAAAGGCAGAGGGTGCTAAGAATCATCAGGTTAAATCACCAGCCTTTGGACTTTGGACATAGGACATCAGCAAGTACTGCGGGCCCAATTGGCAAAAGAAAGCTCAGGACCATATTTGTTGGAAACATGCAGAAGAGGCCTTCATCCTGCAGTGGATAGAAAACAGGGAAGAAGAAGAAGAAGAAGAAGAAGAAGAAGAAGAAGAATAAGAGAAGAGAAGAGAAGAAGAAGAGAAGAGAAGAAGAAGAAGAAGAAGAAGAAGAAGAAGAAAAAAGAAGAAGAAGAAGAAGAAGAAGAAGAAGAAGAAGAAGAAGAGAGGAGAGAGAGAGGAGGAGGAGGAGGAGGAGGAGGAGGAGGAGGAGGAGGAGGAGGAGGACTTTTAGGACAGCCTTTCCTTGGTGGAGTAGGAGAGGTCCCCTTGTAGTCATTTTTTTAGTGAGAACGTTTCCCCCCTTCAAATAAATGGAACTATTTCTTCCACTCACCATCCTCTCCACCTTATCACAGCCACAATCCTATTACACTACCTGGGAAATCAGAGGGAATTATAGGATTATGCTATTAATGTATGATAGTATCAGAAGAAGCTTCAGCAAAGAGGTCCCTGAAGGCCTCCCAACACCATGGCTATAGCGCTTTCTTTCCAACTGGTCTCATACAATCACAGACAATATGAATTGAAAATATGAGTTAACCTTATAGGTCATCCGCTTTAATCTTCTGCTTGGTGTAGGAATCCACTACACATTTCCAAAAAGTTGGCACTTATCCCGTCTACCACCATTCTGGGAAGGACTATTCCCCAGCTTACTGTCTGATATTTCTCACAAAACTCAGCCTGAATCTCCTTCCATTTTAGTCTACTGGCCTTTGTCCTATCTTCAGTTTCAGAGGAAATCAGATCACGTGATTCTAGCACACTCTCACATTAAGACCAGTTGCAGAACGGCCTAATCTCCATCTCTGTTGTCCTTTACTGGGATGGGAACATGGAAAGCAGAAGGACAATGTTGGGAGAAAACATTATAGAACTTGGAATTCCCAGGAATGTTTCTATCTGTGAATGGGGAGAAAAAATATCTTGCCTTGGGTTTTCTGAGCTTAGAAAGTAGTACATCCCAGAAATATGATTTATTCTTTTAGTCTTTCAAATGGATATTAATAAATATGTTTTTTTTTCTTGGTTAGGGAAAGAAGGAAAATTAAACAGTGTTCTTTCAAGAAAAATGCTGTAAAGCAAATGTAGGTTTGAGCTTATTAATAATAATATAAAATCTAATTATCCCTATGAATCATACTTTACTTTTAAAAATGTAACTGATTACCATTTAGATCTGCTATTTCCTTTCAAAACTTATCTCAAATGTTACAAATATGACTAACTTAACTTATTCAATTTGGTAAGTCTCCTTTAAACATGACAATGTCTTTATCCATCCCTATATATAGGAAATATTTAGATACTGTTCCATAATTATTTATATAGGCAACATGAAAATTTCATGTCTTCTCATATCATTTTTACATACACAAACACCAAGTTAATGCTTAAGTTAAAATTCAAGGACAGAGATTTGATTTGTTTGAGAATAGCAGTAATAGTTTAGAATATCACTGTATTTATACAATTCATTTCATGCTTAATTATCTTTTTTTCAAATATAAAGGCTGAATTATTTTTTATTATTTTTCTTTTTTTTAAAAAAAAAAACAAGCCAAAAAAATGGTGAAAGATAGAATATCAGTAAGTGGACAAAGAAGTTAACAAAACTTGTACTATTAATGCTTAACATATCACTGATGAAAATTTAACCATAGAAACCAAAACACATTAAGTTATTTTTAACAAGAAGGAAAAGGATATTAAGGATCATTTTGAATCTCTGGGCTGAGTGCCAAAGTGTCCACTATTTTCCTATTTAAAGATACCATTAAAAAAGAGGAAAAAGAACAACAACTAAAATATATATAGGTAAATATTAAGTTTCTAAGTTCCCTTTTGTGGTACTCTGTTATAAAATATTCATGAACATTTACAATTTTCATGTATTTCTGAATTTAAATTCTTTTTACCCTTACAAACCATACCTTAAATGCTTAAATTTGCCTTCCTGTATAAGGTAAGTCTGAATTACTGTTTGGTATGCATTATTTTTCTTAGAAAAAGATGGGGGGGGGGGAAGCAGTACAAAGAATATCATTGCAAATGCTGAAAGCTGACCATATATCAGAGAATTTTTTTTTTTAAAATCAGGCTCATGGTACAGAGTGAAAAAATATCTCAAGATAGTTTAGACTGATGGTAAAAATGTGCCTCAGAGCTCTATGGTTGAACCCACTAATCTTTTATTGACTTGTTTGTCATACAAGCTTATCTTGCATTATCTGAGCAATAGCTAATCTGCACTTCATTCTTCCAATTTCATCTTTACAATAAGGACATCCAGGGTAGCGTGCATAGTGGTGTTGTACGTAAAAAAGGGGGAGGATTGCAAGTCTATGGTCATGGCTGCCATCTTGACTTCTTTGATACCCTCCCCTGGGAAAGCCCCTATTTACAACTTTATGAGTTTAGTCAAATCAAGAATTAAACTGGAGATTTGAACATAATTTTCCATATCATGGCCTAACATTAACTACAACTGTACATTGGCCATCCCAAACCTTGGCTATTCCCAGGGGCTTGGATTTCAACTAGGAGATGAAGATGGATGGAAAGAAAGAAAGAAAGAAAGAAAGAAAGAAAGAAAGAAAGAAAGAAAGAAAGAAAGAAAGAAAGAAAGAAAGAAAGAAAGAAGGAAGGAAGGAAGGAAGGAAGGAAGGAAGGAAGGAAGGAAGGAAGGAAGGAAGGAAGGAAGGAAATCAAGGAACTGAAAGTTCCTGCATCTTGAAGATGCTCAAGGTGATGAACCTACATATCATGGCCTAATACATTAACTACAACTGTAGTTGTAGAAAGAAAGAAAGAAAGAAAGAAAGAAAGAAAGAAAGAAAGAAAGAAAGAAAGAAAGAAAGAAAGAAAGAAAAAGAAAGAAAGAAAGAAAGAAGGAAGGAAGGAAGGAAGGAAGGAAGGAAGGAAGGAAGGAAGGAAGGAAGGAAGGAAGGAAGGAAGGAAATAAATAAATAAATAAATAAATAAATAAATCTAGGAACTGAAAGTTCCTGCATCTTGAAGATGCTCAAGGTGATGAACCTATACTATGCTGTTGACTTCTTAGTGTTTTGAAAAGAAGTGGCAGACTTAATATAGGAAATCTTAATGTAGGAATTCAGGTGGTCTTGGTGGTAGTTGCGCTCATGAATTAGAACTCTTTTCCAAGTGTGGCTTATAGTAAAAGAATAAATAAATGGGTTTATAATAATAAATAATATAATCCCTGCTGAATATGCAAAAACAGGCAAAGGAAAATAACCAGATAATATTCCATAATGATTCATACAGATTATATTATATTAGGGATTATGTGATTCCAAGATAGGTGCTTATTTTAGAAGCTTCCCCAGTGATAGCAATATTTCTAGTCAATTTTTATAGCCATGATCCTAGTGATTATTTTCCTAAAATGTCAAAGAAGTCAAGTGGCTGAAGCAGCAAGAGTTGTGACAGAGAAATGCAGGTGCTGAAAAGGCTAGGACTTTATCAGAATAAATTATGGCAATGACACTTCTCATTAGTGAATAGTACATCTCAGCATTTTACTAGACTGAAGAATGCCAAGCTGTAGATATTTGATATGAAATACCATACAAGTTTTAAAAGCACAGCATATTTCCAAAACCTGTAAGCGGAACAATTCTTCTAAAAAACAATTGCTTCTCTTGCCTTCAAATAGCTCCCATAGTTTTTTCAGCTATAAAATAGATTACATTGATAATATTAGAAGCCCTGAATTAATATTTGGAGAAAATACTGGTGGGCTGGGAGTGCTTACACTTCTCTTGTTAATAATTGTTAATTATGCTTATGGTTTCTGTCTTCAAGTTGTTTGTGTAGAGTCCCTAATCATACAGAGGGCAGAAGAACTACATTGCATGTGGATGACGGGAACAACAACAACCGGAGGGGAGTCATAATGTATGGGCAGTCAGTGTGATCCTGCTTTTCCCTTCAGTTCCACTTATGCAACAAAATTCTATGGCAGATGGAAGCATCTAGCCAATCACGATGGTTTTTAAAAGTTAAGGTAGGTTGAACCTGATTAATACCACTAGGAAATCCTATGACTTTATACCAAGAATTTTTTTTGAAAAAATCTTGAAGAAGACAATGCTATATGATGCCCTTCCTTCCTTCCTCCCTTCCTTCTTCCCTCCCTCACTTCTTCCCACCCTTCCCGTATCCATGAAATATCTAAGAATCTATCCCAATTTTATGGAGACTTGTCTTTATATGCTTATAATATATTTAAGAAATGTCTATGCAGAAGAATTCAAGAACAAGGCAATGGCAAAACACTTGGTATTGCCGCCAAGTAATTTAAGATTTGAGACAGTGCTGCAGGAACCAACAGTTGCCAGGCTAGATATGGCTGTTATATAAACATACAACAGGGTTCTTCAAACTTGGCCCTTTTATGACTTGTGGACTTCAACTCCCAGAATTCCTCAGCCAGGCTGGCTGAGGAATTCTGGGAGTTGAAGTCCATAAGTCATAAAAGGACCAAGTTTGAAGACCCTGACATACAACAATCACTTGGTTTCAAGGCCACCAAGCACTGTGCCATTATCCTTTTATTTAGAAGGTTAGAAGGAAGACTTGAGTTTAAATAATATTTACATAGACAATGAGCAATTGGTTGTTTATTTTTTTTATTCTTGACTGCAATGAATATTCTTATATTTAACCAATGTGGTCTTCTCCTGAATCAAGTGATTAAGGTGAGCTAAGTGTGAAGTAATAGAAGATTGGTAATTTGGTGGCAAACCCACATTGGAAATCCTGATAAATGTGAATGTATCTATGTAACCTCTGAGTTGAACTCTCCTTAACAGATTCTTTTATTTTAGAAACAATCCAGAAGATGCTGCTGATCCAAAATGAAATATCTAGATTACCGACAAGGCAGTCCTAGAGTAATATACACTGTATTAGTGTGAGGAATAAAATAAATTCCACTTCAAAGGTGTTGGAAAACAAAACAAGTTTCATTGAAGCATTTGCAAAGGCTGATGGATCTCGGCAAGTACAATCCCAGAGACCACACCCAAATTAGTTCAGCATAAACCTTTATACCTGTCCCGTAGAATACACCACATCCTTCCTTTCCAGACCCAGTTGATAGGTCCAGTCCAGTCATATGCTTTCCGACCGCCTAGTAAAATTATTAGACACTGCAGCTGTACCATTAATAATTCCCCTTTGTTTTACCTTTAGCTTTTCCTTTTCATGTTTGTGACATTCAACCAACTCAGCTCACAATAGGAGCTTGTTTGTCTAAGCTGGATGATACAAATGTTTCAACTCCGTTCCCTTGTCTATCTATACCAGTGGTGGCGAACCTATGGCACGGGTGCCAGAGGCGGCACTCAGAGCCCTCTCTGTGGGCACGCGCGCCATCGCCCCAGTCCTAGGCCTTCAGCTGGGTTTTATAAAACCTTTTCGCTTTAGGCCTCCGCCGCCGTGTGCAAAAAAAAAAAAAGGTTCAATCAGTCAATTTCAACTTCTCGCGGGGAAAAAAAAGATCTTGCAAAGTTGGAATTGATTGATTTTTTAGTCCCACCCAGTCTGCCGTTACCACCGCAGCCACGCCCACCCAATTGGCCACACCCAGCCAATGGGCCACACCCACCTGGCACTCGATGATGCGTAAGTGGGTTTTGGGTTGCAGTTTGGGCACTCAGTCTCTAAAAAGTTCACCATCACTGATCTATACAATGTAACTAATGCCTGCTTCAAACCAAAAGTTATGTATGTCATCACTTTAGAAAGGTTAAATATGGCTGCGCTTTGGCTATATGATTATACCTTAAAATACTGGCTCTAAATAGTTTTTATAAGATATAGGCTAATCTACGTTATGAAAAATTATAACATATACATTTCTTGTATACCTCATATTAGTAACACCTGGGCTTCTGCACCTAGTTCAAATGTTGACCCTTAAAGCCACGAATGGCACAGCGTAAGCTTACATTAGGCCCTGTCTTGCCAAGGCTGAATCTGCATGTGTGGTAAAGAACATTGCATGAAATCCTGCTAAGAGTCTCCTCCTCTCTTTTGTCCCTTGTACTTCAAAATTCTTAACCAGCAGAAGGTTGAGCAGCCCTTCTCTTCTGGCATTTCATAAAGATGTTAAAGGTTTACTTGTAACCAGGATTAAATGTTTCTAATTGTCATCTAGACAATTTCTATTACTTGTATATCTTCCATTTTTTTATTCCATCGTTTTACTCTGGTGTGTGCTGCTCATAGCTTATTCATTTGGACCAGTTGCAAAAAATGGTGAAATGAATGAATAACTACATAACTACATAAATCTGATACAAATGCATATACCTCATGTGAAGCAGCTTCTCAATCTTTAAGGGAAAGATTTTTTTAAGGTGACTACCAAAATTAAAAAGAATTGACGATGTGAAGATGCCAGGATTGACCACTGCTATGATTCTATGAAAACAAGTTATATTTAGGGACCTTAAATGAAATGTTTTTGCTATATCAGCAGCAAAAAACTGACTCTAATGGATCAGCACAATTCTAGTGCAAGCTTCCTCCAGCCTCCCTCCCTGTCTCCCCTACAGCCATTGGACGACTTTCGTCTGTCACCTGTCTGCTGTATCTGAATTACATAGTTGTGCGGGAACCGAAGCGAGATGTACCTTAAGAAACAGCCAGTAGATTTAAAGCACTAGCAAAGCTCAGCCCGTAGACATTTCAGGCAGAAACGTGTCCTTTTGAAGAAGCTCAATTTTATTACAAAATGGATAGCTAATTCAACCCATTTAATGCCCATTAGAGATATACATCTAACGACGTGGTGATTATAAATAACACGTTAAAAAGCTATATAAACAGGGAATGGTATATATATTGGAATCCTTAGGCTGCACATTTGTTTCCTTAAAAAGACAATTTGTACTCCCATCCCCCTAGTTCTTTGGTGTTGCTGGCAAACAGACAAACAAAGAAATCCATATCCACATGACTTTATCTTTTGTAGGACTGAAGCTGGTCTATGCATCCACCCTAATTTTCTGGCATAGAACAATAATAAAGAAAAAATGTGTGTTCCAAGGGGCCATTCACTTTAAGAAATGCCTACATTACACTTTCCAAAATTACTTTCATCTTCTGTCCCGTCCCCCCCCAGTGGCTAAAATTGTTAGCTTGCCTATGACCAACCCTGCTTTCCACAGACGTTGAGAGCAGAGAACCAAAGATTAATTCAAGACTTCAGAACTCAAATCTGTGGAAATGTTGAGCTGAACAGCTTTAATGGATTTACCACTCCATCACCTTTTATCACTTTTAATCAAAACTCCTCAGTCAGAATATGCCTCCATGATTAAAAGCTTATTCTTTTAACATCCATTGCCTGCCAGGCTAAATTGTCATAAAATGGTGTACGCATATGTTTAAAGGGAAATATTAGAGCTTGTACCACAACTGATGTACACTCTCTTAATTGATTGTAGTGTAATCACATTTAGACAGGAACTATATATAAAGTTTAAAAACTGCACACAGTGAAAGATTTGTTCCTGAGTCTTGTTAGCAGTGCACTTATTTAACTGAGGGTGCTTTGGGACATATCCTGAAGTATGACAAGATGCATGAACGAGCATCTAGAAATGTCTCCTAACAGGAATGGAGCAACTTTAGAAAAATGGCATTAGACCTATATGACTTCCCAAGAGCCTGGCAATTATTTTCATGCTAGGTGGAGCTTTGAACTTTTAGATGATCCCTTCTTCAGAGCAAACAGGACATTTGGTGTTAGGGAATATTGTGAAAACTAAAGAAGAAGGTGTTCTGGAAAGTTGGATAAATCAGCAGGAATTGTAACATGGGGAAAGGAAAATAGGGAAAGAGTTGCAGAGGTTTGACAGACAGTATTGGTTGTGGGTGCCACTTGTTGGTGGCATAGTCAACAAATTGTTTGCATAGATCACAGGGTACACAGATAGAGGCTACCGTCTGTCACTGTCATGGTTACTGCAACTTAGATTGGGGCACAAGGGTGACTGCTGTCATAGGTTACTGCAATGCACCCAGCTTGAGAATACTTTTGGATACTACTCTGAAACTGCAGTTGGTGCAAAAGACAGTTGTTCACAGCCTCATGGGTATGATGTGCTTATGATACTCAAATATGTAATCTTTACCAAGAACCAAACTTAAGGTGCGACAGATGCCAGGATTGGAAAGTTGTGAGAAACTAGATAGGGAAAAATAGAACTAAACTTAATGATAGTAAGATGGAGCCAATGTTCATTCAGAAAGCATCTAGCTCTGAATCTACTCCCTGTTCATTCTGGATGTTATTTCACTCTCACTGAAGGAGGAGATCCAGAACTTGAGAGTTTTCTTGGACTCATGGATAGAGGTTGATTTGGAACTGGACTCTGTGTCTAGGGGAGCCTTTTCCTGGCTGTAGTTGCAGCACTTTCTGGTTTGGGAAGCCTTACTTACACTGAGTTGTCTCCTCAAGGTTAGACTACTAAAACTATCTTTGAGGACTTATCCAAAACATGCATTTGGAACAGAATAAAATCACCTGCTTGTTCCTTCAGCAAAGTAATATCTATCTTGAGCCAGTACATTTCAAAGTACAATTCAAAATATTGATGTCTAACTCCTAAAATGGGTGGATTTCTACTTATTTATCTTAATTTTCTGCACCCCTTCCTCTGTCTCTGAGTTCAGAAATGTTGCTTTCAATTCCTACCTCCAGGTTAGATGGGTATGAATCATTGCTACTGAACTGCTTATTCTCAGAAACATCCTTGTGGTTTGTCTTCAGGAATGAGTCCATTGGAATCCACTGGAGTTAGACAGTTAATAAATTCTAATAAATAATACAGCGACAACGGCTTTATTTTGTCAGGGATCTGGAGCATAAGCACCTTATAATGGTTCCCCCCCCCCAATTTTAAGTTATATTGTTTTGATCTGTGGGATTTTATGGGGTTCCTTAGAATAAATTTTATGGGGTACCTTGAAATGGATTCTGTAATTTTATGGGGTTATGGATGGTTTGGTTTGATTTCAAACTGCTTGGAGCCTGATGATTGAAGACAAATAGGCAGAAAGCAAGCAAGCAATATTTCAATGGCACATGGATAACATTGCTCTTTGGAAAATAATCTTCTCTGCCTTGGCATTCTCCAGAACTTTTAGACTATAATTAGACTATATACTATTGTGTTAGATTACATAATGTGGCCTGTTCTGGGAGTTGTAGCCCATCAGATCTCAAAGATACCAGGTTGGAACAGAAGCTAAGCTTCTGTCATAACTCTATTTTTTAATGCCAACATTGAATCACATGTATCAAATCATAATTACCCTGTATTGATTGTAACATTTTAAATGCCTTATGTTATTACATATATTTTTTGTAACATGATACAGATACTTTAAAATCTCTGGTATGAATCATGGTTCTACAACTAGCTTTTTCAGTGAGGCTAAGTCCCTAGTCAACATGTTCAAACTGCCTTAAGGTTCAATCCTAAACACACTTAAGATGAAATAATTCCCACTGAACCTAGTGGGATTTATTTCTGAGTGTAAAACCCCTTTGATTCAAATAGAACTTCTACCTTGCATTTTTTCACAGGATCATTGTGTGTGTGTGTGTGTGGGGGGGGGGGAATCAGCCCTTAATTTAAAGATTAAAATTAAGGAATATCACATCATGCAAAATGGGCAAAGCCAGATGTAATCAATGAAAAAACCAACATGTTCTTATTTCCTATATTCATCTGACAATTACTTCATAGAATCTAGAGCTTATTCTGAGCTGAATATGCATAACATTTGCAACTTATATCTATCTTAACTGAGGCACCAAAATAGGGTAAGTGTTGCTATATAGCAGGTATGTCCAGGTTTTTTGGAACTGAAGTCCTTGAACGTGTTCAAATGGAAGCTAAACAGACATCTATGCTTTAATTTGGATTCCTGCATTGAAAAGGGGTTTGACCAGAGGACCTAAATTTCATCCAGTTGTATGACTCTGTGTTCCTTTGGGTTTTGAGGCCTTGCTGGAGGCCACATTCCAAAATGTGGTGGGGCTAATTCAAAAAAGTAGTCAAATTCACAACAAAAGCTAAGTATACAGTATAGTGAACATAAATAAAGCTCAGTTAAACTAATGAAGTACTACTAAGATATTTATTTAAACTTTAATTTAGTTTTTTAAAAAGTTATAACCAAGCCCTATCCTAATGGAGTCAGGATGATTAAGAACAAAAAAAATGCATAAGTGGAATATACAAGAATCAAACTAATACAGATAATTACTGCATGAAGCCCAGAATTAATTCAATGCAAGGCACAATGAAGGCGTTTTTCATATTGCTTGTGAAAGGTAAGATGGACTAGAACTAGGAACCTCAAATGGGAGAATGGCCAAAGAGGTCCACAAGAAAAGCCTGTCACCTCATTCATACCCCGTGTAACTTGTATTGAGTCCTCTCAATAGGACTTCACTGATGACTAGTTTGGATGGCCAGATTACATTTTGACAAGGTGCCTGAAGTTTCCTGTTGCTTCAGTTATAGTGACATTGAGGGCACCACTGAAAGAGGGGAAGGAGAAAATTAGGAACAGATTATCATGGGAAAAAATGTGGTTAATATGAGCTGACAATGGTTTGATGGCACATCAATCGATCAAGCAATCAATCAGAATACCAAAAGACTGGTGGATATCTTTGGATACTATGTTTTTTATGTATAGATTTATTGAAGCTATACTTCAATTATTCAATTGTTGCTTAATTTTTATTACTATAATATCATTGGAGCATTCAGTTCACCACAACATCTGTCATTAATATTTCTACTCTTGCTCAGCTCAAATAAACAGTGCTGTCTAGCAAATGTAATCATTAAAAATAACTCACATGAAGGTGTAAAAACATCCAAACAATTTCTTTTACTTTATGTCTCACATTTTTACACAAAGAATTAGAGGGAGATATGCAGTACATTGTATTCCCAATAATGTACACATTTTATACAAGCTCACACATCTTTAATCGCAGCATATCAACCTCTTTCAGCAGTTTAAAATCAAAATCAGAATTCAAATAATTAAAAATGAAACTAAACTATTGAGATATTAAATAGATTATTTCTTCAGAACATGTCCTGGAATCAAATTTCATAGGCAAACTATATAACCACAATTTTGTATATATCTATATAACATTTAAAAAAGTTAGTTTGCTATCCCTAGGGCAGTGTTTATCAACCCTGGTAAATTTAAGATATGTGGACTTCAACTCCCATAATTCCCCAGCCATCATGCTGACTTCTGGGAGTTGAAGTCCACACAGCTAAAAGTTGTCAGAGTTGAGAAACATTGTCTTAATGCAGGGGTCTTCAAACCTGGCCCTTTTATGACTTGTGGACTTCAACTCCCAGAATTCCTCAGCCAGCTATAGGAGTTGAAGTCCACAAGTCATAAAAGGGCCAGGTTTGAAGACCTCTGTCTTAATGGGTCAGAAACCATTTCTTCCAAATCCTCCAGCTGGTGCTTCCTAACATATCTGGTGCTTCCTAACATATACCCAGTGTGAGCAAGCTATCCCTGTTTGGCTGTTGCTAAGCAATAATCAGTTGGGGGAGATGACATTTAGGCTATCAGGGGAAAACCTGTCTCTTTGTTCCTGGGGATTTGATAGGCATATCCTCACAGTTTTCTTGGCATTAGTGTTGCCAAGAGCCTCACTGAATGCCAGCTTCCCTAGTGAGATGTACAGTATGTTAAGACTCAAGGAAGAGAGTAGATATGCTAAGAATGAAGATAATTTAGCTCATTGGTCCATGAAGGAATTCTCTGTCAGTAAATCTGAAAAGCATAGATGGGGAAGACAATAAAAAAACACAATCTAATATAACTACTAATAATTAAACATAAGGAGGCTCTTCAGAAACAGTAATGGAAATTTAGTTCCTGAACAGCAGTGGGAATAAAATCCCATCACAGAACCAGAAGCCATGTCATAAACAAATCAAGCATTGGTTTAAGTAATATTAAATCTGGAGACTGAGTTGTTTGGGGTATAAATATTTAAATGATGGGTAGATAGAAACATTCAGATTAATTAAAGGGTCATGGGTTTGTTTGTTTGTTTTATCCCAGGACAGCCATTCTGCCTGTAATCAATCAGGCAGAATTAATCAGTTACTTATCAGAGGACACATGTTTGCCAATTATGGCTGCATTTCAGTAAACTCGCTGATAAAGAAGACTAAAATAATAAAACAAGAGACCATGTAAATTATGGCATGTAATTAATAAGAATTCTAAGCCAAATTTAACTAGAAGGAAGGGAAACTATATGCCATGTGGGCTGAGGAGTTGAAGTCCACACACCTTCAAGCTAACAAGATTGAGAAACATTGATTTGGACCAAGACCTGGACTATAGTCCATCTATTGCTGACCACTTGTTTAAAGTCTACAACTAAACAGATTTATTTTAGCAGCTCCTTGTCACCTATGATCAAAAATGAAGAAATTGTCTTTTAACACACTTTTTTTTTTAAAACAGAGAAACATATACATTTACAGAGTTATTTTATCAAAAAACTGGAGAAAAAAACATGAAACTGAATGGAACCTGAACATCATGTACAACATCAATATGCTTTAGATTGGGCTACATTTGAAAACAAACCTGAAACTTGTTTCTGGAGATTCTCAGTCATCCAGGTCATAGTTATCCCAAAGGTGCTTTTTCACAAGGCAACTGGACTTTTTCTTTAAAGACATTTCACTTCTCATCCAAGAAACTTCTTCAGCTCTGACTGGATGGTGGGGAATGGAAGGATTTATATTCCTTGCAGACAACTGGTCATTTGCATTCTTTTAGAGAGTGGTTGATGCCCCTTGAGGCTTATTTGTGTCATCAGAGTCACCTGAGTAATGCAAATGGGTATGGAATGGAAAAGCCCAGCTGTCTGCAAGGAATATAAATCCAGTTTTCTTCTGTCCTCTCAGCTTGTTGAGTGGCACCTCCACAAAAAAATGTAGATTGGATAGTGAAAGCTAGCATCTTGGCAGAGGAGCAAGGAAATGATGGCTATCATGTGATCAGTACCTAATTCTTTACCAACTAATAGACATTTTTATTAGTTTCCATGAGAGATCCTTTCTGCTGCCTTTACTGATTTAAAGGCAGTCTTTGCCTTGCTCTCCAGGCAGACTTGGGGAGATATTGGCTGCTTTTTCTTTGGACTGTTGTATTTTGTTGCTGATTGTGAAACTACAAAAAACAGTGTCATACAGATTTACCATGGTATATCAAGGTACTTTTTACTTACAGTTCAAATTCACAAAGGGTTGAAATGGGATTATATTTTGGTGGTGCTGCTGATTCTGTCTTTAGCCATGGCTTCGTGCTGGCTCTCCACATACAGTATTCACTGATTATATGCCATCAAGTTGGTATCAATCGTTAATGAACATAGAGCTGTTCTCCAGGAGGATTTGTCACTAATTTTCAGGTCTTCTAGTAACTGACTCATTGCCACTGTAATTGAGTCCTACTGGCTTGCTGCTGGTCATCCTCCTTTATTTTTCTTCCCTTATTCTAGAACTCACATACCCATGAATCCATGTAAACATTCAAACCAAGAAATTTGTAACTTGCTTTCCTGATAGCTGAAAACTGATGTTAGTTCAGATTTTTAACGAACATACTTTGCAAAGGAAAAGAAGGACAATTTATTTGTTGGTATATGTATCAGACTCCACAATGGTATTAGACATGGAGTTTTAAAACAACCTCAGAGAAGGGGAAGCTGGCAAATGGAAATGATGGCTGCCAAGTATAATAGTTAAACAGGACTTAAGTCTCAGTAGATGTCTCCAGTCCCCAGTCCCTAGAGGGACTGCTGGTTTTAATCTAGTAAAAGGATAGCTAGTGATCCTAAAATAGAATAGGCAGTGTTTTGCATTGCTGATGGCTGATATATGGCCTGACATCCACAAAGCATCTGAAGACATGTTCCAATAAAGACTGCTGAAGAGGAGGAAGTTCAGAGTAGATTTAGTAATTCAAAAGCCCATGGAGAGGTTGAAGATGATAGCAGAGAAGAAGATCAAAGATTTTATTTGAATACTATGGAGATTAAGGGCAGTTGCCAGTTGATCTGCCCAAGATTGAAAGAGAGAGAAGGGGGAAACATTTCCACTGATATCTATAAGTCCTTGCTTAACTCTAAAATTAAGAAATGTAGGTACCTTCATTACTTGTACCTTGAAGATGGAAGTAGACTATTGTGCACTGTACATGTTTATTATTGACTAGAGCTGAAAGTTGGACTTAATAGCAAATAAATAATACAATAATAATTTGTACTTATGAAACAGTATCCTACTTGAAGAGAAAGGAAATATTGTTTACAATGGAATGTGAAACAATTAGCTGATTGCAAATCCTATTTAAATTTGAGGCTAAAGTTTTTGCTTTTGCTGTGTTTGAGTGATAGTTTGAATAAACTTTTAAAAAAACTGGACTTCAGGTTTGTATTGTCACTTTCAGTCAAATCTTTCAAATCCTTAAATAGGCCTCCATGATAACAGCTCTTCTCTTTAATTTTTATGTTAACCAGCTGGCCCACGGCTTCATAAAAGCTGAGTTTAATCTCTCCACATTAAAACTTCTTTCTGGTTTTTCATAGGCTTGCTATGTAGTAATCTCCTCCCGGTTATTAGTGGGCTTGAGACGCGGTTTCCACACTCCTGCCCATTATTGCAATGATGATCACTTAGTCACCAGTTAGAAACCAAAGTGGTTGTCTTCTCCAAGAGACCTGTTAGTTACTGGAGTTAATGACTTTAGCAGTTCTCTATTAAGGTATTTTAATATTTAATCATATCCTTCCTGTTACCTATAGCAAGAAGCACTGTATGTTATTCATAATTTTTGGCCCACTGTATCTCAGGCAATTTAAAAGAGCTGCATTGTTGGTCTGCTCGGTTAATTCATCACAGTTGTGTTTCAACTGTGTATGATTCCTCAAAAATGTTCTGCTAGAATATAGCACTTCCAAACCTTGGCAACCTGGAACCAATAGCAGAGGGATGTCATGACCAAGGTCCATAAACTTTCTGAGTTTTGCTAGCCACAATTGCAATAGCCACATTCGTGCTGCAACTGAAAATGTTCATCACTAAGATCATTAGCCACCTGCTGTGTGATAAGCAGACCTGTTTATGTGACTTAAGCTCTATGGAGAGAGTCCAGCCTAAATTTTTGAGACCTGTGCTGTGAATTTCTGGCTATACATCAAATTCCCTTCCATCACTGGAATCTGGTCAAAGCCCCAAAAGGACTCCTTTGTGAATTTGTCACTTGAAGGATTGGATTAAATTGCTTGAATCTGCAGGAAAACTTTATGATCTCATGGAAGACATATACAACCTCTTTCCCCATTCATGGGGGTCAGCATGGGAACTGATACTGGTATGATGAATTTGGTTTTGAATCTCAGTTGCATATTTTATGTCTTCTGTATTGTTTGAGCCATAATCATTAGGTTGAAATGAATAGCTTAAATAAAATAAATAAATAAATCCATCCATCCATCCATCTGGATTACTCAACTCTGCACTGAAAAAACAGTCTGGCTGAAATAAAGGTCCATCACTTAGCAATGATATTAAGCATGACCTAAGCAAAATCCATTACTGTAAGGGAAGACAATTCTCTCATCCTGCATGTTTAGCAAACATCTTTTATCTGTGCCTTAGAAAACGTTTACCCTCATTCACCATAATGTTGTTACTTATATTTATAATAGATACTCCAAAAGACTGTATTGTATACTGTCTTTGTTGTTAGAAGGAAGATTCAATAACACAAAGGAGGTACACAAATCCCTGTACACTGGCAAATACAGAGCAACTCTTCCATGAGCTTCTATGCTGTCCTTTCTATTCCATTCAACTAACTTCACTATTTAATAGTGCAATTGTTACCAATCTTGGTAACACTAATACTTTCTATGTAGCTTTCTGTCTATAATCACATTATATTGTTGTTTTTCTTCATTTCTTCAGTATGTCTCTTTTGGTATTGGAGCACAACACTGAACAAAATTTGCTTTCTGTCTAACTCATAGTCGCTACTTATTTTATGCCAAAGAGATTAACCTAGCCAAGTGGATGGAATGAAAAAAGAATAATGACCCTAACATTCCAGGAAACAGGAAAAAAGAAGCTCTGTTTCAGATTTAGCCCTTTGATCCATCTAGTTCAGCAAATTTACTGGTAGCCATCCTCCAGATTTTAAAAAGAGATTTGCTTTAGCTCCATTATAAGATGCTAGGGATTTAATCTGTTTTGTTTGTTTGTTTGAATTTTTTTTATTGATTTTCTAATTTCACATTTAAATATTTGAAAAGCAACGTGGTGGCTGAGTTGTTCAATTATTCAATAACATACAAATATCTTTAGTACAGATCTCAAATTATTACATTAAAAATTTCCTCTCTTTTCCCCTTGGTATTTACTGTCTTGTATTTAAATTAATACAATTCTTATTATATCAATTAAATAAAAATAACTTTCTTACATTTATCAATAATTTTTGTTTATACATATCCTAGTTGTTTTAACATTCAATCTTTTTAGACAATCAATGTCCTAATTAGTTTTTCCCAATGTTTAGTTTCCCATTAATATTTAAATTTAACGTTTAATATTTATAATTTCCAAGTTTTAAATAATCCCAATTCCCTTTATCACAATTCATCACAAAATCTAATGTTCAGGATGCCCGTCTTATCTATTTGAATTCTCACCATCTTACATCAACCAATTAATAATACAATATAATATTCTTGTTTTCTGGTAATTTCCAAATATCTTAAATTTAGTAACCAAAGTTTCTCTTATTTCAACAGTTAATACTTCCTCTCTTCTTCTCTTGATCTCTACTATCTCATATTTAAACTAGTAATTTTTATTTGTTTGTTTGTAGTATCTGATCCCTTCTAGCAAACCTGGGCTCTTCTCTAGAAAGGCCTGTGGTATTAAAATTCTGCCAGGAAATAAATCTTCATAGCTATTCATTTGGAAAGAGGGCTGTGGAATAACTTCAGCATACACCTCTACCAGCACAAGCCCAAATGTAAACATAGGCCTAGGGGAAAAGCACACATCTTGCTTGTGACAGTGCAAGGATGTTCCTAAAACCATTTGTCAAGGACAAGAATACACACTTGACATCCTCACCTTGCTCCTGGTTACACCGAGAGGACTGCTTTGACTGTGTTTTCTTGCTCCACTTCAAAAGTGGCATTTTCTGACTTCTGCTAGCACAGGGGTAGGCAACCTTGGCTCTTTTATGACTCGTGGACTTCAACTCCCAGAATTCCTGAGCCAGCGTGGCTCAGCTTGAAAACCTCTCCCTTTCCCCTCAGCATGGCTGGCTCAGGAATTCTGGGAGTTGAAGTCCACGAGTCATAAAAGAGCCAAGGTTGCCTACCCCTGTGCTAGCAGAAGCAACGCTAAAGCTCAGCCGAGCTTCATTTCATTGTAGCTCATACTGCTTTTCCCACTGGCCAGTGTGTATTATTGTAGCACTTTCCTTCTCCAATCACTGGTGGCTGCCATGTTTCTTGGGTTGCTAGTTTGTATGCCTTCCTTCGGGAAGAATTTTTTCATATAAAACATGTCCATATTTTGTTCCAAAAGGCATTCTTCGGGCTTTACAGGGTGTCTTTATATATCTGAAAACACTAGAGTTTTGGAAGAAGGAAGATGGACAAAAAGGGACCCATCTTCTTGGCACATATGGTCCCAGGGTTTGGTGGTTGAAAATAGAATATCATGTCGTGCCAGCCTTCAAAAGATTTCTAGCCAGGGTAAATTGGGAGAATGGTAGAAATACCTACTCACATAAAGTAATGGGTAGAGAAAGTGTTAAGCTAGAAATGACCAGCAGAGAAATGGTGATCCTAGCGATATGTGACTAGGAACATAAATCAAACCAACACATTACTGTTTTACTGCTGCTTAGAGTTAGGGTTGGAGTTAGGGAGGGAGGGAGGAGAATCTAGCAGAGATTGGTAAATGCTGCTTGATTTAAAAAAATCTGCAACAGCCAAAGGTTGTGGGAATATTTGGTATTAATAGCTGGGTCTAGGAAGCATCTACCATTGGAACCTTCCATACTCCCACTGATTTATCTAGAGAATATTGGGAAATTTGAAATGGATAGCTGTTTATATTTAGCCGCTGCCTCCAGATACCTCTTTGATGGCATTTGGAAGACAAATACAAATTCTAGCATTTGGACCCCCTTAGGATTGGTACATGCCAAGAACCAATGGAACCCCTAAGAAAAGTTTAGGGGTTTTGTTAATACAACTTATGAAACACAGTTTTATAGGTAGGTAATGCTGTGCTCTTATATTATCCAGTCATAACTTTAAAACGGTTAAAATATTGCTGGTGGCAATGACTTGCATTTTTTAAATTCAAGTTTTATTAGGGTAGAATGCTTTATTCTACCCCAGTGCAACTTCACTGTATTTATATTAGATGAATTTCATATTCATGCTGGCATAAACAAAGAGTTGGCTGTATCTCTAACATATCACTGCAAAATACCATTACATTTAGTAGATATCGTAGGTAGAATCCAAAAGTGTTTACTTTTAAATGAGTTTTCTCAGCTGAGTGGAAACATTGGTTCAATTTAACAAAGAAATAATGAAAGAATTTCTTTCATGAATGTGCTCGATACTTATATAATTATTCCACTAAAATGTATGCATAAGCAACAAATATATGATGCTCTCACATAATAAATAAATGAAAATACCACACTCTAGGGAGAGATTTCAGGAAATATGCTCTTCTGAATTCAATGTATCAACATTTCCTAGCAGACAAGTTAATGTCACCATGTTGTGCTTTGTGCTACATAAAGGATATAACTTTTACAAGAAGAACCAATTTCTATTGGTTCTATTTATCAACATGTTCCATTTTTTAAAGGGTGTCTGAACAATCAAGCTAATAAAACTAGTGATCGGGAAGAGATAGAATTACAGACATTTCAGAAACTCTTGAACATTTATTTCTTTTATCAAAAGAACAATTGACATTATTTTATGATTGTGACTCACCTAGAGTTGTTAAGAGCATGGTGACATACAAGTTTAAATAATAGTAATAACTTTTACCTGGCACATAATATATCAGATATAACTGTGGGTTGAAAAGACGAATGTAGGGATAATATATATGTCAATAGTAGAGGATAGTAGATAGAAGACAAAATATTGGACAAGAACATTAAGCATCAAGGTCTAAAAATTGAAGTTGCAAGATTGTGGCATAAACCACCAGTGAAGATTCCAGGGATGATGATGATGATGATGATGATGATGATGATGATGATGATGATGATGATGATGATGATGATGATGATGATGATGATGATGATGATGATGATGATGATGATAATAATAATAATAATAATAATAATAATAATAATAATAATAATAATAATAATAATAATAATAATAATAATAATAATAATAATAATAATAATATTGGAAGGGACCTTGAAGGTCATCTAGTCCAACCCCCTGCTCAGGCAGGAAAACTTATACCATTTCAGACAAATGGCTGTCCAGTCTCTTCTTAAAAACTTCCAGTGTTAAAGAGAATGAGTATTTAATATTACATGTATTGACAGCTGCGAGAATAGCATTTGCCCAATTTTGGAAAAATGAAAATATACCATCTGATGAGATTATAATCAGGAAAATCTTAGAATGTGCAGAAATGGATAGACTAACCCTAGAGATTAAAGAGAAAGAAGACTCAGTCTATTTCAAAACCTAATAATTTTTACCAATGGTTAGCAAAACAAACTAGCGAGAAATGATTGTGAAATTTAATAATGATATTTACTGATTAATTGATAATTTTTATGATTATTCTTATTCTTATTGACTACAGCTATTTACTATTATATTAATTATTGTTATTGAACATTTGTATCCGGACAATAGTCCGCTTGCTAAAGCATGGAAATGTTACTGGGGGCAACCCCATTGTTGTACCTACCCTTATCCCAATCCCACCCCCGCATCCTATCCCCACCCTTACCCCAACACCTATATTGACTCTATTCCTCCCTTACCCTTATAAAACCTAATAAAATATTGTTTTTTAAAAAAAACTTCCAGTGTTGGAGCATTCACCGCTTCTGGAGGCAGGTTGTTCCACTGGTTAATTGTTCTAACTGTCAGGAAGTTTCTCCTTAGTTGTAGGTTCCTTCTCTCTTTGATTAGTTTCCATCCGTTGCTTCTTGTCCTGCCCTCAGGTGCTTTGGAGAATAGCTTGACTCCCTCTTCTTTGTGGCAGCCCCTGAGATATTGGAACACTGGTGTCATACCAAAAGGTGTCATATCAAAAGGCCTTGGACAGCACTTAGAAAATCTGCACATTGACAAAATTTTCATCTGTTAATTAAAAAATCCCACAGTGCTTGGATCTGTACACATTACAACATCCTGGGTTCTTAAGAAGAACTTGATGTGTATTAAAGCCAACACCAGCTGAAGAACCAGCAGCTCTGGCTTCACATAGTTGTGTGTATAATTTATACTCCCGTGTTATGATAACTTACCATAAAAAAATACTGTGCAAATTATGATTAGAAATAGGATTGCAAACTATGATTTGGCCTAATGCTGTTTGGAAAAATGCATTCTTTTGAAACACATTTGACATTTCCTCTTAAGAGAAACATTAAGCTCAACCCAGAGATTTGATAAATAAAGTAATTAAAGCTTGGAACTAGGGACTTGCAAGAACTTTGATAAGACCCAAGTCATATTTCTATTTAATATTTTAGGCAGTTCCATTTATATTTAAAGATAAGATTCTTTTGAAATGAGCAAAAAATAATGAAAAAGTATGGTCAGGAAGAATAGTGGAGGGTTAAAACACAAACCCACTTATAGAAAGTACATGGGGGAAGGGTGGAAAACTATACATAAAGGATGCATATTTTGCCTGTCTTTGAAATTAATTGGGAAAGCAGGCAGTTCTCACATGCTGTTTGGCCACAGAAACTTGCTTCATTCTGGGCACTAGATGATTGCTCCTTCCTTCCTTCCTTCCTTCCTTCCTTCCTTCCTTCCTTCCTTCCTTCCTTCCTTCCTTCCTTCCTTCCTTCCTTCTTTCCTCCCTCCCTCCCTCCCTCCCTCCCTCCCTCCCTCCCTTCCTTTTCCTAACAAGATTTATTTTTAATATTTAGGAGAAATGGACAAAGATGCCTTTGAACCTTTGGTGCGTACACTAATTAATATTGTTGCAGTTTTCTTGGAAGCAATACAAAAAAGATTGAGATGTCATCCTCTGGGGTTATTTTTATAGCACCTAACAATCTAAATCTTAGAATTTTCTAATGATCTCTCATCAAAATACTAACCAAGAGAAATCTTATTTTGCTCAGCCAAGGTGGGCCAGATGCTGCTAGCTGCAAAGGCATATTTGAGAAAATTCTTTTTAATCCTGCTATGTATAATTCCACATGGGAATTTCAAATGGATTGGCAGAATTGAATCTTATTTTAATAGCAAGAGGACACCATCCTCTTGGTCTCTTGGACTTCAGACAGCAAATTAATGTGTGTGGGTAGGTTCCTGAGAAATTGTGGGGGTTCTTGCTACCACCTATTTGATCCCCTGAGGCACCTCCGCAAATAATCCACAATACTTTCTCACAGAACACTCTTTGTTGCATGTAATTGTCTCTTCTGCTTAACCTTAAAGATGAATTTTATTTAAACATTTATGGGCAACTGAATGATCAAGAAGAGCCAACCAACTGCAAGAATAGGAAACTGCCCCAAAATTGTAAGGAAATATGTTTGAATCTGAAACATAGACCATTTTGCAGAAGTGGTTAAAAAAAATAAAATAAAGATGGCAGCTATGCTCATGTTATTGACACCCAACCCAGTGGTGGGATTCAAATATGTGAACAACCAGTTCTCTGTGTGGATGCCGCTTCCGGAAGTCCATTCTGGGCCTGGGCAACAAAAAAATAGCTACCAGTTCTGCCAAAGTGGTGCGAACCGGCTGAACCCCACCACTGACCCAACCCCAGTTTTGCATTCATCACATGGAAAGCATGCAAAAATGGAGTGGGGTTTTGGTTGCACATCTGTGGCTGCCATCTTGATTTTTTTAAACTCCTTCGTGGAGTCCCTTGCAGATAATATAGCTAGACTGAACACCAATTTCAGAATTTTTTGTTTTTATGTTAAGGAATTACTTTCAGTTTTTTTTAAACGTAACTGTAAACAGACTGGCCTGAGACCTAAAACATGGAGGAATATGTTTATCTAAAAGAAAACAAACTCCAAATAAATAACAATCATTTTTAGGTGGTATTTAACACTGTACGCCCAATCCATCTAAAGTTAAGAACAACCACATGATATCAGCAGGAGGAAAGCGTAAGTGCTTAATTGTTCTCCATTAAAACTGCTGGGACATTATAGTTTTAATAGATGATTTTCCCCACCACGCACATTTAACAGTTTGGATTTATTCATCCAATCCAGCCTTGGCCTCCTAAGAGAGCTGAACTTTCCTAGCTCAATTATGTAGCACAGACCAAGGCTGAAGCAAATATTGTGTTTGTATATGATAGAATGATTATTCCTCAGTATTTCTCATAAGAAAAGAAAATGTTTTCAAGACACAAGATTCAACTGAAGTTCTACATTTGTATTTGATGGCAAAACAGACTTTTGTCTCCTGGGTGCTCTCTAGAAATTTGTGGATGTACAGGAAAGCTTTATACCATTATAGATTTGTTAGCCTTTAAGGCAAACTTGGGCATTTTACGGCTTGCGGGCCACATCTGGCCATTTGACTGCCCCTGTTTGGCCTGTGACAGGAGGTTTGGGGGGGGAGGCAGTGACAGGGGTGGCAGTGGAGGGATGGAGGTGGCCCTCCATAATTCTGTGGTCCCAGTTTCTCATGTGGCCATTTAGGAAAATAAATTTCCCACCCTGCTTTAAGAACTATAAGCTTCCTTAGGGAGCTTTTTTGGTCTTATTTTTGTTCCTTTCTTTTGCTGCAGAAGAAACTAACCCAGCTACCTCTTTGAAAATAAATCTGTTCCTATTTTCTTAGAAATACTGTAATCACTTTTGGGAAAAAAATCTCATGTGAAAATGCTTTTCAATCGAAGAGAGAGCACTAATAGCTCCACTGAGTTATAAAAATAGCTGTAGTAATGACAAATGCTAATTGTACAAACCCAGGTTCATTTGGAAAAGTTAGAGAATCCTTTGGATCCTTCAGCTTTGTGCATTTGTGATAAAACACCAGAGTCCCACTTTTCAACCCAGCAGTTTCTGCCAAGAGGTGTTCATTTCCTTGAGGCAGGGATTAAACTACCCACAAGGCTTACTGTGCTAAAATTTGCTCTGAAGTGCTGAGAGATAACTTTTAACCACATCTCTATAGAGATTCCTCTCACTGTGAGAAAAAAGAAGTGGGAGGGTGGGTTACCATCCCACCTCAAATAGAGCTCATTGAAAGCTGGTAATTTTTGTAATGCCAATTTATTTTTCATATTGATAGCCACTGGATAGTTAATTGCACCGAAAGAGTCCAAGAAAATGTAATGGAAAGTGTGCCAGCACTCCTGATACGAAGTATTCACTAAACATATTCTTTATCTATCTATTTATTGAACATATGGCGATGGCACAATTACCCAGGAGACTACAATGTTAATACAAAGTAGTTATTTGGCTGCCGAAGAGTGTTAATCCATTTAGTTCACACTCATGTGCTTATCCAGGTATATCACAGGGGGCAAACTAGGAAGGCATCAGAAAGGCATCCTGTGGCATCCTGTGGCATCAACTGGGGCCTTCTTTCACCACCAATATCACCTCACAGTTGGGTGTTGCATCTGGGCAAGTCCAGAACCAACAGACCATCACTGTTGAAATGCCACTACGTTCCCACAGAAGTGGTACCTATTTATCTATTCAATGTAATGTGCTATCAAATTGCTAGGTGAGCAGAAGCTGAGGCAAGTGACAGGAGCTCACTCTGCCATACCACACTTGGACTTGAACCACTGGAATAAAGACCATCTTCAATGTCTTTAAACTACAGAGCCACTGCACCTTTTTCCTTTATCTATAACTCTGTTTTATAGTACTCAGATGTGTTTACAACTTAACCTAGTGTTTCTCAATCTTGGAAAATCTTCCTCACACTGACTGCAGAATTCTGGGAATTGAAGTCCACATGTCTTAAAGTTGCTGAGGTTGTGAAATATTCACCTAAGCTTAAAAGAAACACAATCATCATATGAGTTGTTGTTGTTGTTCTTTTTTAAAAAAAAATCAGCATATATTTACTAACCAAATCCTTGGGAGATCCTGAATTCGTAACATTGAAAAAGCATCACTATTTTATGTATATTGCTCTCTTTCAAAATCCACAAGCAGAAGTAATCACAGGATATGGTCCAAAAAGTCAAGATGGCAAACATCAGAACCAGGCAGAGCTTTGTTTGCATTGTCACTGCTGCCAACATAACTTTTTCTTAATCACATCCTCAGATACCTTCTTACCATGAATTTCTCCCAATGTGTTCCCCCCCCCCTCCCAGTTTAAATGCCTTCTCTGTGAGAGCAATAGTATGCCAGGGGCTAAAGCTGACAATTTTCATGAATACATTTATATCTCTAGTTTTTGTTTGTTATTTGGAAAGACAAGCTGAGAACTTTGTAGAGTGATAGAAACAAACTCTTCTGTTCAGCTGACTCTATTCTACTCAAGTACAGTAGCATATACAAACTCTGGTTTGCCTTTCCAAATATTAGATTTGGAGAAAACCTTTGAACTCTGAAACTGACGCTTGAGCTATGACTGCCTCAGATTTAACTACGCTATTTTCTTAGTTGAAAAGATATGAACTTGTGGGGGAAGACTTATTCAAATCATAAGCGAGATGGTACAATCACCATAGTGAAACAAAGAAAATTCATTCTACAGCACATCATTTCTAAGCAGCCTAATGAGATTTTTTTTTTTTTTTAAAAAAGGAACTGACTACATATTTGGTACTTCATTTAAAACACCAGATGAGGAATTTATTTATATATTTATTTGCACCGGCACACTTGTTTGCTAAGCCTTTCTGTTCTAGCTGCACATTTTCTCCATTGTGCATTTATACATCACAGTAGTTAATATTCAAGAGCTTGGTGGCGATGTTGATGATTAGGGGAAGAAGATGATGACCTTTTCCAGATCTAAAGGATTTTATTAAAAGAAAAAGGAAAAAAAAGAATTGGTTTTGCTTTCAAAGACATTTTGCCTTGTGCCTCATCATGTCATGACAACAAAGAGATAGTTTGGAGTGTGTGGAAATAAATGAGTCATTGGGCTGTGGAGAAGAGGGTTTGTGGGCTAAAAAGAATGCGAAGTACATCTGCCTCATGAATGGTGATAATGGGAAATTACTTTAAACATTTCCATATGAAATTGACCCCATCAGCTGTTCAGAAAAGGAAGTAGGTAGCTGATGAGCTTTTAAAAACATGCTGATGCCTGCAACTCCAGCTGTATCTTTACCCACCAAGTCCTTTCTGAGCTGTGGCACAGGGGAAAAGGGTCTAACGTGGAGAAAAGTGGTGTGTATTTGTTCTGGAATTCATGAAGTAGTGTACAGAGTGGGGCTGATTCACTTTTCATTTGTTCCAAATGGAAGCTGTAAGTTCAAACAAGGAAATGAAAGGACACATTTTACATACACAGCAGAGGGGAAGAATTTAGCTATCTTTAGTGGCATGCAGGGTAGGGCCAAAATGGTGAAAATCGTAGCCACAATCAATCAAACTCTGCCTTTGTTAGGTGTAAAATAATTTTAAAAAATTAAATGGTGCCTCCAATCTGATCAAGAAAGTCAAGACAACAGTAGCTGTGGGCCATGTAGTTGCTATATCAGATCAGTCACCAGCAAATAATCTACAACTTAGTAAATGTAATATGTATGAAAAAGAGACACACAAGTTCTGAGAATTATAATGAACCAACGTGGACCTTTTAACCTTCCCACTCATCCCAAAATGCAATTCTGGCAGGCTTTAAAAAAAACTGGGTTCAGGATTTGGGTAGGAGGAAGGGAGATAGATGGGTTCTCTAATGGTAACAAAGGCCACTGAGACATGCACTGAAAATTCAGAATGAGAAGGGTGATTGTGGAGCGCAGATTATTGAACTTTAATTTTAAAATGAACATAGACATCTGTGAAATTTAAATCCCACAGCCAACAATTTAGGTGACACCATGTTAAAAAGGGAAGAAAGCTTTGACATGCAAATTCCAGATCTTACATTGCACCAGAACAACTAACCTTGGGAACAACCTTCACACACACACACTCATGCCTACTCCATGCACCCAGCCACATGTATCCCTGCATTCTTCTGCCTGATGCCTCCCATATGGATCTATTCCTCATCTCCCCTTTCTAATTAAATAGGCAGGACTTCTTCGCTCATTTTCCTCCACCACTAATAAAAACCTAGGCAAGGTCTGTTATTAACCTCCCACTGTACTTTTATCATTCATATTTTCTCCTTTGAGATAAGTAACTACATTGTGTGAATTGAGCTTTGCAAACAGGATGTTATTATGCATGCACACATGCTCATACATATACCCACGCACACATGCACACTCTCACACAGAGAGACAGAACGATGGTATTGCAAATGTCAGCCTATTACTGATTCATTAAAGTCAGGTCATGATATTTCTGAATTTGATGTTATTAACCTTCTGTAGAGTTAACCGTCATAGATTAGACATTTATTCATTTCCAGATTTCTGTTTATTCTTCAGTATAGGCTTATATACTCATAAAAATGAGTTTACATTAGATAAACTTTGCACTTAGTATTAACAAAGGTAAGGCAGTCACATCAAAAGTATCTCTTATGTGGAAAAAGAATTTAAAACTCTGCTTTTAAAAGTTGGTGATTACAACTGAAAAAAAGAATGGCAGTCTTAATCGATGGCAAGTCTCTGTCACCCAAAAGAGCATGTGTTATATAATTATTCAATTTTTAAAAACCCTTTAATGATTATTTTTACATCATAACAAATAATATCAGAAGAACTTGCATTAAATGTATTTTTCTAAAGACTGTGACAGCAAATGATACAGACTTTAAAGTAGAAAAATGATTGTACCTTAAAGATATCAAAGATCAAAGAACATATTTGTAATTTACTGTTACACACTCAATTGGTGCAATTAAATGATTCATTTATTCTTCCTGCCCAAATCATTGTAGAATATAAACTTTCTGGTTTCCCCCCCAAAAATGCTGAGTTCTGGTTTTCTGATTATTATATTTTGATTTTCTTGGACAGAACAGCCAAATGCTTTTGTAGCTAACCAGATACAATATAGCTGTCTTAATATAATAATAATAATAAAGTTGGAAGGGACCTTTGAGGTCATCTAGTCCAACCCCCTGCTCAGGCAGGAAACCCTATACCATTTCAGACAAATGGCTGTCCAGTCTCTTCTTAAAAACTTCCAGTGTTGGAGCATTCACTGCTTCTGGAGGCAGGTTGTTCCACTGGTTAATGTTCTAACTGTCAGGAAGTTTCTCCTTAGTTCTAGGTTGCTTCTCTCCTTGACTAGTTTCCATCTGTTGCTTCTTGTCCTGCCTTCAGGGGCCTTGGAGAATAGCTTGACTCCCTCTTCTTTGTGGCAGCCCTGAGATATTGGAACACTGCTATCATGTCCCCATCCCTTCTCTTCATTAAACTAGACATACCAATTCCAGCAGCCGTTCCTTATATGCTTGAGCCTCCAGTCCCCTAATCATCTTTGTTGCTCTTCTCTGTACTCTTTCTAGAGTCTCAACATCTTTTTTACATCGTGGTGACCAAAACTGGATGCAGTATTCCAAGTGTGGCCTTACCAAGGCATTGTAAAGTGGTATTAATACTTCACGTGATCTTGATTCTATCCCTCTGTTAATGCAGCCTAGCACTGTGTTGGCCTTTTTGGCAGCTGCAGCATACTGCTGGCTCATATTTAAGTGATTGTTCACTAGGACTCCAAGGTCCCTCTCACAGTTACTGCTATTGAGCAAGGTACCCCCTATATATACCTGTACATTTGGTTTTTCTTGCCTAAATGTAGAACCTTACTTTTTTCACCATTGAATTTCATTTTGTTAGATAGTGCCCAGTGTTCAAGTCTGTCTAGATCCTCCTGTATCCTAAGCCTGTCTTCTGGAGTGTTGGCTATTCCTGCCAGCTTGGTGTCGTCTGCAAATTTGATGATTTCCCCATCTATCCCCTTGTCCAAATTGTTGATGAAGATGTTGAAGAGCACTGGGCCCAGAACAGAGCCCTGGGGCACCCCACTACACACTTCCCTCCATGTAGATGCGGTTCCATTGAGGACCACATGCTGAGTACGGCCGGTCAGCCAGCTATGGATCCATCTGGTGGTGATGCTGTCTAACCCACATTTTTCTATCTTATCAAGTAGTAGGTTGTGATCTACTTTATCAAATGCTTTACTGAAGTCCAAGTAAATTATATCCGCAGCATTCCTCTGGTCCATTAATTTTGTCACTTGGTCAAAGAATGCAATAAGATTTGTCTGGCATGATCTGTTTTTGACAAACCCATGTTGGCTTTTAGTAATGACTTTGTTTGCCTCTAGGTGTTTGCTGATTTGTTGTTTGATTATCTTTTCCAGAATCTTCCCAGGTATTGAGGTCAGGCTGATAGGTCTGTAATTTCCTAGGTCCATTTTTTTTCCTTTTTTGAAGATGGGAACTACATCAGCTCTTTCCCAGTCCTCTGGTAGTTCCCCAGTGCTCCAGGATCTTTGAAAAATATAGTTCAATGGTTCTGAGATCACATCTGCCAGTTCCTTGAGAACCCTGGGGTGTAATCCATCTGGTCCTGGTGATTTGAACTCGTCTAGGCTGGACAGGTGCTCACTTACTGTTTTCTTGCCTATCTTAACTTGCATTTCTATTCTGTTTTTTATGGCACTATTTTTGGTAGGTTGGTCTGTTTTTTCCCTTTGTGTAAAGACAGATGCAAAAAACGAGTTAAATAGTTCTGCTTTCTCCCTGTTGCTTGTCACCTTCTTGCCACTTTCACCCACTAATGGACCAATCATTTCCTTCACTTTTTTCTTGTTTTTTACATGTTGAAAGAAGCTTTTTTTTGTTATTTTTGACTTTGGTCACAAGCCTTAGTTCATTTTGAGCCTTAGCTTTCCTCACTTCATCTTTGCAGGCTCGGGCTATTTGCTGATATTCTGACTTAGTTATGTGCCCCTCTTTCCACTTTCTATACTTGTCCTTTTTATCTTTCAATTTACCAGAGAGTTCTTTATGCAGCCATGCTGGTTTCTTTTGAGAGCTGTTATTTTTCCTCTTTGTTGGTATTGTGCTAGACTGGGCTTTTATTATCTCACTTTTCAAAATTTCCCAAGCTTCTTGAGTTGTTTTCCCCTTGAGGATTCTCATCCATGGAATCCTTCCCAAGCCCTTTCTAAGTTTATTGAAATTAGCTCTCTTAAAGTCCAAGACTCTAGTTTGACTGTGTTCTATTGCTTGTGCTTCCATAATGTTGAATTCCAATATTGCATGATCACTTCCTCCCAAGGTTCCTGTGGCTTCAACACCTTCTATCATTTCATCTCTGTTAGTGAGAATTAGATCCAAAATGGCTAATCCCCTAGTTCCATTCTCTACTTTTTGGGAGACAAAGTTGTCTGCTAGGTTTGCAAAGAATCTGTTTGATCTTCCACTTGGTGCAGAGTTTGTCTCCCAGTTGATGTCAGGGTAGTTAAAGTCCCCCATTACTATTGTGATGTGCTTCCTACATATCTTAGTTAGCTGACTAGCAAAAAGTTCATCTATTTCCTCTGTTTGGTTGGGTGGCCTGTAGTATATATCTATGGCAATGTCATTTCCCTCCCCCTTTTATATTGACCCAAATGCATTCAAGACAGTTTTCATCATTGTTGTGCTCTATTTCTGTAGAGATGTAGTTATTTCTTACATATAGAGCAACTCCGCCTCCTCTTTTATTTGGTCTGTTTCTTTTAAATAATTTAAATCCCTCTAGCTGTGTGTTCTATTTGTGGGTTTCATCCCACCATGTTTCCGTATGTTGCAACATGTATATTTATATTCCATATGTTGCAACATGTTTATTTATGTATATTTATAAGAATAATGACATTAGATGGGACCAATAAGCTATCAATTTTGACCCAACTTTTAATGGCAATGATTTTCATCATTTTCAAAAATGGCAAAAAGGGGTTGGAGATGTAGGATACAGTAATTTGCATTGGAAAGGCAAATGAAGTAAAAAATAATTTGCCAGACATTTATTTAGTTTTTTGTCTTTTTGTTTTATATGCCACCCATCTCACTATCCAAAATGACTCAGAGCAATATATATGTGGATAAGGGCTGCTTATCCAGCCAGTGAACTGAATTTAAAAAAAATCCAGTTTCCCAGCTTATCTCAATGCAATACAGACCTGCTGTCTTAGTCAGGATTTCATATTTGTTTTTACTTGCTTCAATATTGTTAAGAAGAGTTTGGAAGTAAGCCAGAGGCTGTCACCTTGAATGTGTGTGCCTGAATGTGATAAGCACAATTAGGGCTGAACAGGTTTATTCAGAACAACTCATCATTGTTGTTTCTGTTTCTGTTTCTACATTTTGTTACTAATGTTAATAAGTTTCTTTTCCCAAACCAACATGTATGCTTGAGAGATAGTGAGAAATTACATGGTGCAGATCTTAGCACATCCAGCCCTGATATTGCATGGGTAAAATCACCTGTTCTTGCAATTGTCACTGCCACCAGGGAAGTCCATTAGAAAGTGGATAGAGAAGCTATGAATTTTCAAATATTGCTAAATTATAGTTTCTGGCATCTTTGTTAGGTGATGTTGCTAGAAAGTGAAATTCAGCCAGAGTTTCTCAGTCCAAATCTAGTCCTTCCAATGCCATCAACCTCTTCTCAGTTAAGCCCCAGGCCAGCTATGCTATGCTATGCTATGCTATGCTATGCTATGCTATGCTATGCTATGCTATGCTATGCTATGCTATGCTATGCTATGCTATGCTAGGATAGGATAGGATAGGATAGGATAGGATAGGATAGGATAGGATAGGATAGGATAGGATAGGATAGGATAGGATAGGATAGGATAGGATAGGATAGGATAGGACAATGGGATGGGATGGGATGGGATGGGGTGGGGTGGGGTGGGATGGAAAAATAGGTAAAGCCATTGTTTGTACACTATAGAAAAAGAGACATGTTAGCTTATGGTAGCAAAAAAATAAAAAGTCTGGTACCACCTTTTCCAATTAATAAATTTTAGTGAAAGCCATAAGCTTGTGCCTTTTATTAAAATTTGTTGGTTGGTAAAGGTGCTACCAGACTCCTTCCAATTGATATGGATGACAGATATAATAAAAGTCTTTGCCAGGGATACATAACTTGCATGTCAACACCATTATTTTTAAGATTTTGGATTTAGCTTCTAGAACTCTTCCCAAATTGCCAATTTTGGAAATTGCAGTTTTTTAATGTGATAGATGAACAAAAGAAAGTATTATATGTTTGGAGAACAATTGATTGAATAAAATCAAAGCACCTTTGTCCCAGTCAAAGTTGTGTTTTGGAATTCAATTCTTGCTCTCTCCCCAAATTTTGTAATCCAGGGCTATGTTATAAATTAATCCTATAATGTATTCAAAAGCACAATCCTTTCCCTAATTATACTGAAACGAGCCCCATTTCATTCAGTGAGGTTCACTTGAAACTTATGTGGTTAACACACTTTAAGCACTCTAGTATGTTATATGAATGCTAAGTATTTATCAATTACAATAGCTAGAACAAGAGTTTTTCAAGTGGATGAATTCCATTTATAAATGTACATATTTTGCAATCTCCTCTCTGCTCAGTGAATATATTATGAAATATATATTATGTTCCATGTTTTTAATTTGTACACTCTACAGAGGACCTAAGAAGCTCAGCAGTGTATAAATATGATTAACCAATCAACTAAACAAAAGGAAATAATATATGACTTAATCAAACCTAGTTACAAAACAGATAAGCATTCATATACCAAGATAAGAAAGTATCATAACAGATTAGTATAAGTTTAACTTGTTATGTAAAAGAAAAAAGAAGAGAGTTTATGAAACTTGTTGAGAATGTCTATGGAGGTTCTCATTCATCCAGGTCATGGCTGTCCCAAAGGTGCGTTTATTTTAAAGGTAACTGGACTTTTTTTTTTTTAAAGATGTTCCACTTCTCATCCAAAAAGCTTGTTCAGTTCTAACTAACTGCTGGAGAATGGAAGGGATTTATGCTCAGGCTGATTGCAGATAGTATAAATCCCTTCCATTCCTCACCTGTTAGTTAGCACTGAAGAAGCTTTTTGGATGAGAAGTGAAACATCTTAAAACAAAAATCAGAAAGCCCAGTTTCCTCTAAAATAAAAGCACCTTTGGGATAACTGCTTGAAAAGGATTTTATTTTACACAGTATTCCAATCATGGAAGCAGAAAAAAAACCTTCCAGGGCGACTTCCGGTTTGCCATCGCGGCCGCTGTGGCCGCTGGAAGGCAAGCTCCGTTTTCCGCGTTCAGTTTCGCTTCACTGGGGGACCCTGGAAAGGGTCAAAAGTCGCCCTGTAGGGGCAACGAGTAAGGAGGGGACCCCCGCTTGATCGCGGGAGGGTGGCAGCCCTTCCACTTGATCTGGGGCAGCCCTCCAAACCGGCGGAGGAAAGACCAGCCATAGTAATATGGCCTGTCACTAGGCTGCAGACAGCCAAAGTCAAACGTACCACCAAGCGCTTCAAAAGCAACACGGACGAATCTGGGTAAGATCCGATCTTCTCTTTATCCTAAGTACTTTCTTTTCCTATAAAAGCTGCCTGAAGTATCTTTCCCCCTGTGAAGAGAGAGGGAAGGGAATTTCTATCCCACCCTCTAAGAATAGCGGCGACTGACTACCCAGGGGAATTAAAGCACTAAAAGAACAACTTTAATCAAATATTAAAAAAGAGGACTCAATTGACCAACAAATACAGTTAATGGAAAATCCAGAAAAGGAAGTGAGAACACTGAAAATGGAAAAGACTTTCTATATAAATCAGAAGAAATTTGAGAAAGAAGAACAGATTGAATGGAAGATAAACATATCAGGGCAATCATGGGGAATTGGAATAATAGGGAGACAACTTAATGAATACAAATGGGCTAATCCTTCCAAAAAATGGCAATGAAATGGTCTCCTTTATTTCAAATAACATATATAATAATAGAGGGAGATCTATTTGACAATCTAAAAGCACTGATATGGAAGCCTAGTTGGGAAAGGAAGAAAGCCAGAATAAGGCTGGAGAAAATTGGAGTTTTGATTTATTAGAGGGGATTTCATATTATTAATGACAGGGCTAAAGGGAGAAGTTGGGATAAGGGAAATTCTGCTCATTAGATTTAAAATATTTGGAAATTAGTTGAAAATAAGGATTTTATCTGTTTAATATTTAAAAATTAGACCTAAAAGAAAAAAATAATAATTATTATGAATATGTTTGATTTATTGATTAATCCAGGTAATATATATAATGGTTTTGATTTATTAAAGGGGATATTGTATGATTAAGTAGATGATTTAATATGGTGGGAAATAGATAACTTTTAGGAAATAGAACAAGATTATATTCAAATAGATAACATGTGTATTTTGGATATTAGATTCTGTTATGAATTGAGATAAGGGAAATCTTGGTTACCTAAAGCCTGAAAATTATAAATATCAAAGGTTGAATTGGAATATTGATGGGAAACTAAAAATTGGAAAAAAATTAATAACAGGATATGGATTGTTTATGAAGATTGAATGTAAAAAATAATTAAGATACATATAAGCTAAAAATTTATTGATAAATGTAATAATGATGTTTTTATTGAGTTGATATAATAAGAACTGTATTAGCTGAAATACGAGACAGTAAATGTTAAGGGAAAAAGAGAGGAAATATTTAATTTTGTAACTTGAGATTTGTACTAAAGATTTTGTTATCGAACTATTGATTAACCCAGCCACCACGTTGCTTTTTAAATACTTAAATGGAAAATTGGAAAATTAATAAAACATTATATATAAAAAAAAAACTTCCAGGGCCACAAATGATGAATTCAGATATTGAGCGAGTTCATACAGGAGACAGGAGGTTGCTCAAAAGATTTCTTTCTTTCTCTCTCTCTCTCTCTCTCTTTTTTTTAAGCATTACATTTCTCACATCCTCTTTTCATTATCACCTAAATGCCAAACACCGATAGGTCCAAGCAAAAGTTCATGTAGAGTCAGATGTATTTTTTAAAAAATCCACTAACCTTTTGTTCTGGCTATCCCTTCCCTGCAATTTGAAGGTCATATTTTCCAACTAAGCCCCGTGCTCTTCTTTTCATGTTTATATTTGTACTACACATTGATTCTGTAAAAACCAACCCAGAAATCTCTAGAGAGCACACATCTTGTGAGTTACGCAGTCTTTGCAGCTTGTGCTAACTGTGAAGCCAGAAACAAAAAAGGCTTGTCTCCTGGGAGAGTGCTGTGGAGGTTGATTGTGGTACTGGTGATATGCCAAAAAGCAAAGCTGTCATGTCCTATGTGCCACTCCTGAAAACAAAGAGAATGGTTGCAAGAAGAAAGATTTGAGAGGGGAAGAGGTGTTGTGGGGAAAAATCCATTAAAATACATCTGCACCCACAAATGAAAGAATGATTTGCCATTTGGTGTAATGGAAGAGAGATATTCACCTACCAGGAATGGTGTATTACAACTAAATTACAAGTAATACCTTAAATTACGAGTAAAGGTCCAGCAGAAAACTTGTCAAAGGTGAAACACAAACTATTTTTGATAATTACATTGTGAGCATCTCCTCCACATTAAGTTGTTCAGCTGAAATCTATCAGAAATTCTTAGTGTGCCATAGAGAATATTGTACATACAGTACATAGAGCGGTAGCTTCTGATTTGTGATTGCACTCAAATTAGGATATGGTTTTCATGGAGTTTATTGTTTTATTATTGGATATGAAGAATCAAGTTCAGCTAAGCCCACAAAACTATGGCTGTAGCAACTGGGCTTGGGAATAAGGCTTTAGATATGTCTACATCAGGGGTCTCCAAACTTGGCAACTTTAAGACTTATGAATTCTGGGAGTTGAAGTCCACAGATCTTAAAGTTGCCAAGTTAGGAGACCCTGGCCTACATAAATATATGCTACCATATGCTGCAGTTATGCTTGACAAAAAAAAAAAGTTTTGGCAGAGACTTCAAAATCAAATTATTTAGACTATTATACTTCTTTGCTGGAAGCAGATAATATAATATAATAAGATAAGATAAGATAATAATATAATGACATGATAGCAGTATTCCAATATCTCAGGGGTTGTCACAAAGAAGAGGGAGTCAAGCTATTCTCCAAATCAAGGAGAGAAGCAACCTAGAACTAAGGAGAAACTTCCTGACAGTTAGAACAATTAACCAGTGGAACAACCTGCCTCCAGAAGCGGTGAATGCTCCAACACTGGAAGTTTTTAAGAACAGACTGGACAGCCATTTGTCTGAAATGGTATAGGGTTTCCTGCCTGAGCAGGGGGTTGGACTAGATGACCTCCAAGGTCCCTTCCAACTAATCAGGACTTTATTATTATTATTATTATTATTATTATTATTATTATTATTATTATTATTATTATTATTATTAATGTTGCTTCTCTCTTTGGTTAGTTTCCATCCGTTGCTTCTTGTCCTGCCTTCAGGTGCTTTGGAAAATAGCTTGACTCCCTCTTTTTTGTGGCAGCCCCTGAGATATTGGAACACTGCTATCATGTCACCCCTCATCCTTCTCTTCATTAGACTAGACATTGCCAATTCCAGCAACCGTTCCTTATATGTTTTAGCCTCCAGTCCCCTGATCATCTTTGTTGCTCTTCTCTGTACTCTTTCTAGAGTCTCAACATCTTTTTTACATTGTGGTGACCAAAACTGGATGCAGTATTCCAAGTGTGGCCTTACCAAGGCATGTAAAGTAGTATTAAGACTTCATGTGATCTTGATTCTATCCCTCTGTTAATGCAGCCTAACACTGTGTTGGCTTTTTTGGCAGCTGCAGCACACTGTTGGCTCATATCTAAGTGATTGTCCACTAGGACTCCGAGATCCCTCTCACAGTTGCTACTATTGAGCAAGGTACCACCTATACTATACCTGTACATTTGGTTTTTCTTGCCTAAATGTAGAACTTTACTTTTTTCACCACTGAATTTCATTTTGTTAGATAGCATCAAGTTTGTCAAGATCCTTCTGTATCTTAAGCCTATCTTAATACATTAAAGTCCTATTAAATATTATGTATGCCATTAAATAATATGTATTGAATAAAATTCTCCCCTTATACATTTTAAAGCTCTTTTGGTAGTATTAGGAGGTAACAAGTTGTTGACATTTAAATTTTTAGCTCTTAGAAGTCTTTACCTCTCAAGGGAAAGCCCATAATACATTACTTTTTAAATGTTGGTATGAGCCTCAGGGCAACATATCCAGCCAAGGATGAAATAATTTCATTTCTATACTGTTTTCATTCTTCTGCACATTCAGGGCCAAACTCTGGAATCAGCTGTACTGATTTCACTGTGAATTATTCATCCCAATGAAATTGGTGTAGGCAATCCCCATTATAACTTATGATGTTACAAGCATTAATGGGGATAGCATCAAGATCACATGAGTACCATTTTATAAGGCCTTGGTAAGACCACATTTGGCATACTGCATCCAGGTTTGATCACCACAATATAAAAAAGATGTTGAGAGTTCTATTAGATTCTGCAATACTTATATTTAGGTTTGCAGTTTGAGACAGTCCAATTTTCTAGGACAACTTTAGGACTGAGGGACATGACTCCTGGGGGTCAGGGAGCCAGGTTTGGATACTAAAAGTATTCTCAATAACCTTTGCAATTAGAAAGTTGCATAGTAAAAGGGAGGAAGAATGCAATGAAAAGCAGAAAAAAGAAGGGAGAAAGGCTTTTCTTGGCTAAAACCATAACTCTAGGACAGTGATGATGAACATTTTAGAGACCAAGTGCCCCAAAACCGCTCCCCCCTGCTCCGCCTCCCACCCTGCCTCCTCTGCCCCCGCTCACCCCCTGCCCCGCCCGCCCACACAGGGCCACACACTGCTTCCATGGCCCGCCGCAGCAGATCGCCCAGGCATCCCTGCAGCGCCATGGCAGCCACGCCCTCCGCCCATACCCCGCAGCATCATCTGCACGCTATGGGGTGTGAGAGCGGAGTCTTGTCCCTGCTGCCCAGCTATGTCCTTGGCTGTGCTGCTCCGTGCGGGCCGTGCCCGGGGGCAACTCTCCTCCAGGGGGGCTGCTGGTGAGGAGGGGGCCATGGGGGGAGGCGGGGCTGGGACAACGGTGCATGTGCCCACAGAGAGGGCTCCGAGTGCCACCTCTGGCATGCGTGCCATAGGTTCGCCACCACTGCTCTAGGATATTAAAACTTCTGCTGTTTGGGGGGTGACCATCTGAGGAAAGTGCCAATAGATTGGTGCTCTCACTGCTTTTTGTTCATTTGCTTTTTCTGTGCAGTGAACGCAAGGACAGGATTTTCATGGATTTAAGTGGGTACTGCTGTGAAGTTTTAGGAAACTAATCAGACAACCTGTGCTCCATTGGATCATTGTTTCAGAGATATTTTCTTACCTAAATAGAAAAACAGAGTAGCAAAAAAACTCAGAGGCGTCCAATTTCCTGCCAGCTTCCCTATTAAGTTTCCTTCTGAAATGCTGGCTAGAGCATTGGAATTTTTCCTTCCTATCTTCAGCCGCTTTCCTTCCTTCCTTCCTTCCTTCCTTCCTTCCTTCCTTCCTTCCTTCCTTCCTTCCTTCCTTCCTTCCTTCTTTCCTTCCTTCCTTCCTTCCTTCCTTCCTCGTTCCCCTTCTCCCTTCTGTTCTCTGGCTGAAGGATTCTGAGAGTTGAAATCCACACATCTTCAAGTTGCCAAGAAATTTCATTTTGATGTATGCCGATTGGTGTACATTCAAAGTGACAATAAAGTTGTTGTTGTTGTTGTAATCTTCAAGGCCTTACATTATATTTTAAAAAAAAATCTACATGATCTTCGCAGTCCCTGACCAGTATGCAAAGAAAGTTAAGGAAAGTAGACCACTTAAAAGATGATTGCCTCAGTTCAATAATTTCAGGGGGGAAAGATATATTTGATTTGTTGGTAAAAAATGTTGAGGTCTTTCAATTTTTCTCAGGGCTCTGACATTTTTTGAACAAGATTTGCTTACCTAGATTATGATAATAGAGGTGAGAGTGGAGTGCTATTATGATAGTTTGGATATTATTCATAACTTTGCCTTTCAGAGTTTGACAATTCAGTTTCAGAACGAATTCTGGTTCATAAGAATTACATTTTAAAAACCAGTTACAAAAAAGCATAGAAGAAAGGAGGAATTGTTGAAATAACAACCTTGCCACTTCTCTTCATAAAGTATGTTTAATAACCTAGTGTAGCAGAATTGTAAAGAATTCCAAGATTCAAACTGTACGAACTTTAAACCTGAAATCTATTTGTAAAACTACAATAACTGATTATCTAAACAAAACACTATAAGGGAGAATGTGTCTAGAACATTTTTAAAGAATAGGTAATACCATCCTATGACATGCCAATACAATTGATTCATTGGTAGAGTGCTCTAATTATGTTCTAGGGAACACTTACCTCTATCAAAAGTTTTTCAATGAGTTCCCATAAAATCAGTTAATAATAATAAATAAAAGTTATTAAAATGGTAGAAAGGCTTTATATATACTTATCATCTTTGGAATCATACAACTGTTGGTATAAACTCACACACGCACACACATGCACACACACACAAAGTTGTCCTACTGCCTGTCACTTTATGCAGGTGAGAATGAGGACCAATAATGTCATCAGGAATCCTAAAATAAATCCATCATTATCTGAAATACAGCTCTCTCCGTTTTTGCTACATTGAGACCAAAGTTCTTTGCTTCTTCTCTCCTAGATAGTCTATATCATGAATGACATTTCCGTTCTATCAGAAGAAAACCGCAAATATCACAGATTCTTCCATTGTTTACAAACAATGCCTGGGCTCATCAGGTTGTTGCAGTGTAAAATACCTATGCACACTTTCAATTGCCTAATAGCCTTTCTAACTATAGCTGTTATTAGTTTGTATTTAGTTTCAGCCATGCATTTTTCTTTCTTTCTTTCTTTCTTTCTTTCTTTCTTTCTTTCTTTCTTTCTTTCTTTCTTTCTTTCTTTCTTTCTTTCTTTCTTTCTTTCTTTCTTTCTTTCTTTCTTTCTTTCTTTCTTTCTTTCTTTCTTTCTTTCTTTCTTTCTTTTTATTCAATAATTCTATTTGGTCAGCCATGTAATTTTCATAAGTTTAGCATGATGGATAACTGATTCAAGTCATACACTATGAGCAATGATGATGATGATATTTATACTAAAGTGACTACAATCAGTCAAAGTAACCCCTTAGTTGTCTCAAGAGAATCAGAGTTGCTGCTTCAATTAAAAGGAAATATATCTTCAATGGATTTCTACTGAAAGAACAGAATCCAGAGTTCCGCACATGCTGGCTTCAAAAAGGTACATTAGCATAATGGTTGAGATAGAAAATTGAACAAGTGTCCAGCAGAACATTGCACCATTTGGCCAATCAGAATACCTGAAATACGTCTGAACAAGGAGTGGAACAAAAGAGGAACATATTCAAATTCCACCACAATCTATGCTATGTTAATTTTGTTGGCATCAATGGGTAGCCTTCATATAATGATGCATGTAAGAGATCATTTAAGAGATCAATGACCTGATGTGACCTACCCATCACAAGACCCATCACAGGACCCCCACCTGTCGTGACCTACCCATCACAAAATCTACTGACCACACGAAGCCCTTATAAGCAGAACACTGACATTGACATCCCCTAAATTTCGCTGAAGATGTTATCTAGCCTGGTAACAAAATGTTCGGAAACCAACCCACAAGCTTAGAGAACAAACCTCCACCCTGTAGCCGAGCTACAGATATTTGCCACTATCATAGATCATTTAAGGCTCATGAGACTTCTTTCCCCAAACATCTTGTCTCTATAGCATAGTTTCTTCTTATATCACAAAAGCAACATGGTTATAGTACTTTGCTACGCAAGCTTAGCCCATCAACTTTAGGCTATCATTTCCAGGACAAGATTTATGTCTTCCTTATGGTCTAAGCTTGTTACCTCTGAGGAGGAGGCATCATTCTGGGTCTGTTCCCCTGTTGCAAAAGTAGCATGAACAGAAGAAAACATCACAAGCAGCCACAGAAGAATATTAAGTGAAACAGACAATTTTAATTTGGCCCTGATTAAAAACCAGCACACAGTGGCATTTTTCTCTTGTAAGAGTTGGTAAAATAGCCAGCCATTAAGACTAAAAAACAGAAATAGGCTAAATTAATGTGTCTGAGAAAGGTTAGAGCAGGAAGAGCATCTGATGACTTGGTACATTAGACAGATGCAAACGAAGCAAGAAAAAGACCAGGCTCAGCTCTGCAAAGTTCATAGTCTCTTAAGTCATATCTGAGGCAAGATGGTTCAGGCAAATAAAATCCTCTGTTCATAGATCCTAGATCATTTTTTCACCCAAATGAAGCTCTATGTGTTTTAAACCGCAAATCATATAACCAAGATTTTGTTTGAAAGAACAAGACAAGTACACTTAATCTTACACCCTACAAAGGACAAGGTCAACGTCCGTTTTCCAAACCTCTAAGCAAACAACAATAAGGAACCAAAACATGTATGCTGTCTCACTCACCTCTCGCCACCAGAGTACTTTCTGTAGCTGAAACCTACACTGGAGGATGAAGACAATAAAGGAACAAGCTGATTTCATTGTTAATTAACAACTAGTAGAAAAATGTCCAATCCTGTGTGAGAAATACTTTATGTTGCCTTTCCTAAACCAAGGCAGCATATGATTTGATTCTAAGATTCAGACTCTGCAAATAACTCCCTGCCCTTCCTATTGAGGGACACTTGTTATTGGTGATTAAATTATATGAAAACAATGTTATGGAGGTTCATGCACTTGTCACCTATAATCTGTGCTAACAATGGGATGAAACAGAGTTGTGTTCTGCACTCCTTTTTCAAGTCACTGGGTCAAGTACTGAGCAGACACTGGCTTCACCTGGCTGTAACTATTCCTGCACAGTTTTTATTAATAATTACAGATATTTGTATTTTATTGTTGTGCTTTCTGGCTGTAATAAAGATTTTGATTTGATTTGATATAGTTATTCAAGTTTGGTATAATTATTCAAGTTTTACCAATCTCTTATTTAAATTGCGGGAAATCATCGTATTGGGTCTTCCCTTGAAAGCAATTTGGAAGTTGCAGCTACAGTACTGCAGAATGTGGTAGAGAGGCTGTTATCTGGAATTCACTCCAACACTCAAATATCAGGGTTTGAAATGGAAAGCCTTAACATTTTCAAATGTTGATACTTAAAGGAACACAATGTTAATGCTAAGAGTTCAGTGTCCCATGCATGGAAAAGCAGAAGACAGTTTTGGAATGCTGCTTCCCAGAGGCCAGACTGGTATCAACATTATCTAGTGTTCAGCACCATATGATTGCCCAGAAATCTTCTTCTTCTTTTTTAAATCATCTAGTACAGGGGTTGGCAACCTTAAACACTCAAAGAGCCACTTGGACCCGTTTCCCAGAGAAAAGAAAACACTGGGAGCCGCAAAATCTGTGCACGCGTGTGCACGGGAGGGGGGGAGCTTCATTAAAGAGTTTAATTAAAAAGAAATAGAGGCTGCTGTGCATGAGTTCTCTCTCTCTCTCTCTCTCTCTCTCTCTCTCTCTCTCTCTCTCTCTCTCTCTCTCTCTCTCCTTCCCTCTCTCTCTCTCTCCCCCTCTCTCTCTCCCTCTCTCCGATCTTCTGCTCACCTGGCAAGCTGGCTTCGCGCTGTTCTCTGACAAGCTGACACACATTCTTATTGGGCTGGCTCTCTCCTGCCCTTGGTCTGCCAGTCCTCTTCCCCCACTAAGTAAGTAAAAGTGTGTGTTTGTGTGTGTGTGTGTGAGAGAGAGAGAGAGAGAGAGAGAGCGAGCGAGCGAGAGAGCTGCTGCTTTCTGCTTTCTGCTGCTTCCTGCTTCCTGCGGAGACGCAGTAAAGGCAGTAGCCCCGCCCAATAAGCTTGTCAGCTTGTCGGAGAACAGTGTGAGGCCACTCTCTTTTTTACACACACACACACAGAGAGAGAGAGAGAGAGAGAGAGAGAGAGAGAGAGAGAGAGAGAGAGAGAGAGAGAGAGAGAGAGAGAGAGAGAGAGAGCGCAAGTGCCTCTCTCTGTCTCTCTCTCTCTCTCTCTCTGCAAATGGCAGAGGAGGCTGGGAGCCGCAGGAGAAGGCTCAAAGAGCCACATGCGGCTCCAGAGCCACGGGTTGCCGACCCATGGTCTAGTTCAAATACAACCACTTTCAAGAGTTATCTGGTGGATATCTCAGGAAGGGTTCAGAAAAGCTAACTTTATTTGTATACAGAAGTAGCTTATGCCAAGACAGAGATTCTTTCTTGGTATCAGCCAATGTTCTTTGTGACAGGGATACACAATATCCACAATAGGTTTCATTATAGACTATCAGTGGGAGGATAATCTGGTCTTCTCCACACAGTTTGCTGTGAATTTAACTTTGTTTCCTGATCAATTGCTACAACTAGCTACTTTTATATCCAGGAAGACATACTCAATTCAGAGTCAGTCTGAATGAAATAGGAATAAATGAAATGAATGAAATTTCATTAACTCATCAAATCACACCTTTGAATTAAATCTTCAAAATGAATAATTGAATTCAGGTCAAATCTGGTTCTGATTCAGAGATTTGACATAGACATAAACATTTTTTTTTCAAATCAAGCTGAAAGCTTGAAATCAAATTGACCTTGCAGTCATTCAAATTGCAAAACCAAATTTCATCAAATCATAGATTCATACTGGATCAGAAGAGAAGGACTGGGGTGACATGATAGCAGTCTTCCAATGTTTGAGAGGCTGTCACAAAGAGGAGGGGGACAACTATTCTCAAAAGTGCCTGAAGGCAGGACAAGAAGCAATGGATGGGAAACTAATCAAGGAGAGAACCAACCTAGAACTAAGGAGAAATTTCCTGACAGTAAGAACAATTAATAAGTGGGATAGTTTGCTTCCTGGGATTGTGGGTGCTCCATTACTGGATGTTTTCAAAAATAAACTGGACATTTGACTGGGGTGGTATAAGGCTCCTGCTGTGTGCAGAGGGATTGACTAGAAGACATCCAAGGTCCCTTCCAGTCCTATGATTCTATTTGGAACTGACTAGGGCATAGTTACAGCTACAGCAATGTTCATGACAACCATGATTAGACCAAATCCATTGTTATCCATGCTTATCAATTCTGATTAGTGCTAACATTGATGGAAAATATAACATTTGTACAATATAAAGGAAAGGGAGATGGAGAAGACAACAGGAAAAAGCTACTCTAGATGCTTCTAATGTTCTCATGAATTAGAGAAGGAAGTACCATTTGGGGCCAAAATCCAGTGTGAATTTGTGATTTGTTGAAATTTGGTTTTGCAATTTGAATTTGATTTTATTATGTCTTCCTGGGTATAAACATAGCTCCTGATCCCTGCTAGATGCTTTGGCATGCTATATCTGCAAAGGGCAATAGTTTTCCTTTCAAAGCAATCATTCACTCCTAGGCGTAATCTTTGGGCTCATAGAAATCAAACTCTTTTAAAAATCCCTTTCCAATTGTTAGATGACAATATATTTTTAACCATTTTGATTATCTTTTGTTTATAGCAGATTAAGTTCATATCCCAAAGGTGCTTTTTCAGAAAGCAACTGGACTTCCTTGTTTTTCTTTGAAGACATTTCACTTCTCATCCAAGAAGCTTCTTCAGCTCTGACTGGATGGTGGGGAACGAAAGGATTTATACTCCTTGCAGACAGCTGGTCATTTGCATTATTTTAGAGAGTCATTGAGGCCACCTGGAGGTTTATCTGTGTCATCAGGGTAGTGCAAATGGGTGTGGAGCCTTCTTGGAACTGCTGAAAGGACTGTGTTGTAGACTGGAGATAGATGATGTCATATCCCTTCCCCTTATGTTGAGAGAGGGCTGTGGACTTTGCTGTCCTTGAAAGAGTGGACTTTGTCTTGTAAATGCAGATGGACTGCAAGAACGTCCAGTTGCCTCATGAAAAAGCACCTTTGGAATAACTACCAATATGACCTGGATGACTGAGAATATCTATAGACAGATTAGGTTCATAGTTTTTGCTAATTTTCTCATTCTACTAGGGGCTTTTATTTTAATGAGAGCCATTTTAGGGAAGTGGTTAAGATATGTGACTTGAAACCAGGAGACTGTGAATTCTAGTCCTGCCCTAGGCATAAAGTCAGCTTGAGGACCTTGGGCCAGTCATTCTCTCTCAGCCCTAGGAAGAAGGCAGTGGCAAACCACTTCCAAACTTTTGCCAAGCAAAAAAACATGGACTTGCATAGGCAATTGCCATAAGTCAAATGACTCAAGAGTATAAACATCCAATAATAATAATAATAATAATAATAATAATAATAATAATAATAATAATAATAATAATAATAATAATAATAATAATAATAATAATAATAATAATAATAATAATAATAATAATAATAATAATAAAGTCCTGATTAGGCTGGGCTGGAAGAATTGCGTGCTTTGAAAACTTTAGAAGAATAAGGGACAGAAAAGTAATCTCTTACAGCTATTTTCTAAGAACACAGTATTCTGAAGGCACTAATTATGCACAGGAATTAGTGCTAAGCCACCTTGAACAACAGTTGGCTTAGAGCTCTTTCACACCTTCCTCAGAAAGAGACTTCAGCTGCAAACCACAGCCACAAATACACACAAACTTGCTATTCTCTGTCCTAATTCACTTGGTAAAAGGGATAATTTCTTTGGTTCTGCCTTCAGGACATAAGCAGCTGTAAAAGAAAATACCAAACAGAAACACCAAAATGCATGATGCTTAGCAATCCACACATTAATCATGGAGATTTTTCTTGCCGTTTTAAAAACACGGAAGAATTTGAAAACAATAACAGGGGCAGGAAAAGAGAGAGCAACAAAATAAAGCTAGTAAAAAAGGAAACAAGGATTGACTATTTTGTCATTCTTTTCACAGTTCAATTGATGCTTGTTAATCATAGAAATTAAGGTTCTATTAATTTGTTCCCTAGGCAAGCAAAGTCTAAAATATGAAACAGCTGTTCCCTTTGAAAAAGTACTTTACATAGTAAATATCCTACAGGCAGTCCACAGAGCAATGGTGTAAAAAGCCTAGAAGAACCTGAATATGTTCTTTACCTTAAGAGAGAGAATGAGAAAATCTTGCATCCCTTTATAGAAACTAAAATGTTCATGTGCTAAGAAAAACTATATATTTGAAACCTTTATGTGCTGCATTTATTAGATTTGAATTTAATACTTCCTAACTCATTTATCTCTCCTCTATGTTGGCACACAAGTTGGGCAGTCCTCCCCCTCTATCTCTTAGTCCATCCTTGTTGGTCAATATTCCTAATTTAAGTTCCTAATGTACACAGACACAAAGTCACAGACACACCCAACCACAAGCAGCCTCTTTGCACAATGTGTTTTTGCTTGTGTCCTCTCCATTCAATACCTAAGGTCACGACCTCTGTCTGAAAGAGGAGATGCCTGGGTTTGTGAGGTATGGAGCATTTTCATGTAACGCTATACCAAAACCTGCTTTCTCACTTCCCCAAAGTTTTCTTCCTTTTTTTCTACTTGCTACTTATAGTGGTTTACAATTTCTTTGGAAGTTGGAAAAGAAATGTTGCCTCTCCATCCCTTTTTTCCTGATCTGAAAAAGTCCTGTGGAGTAGAGTTCCATCATACCTTAATTGAAGATGGAGACAATCTACTGTTGGTGAGATCATTGATTCGTGACCAAGGACACTTGGCCACAGAATTATGGAATTGGAAGGTCCCTCGGAGGACACCTGGTCCAACCTCCTTCTCAGTGCAGGATAACATTTCTGACAAATCATCATCAAGCTTCTGATGGAAAACCTCCAGTGCAGGAAAACTCATCACTGAATAGGGCAGCTGTTCTATGGTGAGAAGGTTCTTCTGCACAGCTAGCCTGAACCATAAGACCAACCTGTTTCTGGTTCTGCTCTCTGGGGCAAAAGAGAATAAACCCATTCCTTCTTCTTTATGACAACCTTTCACATCTTTGATGTCTATTACCATATCATATCTCAGTTGTCTTTTTTGTAGACTAAAGTTACCTAGATCCTTTAAGGGCTTGGTTTCTAAAACTTTATCTGTCTTGGTAGCCTGCTCTGAACTCACTCCAACTTGTGACAATATTTTTTTAACAGTGGCGCCCCGATTTTTTTGTATTAGTATGAATTGGATATGACCAGAGCAGAATAGAGTGGACAAATTACTTCTTGTAATCTGGATTCTATGATAATGCATCCCAAGATGTCATTTTCCATTTTAGCCACATCATATTTCTATGTCATGTTTATCTTGTGGTCAACTACTGAAAGTCTTTAGAGTCCTTTCACATTTGCTACTGGCAAGCCAGGTCTTCCTTTGTACTTACCTTTGTATTTCTCTTACTCAGATGCAGAATATATTCCATTTCCCCTTGCTTAATTCCATTCTGTTCATTTCAGTTCAAGACTCAACCCTTTATATAGCTTGTTTTTCACCTTAGCCACCTAGATTTTTTCAGATTCCTCAAGTCCCCCGTTGATAAAATGTTGAAATCACAAGACGCACAACAGAATCCTTTGCCATACTGTTTGATACTTCTCTCCAAGCTGAAGTGGAATGATTAATGAACACTTTTTGAATGTGGTCATTCAGCCAACTGGTACATCTAATAGTAATATCATCTAGCTCATATTTTTTCCATGTTATTGAGGAATATGTCATGATTCGCTGTGTCAAAGACTTTGTCTACTATGACTATGGCATTCTCCTGATTTATTAAGCTAGTATTTTATTTTTTCAAAGAAGAACAAGTTTTCCAAAGCTTAACTAAGCACCTTCCTTGTTACATCAAATTGTAGGGGCAACTGCTCTTAAGGACCAATGCCAATGCAACAATAAATATGGGACTGGATATAAAAATAAGATAATAAAAGTATCTAGTTTCATAGGAAAATTATAGTTCTCACTGTCTCAGGCATACAAATTCACCTAGATCCTTTCTCATTTCTTATTATTGTAGACATTATTGTCTCTGTTGTTGTTGTTGTTATCATTCTTTTCTCGTCTTTTTTAGTGATTCTGGTCCTTCTGTTCATTAGACTATCCATGCCCAGTTCCTGCAACCGTTCTTCATATGTTTTAGCCTCCAGGCCCCTAATCAACTTTGTTGCTCTTCTCTGCACTCCTTCTACAGTCTCAACATCTTTTTTTATAGTGTGGTGACCAAAACCAGATGCAGTATTTCAGATATGGCCTTACTAAGGTTTTATAGAGCAGTACTAGTACCTCATGAGATCACAATAGATCTGTGTTTGGCATCACACAAGCCTCAGCTTATCCTGGCCTTAAATCTTTCTGACAGTTCATTATGGCTTTATTTTTGTTCTTTAGTTCCTTCTATAAAAAGACTAATACCTTTAGTTTGTTTCTGGAGACAACAGATATTTATTTTTTTTATTAAAAACTCCACTTTCCATTTGCGACACATATCCTTCTTTCTTTTCATTATTTAGAACTTTGCACCTATCTTTGGTTTCTCCCATATTTTTCTTCCTTTGGTGGGAAGTATTTGCAACTGTATCTTCAGTATTTCATTTGTAGGATTCCCCCTTCTTTCTTTTCTCTTTTAAGAAACCGTGGATCTGAGTCCACTTTTCCTCAGAATTCACCAAATTATGCCTTTCTAAAGTCCAGTATATAGGTGTAACACTTCTCAATTCTTCCTTTGGTTAACAAAAAATTAACAATAACATGTATTGGTAACCTCCTTCTTCAATTAATTCTTCCCTGTTGGTGAAGTTTAGGTTTATACCATGTAAGGTAGTTGCAGGAACACAATGCAATCCCATGAGAATTTCCCTGATTTGTACAATTTGGGAAAGGGTAATTTTGCAAAAAAAAGAAATGAAGGTAAAGTCAGGTTTATATAATGCTTTACCCCAAGGACATCCGCCTGCCTCTTCTCATTGCATTAACAGGTCAGTGGAACTGGCTGTTTTCCCTCAAAAATCTTATTGCTATTGGAATTCAATTATACCATTTCATTAGCTCCTGTGCTATTTTTATTTTTCTAATGGGATTATGTCTACAAGCTGTTGCTTTATTATCTGCATCTGCAGAGTTTTATTATGTCCTTATGTTTCCATTTTGATATGTTGATAGTTTGTCTTCTTATATTAACTGTGGTTAGCAACTTGGGCCGTTTAGTGAAGATAAAGCAGGATATAAATTGCATGCGTGGGACAGCCATTATTTATTTGGCTTTAGAAAGACAAGAAAAGTAGAATAATTATCTAAATTTTAGCAGATATTTCACCGGATTAAAGCATCATGGTTTAGTTGGCTGAATCTAATTGCCATAATGTAATGAAATTAGATCACCAGGAATAACAATTCAGACAACTAAAACAAAAAGAAATATAATTGGGATTCCCATGAGGACCCATGTGCCCAGATATGTCTATCAAGTGCCTTACCCATTTCGCTCCCTCCCTCTCTCTTTCTGAGTGCATGGGGGGCTGTCTTCTGCTCTGGATAATTTCCAGCCCCTTAAAAACAAAACAGAACAAAACTTTATTTGATCAGATCCAGGATAAAAATGATTCACTTACGTAAGAAACGTTCTGAGGGAATTAAGATGTGTCTTCTTTTTTCTTTATTAACATCATTGTAAACAAAAAACAAATGTAAGTAAGATGAAAAACTTTCAAGAGTATATTTCCTGGATTCCCTGAAAACTTTTTTTTTTTAATGTGAAAAGAACAATGTTCATTTTAAGAAGGGGAAGATAATAATAATAATAACAACAACAGCAACAATAATAATAATAATAATAATAATCCCCCAGTGAGGCACTATCTTAACCTGGTTGTGCGGCTTGTATACTCTGAGGAAGACGAGAGCTATGCCAGAGGTTCAACCATACTGGACTCATCAGAGGAGTCAGACAAAGAGTGTCTCTCCCATAAAAACTATGGTGAGACATAAATTTCAGAAAGCCATACTGGCTCGGATGTCACCCGGGTTAACAAGGTCCGTGCTAGATGTTGGAATTCCTGGATATCTGGTGAAAAATGGGCTACAGGATTCAGGACTGTTGGCTGAGCAACCAGGGCCACCAGTTGCACAACTACTGGAAGAAAAGGTGTTTACACGTCGCAAATACACAGTGATTGAAAACAAAGATAAATTCGCCATCAGTCAATTGCAAAAGGCGGCCTTACTAGGAACAGCTTCCATCCTGTGACGATATCTGTAATACCATCAATTCAAACATCCACATCTGCCTATCCCAGGTCCTAGGTAAGGACTCGATAGGTAGACAAATCCACTCTGAACATCTGGCTGACTGTGTGATTAACAATAACAATAACAATAACAACAACAACAACAACAACAACAACAACAACAACAACAACAACAACAACAACAACAACAATAATAATAATAATAATAATAATAATAATAATAATAATAATAATAATAATAATAATAATAATAATAATAATAATAATATATTGGAAGAGGTCTTAGAGGTCATCTAGTCCAACCCCCTGCTCAGGCAGGAAACCCTATACCATTTCAGACAAATGGCTGTCCAATCTCTTCTTAAAGTCTTCCAGTGTTGGAGCATTCACAGTTTCTGGAGGCAGGTTGTTCCACTGGTTAATTGTTCTAACTGTCAGGAAGTTTCTCCTTAGTTCTAGGTTGCTTCTCTCTTTGATTAGTTTCCATCCGTTGCTTCTTGTCCTGTCTTCAGGTGCTTTGGAGAATAGCTTGACTCCTTCTTCTTTGTGGCAGCCCCTGAGATATTGGAACATGCTACCATGTCCCCCCTCGTCCTTCTTTTCATTAAACTAGACATATCCAATTCTAGCAACCATTCTTTACATGTTTTAGCCTCCAGTCCTTCCTAGACATTTCATATGTAATTGATGGGAGTCATTCTTTCTTTCTTCTGCCAGACTCCTGAGAAATAAGAGAAAGAAAGAAAGAAAGAAAGAAGAAAGAAAGAAAGAAAGAAAGAAAGAAAGAAAGAAAGAAAGAAAGAAAGAAAGGAAGGAAGGAAGGAAGGAAGGAAGGAAGGAAGGAAGGAAGGAAGGAAGGAAGGAAGGAAGGAAGGAAGGAAGGAAGGAAGGAAGGAAGGAAGGAGGAAAAGGGTAGTAGGCAAATAGCAACCAATTTAAAACTAATCAATGCAGAAGAACTTTATAACCAAACAATGTTAAAGTAATGCAATACAAAGGTGGTGGGGGTGGGTGGGAGGAAGAGGTACCATATAACAAATTCACATGCATGTTGGTCTCCCCTAACCTCCTGGAGAAATAGTCAGGTCCTAAGGTCTTTTAGAAGGTCAACAGGGTCACAATTCTCCAAATCTTAGAGAAGTTGTTCCATAGAGCAGGTGCTGTGACAAAGAAGGCACACCTCCTTAATCCCACAAGATGTCACTTTTTAATAGATGGCAACTGAAGCATGTCCATGTTGTCAGATCTGATGGACTGGACAGAAGTCCTTAGATATCCAGTGAATAATCAGGCCTTATGCCATGCAGGGCTATAATGGTGATAATCAGCACTTTGACTTGCACCCAGAAGCATACTAGAAGCGAATGTAGGTTGAGCAACAGCAGTGTCACAAGAAAAACCTTGACATTCTGTACCAGCTGAAGCTACTGTGTTCTTCAAGGGGAGTCCCATGTAGAGCATTTTGTTGGGAACTGGCTAAGATATGCATGGCAGTAAACAGAGACTTCCAACCCAAGAATTGGCATAACTGGTGCACAACAAAAATTTGTGCAAAGGACCCTGGCTATGGCTGCCACTTGCTCTTTGAATAGAAGCCATGAATCTAGGAGGACCCTTAGATTGTGCTTCAACTCTGCCTGGGGGAGTGCTACCTTCTCAGGAGTTAGAGTTTAAAAAGTTCATGGAGCTCCCAAGCCCCTCTAGCCCTCCTATCAACATCAATTGAGGCCAACCTTGGAGGAAGGAGAACCACCCTAAAGCAGTGTCTCCCACTTTTTGCCCCCAAAGCCAGTCCAGAAAAGATAACATAGTCCCAATTTCACTTCCACCACAATTCCCGGAAGGCTTCCTTTTACTTCCCACCCAAGTTATAATCGTACTGTAAATGGGCAAGTTCCTATCATCAGTGTAGACATTTTGTGGCATGTTTTTAAATTTAAAATGTGCCCATCATCCCTAAAAGATTGAGACCTCTAACATATAAGATTTTCAAAAATAAATGGGAAATAATGGGAAAAATTATTCAGAGAACAGTCAGCTCCTAAAAGAAACAATTGATTGAAGGAGTTCCTGATAGTTCCCTATGTGTACAACCTTGAGGTTCATATCTGCACATCCCTATTTCTAAACATAGCCTAGAAATCTATCTATCTATCTATCTATCTATCTATCTATCTATCTATCTATCTATCTATCTATCTATCTATCTATCTATCTATCTATCTATCTATCTATCTATCTATCTATCTATCTATCTATCTATCTATCTATCTATCTATCTATCTATCTATCTATCTATCTATCTATCTATCTATCTATCTATCTACCTATCGTCTATTGTCTATCATCTATTTCTAGCCATCTAAAGTTTCCATTATTTATTTGTTAAATTATTTTTGGGTAATTCCATATGAGATAATTAAGTATTGCAAATGAAACTAGCTTCCTCAGAGCAGATTTAAAACTGAATTTTGCAATTGATATCATAGGTTTACATGTGCCTTGAATTTAATGGAACAGAATGTTTACCATCAATAACTGACTGCAATGTAGATGACAGATGATGGATGGATGGATGGATGGATGGATGGATGGATGGATGGATGGATGGATGGATGGATGGATGGATGGATAGATAGATAGATAGATAGATAGATAGATAGATAGATAGATAGATAGATAGATAGATAGATAGATAGATAGATAGATAGGTAGGTAGGTAGGTAGGTAGGTAGGTAGGTAGGTAGGTAGGTAGATATAGGTAGATGAGAATTCTACAGTACTTACTACGATTGTGCAGATTTTGCCATATTTAAACTGTTTAGATGTTTTTAAAAATCTATTGTCTCTCTCTAATGATTCAGTGATGTCATGCCAAAATGCTGATATTATCCAGATCTATTTTATGACATCTAGACGATATTACATAGCAATTTGTGCCTTGGACGCCTGTTGGTCTCTTTTTGTAGCAAATTTCCAATAAAAGCATTACTGTAAATCACCGGAATTCTAAAAAAAAAACAAACAAGCAGGACTACTTCCCTGGAAAAAAGATACAATGTTACCAGTGTGTTTTGTCAGAATATTACAATTGTGTAAATATTCTTTGAACTAGCATGCTTTAAAAAAGAAGGGGAAAAGAGGGAATACAGGTCAGCAAATACTTAGAATTGAATAGGATGAAGTGAGCAAAGACATTGTTTGAACAACAGATGAAAGTGAACATCTATGCATGATACAATTTAAAATTACGAACAAAAAGCTTAGTTTATTAACTTTTGTGCCTGGTCAATTGACCTTTAAAAGTTCCCCTGATATGACATAGTCATAACACAGAAAGAATTTGCATTGTCAAGGCTGCTTTTCTGTATAAAATAAGGGAGCTTCTAGGATAGGGGTTGGATGGGGATACAGGTATTAGATAAAATGATCTTTAAAGTGCATGCTTATAATGGCAATATATTTTACTCAAGTGTGCTCATTTTGTGTTTGACAAATGCAGTGGTCAATACTGTTGACATTATTAGAGCTCAGAATATGCACCTACAGAGAGAGAAAGATTAGAATTATTTGCTAACTTTAATTTATTGTCAGGCTCCCTGGCCGGACCTCACTAGAAGCTGCTTGACAAAAGCTGGGCTTGGCTTGATTTTCAGGAAGTGCTCAGACATACCATTTACCAGTTCTGATGTCAAGCTTCAATCCACAGGAACAATCAATAAAACTTCAGTAAGAAATTTTAACGCAAGAATTGAGGGATAAGGAGGTGAGTTTGTTAAATTAGAGCCTTTCGGAATATTTTGAATCTCTTTTTCCTGGGCTTTTTTCAGCCTGGATTGATACCTATTTATAGAGGGATGCTACAAACCCATCTCCCACTTGTTGGCTGTTTATGTCTAGAATTCCTCCTGTTTCTTTCAAGCTTCCTCAGAATCTTCTAGGACAGACATGTCAAACTCGTGACGTCACGTGATGTCACGCGACGTATCGGAGCTTTTTCTCCATTGCCGGCAATGGGGTGGGCGCGGTTTCCTGGTGATGCATCCGGCCCATGGGCTGGCAGTTTGACACCCCTGTTCTAGGACAAAGCAATATTAAAAGCTGACTTTCAAAGTTCCACTTACATTTCAGGACAGTGTGCAAACCTGTTGGCTCTTTTCCCCTCTATATTGTAATGAGTGATTATTGATCATATAATTCAGGGGTCCCCAATCCTCGGTCCGTCGACCGGTACCAGGCTGCGGCATGCCAGCAACCGGGCTGCACAAACAAGCAAAGCCCCATCTGTGGGATGCAGTCAGCACACAAAACCACACACTCTCCAGTCCGTGGAAAAACCTCTCTCCACGGAACCGGTCCCTGGTGCCCAAAAGGTTGGGGACCTCTGACATAATTGATACCTCTGCTCTAGGACATCTGGCTCTAGACTTGATTCTCACATCTATTCCCATCTTATCACTTACAGAAGTATCCTCACAGTGTCATCAGTCACGACACAGAGATGCTATCCTCTAAAATGTTTAGATATAGTAGTTGTTTGTTACACAAAAATCATAGAAAAGATGAAGGAAGAAAGATCTCAGTGAAGATTATCTTTAAAATTTGTCACTTGAGTTAATCGGTCAAAACACATCTTCCATTCTACCAGTTCTGTTTTATTCATTTAGTACAATACTGTCAATATTCACAGGTTCATCTTCCTAATGCTAAACAATTATCAGATTTGAGCCTGGTATTTTCTGCTTCCCAGTATCTGCCCAAACAGATAGGCTATACAGAATTACTTCTCCAGAGTAAAGTATTTTCTAGTACTTCTTGATTTCCATTAGGATCACAAGACTATAAATTACACATCCTTTCTTCCTGAACAATAATTCAGACTGAATTATGCCTATCATTCTAACTGGGCTATTTAGAACTCTGATTTACAGGAATTGGAAGAGTCTTCAGTGAAGACTTTTCATGTTTCATACTCTCCTTTCCCTACAGATAATTTTCATTTATTTTAGGCCAGTCCTAAACTCTAACTTTGTAGAAAGGATCTTGCCAATCTCTGTTGTTTGGCACAATTCTTCTTGGCATTCTATCAAGAAATTTATACAGTATCAACCGAGATGCAAGCACCATCAGCTTACTTATTAAATCCACTAATTAGGTATTCCTAGGAATATCATCACTTTGAAGATTGTCATAGAACTGCTCAGTTTAATTTGTCAGGATGGAGAGGATCACAGGTCAAGGTGGCAAATGATGTTCAATGGCAAAGAGAAGTAAAGGGGAAGGCCCTCTTTAAATAATATATCTTGGCTTTTCTAAATAGCTGGTTTTGTGGTAGATATTTCTGGGGAATGCTCATCTAAGTAAAGCCCAGAGCAAATCATTCTTTTTTTTAATTTTTATATTGCTGCAATGCCAGATGGTGTGATGAGATGCTTGCCATCTCCCTTTATAAGATACCAATGCAGGAGCTCATTGATTGCCTTTTGAAGTATCACTGTACTTCAATATATTTTATTGTAACTGTTCTTCTGCATGCTTAAAACACAGTGGGGAAAAACATTATGCTCTAATTATGAAGCCACACACAGAAGCTTTGTATGTTCCCCCAATATTTTTTATTTAATATAAGTTCACAGAGATCTCAAGGAGAAAAAAACCCAGAATTCAAGAGAAATTTCCTAACAGTGTGAACAATTAACCAGTGGAACAGCTTGCCTTCAGAAGTTGTAAGTGCTCCAACACTGGAGATTTTTAAGAAGAGATTGGACAGCCATTTATCCAGAATGGTATAGGGTCTCCTGCTTATGCAGGGGATTGAATTAAAACACCTCCAAGGTCCCTTCCAACTCTTTTATTCTGTTATGTTCCTTCAGACTGCTTTTTAAAGACTTCCTTTGAACTTCAGGTGGCATGTTAGGGATACTCAAGGTACTTAATACGAACTTTATATCCCATCCTATGATTACCTTTAACTTGAACAAGAATATCCCTCTGTCCACAGTGTTACTGCTCTTTGCATTCAGATTGTTTTTTTTTTCCTCCAGAAATATGACCTATGCTCTCATCTCTACATTCCAACTTTCTGCAGTTTTTTTTCCCTCTGACTTCGGGTAACTTCTGCAGGACATAGAGTCTCCTCAAAATAATCATAATACTTCATAATTTTGGGCTGACTTGCAATTTATTATTAAGCCATATGAAGAATAAGTCTGGGTAAAGGACTCTGTATCTCTCAAGGTATCTGCTACTGTAGTGGCTGATATTTTCCATCTAGTCATGACTATGCATTCTTTGTAGAATATACATGTGAATTAGAATATAAAGAAACAGTTGCATTACTATATTGTTATGGTGCTATGGAGATTTTAGTCATGACGGTCAATTGATATTATTTCTTATGCTTATTTCTGAATAATTTCTTTCTTTATGAATAGATTTGCATTCTAATTTTCCTTCCAAAAGTACTGTTCATGATTTTTGCTGAGTAGATTTGGTTTTAGGATGCTATTATGATTTAGAACAGTGTTGATCAACCTTGGCAACTCTAGGATGTGTGGACCTCAATTCTCAGAATTCCCTAAATGTCTGCAGAATTATAAGAGTTAAAGGCCAACACATCTTAGAGTTGATAAGGTTGCTTTATTTAGAGGCGGTCAATCATACTTCGGATGTGATAATTTGCTGGGAATATAATTTGTGTTGCACATTTGATTAAAAGATAGTAAATTGTCCATTTATCTCTTCATTGTCATCATGGAAGCATCTATACCCCATCCAGTTCTGGTCACCACCTTAAAAAAAAGTATGCTGAGGTCTTAGAAAGAGTGCAGAGAAAAGCAACAAAGATGATAAGAGGCTAAATCCTATGAAGAACAACTAAAAGAGTTAGGTATGTTTGGCTTAATGAAGAATAGACAGAGGGGAGACATGATAGCAGTCTTCAATATTTGAAAGGCTGCCACAGGGCAGAGTGCATCAATTTATTCTTCATGGCACCTCAGAATAGGATAAGAAGCAATGGGTGGAAGCTGATCAGAGGAAGATCTAAGTTGGAAATAAGGAGCAACTCCTTACAGTGAGAACAATTAATCAGTGGAAGAGCTTGCCTCCCAAAATTGTGGGAGCTCCATCATTGGATGTTTTCAAGAAAAGATTGCACCATGATTTGCTGAGTTGGTATGAGGACTTCTGCCTTGGGCAGGGGGTTGGACTAGAAGACCTCCAAGGCCCTTTCCAATCCTATGATTCTAGGATTACTTCCACAAGCATCAACATATCTTTGGAGGGTTAAATGAAAGAGAACATTATATTGCATACAGTGCTGCACAAATAATTGCTCCATTCTTCTGTGAAAATTTATTGTTTTTCAGAATACACAACCTTCTCTATATTTATGAGAAGTAGGAAATTGGCAACCATCCACTGAAAAGTTGTATATAATGTCTTTTTGAGCAGAAAATTTATTAGCATCTGATTAGATTAATGAACACAGTCTCGTTATCCCAAGACTCTCTTATTTTTCAGTCAGAAAAGGTTTAACCAGAATGCAAAGGCTACTGCACTATGCTTTCTGATTCAAAGAAATTGTTGGATAATTACTTTTTGCTTTTCTGTTCAACTGGGTCTGATTCTTGGAAACTGTCTGAACAGGTCCCTGCAGTTTTCTTATCAAGGTTTTCAGAAGTGGTTTGCCATTTGCCATTGAGAAAGTGACTGGCCCAAATCACCTAGCTGGCTTTGTACCTAGGAAGGACTAGAAATCACAGTTTCCTGTTTTCTAGCCTGATGCCTTAACCACTACACCAAACTGACCCTCTTGAAAAAGAATAGGGTGGAGCATATAAGCTGTTTCTGGATCGTCTCTATTCAGCAAGCTTCCATTCTGATGTCACATGACTTCCATCAAATAAGGTGATACAGTTCTGTCTTGCAACATCTGGCAAAGTACAGTATTCCCACAAGGTAATGGAGTGGACAGCTTCATCAGTGTTGTGTATGACATAGGCCTATGATTCATAGAATGAATTCTGTTCAAAATATAATTTTTGCCTTCCCCTTCTTATATCTTTGGGATGCAAGTCAAGACCATATCCCCATATTCATTTCTGCTACCTTCCATTATGACTTTGCTGTTGCAGATGCTAATGGACTTCTGTGAAGACCAGTGGACAACTTGGTGATGGAAGCAGGAAAAAAGCTCTCTTAAAATGCTCTCTTGCCCTAAATATCCCTAAAAATAGACAAGATTTAATGAAGGGCTTGGAATACGGAAGAGTTCAGGGCTTTACCACACCTTTCTATTCCATAGTCAAGAGTGAATCAAAAAGGGCACTGTGGAAACAAATGGCCAATTTGTGATTAGAGGACAGATTAAGTCCCTCCTTCAAGGATAATAAATGCAAAATTGGGAATTTCAGAAGTATATATGCGACTGTTTTAGTTTCAGTGTCTTAATGTATATGCAGACATACTTGTTAGGGAAAATCATTGAATCTCCCCATCAATACCACTGAGGGCAGAGCATCCAAGTGTCCAGAGTGCTCCCTTGTGTGAGGACAAAGCTCTGTGGTAAAAATATTTGGGATTGATGAAAGGCAGATACACGAACTTCCTGTAGCACAAATGTGAAGCATTTAGGCAGTCCTTTTGTACATGAAGATCTAAGTATAGAAGATGACCAGGCAGAGCCTAAGGTCAAATGTATCATCAGTTTGGGGTTTCTACGCCCCCAAAAGAAACCTAGGTCCAGCCCCCCTTGAAGTCTGTTGACTTATCTGGTGCAATTTGCCTTCCTTGATCATTAGTAGATCAGATTCTTGTGTATAGGTAGCATGGAATGAACTGCAGTGCTTTTGAACTCTATCTTGGCTCCTGGTTTCTTGTATTTGACACCAAGATTGTTCCGTATCAAACTATTGCTTTAGAAGCTCTTTGCACATGCAGAACAAGGTCTGGAGATTAGTGTTTCCAGGGCACAGGTGATTAAAACTAAATGCTTAGATATTCAAAAGCTTTCACCCACTCAATTTGGTTGTCAATTTTCCAAATATGAGGGTGATTAGCATGCTGCTTGGTAAATATAACCATCTGAGTTTTTGCATGGTTGATTTCCAGCATTTGGTCTGACAGTATGATGCCAGCATGGGGAAGTTTTATCACAGTCCCTCATGGGATACAGAGAGGATCTGAGCATGATCGGCATATGGTAATATGGAGAATGGATTATAAGACAGAAATGGAGGATGAAATTCGCCTTTGGTAACAGCCTTTACAATGATGTTAATATAGAAATTAAACAATAAGGGAACAACATTCCTTCATTTCTGTTGTAGCCAAAACTTGGCTGACCTTAAACAATCAAATCAATTTGAAGATGCAACATAATTTTATTTTCATGCAATCAATAAACAGTATATATACTGAGCTCCCAGCAGAGCACTGAAATGAGCAAAAGCAGAACCAGAGCTTATAAACCTTTGGCCTACTACATTGCAAAGACAAATAAAGAAAAAGGCAGACACAGTAGAATTTACACGTGATGTTGGAGTCTTTTAGAATAATGTTTCTCAAATTAAGTAACTTTAAAATGTGTGAACTTCAACCTCTAGAATTGGCTGGGGAATTCTGGGAGTTCAAATACACACATTTTAATGTTGCCAAGTTTGAGAAACACTGTTTTAGATTATTATTGTTGTTGTTGTTGTTGTTGCCATCGTTGTTTTGTTGTTGTTATTGTTATTGTTATTGTAAGCCATACAGTCTTTGAGATATGATCAGTGAATAGAAACAATTAGGTTTGCTGGGTGTAAGGAACTATATATATTGTATAATAATTATATTAATTTATTGGCATTGTTTCATGTGGAGTAAGTAAATACAACATAAGCCATTACTGTGCAAAAGCCATGTTGTTTGTGTGTGTGTGTGTGTGTGTGTGTGTATGTGTGTGTGTGAGAGAGAGAGAGAGAGAGAGAGAGAGAACAGGAACAGGAAATGCATCACATGAACAATAGAGATGAATCATAGAGTAGCAATGTGACACAGGAAACAAATACAATAGAGATGAATGATAGAGGTGTGTATAAGGTAAACATAATAACCGTAACATTTTCCCCTTTTCACGTTAACCAAACAACATTGTGAAATTTTGGATGAGAACTAACAACAACACTTCCTATAGGTTGAGTCTGTTGGGTGGTAGTGAACATCTGCCACTAAGAGTTTCTCTGACATCGCTGAGCTCTTCTCTCCACTTACTGGGACATTCAGCGTTTGACAGCTGTCAAGTATACCGGCTCACTCAGGACTGCCATTAATTATTATTTATTTATAATAATTAATTTAATTTAACCATCTTGCAATGGTTAAGAAACAAATAAATATCAATGATACACTAGCATGATCTTCAGCACTTCTGAAGCATTTTGTTACTTCAGAATAGGCTAGGCACAATCCTCCCCTTTCTCCATCAATATTCAGTCTGATTTGATAGTAAAGAAGCATTCACATATGGTTTCCAGAGTCACCCTCCTTAAAGAAGTACAGATGAGTTGAATTTGGCATCAAGTCCTTGTTAATTTTCCGAGCTGGAAATTTATAGCATAGTTGTTACTTTCATGGCACAGGAAGAGAAAGGCAAAGAAATCAATGTAAGTTCAGATAACCAACACTTAGAAGATAATTCTTAAAATATAATCAGCGTTAAGTTATAATAGGCAAATCAATCCTCCCTAAATTTTATACCCTAACCTGGAAATTCACTGACTGGGATATTGATACATGGATTTAAAGAAATTCATAGATTGAAAACTACATAGTCTCCCCTTCTCCCCTAAAATTATGTTGTCCTTGATGCATAAAGAGAGGTGTTTAGGGGTGTATTCCTGCTCTACATCCATCCTACATAGAAATGTCAACAAGTGAAGCAAAAACATTGAAGCTTTATTAGTTGCAATCTAATGTCTATGGCGGATGGATTAAAGATGAAAATGGGTTCTGCCAAAGATTCCATTAGAGTGACTTATTTTTTCCTTTGAGTCAGTTCTAACTCCTGGCGGCTATGTGGATGAGTCCATGCAGTTATCTAGGCAAAATTGCAATCCCAGGAAGCTAGCATCAAAAAATGTCTGGCTATCAATGAACATTAGGCTATATGCTTTTTTTTTTTTTTAATACACAATCTGAAAAATAAAAGAATATTTGAAGAAGAAGTATGTTGCTGAAAGTTGTGTACTAATTACAGTATGTATATTTTTGAAAAAGCTTACATCAGACAAGTTTACATTTATTGAACCCTGCACTGCGAAATTTACATATCAAAGAATGCAAGCAGGATAATTTGCTTTAAAAGACTAATAGGCAATTTATATTAAAAGCTACATAAATCAAAAGATGTAGCAAAGGTTCAGAATGTTAACATACACAGCTCATAGTTTCTTTCTGTTGGTTTGATTGGGGTTTTTTTGAGTGAAAAAAAGGGAAAAAGCTAACAGAACAAAATAATGTCATCTTAAATCGATGTTACTTATTTTTTTAATTGCAAATCTTTTTTGTCTAGACCAGTTTTTTTTCCCCCAGGGCTGGCTGTGCCCCCCACCCTTTAATACAACAACATTTGCTGTCAAATGTGCATATTTTAGTCCAAGCTTCTAGGTTTTCAGTCTTGCAAAACTTCTGTGTGACAACCCATAAGGCTGGTTTCATTCATCTGTTATTGCTCAATGAAATCTAGCAATTTGTACCTGGAAAGGTTTCAAATTATGAAAGACCATTATCAAAACAAAATACATATATTTGATAAAAATGATTTCCTACTGCCTCTACAATAGAACCATATTTATGGGCTTTTAGATAATTAAAACCAATAGATTTGAACCTATCAACTTAAAAATGAAAAAAAGATGGAGGAAACTTGCAATTACAATTAATATTAAAAGGTCAGACACAATCTGCCTCTTTGGAATGCTTTTCTTCCTACATCGTAAATAGTTCTGCCACTGGAATAAACAAGAGGAAAGAGAATTATTACATTGGGGCTTCATTTTGCTTTCTATTCATTTATTTTAGCCTGTTTTAAAACAGGGTCAATATTGGAGAGGAAATTATTTAATGGTAGCCATTTCTAAGGACAAAACCGCACCCAAGAAGACTTAGAAAACTAAAGTGCATATAATATAATAACAGCAGTAATAATAAAATTAACAAAGCCAACATTAAAGCCAATTATTCCAAAAATAATCATCCTCTGAGAATCTTAAAATTGAGTCATGGTAACTGGACTTATTTTGGTTAACCTGAGACATTTTGCTGCTCATCCAAGCAGCTTCCTCAGTTTGACAAGTTAGTTGGGCAGAGAGTCACTACAATGTCCCACACCAAACTCGGGTTTCTTCCCTTTGGTGTGGGAGGAGTTTGTACATTCCAAGCACTCTCTGCCCAACCACTTGTCTGTTCCCTTACAGACAAAATCTAATATTCTTCACACCTACACAAAACACACAAAAAAAAATTGTTTTAATTTTCTTCCCCTACTTCCTGCAAACTCTCTAATGATTTACTCCGGGCTTTCCTTGAATGAATTCATTGTTCTGCATGAATTACAGTTGAAACTAGAGTTGATTTTAACATTCTCAAAGGATGTCAGTGAAGATTCTCAGTTATCCAGGTAGAGCTGTCTGAAAATTAAGTCACAGCAAGTGGGCTTACTTTCTTGTGGGTTTGAAAGGTTGGTTTCTTTGTACTGTCTTTCTATTGTCTACATTAAGGTTGATACTATCAGTATCTACTGAAATTCTAAAGAGTATTTTTACACTCTCAATACATTCTGTAAGTATTTTTTTATTAAATCTAAAAATGAAATACCTGTTTAGAAAGGTTCTGTTCTATGAAATGATAAGTATTTTTGCTCTGAGCTCCTGTTGCCATATTTCTAACCATCTAATGCTTGAGCTAGTCAACTCTTGCAATACTTTCTTGTTGCTCAATTGAAAATAGCACCAATGAGTTACCTTTGCTCCAGTACCCACTGGATGGCATGCCACTGACTCACATCTGCCAGTTCAAGCAGAAGAAACTTCTTACTTTCTCTCTTGACTTATTGGAAGGGACAAGGGGTATGTATGTGTCTACTGACCTAGATTGTTGAAAATAGTCTAACCTTAAAATTTATACTCTGCTAGAAAAACTAGAAAACTCTGTCTTTGATCTTGTAATGTTGAAGATATAAACCTGACAGAATGTTGTTAACTCAGAAGTACCCTTTTCTTTATCTTTTTTGGCTCTGCAAATGCATCAACCACAGTCATACACAGTATTCCAGGTATGGATGAACCAGAAGTTGGTATAAAGACATAACAATAACACTGGCAGTTTTACTTTCATTCCTAATGCAAAATTTGCATTTTTACAGTCAACTTATCATCCAATGTTGTCTTCCCTGGTTAGCCCTTGCTAGTGTACTGTATATAAATAAAATTGGGATTCCTGCCCTCTGAAAGTTCATCACAATTATACATGAGTTTCCTGTTATGTTTCAGTTGTGATGTCAGAAATTAGCACACTGGTAGTTGTCAGCTCTTTTTCTATAAACATTATTAGTAGGAAAAAACTTTCCTGCTAGAGGGACAATTAAGTCCGTGAGTCCAATGAGGTCTAGAAGCAGAGCATCCTGTGCAAGAAAGTGTCTTTTCCAAAGGGAATAAGCCTAGTAGACATACAGCAATTTCCTTGTTTGAACAAAAAGAATAAAGATGACATCTTGAGATCTGGCAAAGTGTGAGGAAGGAAAAGGTTTAGACTGCAGTCAAATTTGTCTTGCTGGAGACAGATTAGAAATTCTACATTCTCATTCTTAGAGACTTCAAGAATACAACTCTTTATCTCCATCTCCATCTCCACCTCCACCTCCACCTCTCTCTCTCTCTCTCTCTCTCTCTCTCTCTCTCTCTCGTGTGTGTGTATAGATAGATATAGATATCTATATTGTGTGTGTGTGTAGACACACACACACACACACACACACACACACATATATATATTCAATGACACAATCCTCGATCTCCGGGAGAAATATAAACCAGCTGTTTATTGTTAAAAAGTTTAAAACAATAAAAACAACTATTTACAGTATTAAAACAACTTAGCTTTCGCTGGTCCCCTGCCAGCGTCCTCAGAGTGAAGTTTTGGGGTGGAGATTACTTTTATAAACCTTGCTAGCCTAATTGCTTACTCATTGACCATGTGATAGGGCCATCCGTCCTGGCTGACCGTAATTGCCTTAATTGTCCCACCTCCTCTTTTTTGCACTCCAGTTCTCCAACCTCCCTCCCTCCCATCCTTGTCAATCCCCTCCTTCCTGGCGCTGCTGCCATTGGCATGCTTCCCAGCCACTCCCCCGTGCTCGTTCCGGGCCTTACACACACACACACACACACACACACACACACACACACACATATAGAGAGAGGTATATTTCTACATTCCCATTCTTAGTTGTAACATTTTTAGTTAGAGTTGAGAAGAACTTTATACTGTAGATCTGGCTTAAATTTTTCAATATAACAATATTGTGTGTGTATATGTATTGATGTGCTCCAATTCTTTACAAGATGAGCTGGACTCATGCTTGGGAGGCTGAGGCAGTTAATGCTCCACCAGGCTTCCAATGATAAGTTTACATAGCAGAAGAAGCAGGCTTCTATATACCATCTTAATCCCCTTTCCTTCTCTGGGGTCAGTGTTACTCAACCTTAGCAAATTTAAGATATGTGGATTTCAGCTCCCAGAATTCCCCAGCCAGCATGCAAGCAGGCTGGGTAATTCTAGGAGTTGAAGTTCATACATCTTAAAAGTTACTGACAAACACCGTTCTAGATCATTATAGTTATAAGGCATTGTGGGATACTTTAAATGGCATACATGCTGAAAGTTTCACAAGAATGTCAATGCTCATTCCATGTCGGAGCACAATCATTTAAATTTTAATAAAACATTTACAAATTATTAATTTTATGTGGCCTATGGAAAAGTAGAGTTTCAAAAATATGGTTGCACTAGGACAAAGAATCACAAGAATACAATTTGTTCAATTCAAAAATTTTGTTCAATTGAAAAGTTATCCCAGGATAGGCCAAATTAATATTGCTCCTCCTGAGACACTGAACCTTTCACCTACATACAAGTGTCATTGTTTCATTTTCATTAGAAATGGTTAAAATGAATTATTTTCTCAAATGGGAATGCTTCTCATATGATGTGAGCAATAGTTTTGAAGACTAATCAGTGACTATCCAATATCCTTTTACTTGATTAGCCATCCTTCCTTATTTTCTCTCATTTACTGCTGTGTTAATAAATGCAAAAGAACTATGCTCAGCCAGTCAGAATTAATTTTAAAAAGTCAAATGGAAATCTATGGAAATAGTATTTCTGATTACCAGACCTGCCAAATCTATGTTCCCGTGATCTGAAAGCCAGGAGGGTGTGGGAGGTACCTGGAACAGATTGATTTGAATTTTTTAATTCAGTTTGGAAAATTGGTAGCTACTAAATAAAAAAAAGATGAATTCTGGAAGCCATACAGGAAGTGCTATCTTTTATCTCCATTAATTAATATCTGATTTTAGAGGAAAAGTCCATGCTGAAAAATTTATGATATTCAGGCAAAATACTTCATTGTGGATAGAAACTCTACTTGCACCTTTATGTACTTGTACATTGTAGGAGGAGAGCTATGTTAACCTACGGTATAAAAAGGATCTAGATTCTGGTAGCACATTTTCCAACTACCAAATTATATTAAAAGGGAAGAAACCTTTGTGCGCTGCAGCTTCATGGCTACCATCATATGTCCTTAGCAGAGAAGAGGCAGTGTAAATCTTATTAATAAACACATTTTAGCCCTAAAGTTTCATTCCTTCTGATACTAAGGGTCATTATTGTGTGTGTCCTTATGTTTCTCTTTTCTCCATCCATATTATGGTGATGGCTGCATAGAGCAGGAGTGTCAAACTGCCGGCCTGCGGGCCGGATGCATCATAGCAATACCGCGCCCACCCCATTGCCGGCAATGGCAAAAAAGTTGCAATATGTCACAACACATCACATGATATTGTGAGCTTGACACCCCTGGCATAGAGTGTCAAAGGATTTGCAAACATGGGTAAGCCACCTGGGACAGATCATGGAAATGAGGAGTCTTAAAAGCTAGTCCTGTGTTGGACGTTTAGCAGTTGATGGAAAAGAAAAGATAAAAAGAATTACAAACTATTGCTATCCTCCTCCTCCTCCTCCTCCTCCTCCTCTTCCTCCTCCTCCTCCTCCTCCTCCTCCTCCTCCTCCTCCTCTTTGATTATAGTGAGGGATAGAAACATTAAACAGTAGTAAAATGCCAAAAATACTGTAAACTAAACTGAGCTGCAATTATGGAAGAATTTGCTACAATCTGGCTTACAGTATAGAGCAGAGCCATTTTGATCCAGTGGTTAAGGCACCAGGCTAGAAAGTAAGAGACTATGAATTCAAGTCCCACCTTAGCCTTGGAACAGTCATTCTCTCTCAGCCCAACCCACCATACAGGGTTGTTATTGTGGGAAAATAGGAGAAGGAAGATGTCTTGGATATATTCACAATCTTGAGTTATTTGTAAAAGTAATAAAGGTGAGATATAAATAATCAAACAAATGAATGCATTTGACGTGCAAGAAAAGTAAACTCATATAAAAGTAATCTGTTCTTCCAGGGCACTGATGAAGTAGAAGAAAGCATTTCAGACACCTACAGATGCTTCAATATAATAACACATCTTGAACTGCTTCAGTATCCCTAATTCCACATGTTTCTCATATGTGACCTGAGAACATCTTCCTTGAAGCAAAATATTGTCCTAGACCATGAAAATTTCTTAACTTGGAAATAGGAGAAGAGATAATTGTCTCCTTCCCATGAACACTTTGTCACCAAGGTCCTGCTTCCTTGTACCAAGCTGTTCACTTCTACTGAAACTCAACATCATTTTATCTTACAGGAATGTGTGTTTGAACTGGGATTATATAAACCTTTCTGATAACCAATCTGACATTAATTTCTGTTTTCTAGGACATTGATCCTGCTTGATGGAATGGCATTAGCTAATATTAGTGGAATATAATATAATATAAATATAATATAAACCTAAGAGGGAGCACTGGAACTTCAACATCGGCCTCCATGCCCTGACCTTAGCCTGCTCTTGTCAGTTGCAAGTAATTGACAATAAGGGTAGTTACATTTAATAATATAAAACAAGGTTTAAACCAAGAAAATTAGATGGCTGCCACACAATTATTTATTACTGCCATTTATTTTCTAAAGATCTATGGCACGTGAAATTTTCTGAAGTTCCTCTTGTTATTTTTTATTTGTTCATTTTTCTCATTTTGTTGTAGGACATTACTCATGTTTTTTAAGAACCAAATCTGTCACTAAAATCATTAGCTGGGATGACAGACCTCATATTCAGATAGTTTTAAAAGGAGCTAGCCAAATTCTTTGATATAGAGCTGTCTTAATAGCCCAGTATTAAATTCAGCTGGACAAATGAAACATAATAAGAACAACAACAGTGATGCCCCCTTATCTTAAGTACCAGTTGCTCTAGAAAAGTGATGTGAAGACTTCCGGTTCCGGTTAGCGGCGCTGGCGGTCGGCGGAGAGTCTTCTCTCTTCGCCGGCCGGTTTCCCTCCGCCGGTAGACCCTGGACAGGGTCGAAAGTCGCCCTGGAGGGGCGACTACCACTGAGGAGGACTCTTGTCGACTGCGGAGGGTGCGGCAGCACCTTCCGCAGTCCGAGGCAGCTCCTTTGGGCCGACGGGGAAAAGATCGGCCATTAACATGGCCGATCACTTAGCTGCACCAGCCGAAGTCAAAATAACATCTAAGCGTTAAAGAACCACTGTGGAAGATCCGGGTGAGACCTTTCCTTTCCTCTCTTTACCCTAACTATCTCCCTGTGAAAAGCCTCTGGAATTATTTCCCCAATTTGACAGAGCAGCGTTTGCTTACTCGGGAAAACAAGTTTTGGACAATAGAAACTATAAATTAATTCTTATTGACTATTTTTATTTTTCTGGATACTCTGGGGTCCCGAAAAATTTCTTTTATTGAATTTTACTATGTTATTTACCTATTTAACCGGGCAATATTGTTTTTTTTTTTTAACTGCTTTTACTCTTTTAACTGGATAAAACCTATATATCTGGAAAAAGATTTCATAGTCTACTGGGGATATCTTGTGGCGAAAGTTGACATTACAATTCTACTTTTTCTTTGATTTTGATGTTGGATTTGACCTTCAAATTATCATAAAAGGGAAAAGATAAAGAATTTGAAACAGCTGTGTGGAGGTGGATAGGGGCTGATTGTTATTAAATACTGCTCTGAGCCTCCACTAAAAGACTAAAAGATTATTTCATCATGGAAATGGAGGGATCTTACCCATGGCTTGACTACAATCTTATATTTGAAAAAATCTTGGAACTTACTGAGCAAATGAACTTTAGGATGAAAACTAAAGATGATTTCCCAGAACTACAAACTGAGGAACAGATCAACAGTAAAGAGGCCTGTGTTCAACATTATGTATAACATGATGAGATGGAGGAATCTTATTCACAACTTAACTACGAAAAAGTCTTGGCCCCAACATTTCAAACTGATTTCCAGACTTCAACTGATTATTCTACAAGTAAAAAAACAACAGAAGAGGAATCTATCATTACCAAAGAGGATTCTATTCAATCCTATGTACAATCTATTGAGTATCAGAACTATGATAACTTGGGCAACCAACTAACAACTATAACACTGGACAAAATTGACTACGCTATTCAGATGATAGCAGAAGAAGGAGAACAGAAGTATGACCAGATTGAATTGATGATAAATAAAACATTGAGATTTGTTGATATAGAGGCCCTCTTATGGAAGCCGGCCTGGCACAAAAAGAAAGCCAGAGTTAGATTTAAAAATGGGATTTAAATCTTTACTTGATGGGTAAAAAAGGTCTTTTAGAGCTATGGACTGCATTAACACTAACTGAGATGAAAAGTTAAGGTTTTGGACTGATTTAATGTTTAGGATTTAGATTTATAACTGAGATGAAATTATTGGTTAGATTATAGTTTGGAATGGTGAAATGAAAAAGGTTTTAAATGAGGAGCTATTAAGACAAGAAATAGAATATATGTTTGAAATAGGGTAAGAAGGTATTTTTTTGGGATAATGTTCATTTTAGGTATGATAACCATTTTGTAATGGAATGAAAACAAGGAAATGGATTGTGACAATGGAAGATATGGTATTAGTAAATGAAGATGTATTAGAATAAGACTTAGAATACATTTTTGAAATGTAAGAAGGTAATTGTTGAAATAAGATGTTTATTTTAGATATTATAATTATTAGGTTATGTAATGAGGGAAATTAGGGATACCCGAAGTGTAAATAATATGCTTAATTAAGGCTAAATTGGAATATGGTAATTGGAATTTAGTAAAGCCTAAAAACAGGATTCGGACTTGTATAGGTAAAATGTTATTGATAAAATTCTATGGATTGATTGAATTTTATTCAGAAATGTATTAATTTGAATATGTTATACTAATGGAGGGAAATAGAGAGGGAATCTTTAAGGAGTTAACCTGACCTGTATATGTATGATTTTGATTTTGGATAATTGATTACCCCATCTCCACGTTGTTTCCTAAGCACTCTGTTTTAAAAAAATGAAAAAATTAATAAAATTTGTTAAAAAAGGAAAAAAGAAAAAAGAAAAGTGATGTGAAGAGACCCCCTTCTAACTTGCATTAAGAGATTCTAGGCATTCAGCCTGACTCAGAAGAACAATGTTGGTTAGTAGGTTGGTTCTTATGTTGGACATTTATTGAGGAAAAAATGGGCATATATTTTAGCTCTTAGTATTTGAAATGATTTTTCAGGCTTCAGCACACATCAGCTCCCTTTAATGCTGAAAGCCTTTAATTGGGATAGATACCTCTGTAAAAAAATTTGCTCTCCCATTATTGATATTCCGACAAAATGGCTAAATGGGCTGCACTTAGTGTACATTGGGAATCTTAGAGATATGCCAGGGCAGCCTGCTTGGCGACACATATCCTTTGATAGAGTTATTAAGAGGCGACCGAGCTGCTGTCCCTCCTCCCCTCTCTCCTGCCACACACTCTTCCCTTTTGCCTTGCTTTCTTGTTTAGGCACCACATTATCTCCTGGGGCTAACAAATTAATTAATAGAGAGCTTGTTCAAAGGATATGCTTTTAGTGAAATGTCTTCCTCTTATTGTATTTCATTGTGGATAATCAATTTAGTCCTTCCTAGCCGTCAATAAGGCTGTCCAGTCACCTTCTTTACTTGTCTCTTCTGTCAGTAGTGAGTACTGTTGCCGCCAAGAGGTAAACTATCTGAAAGCTTAAAAGCACACAGAGTGAAACAGAGTGAAGGCGAAGGAAAGAGCTGGGCAGGAAGAGAGAAACAGGGGTCCAGCAGGAAGAAACATCTGTAATAAAAGATTTAAGTTCCACTGCAGTGAGATTTATTTTATTTTTTAAAAGATCTCTCAGTGAAAAAAGCCTTCCAGTTTTCATCAAATGTAGTACAGTAGCACAAAAGCAAAATTCTCAGCTAGGATCAAATGGAAATATTTTCTTTAATAAAAAAAAACACTTTGGATTTTTTTTTTAAAAAGAAACTTTAAGAAAACAGCATCTTCACGTGGGTTTTAAATTTTACCTGGTGGGCACAATTTACTGTACAGTACCTGAAATGGAGCACTAAGACAAGTTGTCAGTTGTATCCTTATATTTCTGTCCACTTCATTACATGGAAGAAAGTATTGGCTATATATGAAAGTAAATTGAATGCAGATGAATATGGTAAGGTATGTGGAAAACAAAAAGACACAATAGTCAGAAAGAACAAGTGCTGAATAAATGGGAACCAGATTTTTTAAAAATAAATAAATAACCAGTCTGAAAGATGGAATACATGATTCAACTTTCTTTCTTTCTTTCTCTTTCTTTCTTTCTTTCTTTCTTTCTTTCTTTCTTTCTTTCTTTCTTTCTTTCTTTCTTTCTTTCTTTCTCTTTCTTTCTTTCTTTCTTTCTTTCTTTCTTTCTTTCTTTCTTTCTTTCTTTCTTTCTTCATTCATTTAGCTGCCCATGGTTGAAAGTTCTAGTAGTTGGATGGATGTGTTGTCATCCTCCAAAAAGAACAATGAAAAATGGTGTGAACAAAAGGCTGTGTATTAGGGAATGAATGGAGATGTTGAAAGCAAGGATAGTTTGCAAGAACGAAGTAATATAGAGAAGTATAGTATCACACTTGTGAAATCTAGATTTATAGCTGTATTCTCTTCTCTCTTTTTTATCTTCTTCACTTCATTTCCTTCACTTACAAAAGGGCAGAGATTCTGTTGTGAGGTCACAATGCATGTTTCATTTTGCCATCATCTGGGTTAGGATCAGCCTTGGTTCTTCTCTTATCAATTGCCAAGTGTGCAGAGTCAATTAGGGAGTTTTTAGATGTCTGGTTGCTTTCCAGAACTTTCCAATCTGTATACTCATTATCATTTATTTTTACTGATTAGTCAATTGACCTTATCAAAATATAAAGCTATAGCAGAATGTGAAATAAATGCAAATATACAAAGATATAAAAAGCATTGCATTCAATTAAATTGATCACTTGTGTATATTAGCCCAGTTAGTCTTAAAAATGAGTTTTCAGATGAATGACCTTAACTGGGTGATCTTACTAGTAGCAAACAGGTTTACATCCTGGAAGAAATTAGACAATCTGTTTTAATATCCCACTAGGCTGCTCTGTCAAGTAGTGACTCTAATTATTGTATTCTTACTGAATCATATAGCTGGAATTCATGCAGAACATACATAATATCCTTTATACCTGAGGATCCACAAACACTCTTTTTCTGGTAATATAGCACTTTATAAAATTTCCTACATTTTGCCATAGAACCCTAACTCAAATTTCACTCTATGCCTCTTTGGCATTAAATTCCTGTTCCTTTTAAAAGGTCTCTCTGAAATTAGTACTTCACACTGATGTTGATTTACTCAGAGTTTAGCCCATGAAATATTATACCATGATATTGTGTCAAGATATTGCAACTTACTCCTTTCTTTCTTTCTTTCTTTCTTTCTTTCTTTCTTTCTTTCTTTCTTTCTTTCTTTCTTTCTTTCTTTCTTTCTTTCTTTCTTTCTTTCTTTCTTTCTTTCTTTCTTTCTTTCTTTCTTTCTTTCTTTCTTTCTTTCTTTCTTTCTTTCTTTCTTGTGGACCAAGACTTCATATCCTAATGGACTGACCTATTTTAATTATCCTTATCAGCTGGAGACAGTGGATATTTTATCTCCAATTTTGGTGAATTACCTGAACTCTGACTTCTTAAACAAATACGTATATCAAAATTTAGACTAATACATATTAATTGTACTTGTAATTGCACAGTTTGAAAAAGAGAAGGAAATAAATATATAAAATCTAACACCAGCTGGAAATAGATGTTTGGCAGTCTGTCCTGGTTAGGAAACAAACTTTAAGCTGCAATTCTTCATGTTGAATTTAACTGGAAATTGTGATTTAAAGAAGCAGAAATCTGAGAGTTAAAATGTATGAGAAGAAAAAATGCATGGTATGACAATATCATAGATTATCAAAGATCTGGGTTATATGTAAATATCAGAACTATCAGTGCATCAAGAAAATTTAATTTATTGTGTTCTGAAATAGTTTTGGAATATGATTTTACATGCCTGAAGATGAGGAACTGTTGTTGTTTGTTAATCTTTTTGGAAGAAATCCTATTTTACCTGTTTAGCAGAACAGCTTCAGAGACTAGACAGGTAGTCTCAACAAACAATGTATCTTTTCCTAATTTTTTCCCCTAAATGTTTGATATTGGGGTATACATTTTTAGGAGAGAATGATGGATTCTTAACAGATAATCTCAAAGGACTACCTATCAGTCTACCTATCAAAATTCTTCGCAAAGACAAATACTTAGTATTGAAGTAAGTGGTGATAAATCTGGACTAATTATTTTCCTGTATTTATCCTATATTTTTAAAACAGCTACTTAATGTTTGACTGTTTGCAGGCTGCATTTTTCTATTTCTATGACATCAAAATGAAGAAACATCATAGCCCTGGTCTTTACAGTTCAATCATAAAATGCAATAATCCAATCTGTTATCCAAATTAAGCAATTAGTAAGGGAGTACAATTTGAAATTTGTTGTTTCCAGTTCACTTTAGTCTTTTAATCTTGTTGGATCTTGAGATTTACCTGGATCTTTTTTATACCATATAGAATGAGTTTATTGTTTTTGTCTGTCACTGAATATTTGGTTTTCAATTCTTAATGGAATAATATAAAAAAGTCTGAATAAAATATTCTTTTTTTACTGCTGCATTTCTTCCTAAACAGGACATTTTTCAGCTTACTATATATTTCCTGCTTGAGCAGGGGGTTGGACTGGAAGACCTCCAAGGTCCCTTCCAACTCTGTTTTTCTCTCTCCCTTCATCATCATAATCATCATTGGATATATAATTGTAAATACATTATCTCTATATAATTTTGAGTTCTAGATTGGATAATTTAATTCCTGAAATTTTATTTTCTTGTTGCATATTCTTTGCAAATCATTCTAATGCTTATATAAAGGAGAGATATGGCGATCTGGTTATAATCCCTTATAATATGGCAAGCTATATTAAGTAAAATAGGTTGGATCTTTTCCTTTCTCTTCTTTATAAACCAGAGAGATAAAATTTTTCACAAAAGAAGTGTTGAATATTGTTGAATCTCATTCATTACCTGTATTAATGTTAAGATAATGTTCAGAATTTCCTAGAAAGTTTTATACTATATAACATAAAGTCCTTCTGGGTCCTGGACATTTATTTAGTTTCAATTTTGTATTGCTATTTTTGTTTGCTGTTCATTAATTGCACTATTGAAAACTTCCTTTTCTTGTTCTGTAAATTTAAGCTATAGTGTTATGTACTCTGTTCAGAATTTAATATTTATTATACAAAAAGGAACTTAAGTGATGTTAATTTCTCCATTATCAAAACATATCTGCTACCATCTCAAATGGCAGATATAATTGTCCTTTCATAGTTGATAAGTCAACATGTTATTTCTTTTATTGTTTTATTACTTTTTCACAATATTTTTGTTTTGTAAAATTAATCTTATTTCCTATAATTTACTTCCATGAAACATTGTAAACAAGGTTTTCATATTTTGTTCTGCATTTGAAAAAGGATATTGCAACTAGTTTAGTTCTAATTGCTACAGTTCATTCTCCAATCTGTTGGAGGAGGAGGTTATTTCTATTTCATGACAAAGAAATACAAAATCCAGTAATAAATTATTTGCATAAATCCAATTCTGTGAATAAAGAGGCATCAAGAGTTAGACTGATTTGGACAAAGTTGGATTATAGTTTGCATGGGTGAAAAGAGTAATTTCCAATTTATAAGTTGGGTTATGGATGAAGTAGAAAACTCAGATGACTTATATACAAATAGATGAATAATAAGCACATTGCTTTCCTAGAGCTATTCATATCATTTGAACTAAAAAGTAATGCCATAGTCTAGAAATTTACCAGAAGTCTCTTTGGATGATTCGTATTTATCTAACTGAGGGTAAAACAAATGCCATTCATGTATTGGGAAATTAAACCATCTCATTCTGCAGTTTCAAGAAATGTTGTTGTCATCTATTGCAATTGCTGTTTTTTCTTATTCAGCCTGGAATAATAGTATTATAGATCTTCATTTTGAAATTGTTTTCTAAAGTCTAAGGTAGGTTTTTGATATATCTGTCTAACCATTCTTTTCTGTCTACCTAAGGCTACAGATTTTTGATTGAGTCACATTAAACAGGTTAATGTGGTCATTTTTAATGAGTATCCCAAAGGCATATAACATGTGCGTTTTCTCTTTTAAACTTAAAAAAAAATCTTTTTCTTTTGAAGGGATTGTTAAGTCCATTAATATTAGTGGAATATTTTACATGAACCATGCTGCCTATTAGATTAATTTATAATGAAAAAATAGTTGCTTGATCCACTGTTTGAGCCTATGTGTTGATAAAAGAGAATATTTATGAGGGGATCCTTGGTACTCTGAGAGCTCACTGATGGTGTTACTTAGTTTGGGTAATAAAATGTCTGCAAGAAAACAACCAAGCTCAGAGAGCACCAAGGAACAGATCCTATGTCTGTTCTACTTTGTGACAGTTAACTACTTTCTGGTACCGTCCTTTGTCAAATATCTAAGGGGCTGCCACAAAGTAGAGGGGGTCATCCTATTTTACAAAGCACCAGAAGGCAAGATAAGGAGCAATGGATGGAAACTAATCAAGGAGAGAAGCAACCTAGAACTAAGGAGAAATTTCCTCACAGTTAGAACAATTAGTCAGTGGAACAATCTGCCTCGAGAAGTTGTGAAAACTCCAACACTGGAAGTTTTTAAGAAGATATATATATCTGAAATGGTATAGGGTTTCCTGCCTGAGCAGGGGGTTGGACTAGAAGATCTCCAAGGTCCCTTCCAATAATAATAATAATAATAATAATAATAATAATAATAATAATAATAATAATAATAATAATAATAATAATAATAATAATAATAATAATAATAATAATAATAATAATAATAATAATAATAATAATAATAATTGTTGTTGTTGTTGTTGTCGTTGTTGTCGTTGTTGTCGTTGTTGTCGTTATTATTAATGAATGTGTTCATTCATTTGAAAAACTCTTCAAATGGTTTATCTTTATCCAATCTCACTTTTTCTCCTTTTTATGTATACCATCAGAACAAAATATATTCTTATTGCTATCTCAGATCAAACTATTTAGATGTACAGATGTCCAAAAGTTTTCACCTTGTGTTTTACAGCTCTCTAGATTCTGAGGTGAGGTCCTTCAACATCTATGTGACTTCCCAGTTACACTGTCCACTTTTGGATTTTGTGCTTGAGATGGAAGAAAAAATGAAACTTTCATTTGGGTTTTGCTAGTTAGATAGGTTTGTTGTTATAGAAATGGCTAATACATACTAAGTATGTAAAAGTAAAAAGTTGAGACTCTAATGTTACTATTTTATTCGATTGCACTAAAAAGAGTCAAAAGTCAATGCTTTCCCCCCCTTTTTTTCTCCTTTACCCTACATTTCTTTCTCTTCCCTTTTCCCTCCCTCATTTTGCCTCTATTTTCATTTTCTTTACACCTTGATAAGCTTAATAACATTCACAACAATGTCTACCTCTTGTCCACTTGACTGAAGTAGTTCTGTTCTATCTCCACATAACAATATGAAATCCACAAACCATTTTTATGTCATGCCGAAGAGTCAGAATTGTAAACAACCCTAAAATTGTAAAAGAAAAAAAAAATCATGAGATTCCTTTCTGCATGCAATTTCACTGTTTCCATACATCAACCCCCACTCCACTTCAAGAAGCTGTGATAATAGCTCAGTCGACAGTCTTCTGCTGCACCCAGAAATATTTAATCATGCAGCTGCTTTTTTTCCTCAGTGAGTACTGCAGTGGCACCTTCTGGTATGCAGAGGAAATCATTACCTGCATTTTTCATGCTTCGTGAGCTGGTGCCCTGTGAGTAAAACAAAAGGAAGAAATTATGGAAGGAGCTTACTTTTTTGAAAGAGATACAAAAGAGTAAGAGATAAATCCAAAGACAGGTGGAAAGGTGGATCAGCATATTTTCACAATGGTAGACATGGGCTCTTTGCATAGAAGGATTCCCAGTGTTTTTTGGTTGAAAGGATCTCACATAGAAAGGAAGAGAAGAGACCAAAACTTATGGCACTCTAGACTGGCAAAGGAAACATCATTGGAATAGAGCAGCATTTTTCAAACTTGGCAACCTTCAGATGGGTGGATTTCAATTCCCAGAATTTCCTAGCCAGCATGTTGAAGTCCAGCCATCTTAAAATTGCCTAGTTTGAAAAGCACTGGATTATAGGGGTCAATTGTCTAAGACAGTTCCATTGAGAGAAATTGTTAAACACCATTGCAAATGATAACTATACAACTGATGACCAACATATGACTTATTAAGCATTTTGGACTAAATGCTAATATAGAACTAACAAAAGCATTGTGCTTTTATCTACTTAGATATTCTGGAGGAAGCTAATCAATTAAATATATATAGATTCATATATTTTATCTGAATTTACAAAGCATTCTTAAATATATAATGCATTTGTTTTCATTTAAATGTTTAATTTTATATTTGAATTTATTGTGTGGTAATATTTATCTTAAATATGAAATTTAGGGGTAGATTTTCATACTAATCTAATTGGCAGATGAATACTGGAATTATCAATAATCATTCAATCAATGTATTTATAAAGTCATTTATATGTCTTTTCTCTCAAATCATCATTTTCAGGCACTGCTATTTCTATTCAGCTTTTGTACTTCCACAACTGCCATTTCCTAGTTACCTAAATATGTAATTATTATTATGTATAATATCTGCTTTTTCCTTCTCATCAAAAATGACATATTTTAAGTCATTTACAGGATCCATCCAGAGTTGTTCTGGATAGCAAGATGGGCAGCATATAAAATGAATGAATGAATGAATGAATGAATGAATGAATGAATGAATGAATGAATGAATGAAGGAAGGAAGGAAGGAAGGAAGGAAGGAAGGAACAAACAAACAAACAAACAAACAAACAAACAAATAAATAATAAATAAATCCAAGACTTTGGCCTTAAAAATATTATGGCAAAGCTTTCATGGACTATGCATTGATTTTATCCTATTCAAGCTATGGGTTAATAAACTGGTCCATTTTTAAAGTGCCAACAAGATTATTTTACAGTAACTGATTAATAAGGCTATAACCGTGAAAACTATTCATGAGAAAGTGTTAAATGGTAGGTTAATATTTGGAGATCTTATCAATATATTGGCTGAAGTGAAATGTATTTAGTAAACCATTCCAGAATCAAAGTATTTCATAAAAATGTTGTAATGTGTCCCCAAATTTTTAACGTGCAAAGTCTCCTTTTATGAGTTTCTTGTAGTGTAGTTATAAAACAATTAAATAAAAGCAAACAGAAAATAAGAGTATTTTTAATTTCACCCACCTGACCTTGGCTGATAACAGGAAGGAAGATAAGGTGCATTAATCACAAGGTTCCATCTTAGGCCCAGTACTCTTCAATATCTTCATAAATGACTTAGATGAGGGAATAGAAGGGGAAGTGAGCAAATTTGTAGATGACACTAAGCTAATACCCCAGAAGACAAGCTCAGGATCCAAAAAGGTCTTGACAGACTTGAACAATGGGCCCTATCCAACGACATGAACTTTAATATGGAGAAAAGCAAGGTTTTACACTTAGACAGGAAAAACCAAAGGTACAAGTACAGGTGAAACCTGTCTCAAAAACAATAACTGTGAGAGGGGCTTTGGAGTCCTAGTGGACGATCACTTAAACATGAGCCAGCAGTATGCAGCAGCAGCCAATAAAGCTCATACAATCCTTGGTTGTATAAACAGAGGCATAGAATCAAAATCACATGAAGTATTAGTACCCCTTAGTAAGGCCATACCTGAAATATTGCAACCAGTTTTGGTCACCACATTACAAAAAAGATGTTGACACTTAGGAAAAAGTGCAAAAAAGAGCAACTAAGATGATTAAAGGCCTGGAGACTAAAACATATAGAGAATGGTTGCAGGATTTGAGTTTGGCTAGTTTACAGAAAAGAAGGACTGGTAGGGACATGATAGCAGTATTCCAATATTTGTGAGGCTGCCACAAAGAAAAGGGGGTCAACCTATTTTCCAAAGCACCAGAGGTCAGGACAAGAAACAATGGATGGGAACTAATCAAGGAGAGAAGCAACCTGGAATTAAGGAGAAACTTCTAACAATGAGGACAACTAAGCAGTGGAACGGCTTGCCTTCAGAGGTTTTGGGTGCTTTATCACTGGAGGTTTTTAAGAAGAGACCGGATAGTCACTTGTCTGAAATGATATAGGGTCTCCTGCTTGAGCAGGTTGGACTAGAAGACCTCCAAGATCCCTTCCAGCTCTATTGTGATTGATTGATTGATCATCCTCTTTATTGGTGTCAAGAAAACAACATGAACCTATTCATTAAATCAGCTCAGTGTGCAAAAATCCCTAACTTCTACTTTCAGTCAACATGCAAATAATCCTCTCTTAAAATAAAAAGAAAACCATCAGTTCCCATAATCCTGTAATAATAAAAAAAGCAAGAATAATGAAGATGCCCTTCAGGTGCTTCATTATGAGAGCTAATTGCCTGTGAAGTAATCCAATGAGGTTCAGGGGGAAAGGAGGTGTTTTACTAATTTAATGCCATGTGATATTTAGGGTATCAGTTTATAGGAAGGTTATGCTACAGTTTATAAGCAGTGATTTATGAGTTAGCCTGGTTGGGTTTGAAATGACTTACCTCTGAATATATATAATACAATCAGCACTCATAATCACATACAGTACGTTATACCAACTCTTTTCTTGTGAGAAAACAGAAAAATTAACTACCACATTTCTGAAATCTGCCTTTGGAGAATACCTTAATTGTCAGGCAAATCAACTGGCAAGATCAGCTTGCATTTTCCTTTACGATGCTTTTTGTAACTCACTGAAATGTGCATTTCCATCTCAAGCTGATCACTTAAGCAACCTGTGCAGGGCTCTTCTATCAATGGATGCAAGATATCATAACTACTGTATCGTACTTCTGTCTTTTAATTAATTTCCAAGCTGTGCAAAACACTGGAAATGTGCTACATTGGCAAGACCAAAACCATTTGTTCTCTGAAGTATGAAAGCAGCTGTAGCCTTTGGATGGCTTGCATGGCTACTTCAAAGGCTGTCTTGGATTGCTTGTGGGCATGCACAGTCAAAATTTCCACTGAGGCCATAAGAAATTATGCAGCTCTCTGTGTACATTCATGGACCAAAATGCAAAGACTGCCAGGAAAGCCTTCAAAGCAGCAGTGCCAGTCGCAGGATGCAGCTGCTTTAATGCTGCTGTATTGAACAGTACCAGCTGAGGATTTGCAAAATGCTGCCTCCTCCATATGATCTTTCTTGCCTACTATACAAGTTGTGGCAACCAAATCACACTACATCCTCACTAGAAATGCTTATGGCAGGGGTCCCCAACCTATGGTCTGCAGCCCGGGACCGGGCCACGGGCTCTTGGCCCATGGGCCGTGGAAATGGCTGGCTGGTGCACGCACGTGTGGGCACGCATTCTCCCCCACTTGCGCTAGCACCTGTTTGTGCATGTGCACTGGTGCAAACGGGGATGCTAGCGTGGGGTGAGTGCAGCCCGTTTGTGCATGTGCCGCTAGCCCAGGTGGTTTGTGCGGCCCATTTGTGCATGCGCGAATGGGCCACTAGCTGCCGTGTGTGTGTGTCCATTTGCACATGTGCATGGTGCCAGCGCATGCCACATGTATGAACGGGGCTACTAGTGCCGCACCAGTGTGTGTGGCCCCATGCACATGTGCATGTGCACACGGACCAATTTTGAAGCTGCTCTCCTTCCCTCCAGTCCGCAAGCCCAGAAAGGTTGGAGACCTCTGGCTTAAGGGGCTGTTTTTCATTATTTGGGTATTCTGTGAAGAGGTACCTATAAAAGTATTCACTTTGAACTTTTAACCTACCATTTTTTTTGGGGGGGGGTGTTCCTGCCTTGCTGATTGTTGGTTTTCCCTTATTTGGACTATAGTTTATTCTACACATAGTTTTATGTGGAACGGTTATTTCAACGGCTGAAAAGAGCATACTCATAAATGAACGGTAATGGCTGCAAGAAGTAACTGTTATGAACAATATATTTCATAGTCAATCCAACATTACTTGAACTGAGAAGGCCAATTTTGTTTTAACTAAATAGGAACAAATATTTATTCAAATAAATATTCTCCCTGGAATATTTGCACAGTGAAAATATTTTCAGTGGAATCTGAGCACATACATACATACATACATACATACATACATACATACATACATACATACATACATACGTACATACATACTTTACAATTACCTCTCTTAGAATAAGGCAGGAAACCTTATAACATCCCAGAAAAATGGTTGTCCAGCTTATTCTTGAAAACCTCTAGTGATGGAGCACCCACAAGTCCATGAGGCAAGTTGTTCCACTGATTAATTGTTCTCACAGTCAGGGAATTTCTTCTTAGTTCTAGGTTGAATCTCTCCTTGATAATTTTCCATCTGTTACTTCTTGTCCTGCCCTCAGGTGCTTTGGAGAATAGAATAAATCTTTGGAAACTAAAAAGAGAGCAGAATAATTTGATAACTGCTGTTATTTCTTACCCTTGCAGCCTACCAATCACTAGTCAACATTTATTTATTAATTAAAATTATAGGAAAAAGCAATAGAAATTTGAACCTTATTGGTTTCTGCAGAAAAAAAATGTACACAAAATTAATTTCCATCATTTTATTTTATTTTTGTCTAAAAGGATTTTGCTGTGACTGGAAGGTTTTTGGGTGGGGTTTTTTTTACGCACATTAATAAAAAATATTCAACTAAAATATAGCTGTGGCAACCATTGAATGCATACAGGACTTAACTTCTTCCCTTCAAATCCCTTGACTTACAAGCATTCATTCAGTGATCATTCAAAGTTACAACAGCATTGAAAAAAGTGACTTAGGACCATTTTTCACACTTACAACCGTTGCAGCATCCCCACAGACACGTGATCAAAATTCAGGCGCTTGGCAACTGACTCATGTTTATGACAGTCACAACGTCCCAGAGTCATGTGATCACCTTCTGCGACCTTGTGACAAGTAAAGTCAATGGAGACGAGTTTCACTTAACAATCTTAACAACTGCAGTGATTCAACTTAATAACTGGCAAGAAAGGTCAAAAAAATGGGGCAAAACTCACTTAACGAATGTCCTGCTTAGCAACAGAAATTTTGGGCCCAGTTGTGATCATAAGTCAAGGAGTACCAGCACTGTAGTTGCTTTCCAAGATTATGTTAGCTTATTGGTGAAACTGTGGCTCCATTTCTGTCTCTCATTACCTTACAAAATGGGCAAGGAAACCTATATTTGGCAAATCCTGTGTTTAGCACAGTACAGAAGTAAAAAAAAAAAAAAAAAAAAGCCTGAGACCACAATAGGCCTGACTCAAGTGTAGGCCTGAAGTTGGATACATTTTACTCTGTCTTTAGTAGAGTTTGTGATTAACTTCTATAAAGGAAGGACCATTGATATATCAATGCAATCTCTGAAAACTTAATATTGCATCAAATGCCTGTGGAAAACTTCCAGTGTTTAACTAGCAAATACTTTTTAAATCCCAAACCCACCAGAAGGCTTGATGCATGATCCTTATTACTGTCTAGATCTGGGGATTTTGCTGAACAGATTTTTCGCCATCGTGTTTGTCTTAATGGGCCACCTCCTTTTGCTGGTAATGTTTTTCTCAGTAAGGACTTTTGATCAGTCTATTAGATATGAAAAGAACATCTGGTATCCTCTTGATGCTGTATGTGTGTTCATGCTTTAAAAAATAATAAATACAGCATTTATTTATTTTTTCTTACTAGCTCCCTGCAAATAATTAATTTTATGAAACAAAACATATGGAGAACATTTGATCTGGGCAGTGTCACAATCCAACCTTTGTTATTCAGCCTGAGAAAGTTCTTATCTTGCAGTTATATTTCTTCATGCCTTTTTCTCTTTTCTTTCTTCCTCTAGAAAAGACACACTTAATTTTGTCACCTCGTTGTGCTTTAACTGGCTCTAGAAATCATACAGTGCTTCCACACATCAAACGTCAAGTATTTTTTTTCTTCAAAATTGGTTTCTAAGGCAAGTGGTAGCCTATCTATTCGTTCACATTATAAATGCATCTCTATTTAACTGAGTTATATAAGTGGGGGCCAAGCAATATGGATCTTATTGCAACATGGGTTTTGTTGGACTTCATTTTACCTTCTCTTATTCTATTCACATCTTATCATAAACTTGTTGCTTTCAAACTGCAAGATAAGAACTTTCTCAGGCTGAATAACAAAGGATTATTCGAATGTAGTACAAACTATTTCAATTGCAACTGTATCTTTTTATAACAGACTCTATGAGACTGTGACATCTTTTCCCACGATAACTTTTTTTCCTTATTTTTAATACAACACTCATTCAAATAATCAAGCTTAATTTATGGGATGTTTAACAAACTGTCCATCATTCTGATGTAATTTGATAGGATGCTTTCTTTTCTCCAATCTAATTTTTCTTTGTATTTTTCTTTGTTATGCTAAGTAGAAAACGGAACTCCAATTTCTTCCCTCTTTGAAGAGATACACTTTTTAATGAAGCACTTCAAAAAAATCACATAAAAATGATTTTCTGACTTTTGCTTATTGGAGAGTGAATGCTTAGGCAGGATCTAGGGCAAATTTTGGCCTTCTTCAAAGTCAGAGATGATTTCTATTACTCAAATTCAATGCATATGTCGTTGATGAGATTCAGGGTATTTTATTTGGCCTAATCAAGCCAAAATTCATGGCATTTTTGGTTTGCATCCAAAATTTTGGTTAGAAACCTTTGGATTTCAGAAATCAGTCTTTTTCAGTTCTGTCTGAAAAAGAGCCTAGGATTTCCTGCATATGTACTGATCTACAGCCAGTTTGAAACCATACTGTCATATCCTGTTGCTCTGAATCCATTAATCTTAATTTCCCAAATAAACCCTTGAATCCAAAGACAGTTTGGAGTAATTCAATAATTACATACCTAAAATGGGATTCAGAAAATCATTTTCAAATGACATTTTCAATTAGATCACTATTAATTGCTATGACAGGGACAACCAACATTAGTCAGATTATACATGTGACCTTGGCTCAATGCAAAAATCTAAAATAATCAACCCACACAAGTAGTTTCTACTTCATATATCCAACAAAGTGAAACTTACCACCTCTCTGAGTCATTGGTTCTACTGCCTGACTGTTCTTCCCATTTAATCAGAATTTTTAAACTTCCCCATCTGGACTATCCTCTTCATTTATCTCCCCCAAATGGACCTAGCCTGTTGCTTAACATGTTGATTTTTTTTTAACAAACTGGGAAAGGTTACGTTTTTCAGGAAGCATCATTTATTTACAAAAGCAGTAAAGACAAACAGAAAAATTCCAGTTTTGACCAGAATGATGTAGATCAGAGGGGGTCAAAAAGTATAACTAGGTAATCAAATGAGAACTTGGTAAGGATAGTAGCTAGCTCTATCTATCTAAAGATAGAAAAAAAATGGAATTCTCCTGGATACACTGTAAGAAAGATTTAGGCATGTTGGTAATAAGAGCTGGAATCTTAGGATGCAATTTAGTTAGAGTTTAGTTTAGTTAAATTTAGTTACATTCTTCCTTAAATAATTGAAATTACAACAAACTGGAATTGGGAAAAGAAATGAGCAGATCAGGATATTAAACTTCTGATCTAATAATTCTTTTTCTCAGGACTCTGAATTCATTGTTTGTTTTCCAGAATAGTGCCTTGGTTCTTGTTTTTCTTACTTGCACATTACTTCCTTACTTTGCTTTGCACCTCTGATATTCATTGAATACTCGGTTGCTTGAATTGTTTCTTGAATGTGGAATCAAGGGAGTTGAAGTCCACTCATCTTAAAGTTGCCAAGATTGAAAAACACTTCTCTAGACAAAGTTGTGATACAATTTGCATACAACTATAATAGGGGATGCATGCACTTAAAAGCATAATTGTCTGGGCCTATATTTGCAAGTCCTCTTTGGAAAATTGTCTTTAGAAGTCTTCAAGTAGAAATGGCTAGACTAGATCATTGCAGCATTTGGATTCTAATTACTTTTGTTGTTAAAGAACAGAAAGGGTAAAGAAAAGCATCCTGAAGCAAACAGCTTATTCAATGGTATAGTGAATATTTGTATATGAACTAAGCTTTATTTTCCCAACTCACGTTCCAGAATCAGCAAGATTCAGAATCTTCTTTTGAGACATTTCTGTATGAATAATCTGTCCTTTAAGAATTTCAACAGCTGTTTGCAAACAGCTGTAAAAAGTATAGGTATAGGTAATGGAAGATTTTCCAAATTGCTCCATTGCTTATTCACGTTGCCTGCATGGTCAAAGGTCTTATTCATATCTTGGACCATATAAATGAAGATATGATCTTTTGAACACAATCAGAGAGTTCTGAAAACTGAAAAAATAATAAAATTAGAATTCAGAAAGAGTATATTGAGGCTGAAATCCTGGATATGCATTAAACATGAAACTTACATGAAACAGATTTTATTTCTTCTTCTTTTTTAAGTTTTATTAGTTTTTAAGAATTACAATCTTTAGAGCTTAATAAACATCATGTCTGGGTTCACATATTTATCATTAACGTCTTCAATATAAATCTATTCAGTACTGCACAATCCAGTATTTTTTCCCTGATCCTCCTTTCTTCCCCATATTTATTCCATTTTCCCCTCATTACACAATTACAATTCTTGGTACTATTGATATATACAAAGTTAGATATAAACATCTTCATCATATTTTACTAATATACAAATAACAATAATATCAATTCATAAATCAATGTCCTGTTTTTCGTGCTCTTGTTAAAGTTTGATTTCCTATCAATATTTAAAGTATTTTTGTCAGTTATGATTTTCTCAATATTAATTACATTTATATAGCTAAAATTTTTATTCATACCAATCCTCCTCTTATTTTCATATTTCTCATATCAAAAAAAGAAAAAAAATGCTATTTTAATTCTAAATCATATCTTTCATTATATCTAATGGTCATCCGTTCTTTTAATCGTATTCAAACAAGTACTTAAACATATGATGCCCCCTCTAATAGGTCAAATCTTCTATTTTTTAAATCTAACTCTCGCTTTCTTTCTTTGCCAAGTAGCTTTCCAAGCCAAGACAATTAAATCACCCAGGAATTTTCTTTCTATTTTTATGAAAGTTGCTTGGCATGAGCAAGACAATTTAGGTGGAGTATTTTTTTTTGGGGGGGGGATTCTTCCCATTTATGTTCCTTAAGCAACTCCCACCTTCCTTCTCCCTCAATTTCTCCCCTCATCTTTTGTCTCCTAAATTGTAACATTTCCCCTAACAGCTCTATGTTCCATTCTCCAAAATCTTCTTCCTTGTCATCAGGTGTATCTTGCAGACTTAAATTTTCATTGTTATGGGTAAGTCTTGCAGTATTTTATTTGTGTATGGTAGTTTATATTTCCCTTCTTTCATCTCTTCCATCTCTAGGTCCATTTCCTCTGCTTCATCTTCCAATCTCTGATTTATTTGTTCATACTTTGTAGTCATTGTCTGGGAACTTTCTAGTTGTAGATTTAATTTGGAGATTTGCTCATTTATATTATTTAAATTATTTTTAATCTCATTATGGTTTCTTTTTATGTCCTCTTTGTATGCAACAATTGTTTGATGAATTAGTTGTAGCGTAGAATATATTTCCTTCTGAAAGATGTTTGTTTTTTCTTTAGGCATCATTCCTGGAGATCCTCTAGTATCACCAGTCTCAGTAAGAGTAGAATAAAGTTTCCTCTAGCTTTCTGATCTTTATATGTAGCCTTTATAATCCAATAGGTTACAGAATATAGTTCCGGTCCCAAAAGCAATATTTTATAGTGATCCTTTGTCTCAGGCATCCAAAAATTGTCAGTCAGGAAAGGTTATAATCCATAATGTTCAAAGTGTTAAAAGTTTTCAACCTCCCTGAAAACAGCTCAAAAGTCTCTTGCAGCCAGACGTAATCAAAGGTCAAATTTTTCTTTTTCTCCCACTAGCTGTTGAGATTAAAAGTCCAAGCTCAGTAGGTGTTTTATAGTCCAAAAAGATCAGAGTGATAAGTATGCCAAAATATTTTCCTTTATTGCCAGCTGTTCTCCCTTAAGGAGTCACCAAGCAGCCAGGAAACTAGTTATAGTGCTGTACTCAAATCCACTACTAGATGTTATTCAAAATCCATTTTCCACTCTTAAGACAAAGGATTGATTTCTTATATTTCACCTCAATGTTTTTTTTTCCAAAGAGAAAATCTTAACAATTATCTCAGTTCTCAAATTTCAAAACTGTAGGTTTATATTACTTCCACTTCAATATTTGTATTTCTGTCCCCCATAGAAATTAAAACACCGCTTCTGTTCACATTCGGAGGTTTTTAGCTTCTTGGGAACCTTTCTCAGGAAATTCAGTTGTAAAATAGTAATATTCTCACCCATTTCCAAACATGCTGTTTACGATGTGTTAATTGGTGCTTTTCTTCAGTTGTCAGCAGCTAATGGCTGGCCATAGGAATGTAGCCAGTCTTTCCCCTGCCAGTTTGGAGGGCTTTTCCTGGATTGAACGGAAAGACCGCCATCTCTCCATGATTGACGAGACACCCCTCCTTCATCGCCTCTTCAGGGTGACTTTAGGTCCTTTTTAGGGCCCCCAGCAGGGCAAAATCGGGCACAGAGCCCTGCCTTCCTGCATCCGTCTCACTGCGATGCAAAACCAGAAGTCCACAGATTTTAGTTCTGATAAGTGCTGATAGGATTGTACCATGAAGGGGAGTAATGAATAAATGTAATTTTAGCTCAGAGATGCTAGAATGCTGCTCATTTATTCCTTCAACTTAGAACCCACAAGGACTCAAAATATAAGCCTTTTTCAGCAACTGGGAGAAATGTCTCTTTTTGCATATAATGTCTGCAACTTTAAGCCATTAAATTTAGACCCTATTTATAAAGTCACAAAATAATCTTTAGAAGTGTTTATATGCCAAATTGTTTAGGATGGAGATATGCTTTGGCATTTCTTGCAGAAATCAAAACACTGGATCTATATTTTTGTGGGGAGTTTTTTCCATCTTAAAATTGAAACAGGTACTTTATACCTGGGGAAGGGGAGTGGGGAGGCACATTTTAATCTTACCAAATAAAACATGTCAATTAAAAATGACTAGTCAACTTCATGTGAGAAAAGATAGCTTTCTATACTCCAACACTATTAAGTTCCCCCCCCCCTACTCTTTGACTTACAGGGGAAGTGACTGAATAGATCTGATTGAACAGAATACTAAGCTTTGGAATGAGTAAATGCAGTGCTTTTTTTGTAAAACAAAAAGGTGCCGGAACTCACACATGTCATACAACCCACTTTGCCTACCCTATAAGGTTCCATCCCAAAAAGGTGCCGGAACTCCGTTCTGAGAGTTCTGTGAGAAAAAAAACCCTGAGTAAATGCATTTTCGTTTGGTGCATATGTCAGGAAAAAAGAGAGTAAAGGAAAGAAGACATCATGATTTTCAGTAATTAAATCAGTGGTATTACATATCTTCATCTAGTCTCCTTGGGATGAAGTTATTTATTTATTTATTACAAATGCTTTTATACTGCTTTATGTAATCATATTTAGTGATACAGCATATCATTTTTCTTTTCTTAAAAAAAGATGTCTCACCATTATTCTTGCTTTGTTCAACAACCCAAAGTTGTAACTCTGATATCTTTTTCCATGAAATGTTTTACTAAAAATTGGTTCCCACTGATTTTTTTTTTTTAATTCTCTTATTTTTCTTCAGTCTTAACTTTTAGACATCAAAGCATTAAACCCATACATTTTGGGACATGGAAGCAGAATCATATATACAACATTCATACTCTGGCCTGTGTAAACTTTACTAAGCTTTTATCAATCAATTGTAAGACCATCTTCATGTGATCTTACATTTGCTTTATCAAAGTTGGCACTTGATGTCCTCTGCTTAGCAACTGCTCTATTAAAACCTCAGATTGCAATTGAAAATCTGTTTCTAAGAAACAACTGTTTTACTCGTAGAAATTCACCTAATGGTAAAATTGCCCCTAGCTTGCCTAGGAGGAAAACAACCATATCTGACCATACAACCATAATTAATTCCAATTAGGTAGTTTTCTCTACAACCAGTTTTTAAATGATTTAATTAATAATTAAAGTCCAAATAATTATGCTGATTTTTATGGTACTATGTAGGGCTGTTATCAGAAGTATTATTAGCTCCCATTGTGTCTGCCCTTTTCTGTGCCAGACAGAGTTGGCAAACTCCAAGTCGTCCAGTGGGAGTAAGAGATGTACCATCTCTGTTGTACCAACCACTCTCTGTAACAGCATCCCACAGAAATATAAACTGACCCTATCCTGTCTTCCTTTAAATGAGTCTTGAACCCCTGGCCTTTCCCCCAGCTCTTTGGGTAGCATGGTTGTCAGGCCTCCTAGACTGAACATTATTTCATTATATAGCAATAGCAATAGCACTTAGACTTATATACTGCTTCATAGTGCTTTACAGCCCTCTCTAAGCAGTTTACAGCATATTACCCTCAAGAATCTGAGTCCTCATTTTACTGACCTTGGAAGGATGCAAGGCTGAGTCAACCTTGAGCTGATCAGGATCGAACTCCCGGCAGTGAGCAGAATTAGCATGCAATATTGCATTCTAACCATTGTGCCACCACAGCTTATATGGAAAAGAAGGTTTATATTGTTCCCTCTGGGCAAGTATTGTTTTTCTGGATACTGTGATGTTTATCTCTTTCTTAATTTGTTAGCCATCCAAAGTTGTTCTAGAGTCAGGTGGTCTCAGAAGGGAACTTTAGAAATAAATATCAAATTGTATATTAGCATCTGCCTATTCAACCATAGGTTTAATCATTTTATGGTTTCATGATCATACTCTCATATTCTTGTCACTATATTTTTGCCATCTATTAAATATACAGAATACAGAATACCATAGTGGGAGGGAACCTTGGAAGTCTTCTTGTCTATTCCTTCTTGAGCAGGAGACCCTATACCATTCCAGACAATTGGCTGTCCAACTTCTTGAAAACATCCAGTGACAGAGCACCCACAACCTCTAGAGGTAAGCTGTTCCATTAATCCATTGATTACATATTCTCTGATGGTGGAAAATGTATGCTCCCTAACTGTTTCTGTAGTCATACCTGCAGATTTGATTTTTTTTTAATAATATTCATCGTCCAAACAAATATGATTCTTGAACAATACTATTTTTCTAAGCGTGACAAAACTATTTTCTGGCATATGCAAAATATCATTTCCTAGTATACAACTAACATATATTACTAGGTTGCCTCTGTTGCTAGTACAGAGATATTCAGTTTTGTGAATGAAATCTGCAGGATCTTTAATAGTTAAAGAAATAGAAAAAAGAGATTTCAGGAAAGAATTAACTTATTTGAAAAAAAAAAGGCTACAGGACAACCAGGTTAGGGGTAAACATTTTCAACAATTTAGCAATAGAAAAAAGGTACTCTCATTGGTTTTTCAGTGAAAATTGTGTTCTGTTGATATAATGTGTTCTATAAAGTACCTTTTCAAGATTTCTGCAATCTATGTTTTGATTATTGCATTGGATTTTTTGGACTTATCCTATCAGATGTATTCACTTTAGTTCAGCAAAGACCTCATTCCTGTCATCATATTGATGGAGAATAAGTACAATATTTTCCAATCTTATTAGCATAATGGTTTCTTATGCTAAATTTTGATGCTAATCCTTTGTTAAAATCTTATCCCGAATTCACCATCTTAGTTTATAATTGAGTTTTTAAGGATGCAGTAGTCAATAAAAAGATGACTGGATCCATAAATGCTGGAGACCAGGGAAAAAAAGATATGTGACCCAAAAGATATATTAAAATCTCTGTATATGGAAGCTGGATTTTTACAATAATTCCACATTTTAATTTTGTAATGTAAAAAAATTATATAGAAATTTGAAGTTAAATATGTCACATAATTGGGTTTAAAAGGGCTTTTGTAAAGGATATTCAATTCCTGAAAAACCAAAACTGTACTGGAAAAATTGTCTACTAAAATATCTTCCCAGATATCACATGCTGTTATGTTTAAATATTGTAGAGATAAAATAAATAGTATTATAAATTATCATACATTTTGAAATGTTTCTCTTTTACTGTAAATTCAGACAATACAGTATATTGTGTTGGTCTTATCATATTTTAGAGATGGATGTTTTTACATGGATAATATTTTAGAAGCTATTTATATTATGTTGTTTGGTAATGCCTGTGATAAATGAATTCTCCAAAATAAACTATTTCTCAGGGAGACTGGAGAGACTCTGTTCCTTTTATTTATTTTATAGAGCTAAAAATTCAGCTCATGAGAGTAGAAGAGTTTAATCCAGGTTTCATTGTATTTTAGACAGCTGGAGACTTTTTCCAGTGCATTTTTCCAATGCAATCCTAGACTGCATCAACAGAGGGATAGTATCAATAACAGACAAAGTGTTAGTATTGCTTTATACTGATCTGGAAGACCACATTTGGAATACTGTGTCTAGTTTTGGTCACCACATTCCAAAAAAGATGTTAAGAGTGCAGAACAACAACAAAGATATTTAGGGGCCTGGAGGTAAAGTATATGATGAATAGTTTCAAGAACTAGGTGCAGTATGTCTAGTCTGATGAAGAGAAGGACTAGGGGTTACATGACAGTAGTCTTCAAATATTTGAGGGGCAGAGAAGAGAGAGTCAACTTATTCTCCAAAGCACCTGAGGGCAGGATAAGAAGTAATGGGTAGAAACTTATCAAAGAGAGATCCATTCTAGAATTAAGGAGAAATTTCCTGTCAGTGAGAACAATTAATCAGTGGCTTGCCTCCAGAAGTTGTGGGTGCTCCATCAGTGGAGGTTTTAAAAAGAGATTGGACAACATTTATCCAGAATGGTATAGGGCAGGGGTAGGCAACCTTGGCTCTTTTATGACTCGTGGACTTCAACTCCCAGAATTCCTGAGCCAGCATGGCTGGCTCAGGAATTCTGGGAGTTGAAGTCCACGAGTCATAAAAGAGCCAAGGTTGCCTACCCCTGGTAGGGTCCTGTCCTGCTTGAGCAGGGTTAGGGTTAGGATTAGAGTTAGGTCCCTTCCAACTCCTTCCTTCCTTCCTTCCTTCCTTCCTTCCTTCCTTCCTTCCTTCCTTCCTTCCTTCCTTCCTTCCTTCCTTCCTTCCTTCCTTTCTTCCTTCCTCACTTTCTAGACTTTCAAAATTATAATTTTTTGAATTTAGAAAAAAATATTTCTGGAAAGAGGCAGTCCTGAAAAAAAGTATGTGAGGAAAGGTTTTATTTCAGCACAGAAATCAAACTGAATCTTTCATCTAGAAAGACTTTCTTTGGTTCCGTTTACAAAATGCTAAATCATATTACCTTTATTTAATTTGCTTTGCAGTTAAATGGTTTGCAAAAGACAGTTTAGAAATCATGAAATAAAAGTCCACTTAAAGATTTAATTGCTATAGTTTTTAGATTGCTCCAATTAGAAACTTTGGTGTAGCTTATAAGAAGCAAATGCAAAAGCAGGGTTAAAAAAAGATTTAATAATATCCAGCCCAGTGAGCCTGTATCTCAGGGGCCAGTGTAATCTCTCATTTTGCTCCCAAATGCCCTCTGAAGAGAATTATTGTGTTTCTCTGTAGCAGCCAGACTTGGCACAGGCAAGGCTGCTAAAGCTTTTTCCACAGATGTAAAAGTCTTTGGTACTAGTCTGTAGTTATATTTCTATCAACCTTTACTTAGAAGTAATGAACTCAGCAATAAACACTTTTTACTAAACATGAAAAACCAAAATGACACTGTGGAGTCAGCATTTGTGTGAAGAACGTACAAAGATTGTTCTGGAAAGCTGGGATTCTCTGTAGCATTTGATGTTAAAAAAATATTATTTTTAATTTATTTATTTTTAAAAATAAATAAATCAAAAGACCAGAAATGGCTTGAATTCCCCAAGTTGAATTAAAAAAAAACCTAGTTGTTTAAGTATAAGAGTTTTATACTTCACGTCAAATATGCAAGGCCTTTCGCTTCCTCACTCAATTACTGTTCACATCAATACCACAAAGCAATCATGTTGTCGATACTTGCTCTACAGTATGAATTAGTTAATTACAGTATTAATAAAATTAACAAAAACCATAATAAGGTCTAACAACAACAACAACAACAACAACACCTCGGTTCTAATTTACATGAAAGCTGGGACATGACCACTGAAGTAAAGACAAGGATAGAGAAAGTCCGAACAGCATTCTTCAAAATGAAAAAGGTCTTCTGCAATCACAACATAAGCCTAAGATTGAAAATCAGGCTTGTCAGATGTTATATTTCTTCTATCCTGCTCTATGGAGTAGAGAGTTGGTCTCTGACGGAAGGCCACCTGAAGAGACTAGAAGCATTTGAAATGTGGATTTACAGGCGGCTGTTACGTATAAGATGGGTTGACAAATATCAGAAATGAGGAGGTGATAAGCCGCCTGGGAAAGCCAAGGGAAATCATCAAAACAATTAAAAAACGAAAGTTAGAATATTTCAGACATGTGATGCAACACCCAGAAAAATACGACGTACTCCATTTAATCCTCCAGGGAAAGATTGAAGGCAAATGAGGTCCAGGCAGAAGAAGAACATCATGGTTTCAAAATCTAAGGGACTGGTTTGGACAAAACTCAGCAGCATTTTTTCTTGCGGCTGCTGATAAAAACAGGATCACCAACATGATCGCCAATGTCCAATAACGGATATGGCACAAGAAGAAGAAGAAGAACAATAATAATAATAATAATAAAGTTTGAAGGGATCTTGGAGGTCATCTAGTCCAACCCCCAGCTCAGGCAGGAAACCCTATACCATTTCAGACATGTGCATGTGCAAACGGGGCCGCGGGCACTAGCACAAGTGGGGAGAATGCACATCCACATGTGCGCACACCGGCCAGCCACTTCCATGGCCCGCTGGCCAACAGCCCGCAGCCCGGTTCCGGGCTCATAGGTTGGGGACCCCTGCTTTAAATGATATTATTTGGTTGACTGATATTTTGGAAATATAATTTGAGAATCTTGAATTGGTAATGATGTCTTTGTTGGATATCAAAAAAGCACCTGATCAATAAGAATAAAACATACTAAGTGTATATGCCATACCGTTCCCAATGTCTCTGGGTGGTTTACAGATTGTTTAAAACATTAAAAACAAGAAAAACAATAAGACAAAAAGAAAAGTAAAGGTGGCAGGATGACAAAACCAGGTGGGAATAATGGAAAACAACCCACACACCTTTGTCATAAGCTTATCTTATCTCTGTTTCAAATCCTACACCAATTTAACTACCCTAATGCATGTAATGAAGTGATTACACTTCATATGCTTTTTAATAAAATTTGTTAGCTTGAAAGTGGAAGCTGGATTGTATTGTTAGACTCCTACTGATTTGGCTATATTAATTTTTGTTACTTTAAACAGAATAAGTTTTTACTCGATAGAATACTGATGAGTCTTGGAGCATTCCAATCGTATCAGATTTCAGAGGACAGGAAATAACAATTGAAGCTATTTGATCCATACTTACTTAAACCACGAGCCCCAAGAGGCTTTATATATGATAACCGAATCCTTGAATCACAACTGGAAACCAACCAGTAACCAGAGATAATCCAGGCATAGAACTTCACAACAAAAATAACAAGGTCCAGCCTTAAGAAATTATGCCAACACATTTGCATCAGCTGCAGTTTCTGAGTCATAATTTGGGCTTCCCCACTTAAAGGTTGATTTGATCTAGAATTCATATTATTGTTATTATTTAGAGAAATAAGATATAGATACGTTAATGTGAAACTGACTTACATACCAAAGACTCAAAATGTATTGGATTAAAAAGAACTCTGAATTTACTGAGCTTGGAATGTAGCTAAAAGTTATTTTTATGTGGTTCAAAAGCTACTACTATAGTCCTGGATGTAAAAAAAAAATGTGTTGACTTTTAGCTTATAAATTGGCTATCAACTTAATGAAAATACTGGTCAAATCATACTATAACATGTTAGCATTGTTTAATTCATTTAAAAACTGAGTGACTTTTCTATATTGATTGTAACATGGTTTTTTTGGTTTTGTTTTGTCAGTTTTCAGTGTTGTACTTTTTGGTTTGTTTGGATATATTGTAATTTTGTGTCTTATAATTATTATACATACACACGCTGTATATATATATTATACACACATATATATATAGTTATTCCCTGCAATATACATATGTATTACATACACACATTGCAGGCTATTTCACTGAAGCAGTTCTGTGATATTTTGATTTTGACAAATATTAAGGAAACTGATACAGTTTTCATGAACTTCAGAGTAACAATCTTCATTCCTACTGTAAATGTATTATGTTCATTTATCAAATGTATATAGTAAATCTGTAGACGTTTGGTTTAAATATACTGATAATAAAGATACTAGTTATACTGATTATAAATACCAGTTATAAATATACTGATACTAATTATTTTCTTATTTATTAAACTATTACAAGATTCTACTTCACATATATTGATACCTCAAAAACTATTTGATAAAAGTTAGTTGCTTTCACTTTACTGTGGGAGATGCAATTCTGGAGTTAGAATATTAACTAACTTCCTCTGTGGAATTCATGCTCCCAGCTTTTCAGTGGAGAGTTAAAATAATATTCTCTCTTTGAGAAAAACTGTTATTAGTCTGTCAATAATTAATTGTAGTTGGCTTGTGTTGTTTGTTTCTCTTGTTTAAAAGATTAGATATTTATTTATTTATTTATTTATTTATTTATTTATTTATTTATTTATTTATTTATTTATTTATTTATTTATTTATTTATTTGCACACAGCTTTGTGGCTAAAAATGTTGCTGGCATAGCTTGTCTCCAATTTGGAAACTATATTTCCCAGTTACTAGAAGTTCAGAGAAATCAGAACCTGATCAAAAGGAGGAAATATTTATCTATATATGTTTGCAACCACTATTTTCTCAGCCAAGCCCTGTTGTGCTGCCATATCATGGTGGTGACAGGGTTCCTGGGAGGGATGAGTGAAGAATGTCAGGCCTGGATGCCCAGAGTATATAATCCCTGCAGAGTCTTCCAAGGCATGGAGATCACCCCAGCTGCCCAACCAAAGCAGGCAGGCACTTATATTGGGCAGCAGAACAATCAATTGGATTGAGATGGATTGACAAGATAAAGTGATTGATGATATAGTGCTAAGTGACTATCAATAGTTCGTAAGTAAATGCTGAAAATCTTTTGGAATACTAATGGTGTTTACGACATGTCTGGGTTAAAGCTTTCAGGTTGCTTAGCTGCTGGTGTTGCAATGCAGGAAAAGAAAGTCTGAAGTTATAGAAAGTGAATAACTATGGGAAATTGGAACATAAGCATGAACATGAAAAAGCTCAACACAATGAATGATTAAATGAATTGATTCACATTGACATGTCAGGCATCAATGAACAGAGGTGGACTGGAATTGGATATTTTCAGAGACAAAGTCGCACTGTTTATTATCCAGGATTTGAACAACAAAGAAGGAATGGCATTGCTTTCATAGTTAGAAAATGTATACCAAGATCAGTACTTGGCTACAAACAGCTGGGTTTATGCTCCAACTACTGATGAATAAGAGGAGGACACTGATGAGTTTTAGGACCAAATACAAACTGAAATTGACACAACATGCAAGAAGATGTGCTACTTGTGGTTGGAGTTACAAATATTATGGAGGAAATATTGGAGATGCAAAATGTTGGAGTTGCAAATATTATGAAGGAAAATGTACATAAAATGTTTGGCTTGGGAAATGAAGCATCTAATACAGGGGTCTTCAAACTTGGCCCTTTTATGACTTGTGGACTTCAACTCCCAGAACTCCTCAGCCAGGCATGCTGGCTGAGGAATTCTGGGAGTTGAAGTCCACAAGTCATAAAAGGGCCAAGTTTGACGACCCCTGATCTAATAACTTACCAATTTCTTCCAATCCATATAATTACAATAGTCTTCCAACAACCAAAACAATACCTTATACAGTATATGGACATCACCAGATGGGAACACACAGAAATAAAATTGACTATGTTATTGTTAGAAGGAGTGGAAGAGCTCACATACAGTATAGCATCAAAGCCACAGCATGGGGCTGAATGTTGAATAGAACATGAACTGTAATGTAATGTAATGAATTTTGAGAAAATTATGACTGATAAGAGTGGTTTCAATACTGAGGGAAAATAAAGCTTAAATAAGAATCTTGAAAACAGGACATATAATGACTTAATAAGATGACTTCTATAAATACAATTGAAACATAAGCTGATTAGAAAATATGTTATATGTTGATGTTATTGTTATATGTATAAATACTAGAAAAATGTTTATACCCAACTCTATATGTATTGAAAGTATTAAGAATTATAGTTCTTTATTGTAGACAAAAGGAGAATATTGCTGGAAGAAGCAAGGATCAAGGAAATATATTATCAACTAACATATTGATCAACTATAGAAATTAATTATTATTGATTGTTTTTAAATATATGAACTCAGACAACACATTGTTCACTAAGCACTAAAGATTGTTATTGTAAAAAATTAATAAAATATATTTTAAAAAAAGAACATGAACTGCTCATGTGCAAGTTTCAATTAAGATAATGACCAGAAGAAAACCAGTCAGTTTTTACGATATGTTCTTTAACAGATACCCATCATTTTCAAGGAGAACATCTTAAATAGTTTTAAAATCCTAAACCTGATTGATTGGGAATCAAAGGAGCTGATTAAAAAACTCTTATGGGGGAATATAAAAAGAGACAGCCAAAGATCAAGAAACAAAAGAAAGCAAATTGGATGTTGGAACAAATCATAGAAATTGCCAAGAAGATAAGACAAGCAAAATACAAGAAAGTAAAAAAAAAAATCAGGAAGGAATTTAATGAAGCATTTTAGAGAGCTTTAAAAAAAAGAAAGAAAGAAAGAAACACAAGAACAGTTATTACAACTGCATCTGTAAAGATATCAAAGATGAAAATAGACATGGAAAAACAAGAAAAGTCTTCCAAAGGATCCCAGAACTCAGAAAGTTGTTTCAATCTTGACTTGATATGTTAAAGGTTCCCAATCAACAGATTCTAACTAACTTAAAGAAGACCAAAGGAAGATGGAAGGTATATTCTGAAATTCTATATGGTAGACAGTCCAATATCTGAGATACTTTAGATTCCTTACTTACAAAAGCCTATGTTACTAGAAGATGAACTTAGATCAGTATTCCAGCCATGACCAAATCAGAAGGGTACAGGAAGTGAAGGAATACAAAAATATGATAAGCAAGAGAAAAAGAATCAGTAAACATTTTAACAGTATGCCAGCAACAAGTACAGCACAGTGGGCACCAGATTGGAAGACACCAATGTATGCAACAATATTAAAGAAAGGAGACTTAACAGATTGTGCAAATTAGCATACAGTATCCTAACTTCCACATGCTAGCAGAATAATGCCTAAGATCATCTAACAGAGATTAGAGTGGAAAAGGAAATGCTAGATGTCCAAGCTGGCTTTAGAAAAGGTCAAGAAGTTCATTACTGCTGATGTACTGTACATTGAGAAAGCCAAAAAATTCCAAAATGAAGTAATATGTGCTTTATTGATTATAGACAGGTCTTCAGTTGTTTTGATTATTTCAAGTTATAGAAAGTACTTAAAAATAGATGTCCCAGGCTATCTCATTGTCCTCATGCAAAACATATGCATGAAAATGGTGAAAAAGACTGTTTCCAGATGGCAGATTGAAATTGGAGATTCTTCGTATTTCTTTGTTTTCAGTGGTTTGTATATTTTTGACAGGTAAACAACTTTTCTTCCACTATTCCTGAAGATACTGGCCATGGTTTTTCAGCCAACAGCTCTGAGTCATATAGTCCAGGGGTCCCTGAACCTATGGGCCGTGGCCTGATACCAGGCTGTGGCCTCTTGGCCACTGGGCCACGGGAATGGCTGGCAAGTGCATGCATGTGTGCACGCATCCCCACTCACGCTAGCACTGCTGCGTGGGTGCTAGTAGCCCGACTTGCACATGCGTGAGAGTGCTAGCATCGCTGCTGGCGTCATGCGGGTGCTAGCGGCCTGTTTGCGCATGCACATGTGCATGGGTGCTAGCAGCCTGTTTGCACATGCATGCAGGTGACAGCACACCACCAGTGGCATTGCAGGTGTGCACGGCCCGCTTGTGCATGCACACATGCGCACTAGCACCGCCGTGCATGTGCCTGTTTGCACATACACACGCGGGGCTGTGCACACACATATTTCCCTGTTCCTCCCTTTCCCTCCGGGCCACCAAGTGGAAAGGTTGGGGAGCTCTGCTATAGCCTATTTACCAGTGGATTTCCAGGAACTCCAAGACATAGTATGGCCCTTGTTGACTTGAGCAATGACTGATCCAGTATGGGCTTCTGTAAGTTAATCTCACCATATTGTTTATGAAAGAAACACTTTATCTGGTTCCTCTGATGGATTTCTGGCATAGGTTATGCTCCTTGAGCATGCAAACCCTACAAACACATCAAGGTAGTGCCTAATGGAGGAAATATTATTGTTGTTACTGTTGCTGCTATTTTTCCATACATAAGAATGAAATCACAGCTGCCAGTTCTTTAGTTGTGTTGGTTTTCATTTGCATTAATTTCTAAGATGACATAATGTAGCAACATTGTAGTAGATCCAAGCAGTGTGGCCTTTTGTAATTGGCTGGTTTTTTAAGCATGGTCCAAGACTTTTTGTTTATGGAACCCAGTGTGCCAAAAACCATTGGAATCACCACTGTTTGTTTATATAATAATAATAATAATAATAATAATAATAATAATAATAATAATAATAATAATAATAATAATAATAATAATAATAATAATAATAATAATAATAATAATAATAATAATAATAATAATAATAGTAGTAGTAGTAGTAGTAGCAGTAGCAGTAGTAGTAGTAGTAGTAGTCATGGGGAGGAGATTTATTATCACCCAGATATTGGAATTCTCAATATCCCTTCTCAGAGCCTGTACTATCTGGGCTGCTGAAAATTTTAATTTAGGAACATATGGAGGATAACATATTTCCCATCCTTGCATTCTTTTTCCTACAACTTTTATTTATTTATATATTTTTGTAATGATATCTTCAGTTTGTGCTGTTTGCTTGGAAAGATAGAGATATCTCTCTATCTCTCTATATCATCATCATCATCATCACCACCACTATCATCATCATCAACAACAACAACAACATCATCATCCTAGCCATAGTCTACCACTGCAGGATGAAGGCCTCTTCCACATGTTTCCAACCAATACGGTCCTGAGCTTTCTTTTGCCAATTGAACCCGCCATACTTGCTGATGTTTTCAATTCACCTTGTTTTAGATCTCTTTTGTGGATGTTTTTTATCAGGTGAGATCCCATCTATGACTGCCTTGGTCCACCTGCCATCAGTTCTTCTTGCTATGTGACCAGCCCATTTCCATTTAAATGCTTTTACTCTCTTGATGATATCATATACTTTTGTTTGTTCTCTAATCCATCTGCGGGTCTTTCTATCTTGTCTTGAAATGCCGGGCATGTATCTTTCCAGGGTTCTTTGCACCACTCGTAGCTTTTGTATCGATTGTGATACATATACATATACATATACATGTGTGTGTGTGTGTGTGTGTGTATGCAATACACAGAATTAGGGAAATTGTGAGGTCATAACATTAGGCAGTACTATCCTATAGTTGTCAACATATCATGTAAACTGTCAGAATACTGATTTTTTTTCTGTGCACTTGACCCTGGAGAGGAAATTGCTTATCTGACAAGAGCATGGTGAATGCACTTCTAGAGTGCTAAGTCACAATGAAGCAAATTGAACACAATCTGCCTGATGTGTTGCGAGAGAAAAGTCACAGTCATGGCTAAAAACTAGATTGAAAATTTCAACACTGCATAGCAGATCAAGGGATTTACATAGTTTTTCCTTGTGTAGATAATGGAATATATAAATGTAATCCATTAACTGAATTGCAGGATTTTAATCTCCCATAGCAATCCATTTATAGGCTAATTGATCTTTGCTGCAAAACGAAAACACATTGGCTTGTGGGATAAAAAGAACGAGTTGATTTGTTTAAGGCAGTCGATGAAATGCAGCCCTCTAGTGCTGATTCCAGAGATGGATTTCCTGAAATAGAACCCAATTGCTAGAATGTGCAATGAAAATACTTGCAGTACAAGTTCTCTTATGATCTAAATCAGGGAACAGAAGATCCAATGGCTCATGACTCAAATGAGCCCAATGTCGTTGTCTAGCAGTACTTCAAGGTCGTGTCTCTAAATCTGATGGCATTTTTTTTACCATACACTTTTATTGCCAATTTTAATAAAATTAAATCCTTCATGTGGCTTCATACCTTCAAGAGCCAGTTTGGTCCAGTGATGAAGGGAGCATGCTAGAAAGCAGGAAACTGAGTTCATGTCTTGCCATAGCTATGAAAACCAGCTGAGTGACTTTGGACCAGTGACTTTCTTTCAGTCCAGCTAAACTCACGGGGTTGTTGTTATGGGGAAATATATGGGGAGGGAGGGTTACTGAATATGTTCGCTTCCTTGAGTTACTTGTAAAAATAATAAAGGTGAGATATAAATTAAAACAACTCTTTTTTGCTCATTTTGTTCAATTCTTCTCAACTTTACAAGAGACTTGAAAATTTTGGACCTCAGACTCTTCTGTACAGCCATCATACATCCCATATTGATTGCAGCTGAATAGTTATAAACTAGTTTTCATGGGTTTGTGGGTCACAAAACAGCCTGCCAGCATTCTGCAGAACTCCAGAATGCCAGGAGGTGAAAAGTATGAGTTTCTTGGGGGAAATTTCAGGATGGTTAAGTTTAGAAAAAGAAAAAGAAGACTGCAAAGAGGTAATGTTTCCATAATTAGCCTGTGGAACCACAAAATCTAATGCCCATAGATGGTTTAAAAAGAAAATCGGAAAAATTCTTGGTTCAGTAAGAGCAAACTGATCTTGAACTCTCAAAGTTGACTAGAAGAAAGCTGACTCTTGTTTCAATTATATATTTGTGTTAAAAATTCTCTAGATTAAAATGTTAATTAATTAACATATTAAATTTAATTAACGTAATTAAAATATGTTTGTTTTCTTAATTCAAATACTGTATGTTAATTACATGTCTACCAAACTAGATTACTGTTCATAACCTTTAGTGATGAAGTCTTTATCTTGCAGTGCACTGTATAATAAATACATAAGTAAATAAATAAATAATAACCCCCCAATGAGGGACTATTTGATGTGGTTGTGGGGCATGATAGCATGCCAGAGGTTCAATAAGCAAACAAAGAAATAATGATCTTTAGTTAGAACAGTTTATAACCTGCATCCTGATACCTTTAACACCATCAAACAATAACATCTGCTTATCCCAGATTCTTGGGAAGGACGCAATAAGTGGATAAAAATGCCAAATACATCTAAACATCTGGATGATTGTGACACAGACCATAAACAGTACTCACTAAAATGATTGTTGATACAATGGTGGCCAAGATTGGCCTTTTCTTTAATTGTGAGTTAGTTCTTATGCTTTGCATGAGAAGCATGAGACCTCAAGAACACAATCAGAAAGAGATTAATCAAGGTTATAGATTTTAATGACTGATAGAAAGATAGGCAAATGGCAAAATCAATTGAAGTTTCCACTTAAACAATTCAAGAACACCTCTTGGAGGTACTTTAAATATTTGGGTATTTAAAGAATACTGAAATAGCTATATTCATAGAAGCTATAGCTGGCTTTTAACATGCCCTATATTATAACAGTTGCTGCAATTACAAGTTGTAACTATTTTTTTCCCCAATAAAGATAATGGGCATTTCCATTTTTGAATTGGCCTGCAGTGTTTAATTTCATTTTGCGTGTTCACTGAAATGTATCTGCCTTCATTTAAATAGCATAGATGCCATAAAATGTTCTCTCCAATACATATAAAAGATGATTAGACGGCTGGAGACTAAAACATATGCTGAACGGTTGCAGGAACTGGATATGTCTATTCTAATGAAGAGAAGAACTAGGGGTGACATGATAGCAGTCTTTCAATATCTGAGGGGCTGCCACAAAGAAGAATAGGTCAACCTATTCTCCAAAGCACCTGAGGCAATACAGGAAGTAATGGATGGAAACTTATCAAAGAGAGATTCAATCTACAACTGACAGGAGAAATTTCCTGTCAGTGAGAACAATTAATCAGTGGAAGAAGTTGTGGCTTGCTCCATCACTGGAGGTTTTTAAGAAGAGATTGGACCATCATTTGTCTTAAATGGTCTCCTACGTAATCAGAGGATTGGTCTAGAAGACCTCCAAGGTCCCTTCCAACTCTGCACTTACAGTAAGCACTAAGGATGCATGATTGGACTGGATATGAAGAAAGAGGAAGAACATCAATTGGTGAGAAGACAAGGGAAAGATCCTGTATTAGCTGGTTACATGACAGAAAAATAACTCCCCATCATAACAACACATGAGAATCTAGTTATATAAAAATAGGTTAATTTTTGAAGAATGCCATTGGCATATTTAATATTCATAAAGTATAATCCATAGTGAGTTTACACTGGTGATTAATTTTCTGATTGCAAAAGATGAAACATCTCTTCTTAGCATATCAAAGGTTTAAATCAAAATTTACTCTGATTCTTACAAATAATTTCTAAGAGATATTCTGCACTATTTTTCTGGCAAATGATTAATGAAAAGGTATGAACCTATCTACTTGCAATCCATTTAACACATTCCATATTTATATTATTGAAGTTCCTTCTTTGTTTTCTAAAAGGACACAATTCCAGGGAAATATCCTTCTACCATTTAAAGATAACATTTTGTAGTAACCAATTAAAAATTGGAATATCTTAAACAGTTTCACTTCAGCTGCCAAAAAAGAAATTTCAAATAAAATGAATACTTGGCTTAAGCAAGGCCTGCTATGCTGCCTTAACAATGTTTTCAAGACACTTTTCTCAAACAGTGGGATATTACGAAGCAGCACTGAGTTTTCATACTGGCATCAACATTTTTATAAGGCTTTTTAGGTGGGTGGAATCCTGGGAACTCTCCTTGTGGCAGGATACAGTAAATGCTCTGATTGGACCCATGCTATAAATTGGGTTCTGGGTTAAGGGTTTCACTAGAGCAGTGATGGCGAACCTTTTAGAGACTGAGTGCCCAAACTGCAACCCAAAACCCACTTATGCATCGTCAAGTGCCAGGTGGGTGTGGCCCATTGGCTGGGCGTGGCCCATTGGCTGGGCGTGGCCCATTGGCTGGCCGTGGCTGCAGTGGAAATGGCAGACTGGGTGGGACTAAAAAGTTCAATCAATCAATTCCAACTTTGCAAGATCTTTTTTTTTTCCTGAGAGAAGTTGAAATTGACTGATTGAATCTTTTTTTTTTTTTTTACACACGGTGGCAGAGGCCTAAAGCGAAACGGTTTTATAAAACCCAGCTGAAGGCCTAGGACTGGGGCGACGGTGCACATGCCCACAAAGAGGGCTCTGAGTGCCGCCTCTGGTACCCGTGCCATAGGTTCGCCACCACTGCACTAGAGAGTCAGTAGGGAAAGAGGGTCAAGACTTTGGGAGACCTTAAGAGAATCATAATTACTCCCACCTTACTGGAATTCTAGGAATGGTGATATTACATAATCTATATATGTCTGTTCAGAGATTAGTGGAATTTACAGGTAATCCTCATTTAATTATTACAATTGGGACTTGCAATTCTTTGCTAATGGAATTACATAAAGGGTTATTATTCAAACCACTCAATTATCAGAGGTTTCATACCTCTGATGCCATACTCAAAATTATGTTCTAAGCTGGGGCACAAACGTAAGTCTTCCCAGAAATCTTAGTTGGTTGAGCTTTCTCGTGTAGTTTGGCTTCTCTCTTCCTTCACAATCACTGTCCATTGCAAACTTACTTTCCTAAGCAAGAAACTGAAGTTTCCTCAGGTTCATTATGAAAGCAGTCTGAACAGAAATCGAACTTCTTGAGAGGTTCAGATATTTTAATTTTTAAGATCTAGCATTCCCTTTGAACCCTTCTTGTATAATTCTTAGAGAGTCACATTAATGTCTCAATGTTATACAGTCCAGCCAGATTAATCTAACAATAAAATGAAAGTTATTGAGGCTTTATAGGGCATTAGAATATGAACTCTGAAAACCAGTTCTATTAGTCTTTAATGATGTCAAAATTTATTTTCCGACTGCATTGCAAAAATAAACCTGCCAAGAAGATTCCTTTATGTGACAGAAATTATGATACAGCAACATTAAAGACATCATCATTTTAAAGGGCCATTACCCGCAAATAATCTGAATCTCTGAACTGAACCATATTTGGTCTAAGTGAAGTAACAGAATAGCATGATTTGTGACAGATTTCTGTTATAACAAGAGAAAGCTAAAGCTACAGCACTTGTACAAATTGTTCTTGTCTTTATTTTTAGTAATACATGTTGTAACATGGCCTGTTATAATAAAACTACAGTATGTATCATATTGTAGTTGGAGCCTAAATCAATTACTTGGCTTCACTGAACAATGCCAGATAAAGATACAATGGTTCAGAGGTATAAACCATGTTCAGCACCTAGCATTAATGATTTTGTGTAAATCTGATGGCTTCAACCATCCCCTAGCTGAAAACGAAGTGAGCAGCCATTGTGTTCTCAGCTGCTTAGAATCATACCACCCACTACTGAAATTCACAAATTTCAGATCTTTCAGCAAGATAGTATAAAAATTGCTAAGATATCTATCACAATATATGACTTCACTGGCTTCCATCTTTAGAGTGAAATCCATCAAAAGTCTAGGTACAGCCATCATGTCAGTTTGATACAACTCCTCCAATATTAACCATAAGTATATTAACCGTAAGTATATTAATATTAACCGTAAGTATATGTCAGGGTGTGTTTTCGTATCTTTCTTGCCACCAATGCAAACAATGCAACCTGTTTTGATACATGTTTGTCTTCGTCAGACAACAAAACATAGCTTTTTTTTTTCTTCTAGAAAAAAGTGACTGTAAATAATGTGACATTCCTTGTCCTTCTTCAAAGAATTGATAACACTTACCTAATATGATTTTAGTGTGATACTATTTAAATACATGTTAAAAAGCATTGAATTATTTTAACTGTAAGTTGAAATCTCATTTGACTAATTTCACTTAATCCATGCTACAACTGAAAGTCATTAGTCATTTTTTGGGGGGGGGAATTGATTGGAGGAATTGTGGGAGATATCAGAACTTTATCAGAACCCAATCAGGGCAGGTACAGTATTTTGAAGACCAAACAGTTGCCCACTGCCATTCTTCTGTGCTCCCCAGATGTGGAGCTTCTGACCATCAAATGCAGACCCTTCTATCTGCCTAGAGAATTCTCTGTTACCATTATCACAGCTGTGTATATCCCCCCTGATGCAAATAGAGAAGAGGCCCTGAAGGTTCTCCACCATACCATCAGTGACTTACAAACTACTCACCCAGAGGGTGCATTTATTGCAGTGGGAGACTTTAACCAAGTGGATTTGAAAGCTACCCTGCCACATTTCCATCAATATGTGGACTTTGCAACCAGAGGGGACAATACACTGAATCTTGCTTATTCCAACATCAAGAAGGCTTTCAAAGCTATCCCCCGCCCTCACCTGGGCTCCTCTGACCATCTCTCAGTGCTGCTTATTCCAGCATATAAACCTTTATTAGTCAGAGTGAAACCTACAGTAAAGCAGGTGAGGATATGGACAGAGGGAGCTATAGAAGCATTACAAGACTGCTTTGAATGTACAGATTGGGGCATGTTTAAGGAAGCAGCTACTGATAACCAACATACAAATGTTGAGGAGTATGCCACCACGGTGTCTGCATATATCCAAAAGTGCATAGAAGATGTCTGTGTCCTGAAAAGCTTTGTTGTGAGGGCGAATGAAAAACCGTGGCTGACTTATGAGGTCCGCAAGATGCTGAAAGCACGGAATGTGGGTTTTAAATCTGGTGACATGCTGACACTTAGAACAGCCAGAGCAAATCTGAAAAGTGCCGTAAAAGGTGCAAAGCAAGCCCATTGCCAGAAAATTCAGAACTTTTTTCAGGACCCAACAAACACCAGGCTGTGGCAAGGGATCCAGGCCATTACGGATTACAAGGTGGCTCCATCGAGATGTAAGGATGACACAGACTTCCTAAACAAACTGAATGCATTTTTTGGTAGATTTGAGGCATCAAATAGCACTCCTGCTAGGAAAGCTATGCCCCATCCTGATGAGCAAGTGCCTAGCTTTGATGTCACCTCTGTCCGGAAAACACTGCAGACAGTTAACATTAGGAAAGCAGCAGGCCCAGATAACATCCCTGGACGTGTCCTCAGGGAATGCGCAGAGGAGCTGGCTTGTGTTCTCACAGATATTTTCAACCTCTCATTGCAGCAGGCAGTGGTCCCATCGTGTTTTAAGATGGCCATCATCTTGCCAGTGCCAAAAAAGTCCACAATTACAGGCCTCAATGATTACCGTCCGGTTGCACTGACATCCACCATCATGAAATGCTTTAAGAAGCTGATAAAGGACACTATTGTATCTAGCCTCCCGCCAGCATTTGACCTGCTTTAGTTTGCCTACCGACCAAATCGCTCTACGGAGGATGCTATTTCTTCCGTTCTCCATCTGAGCCTGAAGCATTTAGAGGAAAGAAATACTCATGTGCGTTTGCTGTTTGTCGACTTCAGTTCGGCGTTTAACACAATCATTCCCCAGCATCTAGTAGACAAACTGGGCCTTTTAGGCTTAAACACTCCTTTGTGCAACTGGATTCTGGATTTTCTTACCAACAGGCCCCAATATGTGCGAGTTGGAACAAATACCTCTAATACCATTTTCTTGAGCACAGGTTCTCCTCAGGGCTGCGTCTTAATCCGCTGCTGTTCACCCTGTTGACTGCTGTGCTAGGTTTGCCACCAACCATATTGTGAAGTTCGCAGATGATACAACAGTAGTGGGCCTTATTCAGGATGACAAGGTGGAAGCTTACTGCAAAGAGGTTGAGGGGTTGGTGAACTGGTGTAAGGAAAACAGCCTAGTTTTAAATACAGAAAAAACCAAAGAGATCATTGTTGATTTCAGAAAAGGCAGGCACAGCCATACTTCTCTGTGCATTAATGATTCACCTGTGGAAATGGTTACCAGCATCAAATTCCTGGGTGTGCAGCTAACGAGTAGGCTGACTTGGTCACTCAACAGTGAGAAACTGGTGAAGTGGGCACAGCAGCGCCTGCATTTTCTGCGCCGCATGAGAAAAGCACATCTTCCTTCCCCTGTCCTGACCACTTTCTACAGGGGGACAATCGAGAGCATCCTGTCATACAGCATCACAGTCTGGTTTGGAGGCATCACTGCTTCAGACAGGAAGGCAGTGCAGAGAGTGGTGAGAATGGCTGAAAAGATCATTGGCAGTTCCCTCCCTCCCATCCAGGACATAGCACAGAAGCGTTGCTTGAGCAGGGTCCGTAAGATTATCTGGGACACTACACATCCTCTTCATGACCTCTTTTCCTTGTTACCTTCTGGGAGGAAGCTTCGTGGTATCCGTAGCAGAACATCCAGATTCAGCCATAGTTTCATTCCATACAGCATTAACCCTGCGAACTCTCAAACTTCCTCCTTGCGTTATATATTCAAGATGGACAGTATTTAATATTTATTTGCTATGTATATGTAGGGATGTGGGTCTATATATATGTTGTACATAGTATGTTTAAGTATGTGACATGTATGTGTTTCACTTTGAAAGCGGGCAACTAAATTTCATTTTTGATGTGTGCCATTGTGCCCACAATATAAAAATGACAATAAAGGTTATCTTATCTTATCTTATCTTATCTTATAGAGGGGAAGAAATGGTGAACTGAAGATGGTTCCACTAATAATAGAGCAGATGATGGCAACTGCATGAAGAGCCCTCGATAGAAGAGTAATTTTTTGCATTTTCAAATTACTGAAATTGTTTATACTTGTTGTGACGAAAGGGGAAGTCTTTTCTTTACGTATTTATTTCTGTTTTGTTTACTATATTTTTGTCCCTTTTCTCTTTTCCTGCACCTTCTATTTTTTTCATGTTAGTCTTTTTTTTAGTTTGTATTATTTTATTATTGTTATATGCATAATTTGTAATAAAATTACTATTATTAAATATAATGTTCTACCATACTGTGGTGATGGAAATGGATTGGAAGGTTCTACCTAGTGGGAATTATAATTATGCGGTTCCCAGATCATGGAACTCTATCAGCCCCAGCCAGGGTAGTCAAAACCTATGGGATATCTAGTCTAATAACAGCAAGAGAGAACGACATATTGCTACTTCTATTATAGACAATCTCTGATATACAATAGATATGGATAGTGTCCTATAGTACATGTCCCAGTTGTGATGCCACAAAGTGAGCAGGTTTTGGTATGATGTTTAGTTTTAGTTAATATTACTTGGCTTATTACAAAGTACAGGCAGCCAGCCTCACTGTGATCAAGCACCTTGATCATAAATTGGATTCTTGAGTTATATTTCAAAAGCAACAATTCATGAACAAGGTTCATCTCAATGGAAAAAAAATGTTGACATGCCTAATTCACAAAACCTGTGCAGTTCTCCCCCCGCCTCAATTTTTAACGTGTCTAATAAACGCAAAAGTCCATGATTTCTGTTTATTAATAAATAAGGCAAATATGTGCAGGTTTCTAATTCGTAGATACTCAGAAACATTTGCTTACTTAGATTTTTCTCCTCTCTTGCTGTTCATTCATTTCTTTTTTATACTAACTACCACAATGTTTCCAGACTGTTTCCAAAACAGCAATAACACTATATTTGTATCCCATCTTAATAAACATCAGTGACAAGAAAATGAATGTTCAGAATTGACATATAAGATCTGGAACCAGAGCTGGTATTTAAAACAGTGATGCTACAGGCCTACTGCATATTAAAATATTCAAATGATGTAAACCCCCCCCCCCAATTCAAATCTTTGTTCCATTCAAATCTTTTACAGCTACTTTATCATTAGTGTCAAACCATATTATCAATATGGTTGCAAATTATACTATGGTATTGTAGAGAAACAGAACAAGACCCATCAGCTCAAACGTGTGCCCTACATCATATCACCATGCGGCAGTCTGTCACTTGTTAAATGTTGAATGCTGAAAAGCAATGAAATACTAAGCAGCCAGTTAAATAATCCTCTAGTAATTAAATACATGGACAATTTAATTTTGAGTATAAATTCATTGGAGATTATGCTACTGTATAAGGAAACAATCATCAAACCTAGTTGGCTCTTTTCAACCTCTAGAGACATCTAGGTTTTAGAATATTGGGACACGAAGGCAGAGCAAGTAATGGAAAACTGTTTCGAAATTAGGAGCTCCTTAACATCTTTCTCCATAGTGATTCCCTGCTTGTAGAGCTGTTTTTTTAAAAAAAACTTAATTAAACTCTCTTGGACCTGGCTTCCATTATATTGCTAGATTCCAATGCCTCTTCTTGGAGATAACTATATAAGAAAATACAGGAAAATCCCATTTGGCAAGAGATTGCAGTGGTATTAGTTGAATCCATAGAACATATCTTCCTAAGGGATATATTTTGTAAAGGTACATGACTCTATTTTGTCACCCTTGTTTAAGGTCTCCCAATATGATCAAGATGTATCACAAATCCTTTTTTCCCTTTCTAATTCAGATCCAGAATTCAAATCTTACAATGGGCTGTAAGATTAGAGAAGAAATATTTATGACTACTCTGATATAGAAGCTTCTTTAATTCCTTTTAACAGTTATATGGTTTGTAATTTAATTTGGGGGGTTATTTTAAATCACTCGGTATCAGCTTATGTATGAATGTGCATATATGATGTGTTTCTATCATAAAATAGTTCCATTTCAGTTTTCATAAAAGAAGGGCAATCAATAATTCTTCAAAGTGGTATTGTTGGATGGATAATGAGAGAATCATACAACTGGGGAAGCCATCAACTCTAACCTTCTGTTCTGTGCAGGAATCGAGATGGAAACATATATAGGCAGAAGTTTTATCACCTCTGCATGGACACATCCATCAAAACTCAGAGTAATTTGTTGCATTCTTAAGCTTCTGAAGCTTAAAAAAAAACCAATCAGAGCCTATTTTTCTTATTCTTGTAATTCCCTATATGATACTCTGTATTGTAGAAAGAGAAAAAGGAGGTTCCAAACAGTGTCCCAGAATTCTCCAGCCAGCATATTATTATTTAAGAAGATATAAAAGTGAAGTTCATAACTTGGATGGGATTTTTAGTGCTTTGCAAAATTTCAGTAGTAAAACTATGCAACCTTCAACTTTCTCACTTGCAGTGCAACAACACAGTGGCACTTCTACCAAACTTGATTTTTCATTGCTCTTGAATATGTGGAATGGAAAGCAATTTGCTTGGAGAAATTTTATCTGGGAAGTTCTGTACTCCATAATGATAATATCAGAACTTGGGGCTACAAAGATGAGAAATTATATGCACTATAAATACTCAGAGCTGATTTCTAGAAAAAACAAATCATGTATGCTGTACAATGTTCTCTGTACAACCATTCATGGTAGACATATTTTATTTACATATTTATTATGACATTTATACACCACCTTTGTTCTGGGATATATTTTCAATTTAATTTTGTGTTTGTGTTTTGTGTGTGTGTGTCTATGTGTGTTTACACTGCACTGCACTGTTTGGGAGCTCCCGTGTTGTTCCTGGGATCTGTTGGAGCTACTTTCCCAGCTTAGGAGTCACAGCCCTGAGTGCACCTACAACTACTGGGATCACTTTGGCCTTGATTTTCCACATTTCTCCACTTTCTCCTACATGTCCATCTGGAACTGGAAGTCCCACAGAAAATCTCTCTGCCCCCCCCCCCAATGATGGACCAAAGATGCAATGATGCAATGTTATCCACAATGGAGGAATGATTGGTGAAGATGATAAACCTTGCTCAGATGGCTAAATGGACTTCTTTGATCAGAAAAAAGATAGTATCTACATTTATCACTGACTAGAAATGCCTTACAGACTTTTTGCATGAAGCACAAATTAAATTTGTGATTTATGGTTTTGATGATTAGACATTAAATAACAGAAAGAAAAGACACATGAGTAAGAGATTAATTCATACTTGTATTAATATCGTAACTGCTGTAAATTTTGCTAAAACCTACACTTGCAAAAAAATGTTTCAGATCAAATATAACTGCTGTACAGAAAATGGAAAGCTACTTCTTTTTCTTTCTTTTCTATTTTTCTTTTGCTTTTTCCTTTCTTGCACATTTAGCTTACTCTTTGATTCTTTTTTCTTTTCATTTTCTTACTTCATATTACTTTTAATCATATATATATATATATATATATGTAGGTCTTTGGTAATTCGGGTTTTCTCCCGTGTAAAATTGAAAGTGTCTTGGCAACGTTTCGACGAAGTCCCATTCGTCATCTTCAGGCTGGTGTCTTCGGCTTCGTGCTTCTAGGAGCAAATAGGAATATATATATTCCTATGATGCACCATTTTGATATTTGAGCAAATCTAGTTGCCATCTACTTGTTTTGACCTTTGTTATATTCTGTGGAATTTTACTGACTGAATGCTTTAATGTCTTGCCATGTTTATTGCTTCACTTCTCCTACTGAGGGAGCCTAATATTGAACCAATCACATGAAAGCATTGTTTAAAAGGTCAGCATTTTATTGCTTTCTTAATTCACAGAATAGGCAGTGAATTTTCTGACAAACTAGCCTTAAAGATAACGGAGCCTATTACAGCTGGATAAATGAAATCTATTTTCAGTATAAAATATGGGCAACAATACACACCTTGGAAATGTTGGTTGTTTTTCTAACAACCTGGGACTCCTACAGATGAAACAGAAGAACAACTAAAATAAAAGAGATGGTATTATTGCATCTTACCAAAGACAGCCTAAAACTAATTCTATATAAACTCCTGTTTTCTGATTATCCCAAACTGCTCTTCTCCTGGGAAAAATGTTTCTGTTTTTCTGCTTCATCTTCTAAGTGCCCTCAAACTTCTTTTAATGGTGTATTTGATCTTCCTTTTGGTTGCAAGGAGATCAAAGTTATTGCTTTTCTGTTACACACTTTTCAATTCCTTGGCAGTTCCTCCAATCTGGGGAGAGGTAGTCTATGCAGAGAAACATTTTGCCCTGTTCTGTTCTCCCCTTAACTCTGGCAATGTAGCCATCCATAGAGTAAGAAAGGAAAGAGTAAGAAATCTATATGTCCTGATTGAGATTTTCAACCAATAGCAATCCCCTTCAGCCAAACTGAATGGAAATGATGAGGCACAGCACTGCTAGGCAGCCCTGTAATTAATGATAATTACTAACTCAAAAAATATTCTGTTGTTATTGTTACACCTAATAACTTTTATACAGATCTCTATGATTTATGGAGCATGAAATACATGCTTTGCCTACAATATTTTACTTCCCACAGAGATGTAAATCCTTATATAAGATTTGATCTAAACTTCTCTCATCATGAATTGATGGTCTGTAAGGGTGTGTGGGAAGAAAAGTCTTCATCCTGGTTCATCCAAGCCGGGAATAAATAAAACAACATGGCGACTGCTTTGGGAAGAAGGTTACAGTTTATTGAAGAGCCAGAAAGATGGTTCTTGCAGGAAGGAGGAGAAATCAAGGAGAAGGGCTAAGTACATGTGGAGTAGGTTTTTATACCCTCTGAAAGCCTTTTGTTTGGAAGTTTCCTGTTCCTGTGGCATGAACTTGGAGGCTATTTCCTGTGTCACATATTCTGACCTCCTGAGTTTAGGTGTGCCTCTCTGGTATTCTTGATGATCCTATTATGTCCTGTCACAGGTGGGGTATGCAGATTTTAGGTCTTTTGTCTTCTTGATTTCCTAGCTGGCTCCAGCTTTCTGATAGTTACATCTGCATTTGTATAGGGCTGGCTCCTGCTTTGGGCAGAGATTTGGGGGCAGGGTTGGCTTCTGCTTTTAAAAATCCTTTTGAGGAAATATATTTTTCTGCCCTTTTAATATTTCCTTCTCTGAGGAGCTGACTTCCCACAGGTGTACAGGATAATTGCCAAGCTAAAAACAATCAACTGCTATGTTCTTTAGGCTGTTGTGTTGCTGACAAATGTTCTTTTTAAAACCAAGAGAAGCAGCAAATAAGTTTATTATGTTCCTAAAGGTTGGAAGATTCAGGGAATCATATGTTATACAGTAAAATCATGGAAGCTGAACCTAAAAAAAAATGCCTATTTGTCTAGGTCTACTTTCTAGAAAAAAATAGAAAAGCTGAGCGAAGAGAATTAACTCTTTATTTCCCAATTCATTTCCCTTTATTGGTCCCTTGCTGTAATTCTGTGGCCAGCTGTAAATTTGCTCATTAAATTGCCCATTCTAGCAGGGAGAAAAAGAGAGACTGAAAAAAAATGGAATATGTTTCAAATAAACTGCATTTTCTCCATATTATACAATCTCAAAATTGACATTGCAGCTAAAATAGTGACAAATGTTCAAACTTGGAAACACTCCCAAGCTATCGTCTGCAGCTTTTGAATGGGCTTTCAACACCAATTTATTTTTTCGTATATTTGTACTAAGCTCTGAACTTATAGAATCACAGGGCGAGAAGGAATCTTTGAGGCCTTCTAATCCAACCCCTGCCCAAGGCAGACTTTATACCATCCTGGACAAATGTATCAATTGTAAAAGAAGCCCTGGTGGCATAGTGTTTAAAGCGCAGTATTGCAGGCAAACATTGCCCACACCCTGGAGTTCAATCCTGATGGGGGCTCGAGGTTGACTCAGCCTTCCATCCTTCCAAGGTCAGTAAAATGAGGATTCAGATTGTTGGGGGCAATAGGTGACATTAGAGAGTGCTGTAAAGTGCTATGGGGCAGTATATAAGCCTAAATTCAATTGCTGTTGCTAATGCTAAATATATTTAAATTCAAAATGTGAATTAAAATAATTCAAAGAGCAAGTAGTAGTTGAGAACAAAGGAAGAGGAGAAGGAGAGGACTTGGGATTTGTGAGGGGGAAGCTCCCTCAGGGATAGAAGATCTAAAAGTTAGCAAATAAATAAATAAATAAATCTCTATTTGTAGATCCTATTTCAGGTGCTTATATCTGTTAGAAAGTCTATCTGGAAGAGCAAATTAGCCATTTGACTTTTAGATAACCCAACTTTGAGTTGTTTGTTTGGCTTGAATGATATCTGAGGAACAGAATGTGCATACTGCCTCTTCTTCTTCTTCCCCATGACATAAATGATAATATTCAGATCTCCAGCAAAATAATAACAGTGCAGTCTCCAGCAACAGAAGAATAAAAAGAAAATTGGATTAAAATAAAATAAAAATGGAATAAAAGCAAAAGAGCCAGTTAAATTAAATTTAAATTAAATTTAAAGGGGCTTTAGAGGAATTTCTTAACAACAGATGCTACCTCGACAGCATTTTTCTTGGCTTCAACGAGTCTGAACATGTCTGCTGGAAAGAGAATAGGTCACAGTGAAATATTATATATGTCACATTTGGAATTTTTTTTTTTTATCCACAGCCAATGCCAATTCCAGGCACAAAACAAAGGTAGTATACTCAGTAATGAGATGCAACTAAGAGATGGAAAAGTTGAACTTGGGGATTTGGGTGCACGATTCCCACTTCTGGCTATGCATTACAGTAATTCACTTGACTTCTAATAAACTATGAAGTTAAGGATTGTACTTAGTGGTTCAAGCTGAGGCAGGTCTGACTCATATCTTTGCATATTAACAGCATCAGAATATCAGATGTGGCTCTTTCACTGGGGCCCACATGGCTCTACATATAATTTTTCCTCTTCTTTTCCCTGACCTTCCAGAACACATTCGGTCTTTAAGTCCTATAAGGATAGTTTTTTGAGTGCTCTTGCCAAACAAAACATCTAACTATTGATATATATTTTACACTTACAGCAGAGGTAGAGAAAGGCAAAGAAAGCACACATGCACACATACAAAACAGCCGACTTTAAACAAAACAAATATACACCCTTTTCTTGCATTCCCCTTCATTTCTTGATAACCTCTGCTGTAAATTCTTTTTATAGTAGGATCATTCTTACTACCAATAATAGTCATAGCACTTGCCCTGCATCTACAGTAGATGGTCCCTAGTTTACAATTCAGCATAAATCTTCATTTTTTTAATTGCCATTTTTCTTTCTCCTAGCTACTTTTTATTCTGCCTGACTTTTTTTTTTCTTTCATTTTCTTGGAGTTTTGAGGACAGAGCTTTGCTATAAGACCACAATTCCTAAAATATTGATGTAAGAGAAGAGAGGGGGGGAAAGTTAACTAAAAGAAAATGGATAATTTCAATCACTTTAAGTTTTGCCCCTTTCTGTTGCTTGCTCTATCTCTAGTCATCATTATTCCTGCAGCAATTCAGCCTTCAACAATAGCCACAACTACAAAAATTGTGCACAGTTCAGTTTCCAGAAAAAAAAGAAGTTCTATGACTTCAATGTTTTATTCAATGTCTTTGTCTAGCAGTGAGGATGGGCAGGAAGCTGGGAAGAGAGATTAGCAAAGTACGAAATAAGCAATTGATGATCTCAGATCAGACATTTTGATTCATGGAAAAATAGGAAGAACATAATGAAGAAATGGTAAACTGATGCTTCCAAAAGTAACTTGCTTCCAAAAGTAAGTCTTATTAGATTTAATGTACCTTAAATTGAAATGAATGTTAATGTGAAATGAGATGCATCAGTAAAGAGTGCATTTATATTCAGGTATTCCTGGAAAAATATTTTGGATCTTAATTCTTTGCAACCGTAATGGTAGTTCAGAATCTGACTCCATAAAAGTGACCCGTAAATTTAGAATATTGCTCTCTATGTTACTTGAATTGATTTTTAAAATATGTTGGCAAAAAAAAAAAAGAGAATAAAAGAATAAAGTTCACAGTCTGCACTGCTAAATTTGAACCACTGTCAGCCTTCCTATTATACACCACTGGGAAAATGAATTAATTTCCATCTATTTGACATTATAATTAAACTGTACATTTATAGTTTTGTAAATGGAACAGGAGCATGCTGAGAAAGATTTAGGTCTTTTTGTATTCCATTGAGGAGTTAAAACCTATTTATTTTCTATGTTATGTCAGAGACTTACAGTGCAGTAAAATATGAAAATATAAATATGAACCACCTATGAGCCACCATACATACTGTATCTACATAAATCTGTTTTAAAATTTTACTTAAGATCTGATTGCACTAAAATGTTTGTCAGTATAAGATTCATCCCTTGTGCACGGTCATTGTGCTGGACCAGTATGTAGCCATCTGGCCAGAGTGTATAGCTAGCTTAGGAAATTGTGTGCAGAGCAAGTAGCATTTTAAGGGTTAAAATGCTGACTCCTTAAGGGTAGCCTTCTGGAAAATGTAGTTTTAGTTGTTACATGGTTATATCTGTGTTCTAATTGGTCACTGGGAGGGTCTTGTGGTTTATGACCAGACATCCTGTTACGTCCCAGGTTTTTATTACCTCTCTGCATGAATCCTAGCCACGAGGTTAGGCTAGGAACTCCGTAGCAACATGTAAGATTTACGTAGAATGGGGAAATCCATTATTCTTTTACCTGTGAGATGGGTCCAGATTACAATCTACATTTCAGAAGAACTTCTACAATAACTGTGAGTTAATGTCTTGAGGATACCTGGAATAAAAGTAATTTGTATGACTTATCCACTGAGTTTATTCTGCCTGTTTCAAGTGGAATCCAGCAACTTTCTCTGCATGAGACAGGAAAGTCATCATTATGCCTTGCTACATGTACGCCTGAAAGAGGTGAAGTTTCCGCTTGAAAACATGTTGCTGTTTTAATCATTTTGATGAAAGAACTGGATCTTCCAGATGCCTTTGAGATGCAGATGTACATTTTGATGGGCGCTCACTAAATTGTGAGATCCAAACATTCCATATACAATTTAGTGAGCGCCCATCAAACTGGGTTTATTTATTTATTTAGGAAATTTATTTGCCACCCCTCTCCTATCCAACGACTCTGGATGGCTTTACAGCATGTGTTATAGTACATTGATCCAGGTATACTAGGGCAAGAAGAATAGAAAATCATTGGTGAATTCATATCAACATTTCTTATAAGATTTATTCACAAAACATGTACAAGGTGAGAGAAAATCAACTATTAGCACTGCCCCATATACTGGTACCCACATCAGATAATTATCAACTCTCTGCCTTTTGTCAGATTAAGCTCATCTCAATTTCTGATTGGGTAATGTACTTATTAGATTGTGGAATGCTGTAAAAGTAACGTGTCTTGAAATAGGCAAATACAGTAAATAAATAAAATGCCAAATATCTCATGACATTTAAATTAGCAAGCTAGTTAAGCAGACGCTGAATGACGGCACGACAAGATGCTGGCTTGAAAAGAGTATTGCATCACAGTGGGTCTATAATAAGGACTTGAGTTGGGTGCTACAACCTTTTCATTAATTATTTTGATGATGAGGTTGGACAGAATCAAATGCAATATTCTCTATTAAGAAATCAAACACACAGGTATAGAATGGTGATACCTGGTTTGGCAATAGTACTTGTGAAAAGGATCTTGAAATTCTATTTGCTGATGAGCTCAATAACTCAGCAACAAGAAATGCAAAAGCAATTATAAGTTGCAGTAAGAGAAAAATTGTTTCTACATACCTCCATTCTTTTCTGTGATGGGCAAAACCCTTGCCTTGCATGACTGTGTAGTTTTAAAGCTGATATTTTAAGGGAGGGGGTTGGAACTGGTACAGAGAAGGACCACGGAGATCGGAAACTAAAGACTGGTAATGCTTAGCATTTAAATGCAAAGAAAGGCAAGGGTTACTTTCTTTTATCCTAGAGCAAGGGTAGGCAACCTTGGCTCTTTTATGACTCGTGGACTTCAACTCCCAGAATTCCTCAGCCAGCATGGCTCAGCTTGGAAACCTCTCCCTTTCCCCTCAGCATGGCTGGCTCAGGAATTCTGGGAGTTGAAGTCCACCAGTCATAAAAGAGCCAAGGTTGCCCACCCCTGTCCTAGAGAATAGGACCCACATAGGAAGATCCAAAAATTAGTAAAATCTTCCTAAAACTACATGAAACAGTATAATAATGTAATCAGGGGAGCGTTAGGCTTCTCTTGAGAAACTGTCTCCAAGCAAGACTGGTAGCTATCTGTATCAAAGATACTGTATATTCATCTGGTTTTCTTCATGAAAAGCAGGTTCAGTTGTTTTCTAAATGGTCCTTCCAAATCTATGAGATAATGAATGCTCCTAATCATCCCTGTTACCCAGTACAGTATTCACTTCTACCTCAATTTCTGTTCATGTTTTTTTGTTTCTAGGCAAACTGTCAAAATACCGTAGCATTGAACTGCAGCTACCTCCTATTTTTAATTTCTAAGAATGTCTTTGGGCTCCAAGTCATTAACAATAAATGTGTATATCCAGATAAGTTTGGGCTAGAAGATCTTTCCTAAATTTCTATGTTCGTGAGCTTCAATTCTGACTAGTATGTGATTCATTGGTTTGTGTCTCATATAAATTTCATGCCTTAGAAGATTTCTTGCTAGTTTCCTATCTATGGACCAACTGAGTCTGATTCCATCCCCCCCCCCCAAGCTCAGACAAACTTACTTTCTGGATAAGTATAATCAACAAAGAAAAGGCCAACACAGTGCTAGGCTGCATTAACAGAGGGATAGAATCAAGATCACGTGAAGTATTAATACCACTTTACAATGCCTTGGTAAGGCCACACTTGGAATTTTTTTGTCACCACGATGTAAAAAAGACAAAAAAGACTCTAGAAAGAGTACAGAGAAGAGCAACAAAGATGATTAGGGGACTGGAGGCTAAAGCATATAAGGAACGGCTGCTGGAATTGGGTATGTCTAGTTTAATGAAGAGAAGGACGAGGGGGGACATGATAGCAGTGTTCCAATATCTCAGGGGCTGCCACAAAGAAGAGGGAGTGAAGCTATTCTCCAAAGCACCTGAAGGCAGGACAAGAAGCAACGGATGGAAACTAACCAAAGAGAGAAGCAACCTAGAACTAAGGAGAAAGTTCCTGACAGTTAGAACAATTCACCAGTGGAACAACCTGCCTCCAGAAGTGGTGAATGCTCCAACACTGGAAGTTTTTAAGAAGAGACTGGACAGCCATTTGTCTGAAATGGTATAGGGTTTCCTGCCTGAGCAGGGGGTTGGACTAGATGACCTCCAAGGTCCCTTCCAACTTTATTATTATTATTATTATTATTATTATTATTATTATTATTATTATTATTATTATTATTATTATTATTATTATTATTATTATTATTATTATTATTATTATTATTATTATTATTAAGAAGCTTGATGGCAAAAGGACACTTTAAGGAAAAGGAAAATAGGTTAGCTAAGGATTGTGGGAGCTTGTATAATAAGAGAAAGTGTGTACTTGGGGGCATGTCAAAAGCTAATTAAAGAGCTTAATAGAGAATGGAGAAAGCTACTCAGTTTAAATTATAACAGAGATGTTAACTAGAGATAATATATTGATATTGGTCACCAATCAATCAAGTAGCATTTCCATAATTAATAATAAAAGTTAAGCTAAAGCAAAATAACATCCCTTCTTGCACGTCAGCAAGTTAAAAATGGAAAGGTCAAGTAATTGTGCTGCTAAAACCAGACATAATTATTAGAAGACTATCAAACAATATCAAATAGTCAAAACTCATGTGTTCCATCACATAGAACAACATTTTCTTCTCATCCCACACAAAGACTTCCACCATTGCTGTAGAGCTACTAAATAGTTCTCCTTGGAAAAATGTGCAATTTTGCAGGATAACATTGGGCAGATGGGCAGTTTGGGCAGTCCCTGTTGACTTCCACAAAGTTTCTCTTGACCTCCAGAAAGTTCATGTTGACTTCCACAAAGTGGATAACTCTACTGCAGTTCTGCTTCCTCTACCACATGCCAGATTGGCAGCTCTGGTTGAAACATATCTACTCCACCTAAGCTGCCCATTGCGAGATCTAATAATAGAGATTCAAATTATAACTTTTGCATACCTCTGAATATTTTGAGCGGTGATTTTTCTACTGCTTTAATTATCTACTCTGCAGCAACATATTCACCAGACTATTGTATTGTAAAAGAAGCAGAAAAGTTTTTGCCCTTGTTGGTTTTAATAGCTTGCAATTATTATAAACTATTCCCATTGCATTTTATTCAAAGAGTTCATTTACCTAGACAGGCAGTTTCTAGTAATGCCCCTCTGTTCAGAAAGATCCAGGTATACAATTTTCTTTTGTGCCAATGATTAAGAGGTTTTTCACAATTCCTTTCCATGTGCATTTTTTTTATATTCTTGCTGGGTTTTTCCCCTGCTACCCAAAGGCATTCAAATTGCATGCTATTTTGTATAGTTTATTAGTTCTATCTAAATTAGTAATACCATGTGCCCAATTTGGGGTCCAGATTAATACTTCATCTTTGTTTAGTTTTAATTTTTTCCTAAAGGTCCATTAGTTTAATTGAACTGAAAATATGTTGTCACAATATGAAAACTGAAATGGCAAAATATAAAATATTGGCAGCAGTGACATTCACTGTAGGAGTTAAATAATGCCTTTTTAAACTTAAATTATGCCTCTTTAGCAAGTGCATAATAAAATTTAAGCAGATGGGGTTTGTTTTCCTAAGATTACAATCCTATAGATACAGGGATTGCACTATAGATATAGGGACTATAACTCTACAGACTATAAAATCTATAAATTGTCTGCAACCTTGTTGTTCTTCTTATAATTTTATAATAGTGATTTTTTTCCCCTTCAGGTGCTTTATCTAACAAAATCAGAGTTCAACCAACATTTCTGTAACTTTTTTTTTCAGTTGCTTTAAAAAGGCCAAACTGGCTGAATTTGCTCCAAGTTTCAAATTGGTTGCCAAGCTGCCAATCTAAACACACAATTTCCTTAAGGTATATGTGTGGAAGAAACATTTATTGCCACATCTATTTGCAAGCCCCAAGGCTCAGGAGGCATTGGGAAAAAAATTCTCCTGAATAATTAAGAAACCTTATTCTCAATTTTTTTTTCTACTCCCAAAGAGAATTGAGAATTTTGAAAGGGTGTCTATGTTAATCTCTATAGGAGAAGAGGTTGAAAATATTCTTTTGATACTGTCCTCCTTAGGGCAGTATGGTGGCTCAGAGGTTAAAGACACTGGACTTGTCTGCTGAAAAAAATGGCAGCCCAGGTTCCAAACTCGAGCGGCACGTGATGGGGTGAGCTCCCATTACTTTCCCCAGCTCCTGCCAACTTAGCAGTTCAAAGGCATGCAAATGCGAGTAGATAAATAGGTACCACTATTTAACAGTGCTCTGTGATGTCATGCTGGCCACATGACCACGGATATGGTCTTCGGACAGTGCTGGCTCAGTGGCCTTGAAACGGAAATGAGCATCCCTCCTATAGTCAGCAACAACTAGCGGAGTAAAATCTGCAGGGACTCCTTTACCTTTTTTTATACTGTCCTCTTTAACGGTAATTTTCCTGCACAGCATTCATCAGCAAGCAGGAAAGAAGCAGGTTGCAGCCCTTATTCCTTCTAAGTATCCTATAGCAATCAATAACTTCCCCTGCTAATCCTGCTGTGCTGCCTAATCATGAAGGAGTCCCTGGAAAGGATGAACAAAGAATGTCAGGAGTGTATGCCAAGAGGAAAGAGTCCCAACAGGATCACTCAAGGCATAAAGCTCATTCCAGCTGGTCAACTAGAACAAGCAGGAACATATATTGGACAGCAGCAATACAGAAAGGAGCTGAAGGTAAATGATCGCTTAAGTGACAAATAGCAAAGGCATTATTTCATACTGTTTAGGAGAAGGCAATGGTAAGCCACTCCTGTATTTTAGCAAGAAAAGTACATTGATGGGCAGGTGAAAGTGATTGATGACATAGTGCTGAATGGTGGAGCCATCAGGCTGGGTGGCACTCAATATGTTACTAACAAAAAATGAAGATCTTTTGAAATCTGAATGGTGCTTAGTACATAGCTAGGTTAAAGCCTTTGGGGCAGTTATTTGCTGCTATTATCATGAGGAAAGGGGAAATCTAAAGTTAAGGCAGAATTACATTGAGAACACAAAAGCAAGAAGCATGAACATGGGAAAACTCAGCACAATGAATCAACTATAGATTGACATCTTGAGCATCAGCTCATTGAAATGGACTAGAACTGGACTTTTTTGGTCAGAAGCCCATATTGCTTCTTATTCAGGGCACAAACGACAAAGAGGGAAGAACATTGTTTTCATGTTCAGGATGGATATAACAAAGATCATGAGTGCAATGCAGTCATGGACTGAGTGATATCAATCATATTTCTCAGAGAACCCTTTATTACAATGGTGATTAAAGGCCCCAACTATTGATATAGAAGAGGAGGTTGATGGGGTTAATGGTCAAGTCAATCTGAAATCAACAGAACATGCAAGCAAGATGTGTCAGTTGTGGTTGCAGGCTAGAATTCCAAAATTGGAAATAATATGGAGGAAAAACTTTGTCAGTATAGAATTAAACCAGGAAACTCCCCCCCCCCCCAATGTTTGCCAATCCAATTATTTGTCCAATAGCAACGAGCAATTGAAAGAGTATTCGGATGAGTAAAAATCTATTCAGTGTTATTGCTGCATTAGCTTCAAAGAAATTTCAAAGACATTCAAGTAACAGTGAATCAAAAACTTCTGAGTTAAGGAACTGTGACTTGGTTAGTTATTGGTAAATGTCATTGCAATAAAGTTATTTTTGTCTATAATTCCAGTCAACCTTATTGGTCATCTCTGGAATTTCTTTTCTCTGTAAATGCTAAATGAAATATTTGTACCACCTTATAAAGCCTTAGTAAGACCACACCTGGAATACTGCATCCAGTTTTGGTCACCACATTACAAAAAAGATGTTGAGACTTTGGAAAAAATGCAAAGAAAAGTAACTAAGATGATTAAAGATCTGGAGACTAAAATATATGAAGAATGGTTGCAGGATTTGGGTTTGGCTAGTCTAGAGAAAAGAAGGACTAGGGGTGACATGATAGCAGTATTCCAGTATTTGAGAGGTTGCCACAAGGAGGAGGGGGTCAACTTATTTACCAAAGCAGCTGTAGGCAGGACAAGGAACAATGGATGAAAACTAATCAAGGAGAGAAACAACCTGGAACTAAGGAGAAACTTCCTAACAGTGAGGACAATTAACCAATGGAACAGCTTGCCATCAGAAGTTGTAGGTGCTTCATCACTGGAAGTTTTTAAGAAGAGACTGTACAGCCACTTGTCTGAAATGATATAGGGTGTCCTGCTTGAGCAGGGGATTAAACTAGAAGACCTCCAAGATCCCTTCCAGCTTTATTCTGGTTGATAGTACTCAATGATTTTTTTTTAATGGGCTCATTACATCAGATTTGGCTTTCAGTATGAGCAATCCAGTAAGCCACCCTATTCAGAAATACTTAATTACTTTTTTGTTGGTTTCAAAATTCTGCGTTTGATTTTATTATGCTATGTGATTTTTTCCCCAGTATTGTTTTCATATGTGACTACTTAAAGTAAAAGTAAAGTAAAAGAAAAGTGCTATGTCTTCTTCTTATTTTTAATACAGCTTAATTTCCCATGAAACTTCATGGTATTTTATCCAGGGATAAAGAGGAGGACAAGATAAAGGCCTTCCCATGGGAGACAGGTGATGGCAGAATTTAACTACCAGGAGTTGTACTAAAATAAGAAGATGGGCCATGGTAGGCAAACCCTGGGAGTTGCTGGTTTAAAACCTCCCAGGTTTCATCCTCGGGGCTCACTGCAACAGGACCTTCTCAAATGTCCTTTTACAGTACTTAGTTTCACATTTTATGTACTCTAAAACATTAATATTCTGATGCCACCATACACTAACTAAATAATAATTCTGATGCCTTTTAAATATAAGCTTATCTAAGGTATAACTTACCACACATGGAATAAATTGGAAAGGATCAGCATTAGAAGGGACCTTGGAGGTCTTCTAGTGTCCCTTCCAGTAATTATTTACTGAATGCTCCAGGAAAGAAGACCTCGCCTATGTAGGAAACTAGTTCCCTGGTTGAACTGGGTTTTTTTTTTCATAGCTTTCAAGGGGAATCTGCCACCCATTCACTGGTCATGTCTTTTCAATGACAAAATCCATCTGGCAAATCACACAATTTAGTTTTGTCAACGTCTGCAGTAGATTTCTTATACATTCTTATCAAATGTATGTATTCACAGTATCTTCAATACAAGCCTTTTCAGAAATCATCCTTATGTGATGTGCTCATCAAATTAGCATATTTTGTGTGTACAATCCTGTCCTTACATTTGATGAAAACAGAAGAGACAACTTCCTCTTTGATCATGAAGCGGTCCTAGTGACTTTGGACCAACCAGCATCTCTCAGTTTATGGGAACTGAGAAGATAAAATACAAAAAAGAACCATGACTGCTTTCTCTGAGTTGTTTTGAAGAAAGGCAAAATATGAATGTAATTAAATATATACCTGGTACAAGTGAAATCAGTGAACTGCAAGCAAATATGTTCAAAGGCTGAAATATAATACCACAGGAATGTGATTAATAAAAATGAGAGGAATATTAATTATTTTATAATATCAAATTGAATCTTTCACAAAAAGTAATTTATATCATCCCAAGTCTGGAAAGCATCCATCAATTCTCCATGTACTTGCTCCAGAGTGTAATCAGAACCTTATTAAATTAGATGACACTTAATAATGGAAAGAAAGAAACAAAGGGGAATAAAGCATCTTGCAATATATTATTCACTGGCTGTTTTTTTTTTTAACGTAACAGCAGTCCTGAAAAAAAAATCTTACATTTTTTGCTCTGTTCAAATATTTTATAAAATATTTTGACCTGCCATTCCTCTTTTTGTTAGGAAATGGATTTCTGAATGGACACTGAAGGAGACAGTGGTTGCTGATCAAACATTTGAATCCTGTCGGTATTCCCTAAACTTTTATAGAAATCAAATTATATCTTGGAAGCTAATTGGTGTGTTCTCTTACTGTCACCCTGCCCCTTTTGTTTCAGATTTTTCCACCTATCTTCAGGGCCAAGAAATCACAGCTGTATCAGTTACCAGGAATGTGGGTGTCCTGGTGGATAATAGATTGTCCCTGCAGCTGTGTGGTCTGTCATTTTCATCTGTGTAACATCTGGCATATTTGCCAGTCCTTGAGATGCAAAAGCAGCAAAGTTTCTAATTCAGACTTTCTTTGTTTCATGTGTTAATTCCTGCAACAGATTACTAGACAGGTCATGCTTTTACCATCCTTCTTCCATTGACCTGGGTTTAAAATACTGCAATGTGGGTTGTTTTGAATCTTCCTCATTCCCCCCCCCCATCTTTATCCACTGCATAGCTCTGCATTAGCTACCAACTAGGCCAAGTGTTACTATAAAAATATAATTTTAATGTTTCAGGAACTCTTGTGCAATCCTCTTACCTACTTAGTTCATCTTTACAAAACCTACTTAGTCAACTTATTTGGCAGTGATGCTTTTTCTTGCTACTCTGACAGCAAAGTGAAGTTTGTAGATTTTGGAGGAACTATTCCCATGCCTTTAGATTCAGCTGCCACTTTAAATCTGGGCTTTAATCTTTTAAGCAAGATTTTAAGGACCCTGGACAAAAGTCCTTTCATTGGAGAATTGAGGCTCCTGGCCTGGCCCTGGTGCTGGGTTTTATGTTGTACATTGCTAAATTTTAATTGGTGCAATTAATTATATATATTGCCAATAGTTTTTAATCTAGTCTTGTTTATCTTTTAATTGTAAAGTGATTACTTGTTTGGTGTTATGCTACTGTCTTAGAAACATGGCTTTCCTGTGTCTACTTTGCATTTTATATATTCTCATTTAATTAATATTCCTTTAATTTTGTTCTGTACTTAATTTTTAAGCATGACATAGATTATTATTATAGTTTTGACATAGTTTCTTCTAAAATACTTAGAAAATGCTGGTAATTTAGGGTCTATCTGAACTTTAACCCAAAACCAATGTATTGCACAAAACCCAGTATGATATATGTTTCTAAGCAAAGCTGCGTTTTGTGATCTAGATCAGGGGTGTCAAACTGGCAGCCCTTGGGCCAGATGCGTCACACATAGGCCACACCCACACCGGCTCTGCAAAGGCAAAAAACATTGTGATACGTCACGATACATCATGTGACACAATCGTGTTTGACACCTGTGATCTAGATCTTTTGTGGTTAAATAATTCTAATTTTCTCCACTATTTTGACAATTCTATCATTACAGCTTCCAACTCTCCAGTATCTGTGGAGAAAGTTTATACCAGTTAGTTTTGTTATACCTGGTTATTCCTGTTCTTTTTGAGCTACTCTAGTGTCATATGCCACTGTGACATCAATAAGTATGTCTGTTGGACTGAGATGGTTATAACAAATCAAGAGAAGGAGAAAATCAAATGAATAAGTTTCTGCATAAATTCCAATGTACCATTTTTGCCACATGATCATATATTGTCTTAGAATTGGGCAATTTTGCTACAGCCACAGTGATTTCCAGGTTCCTGAATTTTCATTTTTATAGCATATATAGCTAGCACTTTTTTTTGGCTATGAATAGTAAGCCTTATGTTTCCATCTCGATGAATCCAATCTGAGGCTATTGGCAAGTTTTGCTACTATTCATCTTGCCTTCAATTTCTTTCGGGTATTGAGCCTGTAGAGGTTTATCTTTCCAATTTTTCATTCACTGCTATAACAGTTCAATTTGTATGCCACATTTCATTCTGCCACACTCAAAATGTTTTCCATGCAGACATTTATTAACATCTTTTTTGCTTGCTTTTATGTAATCACTCAGATCTCTGACTTTATCTTCCACTGTTGGTTTCGGTGGCAACAAACCATGACCATCAATTTTCCTTGATAAATACAATCTGTGTCACTTTTTGCATACTGTATATCACAAATGTGTAGTCATATGTTTTCAGATCTTGTGACCTAAAGCATCTGGTTCAGCTTGTATCCAGGCCAACAATATCCACTGCACAATGTAATACAGGGACACTCCAAATATTGTTGGGTTTGATTAGATTACACCATTCAGCTTTGATATTATTTTTTTTAAGTCATCTTACATATTTGATACTTTTTCTCTTCTTGCAAAATATTGCTTGCTTCTGAAGTTATAACGTCCCTCCGTGGTCAATGCTTTGAATGTAGTGCCAATATTTCTGTTTATTCAATTTTCTTTTCTTACCAGTATTGCACACTTATCCACTCCAAAGCCATTCTGATGTCATCATTAAAGATTTGGCTGTTTCTAAAAGTAATCATATTTGAGTCAACAATGTTACAAGGTAGTCTCAAATTATTCATGTAGAACAAATGTCTATGGAGATTCTCAATCATCCAGGTCATGTTTGTCCCAAAGGTACTTTTTCAAAAGGCAACTGGACTTTCTTTGTTTTTCCTTGAAGACACTTCGCTTCTTATCCAAATGAAACTGAAGAAGCTTCTTGGCTGGAGAAGCAAAACATCTTCAAGGAAAAACAAAGAAAGTCCAGTTGCCTTTTGAAAAAGTGCCTTTGGGACATGTAGAGCCAATGTGAATCTCTGCATCGATAAGTCAAAAATATTGTCAGTGAATCAGGCTACATTAAGAAACAGTTGAGACAGGAAAAAAAGGCTCCTTAAAGAATTCATCTTCTCATTTCTTTCAGTTCTTCAGTATTTGCCATCAAAGTTGTTTCAGATTTTTAACAGATTTTTTTTTAAAAAAAAACCAATATAATAAACATTATATTTTCTTATTTTTTTTAATCTAGTTATAGGATAGTAAATCAAATGTTTTAGTAATCAACCATATAAGTGTTTATTTTGTGCCTTCTACAGTATTTTTTAAATATTGTAAATCAATCAAAAGTTGGTATTTGGTACCTGTAGAACTTTTGAATTTCCCATTTTGCTCTACAGGGTGCATTGAATTTGGGATTAGGTGCATAGAGAAGTTACCGGTAAAAACTTCTCTTAATAACTTGAGTTTTGTAGGCAGACAAGGGATTGTATAAAAACACAGATGTTGTTTTTGTTTAGTTTTATATCATCAGATGTGCGTGGTTTGTAGTGCGCCTCTACGCTTTCTATAATATTTAATTGAAATGATTCATAAGATAAAAATATAAAATTGATAACATCCAAGTCAGAATTCATAAAGCTCATCATTTCCCAGTGCACACGAATTCTTCATCTTCTTAGTTTTTTCTTTTACAATTTCCGCTGTTAGTACAATCTTTTGCATTTGCTTAGGTTTTACTTGCAAGATAACCATGCAATTGTTTCATTGTGTTTTATTTGGTTCTTCCAAATATTTTTCAAATATTCCAGTATTACTTTCTTATTTTATGGGGATTAATTTGGTTTGTGTTTCCAATTATGTTTTGGGGAAAAAAGTGTTTATTTGTCTGAAATTTCCTATTTTGTTGGAATTGTTTAATCCTACTTTCATATCATTGGATCCTACAAACTTTTTAATTGTTTTAATTCTTCCTTAAATTCTATAATTATATTGTTATTCAAATTGCATTGCTTTTTCAAACTTGTTCTTATTCATTTTTTCATTTTTTGTTACTTTACATTTTGTAAGTTGCTAAAACCTAATTAATGCTATTTTCTGATATAATTTTCCACTCTGGCATCTGATTTTTCAGTATGAGATGACTTTTCCATTTCTAAATCATTTATTGTTATAACTTTGTAAGACTGTACATGACTGATTAGTCTTTGTTTCTTTTTTTGTCATATAGTTAGTTCTTGTTTAGTGACTGCAATTAGGACTGGCAATTTGGTCATTAAGTGAAGTATTTGCTGAATGAAGAATCGCAAGTGTAAGAAAGATATGACCCCACATAACCAGGTATGCCCAAATGGCAGGGAAGGTTTTCAAAACCTGACTCATGAGGAAGTCAGGTAAAGGGCAAATGTTATAGTCCTTTTTTGTCAATCCCCAATCGTTTGGAATCTTCACCCTAGCACTGGGATAATTAGCAAGAAGGAAGAATGTTTAGATGAAGAGGAAGGGATTACAAGAGAGTAAGCAGGCACACAATGGGGAATACACATGAAAAGCAATGCAATAGGGCTAGCTGATTGCATAGTGTTCTCAATGCTGCCAGTCACAAGATACTTAGGAAGCAAACAAAGGCTTTTAGTATGAAACTGATTAGGTTCTTGTCAATTTCAGGCAGCCACTGCTAGTCCATGAAACATTCTAATCAATTAATTAAAGTCACAGAGCTGAGCTTGTTAACCTGTGGTCAGCACATTTAGAGGTGCACTACACTGGAAAGAAAAGCAGCTCAAAAAGAGATAGCTTATTAAGCAATCTTTCCACTCTGAGAGAAGGTGAGAGAAAAAAATCAGCCAGTCATAGGACAATGCATAATAACTGACTGTAATAGTGAACACCTGACAGAGAGAAAGATGTTTAAATGTAATAAATACAGACATTGATTGCAAAGTTACTTTTTCATCACTATTGTAACGATTGTTTTAGGCAGACACTAGATGAGCATAATCTATGATTGATTGGAAACCATATTTTTAACATTCAAAATTTTATTTAAATATTTGAGATTTCAAAAAAGGTAATTATCTTATAGTTTCTCTCATACGTTCTAGAACTTTTTCCAATCCTAAGTTGTTATTAATAATAAGATAATTATAGTTATGGCTCATGATTTTAAGTTAGCTGTTCAGAATTTTTATTGACTTTATCCAAACAAATGGTTCTGTTTATTTGTTTGAACAATCTCGAGTCCTTTTGTACTCACAAGAGATTTAAGTCCAGCCCCTTGAATTCCATTGACTCTTATCCACCACCAATTTGCTTTGACCATTAGTAATTCAGTTTCTTGTAGAAAGTTTGAACTTGCAATAAACCTATATATTCATTGAACTTCCCGGACTCCTGATTTCATGCACTTGACAGAAATATATCTCACCCATAAGTCATTGTTTAATTATATTTAATTCAGGTAATGTTTCCCAAATTTTTACATTTGTTTATTATTATTATTTCTAATATATGACAAAGACCAGCAATTTCATGAGATTAAAGTCCTATTTAGTCTTGAACTTCTTTAATAATTTCAGAATGCTTAAGAAAATCTTATACTTTTATGCCCTTCAATTCTTTTTAACAATGGTCTACCGAGAAGTGGTATAAATGTATGCTTAAAGGTCTGAAAAATGCTTTTCCAGTGGGACATTTTTATCTTAATTCAATACAGTTCTCTTTTTTCTCCCCTATGGTTGCAGAAAAAATTATTGTGACTTTTCAATACACACTGTGCACACTTCTTCATATTGGAATGACATCTTAAAGATTGTCTTTTGTTGAAGAAAAGACACATCTATATATGTGTCACCCATCCCAAACAATTTGATGCAATGTCTGCAAATGTGAAAGAGAGAGAGAGAAAGAGAGGCTGAAATCAATAAATAGTTCCAATTATAAAGGGATTTCAACAAGCTGCCACAATTGGCTGACCTGTTTGCTCAAAACTGTCCAGATTCAGACCCATAAGAAGACAATAAGAAACTACTGTTGTACTGCTGCCAAGAACATTGCTTAGATGTTTCTAGGAAGCCACCAAGAGTCAAACTTGACTTACCTTATATTTAAGCTCTTCTTCAATTTATCTTTAAGCACTTAAAGAAACAGAAGCAAATTATCTCCTGATGTTTTAAGCCAGGGGTCTTCAAACCTGCCCCTTTTATGACTTGTGGACTTCAACTCCCAGAATTCCTCAGCCAGGCAAACTGGCTGAGGAATTCTGGGAGTTGAAGTCCACAAGTCATAAAAGGGGCAGGTTTGAAGACTCCTGTTTTAGGCTATGGTGGTCCCCATGTCCCCATTGCCATTGGCTTTCCAGGTAAGGTTTAATAAAGAGGACACTAAGTTGCCTACCCCTAATTTAGGCATTTTTAATTAGCTAATTTGTAAATAGGGGGAAAGTGCATTGTCCATGGAACATTAATCACTCTACAGCTAATGGCTCATCAAGATAATACACTGAGAATCTCCCATTCTCCTATTCCATTTAAAAATAAAAGATGACAACGATGTCTTGAAATATATACATACAAAATGCTTGAAAGCAATGGGGTTTAATTCCATCATTCTGTAGAATAAATATAATTGCTTCTGAGGGCATTTATATGTGTTGATCATTACAAAACTGCAAAGCATTCCCAACTCTCTTTTGTGAGGCAGCCAAACAAACCACTGCATAACCTGCTAATGGTGGCATTTACAGTGTAATTAAGATGAAGTGTTTTGAAAATGAATATCTTATAGTTTTATGCCTAATAACTGCTGATTACTGCAAAACACTTAAGAAGCTGCAATCGCTAAACAGAATAATTAAAATCACGAAATGAGCCTCAAGTCTTTCTGGCAAGCTGATGAACGAATCCTTCAAAGTTATCTACTGCCTGGTTGTCTCCTGGTGCTAGGAGGTCTCCTCTTCAGTTATTGATGTCTTGAAAGAAATGCATGGCCAGTGGCTTAGTACTTGAGGCACTTTTTATTATCAGACAAAATCCCCTGGGTCTTTCCTTTCAGCTCTGATAGAAAAATTTCCTTTTTTTTCCCAGTCACTCTTAAAAAAAAGTAAGTTTCTTTGGAACTGCATATTTACTTTCTCTGTATTTGTTTTATAATCTTTTCTTCAAGCATCATTAGAATACATCAGAAATACTAACTTTCTGTCCACTGAGTTCAATGGGGAAAGATCCCTTCCTGTTTTTCTTTCCTGACATGTCAAATAAAATATGGAATTAATACCATTGATATCTTTCCCTCTCTCTCTCTCTTTTTGTCTGTACTACAGGTAATCTATTCAGTCTAACATAACCTTCAGTGTTTCCTCAATATTTGATGATTTTGCAAGCTTTACATTAAAAGCTCCCCTTTGCTAACGGGTAGTTATGGCCATCTTTGAAGATAAAAAATACAATTATAAATACAGTACATTTGGACAATCATATTCAACTTTGTGCTATGGATATTTGCTACCTTTTAGCTCAAAATTAAGAAATTCTCATAGCTTGAACCTAAGTCCTATAAGGTAACAACCAGCCCCTAAGTCAGATCTTCCCAGGAAGCTCTCCAGCCCATCTGAGAATTGAAAATATCAGAATACCTACAAACAATAGAAAAAGATGGTATTGAAATATATATGTCCAGCATTGAAATAGACTAGATTATGTTCTTGTTTATCTTAACCTGTGCAGTAGGCATTCATGGGAAGACTGCATCTCTGATTGTAATTGGAAGAATGCTATTATTGTTCCCTCTGTAAAAATGGGAAAGTGGCAAGATGAATGCAAAAATCACAAGGGGGTTACTTTGTGCCTGTGCTTGATAGTATTCTGATTAAAGAGGGTGTAAGAATGAAAATGTTCAATTATTTGGTAAGTGTCAGCAGGGGTGAGCAGATCAGATTTTTGTTCTTCCAAAGATCATGAGGAAGAAAGTTTTTGTAAGTTATTTAGAAGAAGGATGCAATAGCATAAGTAGACTATGGAATTATGCAGTGTTTTGTTGCTGAATGCATCATGCTAAGTTGTGCAAATGATTCAAAATTGAGTACAGATAGTTCTTGCTTAATAACCCTTTGTTCAGCAGCTGTTTGAAGTTATGCCTACACTGAATGAATGATACTTTTGCCAAGTCCTAGAGTTATGGTTGTGGAGTGCTCCTCATAGTCACATGATCAGAATTTGGGTGTTTGGCAGTCCACCCATACTTATGTCTATGGAGATTCTCAGTCATCCACTTCATAAATGCATGGCACAACATGGAACAAACCTATCAGGACAAGATTCAGCACTCCATCTGCATTTAAAAGACAAAGGTCACTCTTTTGAAGACAACAAAGTCCACATTTTGGACAGAGAGGAACGCTGGTTTGAAAGAGGGGTGAAAGAGGCCATCTATGTCAAAATTGAACAGTCCTTTCTCAGTAAGGGGGAGGGATACAACATCATCTATCTCCAGTCTATAATACAGTCCTTTCAACAGTTCCAAGAAGGCTCCATACTCTTTTGCACTAGTCAGGTGACCCTGAAGACACAGATAAGCATCCAGGTGGCATCAATGATTCTCTAAAAGAATGCAAATGACTAGTTGTCTTCCATTCCCCACCATCCAGTCATTGCTGAAGAAGCTTCTTGGAAGAGAAGCAAAATGTCCAAAGTAAAACAAGAAAGTCCAGTTGCCTCATGAAAAAAGCTCCTTTGGGGCAGCCATACTTATGACTACAGGACATTTCATTTCCCCTCCACTTATCCACCCTTCCATCTCATCCTGGTGCTAAGATTAAAGTAGAGGCACAGGGGCTTCAGCAGTCTTAGTTGGCCAACATGAAGGAGTGCCACCCCAAACCGTGTGCTGTGACCAGCCCCCTCCCCAGCATCACACTACCCTCTACTCCTCTGGCTCTGTCACACCCAACTGACCTTCACTGTCTTCTTCCTTCCACTGAGGCATGATCAGTCTGGCCCTATGCAAGGCAGCTGCTGGCTGCACCCGGCCTTCTTCCCAGGAATGAGCATGCTATATGTGGCTTTCTTGAGATGCTTTGAAATACTTCTTTTTCTTCTAATTTAAACCTGGCACCACTGTTGCCACTACTGTGGCAGAGGAATGCTGCTCTACAAGTTAGTCAATAGAACAGAATGGAGGGGGAGAGATAGGTGGGTGATTCAACAGGAGGCAGTCCCTTATTTTACTGAGGTTCAGGGCTGGAAGGGACCAAGCCAGGAATGTTTTGGATCAGGGTGTGTCCTTGCCAATAATTGTTGCGATTTGGTTAACTACAATAATGGGAATTGTCAGGAGTTCCATCACTAAGTGACATTGTGCTTTATGCATTGCTTAGCAATGGAAATTCTGGTCCCAACTACCATCGTAATCTGAGGACTACCTATAGTATGTAAGATAAAGCTATATCATGCCCCTTGACTCTTACTTGTAGATACATCTTTAGGGAATGCTCGTTGTGATATTAGAAAAGTGAATGAATATATATTGTGTTGTTAGCTGAAAACCAAATGATTTGCAATGAATGTTAGATACCCTGTATGATGCAACAGAGTGTAGGAAACTGAACATCTGTGCATAAAGATATAGTTATGTTTAATAGGGAAAATATAATGAATGAGTGGAATGGTGAAAAACTGCACAAAATAAATGAATGTGTTTATCTTAGTAAAAGTGGGGTGGTGGATGGCAAATACTGGTATAAAAGAAAGAGGTGGTAGGTAATCTATAGCAAAGAATAAATGTTTGTTAAAAGAAGTAAAAACAGCTGTGTATAATTGAGTTAATTCTGCCCACTTTGTTATATGTAAATGAGAGTTTAATAAATCAAGAGATAGTAAGATGAATAGTAAAACAGGAAGAGATAGGCACAGGGATGGATGGATTTTGAAGGAACATGGATTGAATGTAAAACTGATCTCAATATGAAATAATTACATTCCGGTAGTTTGATCATTGCAGTATGAGAGAAAGCTTTGGGAGATGTCCCATGAAATAATGTAATGATTTTGATTATGTCATTTTGAATTAAAAGTTTAGCTGTAAAGAAACCTATATTCTATCATTAGGAGGGCAAAATAGCTGACTGTAATTTGTAAATAATTATGTAAATTGTGCCTTGATTTTAAGAGAGAAGCATAGTATTCGGTTATGAGTAAAATCCTACTCAAATGTTTGAGGCATTGGGACTCACCCTGAGTTTATACTGATCTATGTCTGTTATCAAGATTTGATTTGATCAACCTTGTCCAGGTGAATCACACCCATTGGTCTCCCTTGCCAATGTAAGGTAATCACCTTAAAAATAAACTTATATCACCGTAGTTTTCAAACCTCCATGACTGGTGGGAATCTTCTCACCCCAATCAATTCTAATTTCTCTCTTCTGTTTTTTCTTGAGCACACAATGGAGGATGAAAGAGCCATTTAGGGCACATTCTATTCAATTAACCACTGTGATTTGTTGACTGCTATATTGTTTAAAGAGTTCCCTCTCCTTGGCTTATTACAATTATACAGAGAGATCAACTGATGATTGAACTCCAAAACAAAAATATGAAGCAGCAATCCCAAGTGCTATAATTCCTGTAAATTTACTTCAGTATAATATTACTTTTAATAGCTTAAAAAAATATTCAATTAATGCATGTTCATAAGATGTCTGCCAGTTATAACTGACAGAGAAGCACAGAGGTGACTCACTTTTTAAGGTGAATCTCAAATTCCTTGTGGATAGAAACCAGCCAATCTGGAGCAGAAAGCAGAACCTTTCACTTGAGGAGCTTTTCAGAGAATGAAGTAGGTTCTTCACCTCAGGCCCAAGTGTCACAAAGCTGAATTGGGACAGTAATTGTTCGTCCTGCTTGTTTAGGCAGATATGATGTTTTGCCCTTCTTCATGTCATGTTATTCTCCCAGTCAGCTATCAGGTTTGCTAACACACACTATATTGCTGTGTTTTGTACTTCTGTTGCTTTGTTGCACCTGTTCAATAATTATGGAGTCAGAGGAGAACCTGAACAATGCCAATATGCTTTCTTTAGATCAAGTCATGATCATATGGAGAAAATCCTCAAAAAAGAGAAAAAGGAGATATGTGAAAAAACAGAAATAATTGGATGAAGCAGGTATATGAACATTGCAAGTTTAGCTTGCAAAGATACATGGGTTTTAGAGAAGGACAGAGAATGGATAGTGTTGATTACCCTGAAGGGGAACACCATGATGGGAATGTAGGTATGTATGTGTGTAATCCAACAGGATGTCTATCTGACAACAGATAACAATAATCAAGATATTTGGGTCTAGATGGACATAATTGGCAGCCCAGCCACGAAAAAGTAACCGAATGACATCTAGCTGTTGATGTCATATTTGTAAGTTTACACTAACATTAAGATGCCATTTTGGTTCCTAAAAGTGATGCAAGATCCTTATAATTATTCCAATTTCACCGTACCATTGGGAGAGATAAAGAATGAAACTGTTTCTCAAATTAATAATGTAGGTATGTTTTCATACATGCAGTTCCATTGAACTGCAGCTTAATATGAATTCCTTATTGCAGTATGATTCAAGAGTTCCTAGTACTTGCTATTCAAATCAATTGTGCCCCTTTTATATCTCCTTTCCCATTTCTTTCTTTGGTGCCAACTTGATGCTTTCAGAAGCATTAAAATCTCATGAAATCTAGCATTAGTTCTGATTTCATTCAGTATATAGTTTAATCTAGGGCTCTCTGAGCTTTGAATTAGAACGTGGAGATGTATAAATTCATAACCTCACTCTTACAGACTACATTGTTCTGTTTAAGGTAGTCAATCATCTACAAGCAAATTTAGGCAATATTTGTGTATATAATAAGAAGAGAGAAAAGGGCATAGTAGTGCTAGACATATGGGCCAACTGAGACCATAATTTTGAAAATAGATGTGAATTTAATCATACCGTTTTAATTCATTTTGTTGAGATAAATAAGCAGCTATACTTTAAGAACCTAATGTCACGCCACCTATCTTTCATCTTAACATTACAAATAACTTTTATGATGAAATGATTAAGTAGCAAATTTAGTTTTCTCTGATTGTTCCTTGAGAGCTTTCACATTTTACAAGCCAGTAAAGAGTAATCTTGGCACCCTGATCTCCAGCTCCTCGGTCTAATATCGAGCATCTAATACATTGAAATGATTCATCAAACAATGCCCCAAGTTCCCTTGAACGCCAAACAGGCTATTTATTTCTCTCCCAGAAATTTCATAGGCTTGAAAGAATAAGTTCTGGTGCTCATTCAATTTGTACAGAAAAGTGCCTTGTGCATCAGAGAGAATGCCGGTGAATTTTAAGTTGTTTAGGTTGCCTGTGTATCTAAGACTAAACTGATTGCAATGTTACTTGGAAGGGCAAGTCAGTCAATCATTCTAAGTATAAACTCACTATTCTCCTCCATAAAGGCCCTTCCCTTTTCAATTAGAGAAGGTTCCCTGTCATTTTGTTTGAGTATTAAGCAAAGGATAAAACAAGACTGTAAATCCAACCCCAATCCATTTCAAGAAGAAAGGGCTGCTGCTTTGCTCTTCCTGGAGGAAATACTTCTTTTCTGCTCTCCCCTTTGTGCCATGCAATCATTCTTAGCATTATCACATCCACTATACATTTACCCTTTAGGCAGTTTAAAAAGAAACAACCAACCAAATCACAGCCGTGCAAGGGCACCAAGCAGAATTACAATGACTTCTTTCTGACTGCTTCCAATACATTTTTATTAGCATGCTTGGGCTAATCTTCCCTCCTTTTGCGCTTACTGTCAGAAGGCAAGGAAAGTTAGGAGAAGAACTGAATGTAATCCAAACCATTTCCCCTACTCTTCAGGGGAACCTCTCATCCTTACATCCTTACTGATCCCAAAGATGCTTTTTCATGAGGCAACTGGACTTTCTTGTTTTTCTTTTAAGATGTTTCGCTTCTCATCCAAGAAGCTTCTTCAGCTCTGACTGGATGGTGAGGAATGGAAGGATTTATACTCCTTGCAGACAGCTGGTCATTTGCATTCTTTTAGAGAGTCATTGAGGCCACCTGGAGGCTTATCTGTGTCATCAGGGTCACCTGAGTAGTGAAAATGGGTGTGGAGGATTTTGTTGTACACTGGAGATAGATGAAGTTGTATCCCTCCCCCTCTGTTGAGAGAGAGCTGTTCAACAGAGAGGCTTTTCCTCTCTGTCCAAAATGTGGACTTTGCTGTCTTTGAAAGAGTGGCCTTTGTCTTTTAAATGCAGATGGACTGCTGACTCTTGTCCTGATGGGTTTGTTCTTCTATGTTGTGCCATGCATTTATGAAGTGGTTGTTTTGTTTCCCCAATGCACAGATCTGTACATGGCTCACTGCAGGCTCTCATTAAAAATATTATCCTCCCCATGTTTCTTATTTTGGAAGTGATAGACCTCAGCTACTTTCAGATGGGGATCAGAATGAAAAAAAGTGATCTTTAAAATGATGAGCTTTGTCTTCCTTATGCTCAAGGAAAGAAATCAAAGGCTCTCATTTTGAACTGAAGGCAAGCCATCATTTGTATTCCAAGTAGCTCCATGACTTTTAAAGTGGCTTTATTTTGTTCTTGGTGTTTGTTACTGTATGTTACTGTCAATGCAGCATTTCGGATATCCTTTCTGGGCTATCAAACATCAATGCATGGGTCTAGAGACAATCAGGTTAAAGTGATGGACCAGGATGGACCAGGAATGGAAGGATTTATAGTCTTGTATTCTTTTGAATATAAGAATATAAAGTATATAAATTTATAAAGAATATAAAGAAGGATTTATATTCTCGTATTCTTTTGAATACGAGAATATAAAGAATATAAATTTATAAAGAATATAAATCCTTCCATTCCCCACCAGTCAGTTAGAACTGAAGAAGCTTCTTGGATGAGAAGCAAACTGTTTTCAAAGAAAACCACCAAGAAAGTCCAGTTGCCTTTTGGGAAAAAAAGTACTTTTGGGACAACCATGACATGGATGATTAAGAATCTCCATAGATCTTCGACCAGCAGGGTGATTTAAAAACTGGGGAAATTGTTAAGCTCTCATCAATGTAGGAGTGTGAGGTACATTGATCTATGCCTATCCAACCATTTCTTGCAATTTATTTATTTTTCTTGTTGTTCTTTTTCTTATTTTTCCTTTTGACTCTTGGCTTATTTCATATCCCTCAAGATCGTGCCATCCCCTCACTCTTTCCTCTCATCTAATTTCAGTAATGGAAAATCACTTTCCCTTAATATCAGGAAAACTACTAGGACATGTCAAGGAAGTGACCAGCTGAATTCAACTTGGAGAAGACTTTATTAACATTCCATTGATACATTTTAAAAAAAAAACTCATCCCACAATAATTTTGTAAGATATAATTAGCTAAACAAGGGCTAGTCCAATTTTGCTCCCATGCATTTGAATTTTTCAAACACGTGGGTGCAAAATAATAGACATAAAAACCACCTCAAACAAAAAAAATAAAAAAACAAAACCAATTAAAAAAATAACAAACACAATATATACACACAGGTTTATATTGCAGTAATTGCAGCTGTCCCCTTTCCAACCCCAAAATAAAGGCATACTGCAAGAAAGTAATTGCTAAAAAATCCTCTAAAAGGGGAAAACAGGGGAGAGAGGAAAAATTGTTTGTTTCTTTAATAAGGGAAAATATTACTTATCAGGTAAGTGCAGATGGGCTTGTAAATCTTTTGATCTCGCTTTGAGAAAGTAGAATTTTGCTGACAGCAAATAAAGGTATTTAACTTTCTTGTTCCCTGCTAGTATATACAGCAAACTGAAGTCTCTCCCCTTAGGTAAAACACTTGTAAAAGAGGATCTGGATAAATCATGATTTTATGTTCATGCTATTTCAATTCAGTAGCTGGTCATGAAAAGTGTAAAATATGTCCTCAAGTAATGTACTTCAAAAAAACTTAAGAATTATAGGAGCAAATCTTCATGAGATATTTTTCTGCTTGCTCTTAATCTATAAGCATCCAGGATCTCAATTTTAAAATCCACTGGCAATAAGATAATTTTCTGAGTTCATTTTTAAATGTAACTGCTGTTCAGGATCCAAAGGCAGATTTATTGCTTTTAAAAGTATTCCTGGTGAGCCTAAAGATGCTTTTTTTTATGAGGAAACTGGACTTTCTTGTTTTTATTTGAAGACATTTTGCTTCTCATCCAAGAAGCTTCTTCAGCTCTGACTGGATGGTGGGGAATGGAAAGATTTATACTCCTTGCAGATAGCTGGTCATTTGCATTCTTTTAGTGAGTCGTTAATGCTACCTGGAAGCTTATCTGTGTCCTCAGGGTCACCTGAATGGTGCAAATGTGTGTGGAGCCTTCTTGGAACTGTTGAAAGGACTGTATTGTAGACTGGAGATAGATGATGCCATATCCCTCCTCCTCTGTTGAGAGAGGGCTGTTTTCAATTTTGACATAGGTGGCCTCTTTGACCCCTCTTTCAAACCAGCGTTCCTCTCTGTCCAAAATGTGGACTTTGCTGTTTTTGAAAGAGTGGCCTTTGTCTTTTAAATGCAGATGGACTGCTGAATCTGGTCCTTTGCAAGGAGTATAAATATTTCCATTCCCCACTATCCAGTCAGAGCTGAAGAAGCTTCTTGGATCAGAAGTGAAATGTCTTCAAAGAAAAACAAGAAAGTCCAGTTGCCTCATGAAAAAAAGCATCTTTGGGATAACTATGACCTGGATGACTGAGAATCTCCATAGATATTCCTGGTGAGTTTCCTATGAACGTAAATAGTTTAGTTTGTAGATTTGTTCTGAGGTTCAGCCTTTTCTTCTAAAGTCTCAATTCCAGTCTCATGAGAAATAACAATTCTTTTTAATGTTTCCATATCTTCATTTTGCAAGGAGTACAGTACAACTGAAACAATGTTATATCCAAGTTTATTTAAAGCAAACGAATGAGTTTGCATATAAATCACTTAACATTCAACTATTTACATGAACAACTAACCACAGAATCACAGCAAGTAAAGACAGCCAACTCATTAGCTGTCTCTTTAACTCAAGTACAGACATTATTCCATTATGAACTTTCAAGTTATAACTTTCACTGATATGAACAAACCTGTTCACAATGTGCACCATAAGCTGCTTCCTCCTGCCTTCCATTTGCATACTGTTTGCTGATCCTCATGTATAATAACCTAAAGCACACATTCTGGTAGAGGAGAGTTCCCTGAGAGCACAAGTCCAAAAGCTTGGAAGACTAAACCTAACAAATGAATTTGGAAAGAAAAACATAGAGTCAAATAAAAAAAACACACCAATTTCAAAAGACAGAGGTGGACTTGCTCTCCTAACCTTTAAACTGTATTACTGTGTAAGTTGTTTATCATGGACAATCAAATGGATAGAATCCCTGAATAACTAAATATCAATATTTGAAGGTGCCAGTTTATTCAATGGATTTTATAGATATTTGTGGTATCCGGACACAAAAGAAGATAAAAACTTTAAAGGACATGTTATAAGAGCATGATAAGAATATGGAAAACCAGAAAAACAAGTCCAGCAATCTTGTCTTTATTTTAAAACTTAAATGTGTTTTATTCTAGAAACAATTATTGTTAAGAAAGGGTTAATTACATACAAGATATCATGCAACCAGATTTTAGAAATAGATGGAAGACCAAGCAAGAATTATTTGGTGAAATCCAAATATTTACAATGGGTGATTGCTTTTAATTAGTTTGCTGTTGTTTTTCTGGGCCTTTTAGTCTGCACTGCCTGTTTATGCCTCTGTAGGCGTAAGCTGCCCAGAGTCTAATAGAATGGGCAGCTACAATAAATTTACTTTAAATAATGACAAATATCTATAGTCTCAGTCATCCAGGTCATGGTTGTCCCAAAGTTGCTTTTTCAAGAGGCAACTGGACTTTCTTGTTTTTCTTTGAAGACATTTCACTTCTCATCCAAGAAAGCACAGCTCCACAGTCCTTCCAGCTGTTCCAAGAAGGCTCCATACCCATTTGCACTATTCAGGTGACCCTGAGGACACAGGCAATCCTCCAAGTGACCTCAACAACTCTCCAAAAGAATGGAAATGACCAGCTATCTGCAAGGAATATAAATCTTTTCATTCCCCACCATCCAGTCAGAGCTGAAGAAGCTGAGACATAATGACAAATAGTGGTGATATCAATGTAAGTATGAATGTTCAGAGTTAGGAAATGATTTACAATTATTTCTCAATATGATGCAATTAATTCACTTTTATATACTGTATTCAATTATTGTGTAATCGATGAAAGAAAGGGGTTGCGATGGCTGAGTGGTTAAACACGCTGAGGCTGTCAAATGGAAGGCTGACAGCTCATGTTTGAGACCAGAGCGTGCCATGCAATGGGGCGAGTTCTGGTTACTTGCCCCAACTCCTGTCCACCTAATAGTTTGAAAGCATGCAAACGCAAGTAGATAAATAGGTACCACTTTAGTGGGAAAGTAACAGCGTTCCATGCGCCTCACCATGTAGTCATGCTGGCCACGTGACCATGGAAATGTCTTCAAACAATGCTGGCTCCCTTGGCTAAGAAACAGAGATAAGCACCGACCCCTAGAGTCAGAAACAACTGGACAAGGGGAAACTTTACCTTTGCCTTTTAATCAATGAAAAGATGAGTTTGATTTACATTTGATGACAAATGCAAGTTCTGTTTACTTAGTGATATTTTAGATGTCATCCAGTGTTTCTTCTCCTTTTCTTTTGCGTAGTTATTCTATTACATTTCATTCTTTAAATGAATTTAAAACAAAATTACGTATATTAAAAATGAAAACCTCATCTCTCTTTTACATAATATAAAGTATGGAAAAATATGAATATAATCAAACTTTGGGGGTGGACCTTTTTTTTTCTTTTTAATCAGCATACGAATATTCACAAGATGTGTGAAGAAAAGTAAGCAAAAATATTTTACGCATATATTTGTGTGGGTGTCAATAATCAGGTATTCTGGGACATCTGCTTATTCTTTCAGTGAATGCCTTTTAGTGACTACAGGTAGTCCTCAACTTACAACCATTCATTTAGTCACCGTTCAAAGTTACAACAGAAGTGAAAAAAGTGACCTATGACCGTTTTCCACACTTATGACCGTTGCAGCATTTCTGTGATCACACAATCAAAATTTGGATGCTTGACAACTGGCATGTATTCATGAACAGTTGCACTGTCCCAGGGTCATGTAAACTTTCCAGTCCAGCTTCCGACAAGCAAAGTCAACAGGGGATGCCAGATTTGTTTAACTACCACCTTATTGACTTAACAACTCCAGCGATTTGCTGAACAACTGTGGCAAAAAGGTCATAAAATCAGGCACACCTCACTTAACAACAGCCTGGCTCCATTGTGGTTGTAAATTGAGAACTATCTGTATATATATATATAACAAAACTGTGACACACACACACTCCAACAATGTGACAGTACAAATTAACTTCTTTGTGTGCTTTGGATTCTTTCTTACTTGGCACAAATAGTATTGATCGTTACTGGAAATAATATTTTTTCTTAGTGGGGGTGAAGGTTTGTTCTCCAAGCTTGTGGGTTGGTTTCTGAACAACACTTCAGTGGAGTTTAGGGGATGTCAGTGTCAGTGTTCTTCTGTTTATAAGGGCTTCAGTTGTGGTTGTGTTGAGTGATGGGTCTTATGATGGGTCTTATGTGAGCCATCAGTGGGTCGGTGCTGTCTCTGATTGGCTGTGTGGCTGATTTGGATTCTGAGGGGTTCATAGGCTGGTTGTAGGTCAATTTTTCTTTGTATTCACTGTAGCTGGGGCGCTTCAAATAAATAAAAAATAATCACCATCTTATAGTGTTGGGGCAAGGAATCCTTGGCAGGATTCCTACAAGATTTTCCCTAATTTGTTTTCTCCAAGACTGTAAGCCCCATATGATAATAAAGAGATTCTTTTGAAATCCAGGTCATACTGCACGCCTCAAAGAAATGTTATGCTAGAGTGATATTCCTTCTGGAATTACATGCACGCTCATGGAGAGTTAATTGGATTTTTTTTTTTTTTTTTACAGAACTTAAAAACTAGCAACCATGAATTTGGTTTTGTGACTGATGACACTGGGAGAGATTATGAACGATGTGAGAATAAATGAAGTCAGATCCTACCCTAATTGGAAAAACAAAATCGGAATATTTCTGTGAAGAGATGAGAATTCACCTGCAGACTGTAGCTACTACATCTGAGCCTTGCAAGGAGCTGCATACAGCATGCATCATTAAAAAGAAATGAGAAAGGGCTGCTGTTGCTAGAGTTCTTTAATCCAAAGAATTACAGGCCGTGTCTTCTAGCAGTGAAAGTAACTGTGCTGGGGTGTCTTTTAAAGAGAACTGCTAGCTATGACCAAGTCAGAGAAATTGTGTGCTCCCACTGTGGAACACACCATTAACCTTAGAAGTCTTCAATATTATGGAGCATTTACTGTAAGGGGCAAATAAGAGTAAAAAGTATGCCAGAATGTCTACAGTTAAGCCATTGGGTACGAATAAAAAAACAGCAAAGACACCAGGCTGATCAACTAGGTAGGAACAGTTCATTTACTGGGTAATTAGCACATTCGACCCTGACTCACCGTGTAAGTCAGGAGGCATTTAATGACATAGCCTTAAAGTGGGTTGAAATGTAATTTAAGAGCCGAAGCAAATGTTCTCTTGCTGAAAAGATTTTATTAGGTATTGACAAGAATACATTGCCGAAAGTCATATAACCGAGCCTTAGAACATATTTCTTCTCTTCCAATATCGGAAGAGTGTCATTTGGATTTGGTTCGCTGGAGTGAGATGATAAATACCATACCTTTAAAACAAGGACAATTGTTTGATTTATAGTCAAATGTCTTATAAATTTGAGGGTCCTCTCCCTACCCATCCCTTCCCTTCATTATACACACATAAATGCAAAAATCTTGTCATACACACAGTAGATGCAGAAAATGCCATTTGTGTACGTAACAGATTAAAAATTACTTTGTATTGGGTTCCAGAGAGAGCTGTGGGATGTTGCTGTAAGTCTCATGCATGGGCCAACTGAAGCCTTGGCTGCCACTCGGAATGAGAGAGCGGCTTTGGATTGCATTCCAACCATACAGCCTGTCCTGTTTCATGGATCCCATTGCTCCCAGTGCTTCACAGAGAAGCTGAGGGACATGAAACAGGAGAAGAGGTATCTAGATTGCTGATGGAACTTGACAAGGGATGAATTCAGTTGAACACAGGTGAGATGCTCATTAAGGCATCTTGATGCCTTCTTAGTGGGAAGAACAAGAAAGTAACAATATTTCTCTACTCTTATTGCATCTGCAGATAGCTTCCAATGGCATTGTTTAAGGTGACATAAGCTCTCCTGGGGAAGAAAGATTTACAGTGCAACTATAAGACCAGGCAAAACATCTGCTGAACAAAATTGGTAAGGCCACACTCACATGAAGTATTAATACCACTTTACAATGCCTTGGTAAGGCCACACTTGGAATACTGCATCCAGTTTTGGTCACCACGATGTAAAAAAGACAAAAAAGACTCTAGAAAGAGTACAGAGAAGAGCAACAAAGATGATTAGGGGACTGGAGGCTAAAACATATAAGGAATGGTTGCTGGATTTGGGTATGTCTAGTTTAATGAAGAGAAGGACAAGGGGTGACTAGCAGTGTTCCAATATCTCAGCCACAAAGAAGAGGGAGTCAAGCTATTCTCCAAAGCACATGAAGGCAGGACAAGAAGCAACGGATGGAAACTAATCAAGGAGAGAAGCAACCTGGAACTAAGGAGAAACTTCCTGACAGTTAGAACAATTCACCAGTGGAACAACCTGCCTCCAGAAGTGGTGAATGCTCCAACACTGGAAGTGTTTAAGAAGAGACTGGACAGCCATTTGTCTGAAATGGTATAGGGTTTCCTGCCTGAGCAGGGGGTTGGACTAGATGACCTCCAATGTCCCTTCCAACTTTATTATTCTTATTAAATCATTCCAACTTGGGTGCCAGTTTTGATACAAAACTGACTGAATTCAGTCTTGCCTACTTATCTTGGAACAATTTGATCCTTTTGAACCTAAGAAAGTGGACAGGATCTTTATGACTATAAGCTCCACCATCTGCCCCTTAGACTGATATCCCTACTGGCTTGTTAGGATTGCCGGGGGTGGGGTGGGGGTTTGGTTTGGTTTAATCCTAATGGTGGTTAATTCTTCCTTGGAGTAGGGGATTGTTCTTCCATCCCTTAAGGAAGCACTGCTTCACCCCCTCCTCAAACAAACACTGCTGGATCCCATCATACTGATAGGAGATCAACACTTTCATTCAGTGTTCAAACTCCCTTTTTAAGGAAGGTTGTGGAAAAGGTGGTACTGCAGTAACTTCAGCAGGCCCTGAAAGAAACCATCTGAATCCCTTTCGGTCAGGATTCATGTCTGGGTTTGGGACAGAGGCAGCATAGGTCACATTTTGGATAATCTCTGGCAGGAGCATGACAGGGATAATAAATCTGTCCTTGCTCTTCTTAACCTCTTGGTGGTCTTCAATACCATTGACAGTGGTATTCTTCTGGATCACTTCCATGGGCTGGAAGTAGGTAGCATACATGCTGGTTCAATCCCTTTTTTGGAGCTGGTACAGGTCAGTGTTGATTGGGAGTGAGAGGAAGGTCCCACCTTCACCTTACTATATGAGATTCCACAGGGTTTGGTACTCCTATTAGTATCTACACCTACATGAAACTGCTGATTGAGATCATTTGTTGCCTTAGGTGAGATATCCTTAGTATCTAATTGGCATGCTACCATATATAGCTGGCTATCATCAGCATATTGAGGATACCTCTTATACATCTCTGCCCATGGCAAATTAAGTGATGTCTTTGATGACTTCTCCCAGTGCCTGGAAGCTTTGGTGTATGGATGGAGAACAGTAGGCTTTAACTGAACCTTGGCAAGATAGAATAGATCTATTTTTAGGGCTTCAGGATCTGCGAACGTACCATCTTTGGTGCTGGTTGGGGATCTTCCTAGCCTCTTGACTCCAGCTAGAGGAGCAGGTGGCAGTCATGGTGGGGACAGCCTTTGCACAGCTTTGTGTTGTGCACCAGGTGCATCTTTCCTGGACCTTGAGGTTTATTATGCATGTCCTGGTCACCTCCAGAATGGATTACTGTAATGTGCTCTACATGAGACTGCCTTTGAAGAGCAACCAGAAGCTTCAGCTGGTGAAGAATGCTAGAGAAATACTTGAATTCTGCCAAGCAGTCTTTACAAAAAAAAACAGAAAAAGCTGCTCTGATTGGTGGAATGGCATTCTAAAAGGCAGAACAGAAACAAATAACAGTTTCCAATATATAAATAGGAGATAAAATATAAGTAAGATTAAAATTGAACCGTTTTTCATCATGACAGAAGTATAGTGTGCTTGGATTTTTTTTTTTTTCGTATGTCTTAAAAAACAAAATTAAAAGTAGCAAGCATTTTACAAATGGATCTCCCTAAACTTTTTGCCCATTTCAGTTGAGATTTTTAATGTGAATTTCTGGTGCATTTTTGCCCTAACTCGGGGTGTCAGGCTGGCAGACCGCGGGATGGATGCGTCACGTGCAGGCCACACCCACCCCAGCTCCGCAAAGGCAAAAAAGTCGCTATATGCCACAATAAATCACATGACATGATTGAGTTTGACACCCGTGCCCTAACTGATTAGCTCACTCAAATCTACTTTTATCACCACACTGCTGTGAAGACATGTTTGTAGAACAATTAGAACACTAGCTTATGGAATCACAAAATGCCAAATAAAGAATATTGTGACACTATTGATATTCCACAAAATGATAAGAGAACATTCTGAACCTACAGTGCAAATATAAAATATTAATCATAACTGGGATTTTTAGTGAAGTCAACACAGCATGGTGACCACAGTTTTAATTTTCATACAGCATGACATTATCCACACAGTACTGAATGTAAACTAAAAAGTATAAAAACAGGAATTTATTTGTTAACTAGAATTCTATAGCAGTGGGTTTTTTCTTGCTCTTTATTTCCTCAGCTTTCTCGGTTTTTTAATTTGGCTTCAACAACTACTTCTATAACTGCTATATTGAAATTTGCACCATGATTTGCAAATAACAGCATCTGGATATATAAACCAATTTAATACCTTTGCTGGATCATATGCTGAGCTATAATCTAATGTTTTTGAGATTGCATTGCGTGACTATTATGGACACTTTGTGGAAAACTGAATAACATTCATTAATGAAAGTTAAAATGCATTGGTAACTTAGAAGTGGACATCATTGTCCATTACATACTATTCTGAGAATTTAGAAATAATCTAGAAATAAGGTTTGTTCAAAAAATTTAAGCTGAAATATACAAATTATTGAGATGATTATTATGCTTTTATTCAAAGATAAACACCACTGAGCAAAAAAAAAAAGCTTTGGTAAGTTTGCTCATCCCTTTGCAGAATAAGAAAATTCTAAATAACTCATATTGTTATTGATTATCTCTAGGATAGGATTACATTTAGGTTTTCTTGTAGCTGTCCATGTTTACATCTTGAAAACTCAACCCAGTCAACATTTTTAAACAGCAAATAAATCATGTTACATTGCTATCAGGAGCGTAAACAGATTTCACATCCAATTTTATGAGAAAGTTTACTGTGATCAAGCTAGTAACATGGTTTGCACTGATGTCTCATGTTGGTAGCTCTGGAAGAAAGAGGGTGATTCCCTCTTCCCTGCCTATTAGAAGCTGGTAAAAAAAATGGATAATAACTATTTGTGCACATGGTTATAAAAAGGGGAACTACCAGAAGGTAGTAATATAACTAAGACATGCTTTGAGGACAGAGCAGCTAACTACAATAGCTAGAAGCTGGATAGTGCGTAGATCTGTAACAGTAGTGGCCTAGTTCTAGGATATTAGGTGAAGATCTGTTTCGACAAGGGTTGCCTTGTTGATATACTGGACTTCAAATCCCATAAAGTCTAGCCATACCATAGCAGTATATGAGATCCAAAACCATCTTAGGAAAAGCTGGAACTCAAGCAACAGCGATTTGTTAAAGCTTAGCACAATATGCGAACCACATTTCTTTCTGTTTCAAAATCCAATTGAAGACAAGTGTCACAGCTTTGGAAAGGAAGACTGTTTCTTAGATTTCTATATTTGTACTTGGTTTATCTGTGAGAAAGAATGCAAAGAATGGAGAAATTCTACAGACTAGGAGATGAAGAAGAAACATAAAACTAGAATTGGATCAGCTAACAAAATTGCAGGAAATCTAGCAAATAGGTTTAGTCTGTTTATATGCCTGAGTTCTACACTGTCAGTTCAAGGTGATCAATCATCTTAATTGGCCACTAATCTGCTTGCAATAAAGCTTAGTCCTTAGCCATGTCATTTGATTACTGGGAAGACAGCAGCAAATAAATTCCAGTGGTGGTGAGCTTGGCAACAATACAATCAGAATCCAGGAGGGTCTTTTGTGGTAATTGGGGAGAAAAATCTATGGCAGCCCGTAATGCATTCTTGTATTGGGACAAACTCTATGAAGGATGGGATGGAGAAACAACCAACATATTGTATATATCTAGGTTCGATTACATTTATCTGGAATAATTTAAATTATGATTTAGTTTGCATTCAATTTCATATGGTAAACTAAGATTTCTTCCTAAGGTGAAACAAATGTTTAAGAACAAATGATTGCCTATTTCCAGTATCTGTCTAAATACTACACACACACTTGTTGTCATGACCTTTTACTGGGTGAAATGATACAATGACTCTGGGTAACTTACAATAAGTTGTAGCTGCTTCAATGCTACTGGCTATGCTATACTGCCCGGTCTGCTGCAATCACACGATCTTCATTTTCAATCTTCTGTGACAGTTTCCCAGCCAATCTTGCAATCCCTTGCTCCCTCTCTCACCCAGCAGCAGCCACTTACCTACTTGCTGGAAAGAATTGGAAGGGAAGGGAAGGGAAGGGAAGGGAAGGGAAGATTTCTAATGTTCCCTGCCAGATTCCCATGAAACTCAATAGGGAAATTGGCAGGAAGTTGGAAGCCAATCCTGTTTCCACTGCTTTTTCATCCACCACTGATCATTCTGTTTCTCTGTTTAAGTAAGGAAATATCTCTGAAACAATGACTCAATGGTTGTCCAGTTATACACATAATCATTAACTTAGATCAATTTCCAAAGATGGAAATATTAGTTTCTTGGAGCAAAACTATGAGGGATAAGAAGGTGAACATGTGTGTACTTGTGGGGGGGGGGGTAAAACTTTAAAGACTAATAAATTTCTTTTTTATGTTTATTTTTACTTACTATGATTATGTAACAAAACAAGCTTTATTCTAGAGATGACTTTAAATAACTTTTATTTTCTTAAAAGTTCTGTTCCCCTGGGTAGGCTTTGCCAAGAAAAAGGGGGAGGGGCAGCTGGGATTTCATGAACAAACAGGTATCTTTAAACATTCAGTTAAGTGGTATGTACAGCTGCTGCATTATTAATCATAAATTCTAACCATAGATTTTCTCACACATTATATACTGTGACTGAGTTAATGAAGGGAAGTGTATGTTTTATGAAGTGCCTTGATATTTTTAATGGGAGGCAATGGATACCTGATTTAAATGAATGTATATATAAAGTTGATGAAATAAAATATAGAAGTTTCTGAATGAAAGTAATATAAAACATGTTTTAGATAGGTAAAAAATTAATTTTAAGGTTTCAGTTTCAAAGTCACCTACTCCACTGTGTCTCTGGGCAGTTTACATTTAAAAAGGAATTACGGATAGCCCTTAACTTACGGCAGGATACTTAGGGACTGTTCAAAGTTACCTGGCTCAAAGCAGTGATTGTGAGAGAGATGTTGGAGTCCTAGTCGATAATCACTTCAATATGAGCCAGCAGTATGCGGCAACAGCCAAAAAAGCCAACACAATCCTAGATTGCATTAACAGAGGGTATTAGCATTAGTATTAGTACCGCTTTATAAAGCCTTGGTAAGATCACACTTAGAATACTGATATCCAGTTCTGGTCACAGTATTATAAAAAAAGAAATGTTGAGACTCTGGAAACAGTGCAGAAAAGAGTAACAAAGATGATTAGGGGCCTGGAAGCTAAAACAAATGAACGGTTGCAGGAAGTGGATATATCTAGTCTAGTGAAAAGAAGGACTAGGAGTGACATGATAGCAGTGTTCCAATATTTGAGGGGCTGCCATGAACAAGAGGGGGTCAACCTATTTTCTAAAGCACCAGAAGGCAAGACAAGAAGCAATGGATGGAAACTAATCAAGGAGAGAAGCAACCTAGAACTAAGGAGAAATTTCCTAACAGTGAGAACAATTAACCAGTGGAATGGCTTGCCTTCAGAAGTTCTGGGTGCTCCATTACTGGAGTCTTTTAAAAAGAGACTGAACAGCCACTTGCCTGGAATGGTATAGGGTCTCCTGGTTGAGCAGGGGTTTGGACTAGAAGATCTCGAAGATACTTCCAACTCTGTTATTCTGTTCTGGACCTGCCCAGAACTACATAAGACTAAGATTCAAAGCTGCCTCCCTTATGGTCATGTGATCACATTTTGGGACTTGGCAACCAGTTCATATTTGCAACATCCTGGGGTAATATGACTGTGATTTATTATGTTTTTGCTGAAAGCTAGCATTTATTTCCAGTTTCTGGAAGAAAATGCCCATTGTCTAAAATGTGTTTACTTAATGGCTGCAGCATTCACTTAACAAAAGAGGTCCTAAAATAAAGCACAATCATATGATGACCAACTTAATGACCAGGATGACTTTTGACCACAATTCCAGGCTCAGATGAGGTCATAAATTGGGGACTACCTATAAAAGAAAACAGCATATGAATAAAAAAGAATACAAATAACTGTAAGATTGATCCCATAACACAAAAGATTCCAACCACAGCCTGCCTCAAGACTGAGAGAATCATTCCTCCCACAAAGAAGCAGACCCCACTGCATGTCATCTCCCAAGTTATTTGAACCATTTAGAAGGAACCTGGATCTAACAGGTACCTGAGCTTATAGACTGGAGGATCTTCTCCGCTTCCTCAAGGGTCACAGAGTCAAATTCACTCCAGATAACCCTATATAAGTGTATCTTGTCATTTCATCTGGACCTGTCCAGCTGGAGTCCAACTCTTCCCAGATCCATGCAACTTCATCTTTAAATATCTTGTTATTCTCATAGCAGCCCCACAGATAGTGCTATGACTCCTCAGTAGGGACCAGGTCACTTTAAACAGACCTGCCAGGTATCTATCAACAGATGTAATAAGGGCAGAGTAATAATGGTGTTTCACTCTATTTGTTGCCATGATGTGATTCATAATATAAATTCTTACTTATATTTGGCCAGTTTTACTCTTTGTCTTTCTCCATTGGCATTCTAAGCATTTCTTGTTATGTTTCATCTGTTGGGGCCTCTCAGAAAACGAGAAGGCATTGGATTAGCACAAGAGGAAAAGCTGTATAAGGGAAATATTACCTCTGTCATTTACCATTCTATGGTGCAATCAAGACTTCAACCATATTGCTCACCAGATCCTCATGGAAAACCCCAACTTCTCTAAAACCCAACTGGATCCTAGGGCAAGCAGATCTAACAGGCTTTGTCTTCCTGCCAGGTGGAGTGACATCAGAAGACCAAGGAGACAAATATAGTAGAAAGATATAACATTAAATATGCAAAATACAAGTAAATGTGTTCAATTTGTCTTGTGTTTTGAATAACAAAGAGATGATTGGAATATCAGGGATACTCTTAAGTTCTTTGTGTTCATTTTTTAAATTACATATGGATATTTCTCCAAATATGTATGGTTTATGTACCTGATCTCTCCTTAATCCAGCAGTAGTCTGCCTAAGAGAATGCAAAGAAAGAAATTACAGTGGTAGTAGGAAAATTCTCCTTACAAGGAATTCATTTAAACCAAAGACTAAGATGCATTACATCTGAAGCACAAATTGGTTTATTGACAGTCTTGAAAGAAAAAGAGGCTTAAAGAGGAGAGGGGTCACAGTCCCCCTTTATGGATTCATGCAAATTAGAGTACATACTTGATTGACTATAGCAGCCAAATATTTCATTGGACATAATACATCATATGCCTAATGGGGTTGTAAGTATGAAGTAATGGGGAAGGACTATAAAGACAATGGTGTTTTGAAAGAACACAGAGGCAATATTTCATGAACATAGTTTCCTTCTAGGGAGTTACTTTCTCTTGCTTTCCCAGAGCTCTGGCCTCACAGTATCTTTTCCAAGCTTATCAGCATTCCTTGTTCTTCCAAATGTTTTATGCCTAAGTTGACAATGTAGTTTCTATGGGAAAATGATTTTGCAAAGAGTATAATTGATAGCATCTAGCTAAGCCAGTATTTTGTTTTTCCTGGGAAAATGTATTGAGGTTAGGAGCTTTTAACCTGATCCCTGAAATTCCTTTACAGTTTTATAATACCATCACACTGCTGTGTGATCAATCATTCTTATCAGCTGGGAAGGCAATACAGAAGTCAAAGTCGCCAGCCCACAGTGAAACTTGGCCAAAGCTCCATGTCTGGGTTTTTTCTTCATGTCTTCTGAATGTCAGTTAAACATTTAATATTTCATGTATTTGAAAATCCGCTGGTATCAGTTGTGCCATCACTTTTAGCAAGGATCTATGGGGTGGAATCAAAAATCAATACCTTGCATATATTATTGCTATTAATATAGAGTTGTGGTGGTGCAGTGGTTAAAATGCAGTACTGCAGGCTACTTCTGCTGGCTGCCAGCTGCCAGCAGTTCGGCAGTTCAATTCTCACTGGCTCAAGGTTGACTCAGTCTTCCATCCTTCCAAGGTTAGTAAAATGAGGATCCAGATTGTTGGGGGCAATATGCTGATTCTGTAAACTGCTTAGGGAAGGCTGTAAAGCACTGTGAAGCGGTATATAAGTCTAAGTGCTATTGCTATTTAAATATATACCCTTAGTTTCAGAAGGTGTGTAGAGCATTGTCCTCCTATTTTCCCTGTCCTTGAACAACAGCCCCATGAAATAAATTGTGAAATAAATTGGAGAGGAGAGGAGAGGAGAGGAAGATCCAGTGAACTGAGAGTAGCCTGGATCCTGGATCTCACCACTCTTAATCTAGTACTTTAATCACTATACCGCACTGATACTTTTATTGAGTGATTTGCCAAATAGTATCTCCTCTCTTTGTATCTCTAATTATAAGGGCCACAAAAGAGGAAAAACTGTCTGGGAGGACTACTCCCATCAGCTCAAATAGTCTGGCTTGGCATAAGACAACTTTATATGACAGAATGATAATTCTTATAAAATACACAAAAATGCTCATTAAAAATAAGAGCATACATTAATGAAAAAAATGGAACATTCAGAATTACCCAATTCTCCAAATGTGTTTATGTCCATAAAAGATACTAGATGGATCACAATGAGGGAATTTGGAGTGGGGAAATGAAATGAAGCTGAAAAAAATATATACTGTGTTTTGAGGAACACAGTATCCCAAATATGTCATATATCAATATTTATTTAAAAAAACAACATTGCCCTTGATATGACTATTTCATGTATCAATTATGGTTGTCAGGGATGTTTTACTGTAGTTTTTTCAGCAAGAATATATAACTGGGATTATTCATTTAATGATAATAGGCATATAGGCTGCTCCAACCATAACTGATGTTATTCATCTTATTCTCAGTTTACAATAAAAAGGATTAAAACCATAAACCCAGATGTAACAATAACATTCTCTCCCATTATCCTGTGTCAGAGAGCAGCAGCCCAAAACTCAGTAAAACTAATAGCCTCACTGAGGGAAGACCCAATTTTATCTGCCCTGCCCCCCCCCCCCAAAAAAAAACCTGGATCTAACTGTGTCGGTGTAGCTCTGATTTCAAACAAGGACAACAGTAGAGATGATCCGCTTTCTTTTTCACTAATGGTGACTCTCGTTGGAGGAGAACTTCTTTCCAGAAGTTGTTAAATCAATTCTAATAATTTTTAGAGAGTCAGTTTATTGGGCTGGTTAAAGCATCAGGTTAGGACACTTTAACTTCTAGTCCTGCCTTAGGTACAAAGCCAGTTAGGTGGCCAGTCACTCTCTCTATGTCCTGGGAAGGAGGCAATGGCAAACCATTTCCAAAATCTTGCCAAGAACACACACACAAAAATTCCAGTAGGAGCAAGCTATTCCCAGAGAGAAGAAGTCAGATGACAATCAGCATCTTGAATTGCACCTGGAAACCAATGGGTAACCAGAAAAGCTCTCTCACAATAGCAGTTGTCACTCAGGCAAAATGAGAAATGTCCATAATTTCTAAACTGAATTCTGTGTTCCAGGATGTTTCTCAAGAGCAGCCATGTACATATACATTGCATTAACTTCATCAAAAGACGACCAAGACATGAGCCCTCCAGATGTAACTGCCGTACAGAAGAAAGTTCTGCAAACTACATACCCATATACCCACATTATGTCACTTGCTTCTCAGGCAGGAGATGTGACTCTAGTAAGACTCTTGGTTTACTTGCCAGTTTAGCATGAGATAGCACGATCCTGTTCAAAAGGCAATATTCCTGGCCTCAATTGGTTTTTGAATGTAGGATGATTCTGTTATGGTGGAATTTAGCTGAGTATGTTCTCCCACGCAAATCTTCACAGCTTCTAGATACTAGGACAGTGCTCAACCGCATCTCCTGTTCATCTAGGGTAGGGATGTCAAACTCAATTTCATTGAAGGCCGCATCAGCATTATGGTTGCCTTCAAAGGGCCAGTTGCATGTAAGACTATGTAACATATTAGTCCCGACACGCACAAGCCTCCCATCTTGCATTTCCTCGTGTCTTCAGGGAAAAGTCTGCGAGGTGATCGGCTACTTGTGGGAAAGTGCAGCACAGACAAGGAAGAGGAGGTGGGAAAAGCTGTGAGGCAGGGAGGGGTGAGGACTGAAGAAACACATGACCCAAGCGTCTTCCATCTTTTCTCTTTCCTTCCCTTTCCTTCCCTCACCAACCACTTGCTCTCAGGCAGAGGGTGTTTTAGTCATGCCCACCCATCCCTGCGGTTGCCGCTGCTGCACAGTTCCACATGTTGAAGAGGCTCCCGCAGCCTGTCCTTTGTTGGCGCTGCTGCCATTGATAAGACACTCAAAGAAGCAAGGAGATAACTACTCAATCACCTCCTACTACTACTCTCCTTGCGGACCAGTTCTAAACACATCACAGGCTGGATTTGACATGTCTGATTTAGGCTCACGATGGATAAACTGAGTATGGTCAGGATACTGATACCTGATTCTATTGCCATTTCCCACTGAAGCTTATAATGCTTTTCTTTTGCTTCCTAGTCTAACCTAGCCCTGTTAACCTAGTTATGATACCTATTTGCCTCCTATCCCAGCAACTAAGTATCATTCTGCTTAGCATTTTTTTCTGATCAGCCAAGGTCATTAGATTCCACTGTCGGCAACTGCTGTTGGTAATGCAACAATACTATCTTCTTAAACTACCATGTGGTGATTATCTGGGTCACTTTCCATGGAATATTTTTACCACTGTAAACAAGAGATAGTGCTAGATTATAGGTCAGTCTTACAATCATGGCATCTTCCAGACCTCCTGAAGTTTGACTTCTGTGATCTCTTCTCAGTGTAGGATAAAGGCTACAATCCAACACATTTGCAGTACATCACTTTGGGGAAAGATGTTACACATATATAAAAGTCTTTTCATATTGCATTGATTTCTACCTCTTATGTATTTTTATAGCTCTTTTTCTTCTATATGGAATAATTTATGCATAGCAAAAATTGTTGTCTCAGTTGGTTTCTGGATTTATGCAACAGGCATGTTTTTTTAATAAATGGGCATAGAGAATATTGCCTGGCATTTCCAAAATTGATTTACTGAGCTTCCTACAATATATTCAGGTCTTGAAAATGGAACAGCTATATGCTGCTTTGATGATCATGATTATAAACCTTATACGTATATGTTTCTGCTTTATGTAATGATGATTTATTACCCCCTTTTAAGAGAAATCACATCTCCAAAGACACATGATATACCTTTTTTTTTTCTATCAGAGTTGCTCTTTAGCTAAGATAGAAGAGGCATCTTGCAAAAATTCATGAAGGCCAAAACGAATCCAGCTTTTCATGGCAAAAATTGAGAAGTCTTCCTATAATAGGTTAAGTAAATATCCTGGAATTTAATCATAATTACCAAAAACTTCCTAAAGCAACTACTTTATTCCATCACTGGTGCATAAACAGGTTTATTTAAAAAACAGGTGTATTTCTGTACCTTTTCCCAAAGACTAACTCCAGAGCTATTATTTATAACAAAGGCAATATTCATCAGTGGCTGAAAAGCCATTAGCTTTTAAATAATATTGGGTTTCTTTTTGTTTGCTTAGTCAATTGAGCAATAGCTGTTTTAGTTTTGCATTGAAGCTATACAGCTTTTTATAAATTATAACATGCATTCAATTAAATACAAGTTCATCATAGCAAATCAAATCTTTATTATGATCATAGAAGTGTTTCCATCACCAGATCAGAGCTTGAGAAGTTCTCCATCTTTGCACTTCCTCTGTCTGTCTGTCTGTCTGTCTATTTGTCTGAGCTTGAAAATATTATGAGATTCTCCAGAACAGTGGGAGAAAATGAAGAACTGACTTTCCCTTGAGTGATGTTGTATTTCACTTCCCCCCCCCATAAATCCTTAGAAAAGGCAATAAAGTAGCCCATTATTTCCCCATCCAAAGATTTCCCAAACCTCTGGGGTACTGAAACTGGAAATAAGCCTTGCTATTGAACAGATTCACAGTCAAGTATCAGCAAATTCAGAAAAGAATAGAGACTCTTGCATGTCTATTGATTGCTCGTCTAAATTTTCTGTCAATCCCAATAAGCATGTTGTTTCAACAACTATAGATCATAATACCTCTGTTAGCCTAAGTAGTATTTAATTCTGTGTTTAGAAGGCTTTCTCTTAGTAGAACCTGCCCTGGGAACTAGGTTTCATTGGCATTTGTTTCTCGTCAATTTTTAGCACATTCAACTTCAACTTAAGCAATTCAGTTGCACGTTTAATGTAGTTCAGACTAGATTTATGTATTTCTGCTCCTTTGCAAAAGTCATATTTATAGTTTGTAATCGGTCTTGTCCTGTTATATGGCTACCAAATGCCAAGAAGAAAATAAAGCAAACTCTCTCGGTGTGTATCTGTTCCTCTTGCATTTATGTTTTATTATGATGTAACTGAAGTACATGTCTAAAGTTAAGGTTCAAAATTAACTAGTATAGTCATAAATTAAATCTCAACTCACTCCTCTGTGTTGAATTGTGGGTGCAAAGATGTTGTTTGTAGAGGATCTGACTAATGATAGTTATGTGGAAAGAAGTTCTGGAGCTTATCAGGTATATGAATGCATTTGGAAATAATTATCTACCAGTTGCCTCGTCCTTTTTTTGCTGTTGGTATTACATCTATCTACATTAAAAAAAAGATGAGCCCAATATCTCCAGTATTTCTTAAGTTACCAATTTTCTTCTTTCCAAAAAGTGCAAAATATTACAAGCCAGATCTCTGTCTCTCTCTCTCTGTCTCTCTGTCTCTCTCTGTCTCTCTCTCTCTCTCTCTCTCTCTCTCTCTCTCTCTCTCTCTCTCTCTCTCTCTCTCTCTCTCTCTCTCTCTCTCTCTCTCTCTCTGCACACACTGACTAATATGTCACTTGGTACTTTGGGTTTTCATTTAAATATCATGAGAAATTACTGAACCAAGCATATATATATATATAAATAAGGTATCATTGTTATATCTATCTATGTGTAACTACATTTGAGTAACAGCAACACAGATTCTGAGTGGATGATAAATAGTCCTTTCCAGCTGCATTGATTGTGAGCATACATTGATCACAATGATTTAAAGAAACAAAATATTATGTGGAGGGGGAGAGATGTGGAAGATTTTCAGACTTTCATGGAAATTGGAAAAATGTACACGAGTCTTCCCATTACTACATTTGTCCAATTTTCCTTATTTTTTATTAGGTTTTTGAAAAACAATGACGGGAGTTGTCTACTGTTCAAAGATGGAGACAGCACATCAAAAGCACTCTTGAAACAAAACTTAGCACATCGAAAGTCAAAATAACAGGAACAGCAAAATGTGCTGCATAATTCATGAACATTTGAAAAACTGAACATATGACTGTTTTTATTTTCAGGTGAGCCATCTGTTAGCATACCTTATGAATGTGTTTGCTGGCATATTTCTCCCACGTCTTTGAAAATTTGTTCTGAGCATCAGTGCTGGGAATCAGCTACTTTTGCAAGCCCCCATGTTTTTATAAAGAACATTGATTTCTCAAGACTTCTGGTGTGCCTTGATGCTCCCCCAAACTTATCTTCTCCCTTCATCCATCTCAACAAGCAAGGTAAAAGACAAAAAAAAAAAACTATGTTGGGAACTAATGACTTAAATGCCTGAGGCTGCTTCTCAACATATTAAAACTGCTTCAGGCTAATAAGTTTGACCCCATCTTAGTTAAAGAGAGAAAAAAGAGGAAGTTCGTCTCCTCAAAACCAGATATTGAACAAATATATTTTCCCATAGCTAAAGAAAGGATTGATTAAATGCCTCCTTGCTAACACCCAATTCTTTCCTCAACTTACAAAGAGCCACTAATTTAATCAAATTTGATTAGAGTTTAATAATAACATTTTGCAGCTTCTAAAACATAAAGTCCAAAAACTGGCGAGACATAGAATAGTTTCTCTGTTCTAGAGAATCAAAATCTACTGCTAGCTTTATTAATAGAGAACTCTTGATATGTGTATAGGTTTGTAAATTCCTACCGTAATCTTGATATTATTTTTTTTTTAAAAAAAAGAGGAGGCCATATTTTGTTGACAAAAATCGGTGATTTCTGATAGTTTCCCTCAGTGTTTCATTGATTAAAGATATTTCAATAAATGTTGGGTGGGGATAATGGCTCAGCTATTAAAGGTGCTGAGCTCAAATTCGAGACCTAAGTGCCACACAATGGGGTAAGTTCCTGTAATGTGCTCCAGCTCCTGCCCATGTAACAGTTCTAAAGCATGCAAATGCAAGTAGATTAATAGGTACCACTTCAGGGGGAAGGCAACAGCATTCTGTACGCCTTTGGTGTATAGCCATGATGGCCACTTGGCCACAGAAAACGTCTTCAGATAATGCTGGTTCCCTGAGCCAAGAAATGGAAATGAGCCCTGAGCTCTAGAGTCAGACACGACTGGACAGGGAAACCTTCACCTAATAAATGTCTGCCAATAGTATGGAATGAAGAGTTTGGTCTTATTTTAAGAGATAGCGATAAGTTCTTAAAACATTGGGTCACTGTTGTTAAAAAGTATCACCCAGCCTAGCGTTTTTGTTGTTATATGTCTCAAGGTCTAACTAGACTGCCAGTTTTTGTTTTGTTTTGTTTTGCTTTCTTGGAAAATATCATATTTAGCTATCCAGGACAAATTCTACTTCCATGGGAAATAAGATTTTCTATAATTTAATAGGGGATTTTACCTGCCAATTTCATCTAAATAATAATAATAATAATAATAATAATAATAATAATAATAATAATAATAATAATAATAATAATAATAATAATAATAATAATAATAATAATAATAATAATAATAATAATAATAATAATAATAATAATAATAGAGTTGGAAGGAACCTTGGAGGTCATCTAGTCCAATCCCCTGCTCAGGCAGGAAACCCTATAACATTTCAGACAAATGGCTGTCCAGTCTCTTCTTAAAAACTTCCAGTGTGGGAGCATTCACAGCTTCTGGAGGCAGGTTGTTCCACTGATTAATTGTTCTAACTGTCAGGAACTTTCTCCTTAGTTCTAGGTTGCTTCTCTCTTTGGTTAGTTTCCATCCGTTGCTTCTTGTCCTGCCTTCAGGTGCTTTGGAGAATAGCTTGACTCCCTCTTCTTTGTGGTAGCCCCTGAGATATTGAAACACTGCTATCATGTCACCACTTGTCCTTCTCTTCATTAAACTAGACATACCCAATTCCAGCAACCGTTCCTTACATGTTTTAGCCTCCAGTCCCCTAATCATCTTTGTTGCTCTTCTCTGTACTCTTTCTAGAGTCTCAACATCTTTTTTACATTGTGGTGACCAAAACTGGATGCAGTATTCCAAGTGTGGCCTTACCAAGGCATTGTAAAGTGGTATTAACACTTCATGTGATCTTGATTCTATCCCTCTGTTAATTCAGCCTAGCACTGTGTTGGCTTTTTTGGCAGCTGCAGCACACTGCTGGCTCATATTTAAGTGATTGTCCACTAGGACTCCAAGATCCCTCTCACAGTTGCTACTATTGAGCAAGGTACCACCTATACTATCCCTGTGCATTTGGTTTTCCTTGCCTAAATGTAGAACCTTACTTTTTTCACCATTGAATTTCATTTTGTTAGATAGCGCCCAATGTTCAAGTCTGTCAAGATCCTTCTGTATGTTAAGCCTGTCTTCTGGAGTGTTGGCTATTCCTGCCAGCTTGGTGTCGTCTGCAAATTTGATGAGTTCCTCATCTATCCCCTCATCCAAATCATTGATGAAGATGCTGAAGAGCACTGGGCCCAGAACAGAGCCCTATGTTGATATGAACTCACTTAGTTACCTTTTAATCTAGTGCCTCAAGCAAACTTTCTTCCCAATTTTGTTGTCGGCATTACATGGCTATGTGTAACTATTTCCCCCTCCTCACAGTTGCAGATTTTATGTGCAGTATTGAACTCAAAGCAAAATAGCTGTTGACCAGTTCTTAACTTACAACCATTTGTTTAGTGACTATTCAGAGTGACAACAGCACTGAAGAAAGTAATTTAGGACTGTTTTTCACACTTATGACTGTTGCAACATCCCATGGTCACATGATCAAAATTTGGTTGCTTGGCAACTGGCAAGTATTTATAATGGTTGCAGTGTCCCGGGATCATGTGATCATCATCTGCAACCTTCTGACAAAGTCAATGGGGAAGCCAGATTTACTTAACAAGCATGTTGTTAACTTAACAATTGTAATGATTCACGTAATAACTGTGGCAATAAATATCATAAAATGGGGCAAAAATCACTTGTCTTGTTTAGCAATAGCAACTTTGGGCTCAATTGTGGTTGTAAATCAAGGACTATGTGTATTCCATTAGTGACTGAATTAGTGCTTGAAAATTGGCTATCTCATTCAATCTGAACACATAACAGATTCCCCCAAAATACTCTTATTAAAAAGTTTAATAATGGTAAATTAATACCAATTGATTGAGGTTATTCCCATATGCATTGCTAGGAGGAGAGCCTGATTTAGGATCAATAAAAGGCACAAAGACATGCATGGGTTCTATCAATAATATATTCACCCAGCTGCAGTTATGTAAAATCAAATAGCCTAATAGTAAGGAGTGAAAAGGACCCTGTTTGTTATGGCTGGACTCTAGGGAATTTCAGAAAATTAATTCTTTCTCAATATTTATGTGAATTAACTACTCCTTAACCTATAAAAAAAATAGAAAAAAACTGCACACAGTGAGTTCCTTTTAAGAAGAATGATACAAAAATACACATATCAATGTGCATAAAATGAAGGAGAGTAAGTCATGCAAAGGAGAAGAGGGATAAGAGATTTGCAGTGAGAAAATTGCACAGCAAAATGTGTAAACTGTACATATATTATATGCAAACATTTTCTGACGTTTTCCTAATTTCTAAACAGATATGGAAACTATCAGAGAGAAAAAGAACTTGAAGCAAAAGTGAGTTCATTCATATAGGCATGGTATTAAATTAAATTTCTTCAGTAATGCTATTTAAGCTACAATTTACATCTAAGAAGCAAATGTGTCAACAACACATCATTTTTCCCCCAAAAGTTTTGCTTTCTCAAAATTGTTTGGTGGTTATTAGAGACCTCTTAAAATTGGACACAAATACAATTTCAGAATCACTGTATCATGTGGACTCTTGAGAACTATGAAATTAACTTTTAATGACTGTAATGTATTTAATCACATAATGTTCCCAACATGCTGTATTAGTTCAACAGGGCTAAAAGTGTTTTGCTGCTGAATTTTGTTTGTACTCAGTGTTCAGTGCACCTTACATTGCTGTTTTGTCCAACAAAAATCAGCCAGCATTGATGGATTCCAGTTGCCCTGATACCATTTTTCCGTTGTGGTATGGGAAGAATCCAGAGAAAGAAATATTTTGGGGAATATTAAAAAAGGCAGAATATATTTCCCCAAAGGAATAATGGAGAAGACCTTTAAAAAGACAGAAACCACCCCAGCCCCTCTCCCCCAAGCAAAAACTAGGCAGAGACCAGCTTTTAGAAATGCAGATGTAATAATCCACTCAGGAAGGTTGGAGCCAGGAAGCTATTAGGAAGACAAAGACACCTAAAACCTATGTACCCCCACCCAATTCTAAGGACAGGAAACATAATAGGATTAACCCAATACCAAAAGGGCACACTCTGACTCAGGTCAAAGTACAAGACACAGGAAATACAAAGCCTCAAATAGGAATAGGAAACAACCTCAAGAGCCCCACCACTCCCTGCTACATGTGGTCAGTTTTCCCAGAGCCATCTTTCTGTCTGGCTCTCTTCTTCAATAAACTACAACCTTCTTTTTAAAGCAGTCTCCATTTTGTTTATTCCCAGCTTGGACTGGATCCTGATGAAGATTTTTCTTTCCACAGTGGCAATGTCCTAGTGAAACCTTTCACTGGCAGCACTTAGATTTTCAGGAAAGAAGTCCAAGTATAAATACAGAAAATGAATCTTCAGTGACATGTTGCATTTCATGGCCATGCATGTTTTAAGAAGTTTGTCAACCAGCTGAATGTAGTTTGATACATTCTGGTACATTGTATGTAGTTGCCAAGAAAATTCTCAACAACATTTTTGCATGCTTTTCAAGCAACTTGCCCTGGCTCCACTAACAGATCTTTGAACTGCTTGTCATTCATGACATATCTGATATGTGGACCAACAAAAATACTTTCCTTAATCTGGGCATCAGTTTTTCTGGGAAACAGCTGTCTCAAATAATGAAAACCTTCATCTGCCTTGTTCATTGCTTTCACTTTTTTTTCCTTACTCAAGTTTTATGTGAAGCAGATGCAAAAATATCTTTGTTGGGTCAACAAGTGGTTCACATGTCATGTTTTTCTGTCCTGTAACCAAATGCTTTTGAAGTGGCCATTTCTTTTTAATGTAATGCAACACTTTTGCACAGCTGTCCCATTCACATATGTAACAACAGTATTGGTATTTCCAAACTACATGCCAAGCTGCAGAGCTACTACTTTTAGATCACCACAGACGTTCCAGTTATACTTTGTGTATGTATGTGCTTCAACAACAGTTTCATATTTTCTTATGTTTCTTTCATGTGTGCAGCATAATCAACAGGTACTGAAGGGTGTACATTGCTATTGTGAAAAACCAGAAGATTTCTGTAAAATGGTACATGATAGGTGAAATTGCAAGGCATTTTTGTGATTAGCAGCTAAAAATCTATAAGATACACCCAGTGTAAATTTCGGACCTTTCAGTCACATATTTTCCTCCTGATCCATGTGTATATTGTATCCAAGGTTTTTAGCCCATTTTACCATACACTCTTTCTCTTCTTCCATTTCATATTTCAATAAAAGTTTATTATCTTTTAGCAATAATATAATCATCATTTCTGCATAGTTCTGTTTCAGATTCAATCTTCCCTATTGATTTTTTGTTGTTGGTACTCCCGTGGGCTTTCAGTTTTTCAGCTAGGCCTAATATAGAATGGGTCTATTTTCTCACCATAAGCAATAGGCTACATTGTTCTGTAAGCTTGATGGCTATTTGCTCTTCATTTCTAGATATATGATATAACTATTGAAGCATTATTCACCTGCATTCTTTCTTCAAGATTCCAGGCTTTTTCCAGCTCCAATAGATCTTACTGGGTCTTAATTATTTCATTTTCTGTAAATTCTCTCTCTTTATAGCAGAATTGTAAATGATATTGGTGTTATGTGCTTAGATGATAATAAAAGGATAGGAATAATATTAATAGTCACAGCAGTGTCTAGATATGTGTCAACTAAATTGGATATTGTCAGCCATTCTTCTGTAAAGTCCAGCCCAATAAAAATGTGACAGTTTCAAAATGAACATCAATCTGTCAGCCTGATTACAAGAAACTATATAGGCAGGGAGATCTTTTTTCACAATAAAAAACCAAATGTACATTTATTCTTGCATTATTGGATTGTTTTATGATGCACAAGGCTAAAACTTAAACCTACAACTTATGAAGTCATAAATGTGGACATAAAGTACATTCTTAAGCATCTTATCAAGATTGAGCAATAATGGACAAAATAATTTCCTAAAACTCTTTACCAAGTACAGATAATTGGTAAAATATTTGTATTTGGGTAATATATTTTTTCACTATTGCAATGCTGAATAATATGGAACCATTGTAGGATATATTCTCAAGCTCGAAAATATTTTACCCCAAAATATCACAGAGCACCTTTATTGTTGTCATACTGGCATCCTGCATAATTTAGTCCTGCCCACATTATCAGATGGCAAGTGATCAATAGGTGTTGATAAGTCATTATTTTATAAAGTCTGGTCTACGTTTTAAAAATGCCACCATTTAAAAATGAGCACCAATGCCTCACATTATGAACAACCGAACTGAAATGAAATAGAATTTTTACTTAACAAGGTGATGATGAAGTGAGCTTAGAGAACAAGTCATCACCGATGTTGATATGGAAAATAAACCCATTTAAGGAGGAAAAGAAAAAAAGAAATTAGGTAGATTGAAAAGGATCAATGTTTTGGTTGATAAGTTATTTTGAAAAATGCAGAAAGCCTAGGTTACTTTCTTAACTTTCAAGCTGTTTGTGAAGATAAAGCTCCATTTGTTGATAGGTAAGTTTGGATATCAGTGTACTTTGCCTGTTAGGCTCCTTTGGGATAGGCACAAACTAGGCAGAAAGTCCTCAGAGATTGAACTAAGAAAGTTGACAATTTTTGACAAGGCAGGAAAGATAATATAGAATTATTATCCCATTACCATGGTTTAAGTTTTGCATGCTTTTTTTAGGTCACTGTCCTATCTGGAGTGAGGTCTCTGACTTCCTTTTCTCACAGTCTTAATCCCATCCATTGGATATGGTTGTCATGTTTACATTCTCTGCATTTCTGCTCTACAGGTCAGATAATTTCTATAAATCCCTGGTACAGAAACAGAAACTTAGCCAAATAGAAACTTAACCATTAAGGATTGGTAGCACTTTTTAAGAGTAGAATTTAAAATACAGAGCTGTGGAGAGCCTATGTAGAACTTGAATTTACCAAGATTATTTAAGCATTGCAAGAGTTAAAAGCATAGCTATATGGTTGTTCTTAACTTTAATCTCTTCAACAGTCTAAGACAGACATGTCAAACTCGCGACATCACATGATGTCGTACAATGTATCGGGACAGTTTTGCCATTGCCGGCAGTGGGGTGGGCGCGGCTTCCACGTGACGCATCCGGCCCATGGGCCGGCAGTTTGACACCCCTGGTCTAAGATGCACAAACTTCCCTGCTTAACCATCACTAGATTCAGAAACAGCAGTTCACAAAGGTACATATGAGTCATTGAAGAAAATGCAAAGAAATAGTACTATTGTAAAACCTAGATTCAGGGATCAATATACTGTGGTATTAAACTTTTTGGACCAATTTAATTAGACAAACAAGTTTGCAAGAAGATTCAATAAAATGAAACAATACTTGTGGCTAATGAAAGATGAACCATGATAAACAGTCTTGAAATCCAAATAGAAACTAGCCTGGTTTTACAATTAAGCTGAACCTCTACTCTTCCTAAATGTTCTGGATGCACAAGTGATTTACTATTTGGCATCATGTCAAACTCCATGACCTCATATATATTCTTCAGAACAATTTTTTCCAAACATGGTCCTTCAGGTCTTCCAACATTGTATCAGTTGCTGCTGTAATTAATCCTTGCTGCTGGTTGTCCTCTTCTTCTGTTACTTTCCTTTTTTCCCCCCAGCACTAGAGACTTCTCCAGAGAGCTAATTATATTCAAATAAAAATAATCAGCTCTATCACTGAATGTGCAAACCTATGACACTCAAGGCATTTATGGACTTGAACTATGAGTACAATGAATTCAGTGGACTAGTGACACTTATATGTGTTCTACCCCAAAGCTCCATAATAGACACATAAATAACATATTATATAGAAAACCTACAGATTGCCTCATGTGTCTCCATTCTTCCAGCTTCCACCCAGAACATACATTACTAAATCCATCATTTATAGCCAGACTCCGTGCTGCAACTGCATTTATGCTGACCTACTTGATAGAGATGCTCAATTAAACCAGACATTTGGGGAACTGAACAACCCACCTAGTGAAAATAGACAAATCAATAGAGCCAAATCAATTCCTATGGAGAACCTATTAAAAGACAACCACAGAAACAGAAAAACAGAATATCACTAGTTGTTACCTACAGCTCAAAGTTCAAACCACTCATTAATAACTACAGCTCATACTGAACAACACTGAACTTTTTCAGGCCCATACTTGTACACAGACAACTACACAAGCCAAAGCAGATTCTCACAAGCAACAAGAAATAACATAACAATAATTAACATGGAACACCCTGAAATAGAGGGCAATAGAAGAAGGGGACGACAGAGAATGAGGTGGCTGGATGGAGTCACTGAAGCAATAGGCATGAGCTTAAATGGACTCCAGAAGATGGTAGAGGACGGTAGAGGAAGGCCTGGAGGAACATTGTCCATGGGGTCGCGATGGGTTGGACATGACTTCGCAACTAAAAACAACAACAACCCTGAAACTAACTTGAATGCCTATCTTATACTTACATCAATATCACAAGCCTAACAAATAAACACAAAAGATTAGAGATACATTCATATGTTGTTCCTCTAATGTGATATATATCACAATCTGCTAACAAAGTTCCTCTGGATTTACTGTACATAGGACACAGGGACAAATATTATGCAAATGGAACAAAGTTTATGCTAAAGAATTGATGAACACAAGTCTGGCATCACAACTCAAAACAAGGACAAATAATATTTTAACCTTCCAGGATATTCTATGGTAAACCTCAAAGTGATGTCTTTTGGAAGACTTGCACCAATGAGTGAGAAATTGCTGAATTTATTTGTATACGAAAAGCAAATACAATGGGTTTTAACCCCACTATTTTTAATTCATGAAGTTACTTACATGTAACCTGCATCTGTATAACCAACTTGTCTTCTCTTCCTATCCTCCCCCATCCCAAGTTAAATCCCACATCAATTTACCCATTTTTTGCATCTGATGAAGTGAGCTGCAGCTGATTAAAGTTTCTGCCACTTAATAAAACCTGTTTTACTCAGAAATTGTGTTACCAGGCACCTTTGGTTTTTGTTCCGATAGATTAACAAGGTTTTCCTCTATCAATGTCTATTCCAAGATAATGTCCTATTACCCCTGGTGGAGGTCACTGAGTGAAGATCACTCAGCCCTGGTGGAGGCCACCAGTGGAGATGCATAAAATGTAACATGAAATACAGTATACCATGAAGAGTGACTCATGATGGCACTTTCTAGATCACTGATGATTTGTAGAGCTGGGCTATATCACCTGAGAAGATGTAGATTAACCAAGGTTTGCTCAAGAGATGGCTGACAAGGCAGGGCCCTGACAATCAAACAAGCATTTGCACATTGACCCAATTTAAAAGAGCAATTCTCTTTAACTCAGTCTATGAGATAAAAGCACCCTGGTGCTTGGCATTCTTTGATTTTGTTTTGTTTTGTTTTCCCTTAACTGGAAAAGAAACAATGCTATTATTTGCTAAACTAAACCAGTGTGGATTCCCATTAAGCTAATGCAATAAAACAAATAATGTGACCTAGTTTGTTTTAGTTGAAGTGAATCATGCCTTCAGGAAAATTATAAACATTGTGTTTCCAACTGTCATTATTAAACAACAGTCTTTACTATATGATCCCCAGTAATACACCTGATGTATTAAACTACATATATGAATCTGTTGCATTAAATTACAGTTTACTTATAGCTACATTTTTGCAACATTCTTTCAAATTTTTTTTTACAAATGCATTTCTTATTGTTGAAAATTTCAATTCCAGTCTAAAACAAATGAATGAAGTATCTTGGCTCAGTGAGCCAGAAAACTATCAAGCAGCAAGAACCAGATTAATACATCACAATGATGACTATAAAACTATAAACGGAGGGTACACTTCATCACTGGGAGAATAGTAAAGTGGAGTAGCATTATTAAAATGTTTCAGAAAAGCATGGGAAAAAATTAATTGAATTAAATTTAATTATGTGATTTGCATATTTGTCAAAATTGTCTTCAAGGAATTTATTTTCTAGCCTTCGTTCCTTCCTCCTTCCCTTTCCTATTTATTTAAACTCCAGAAGGAATACAGGCAATCTTAAGTTTTCCTTTTAAAAGCCAACCTAAACAAGATGTGAATATTTGTCCATTTTATTTTAAAAATGCATGAGCAGAACGATGGCAAACAAATACAACAATGTTTCTTTGCCTTCTCAGGACAGGGCAAAATGTATTTTAGCACTTGATGAAAACGTTGGACTTACCTCATCTACCGGCCATGCATATCCCATTTTTCTTTGGAATGGTCAATTTCTGGCAATAATATAGCAGGATATGAACAGTAACTCTAGCCCTGATGAGCATATTTGAGGTTTTGAAGCACATCGTGAGCGTTTTCATAAAATGGATGTCATTAGGAGATGGTCCACAAAGGCTCATTTGCAAAAGCCAATATGGAGAAATGGCTCTTTGCCAGCCCAATTTTCTTTTGACTGTTTTCTTCCAAGCAAAGAATCATCTGTAGTTACCTTTCAATTTTATTTCTTAACAAAGCCTACTGAGCCATTGTGGAACCTACAGTCATTTGTCCATAAATAAAAAGGGATTAGAAATCAGTGGTTTGATTTACAGCATACAAATTTGCAGCGGATGCTAATGGTAGATGCTATTTAACAATGATGCAAACCACCTAACAGAGATGAGAAAAATCTTATTCACTTCTTTAACAAGTAGTAATCTGCTGGGATGCTAGAATAGTAATGGATTCCTGCACTGGACAGGGAATAAATTAATAATTCATTGCAAAATCCATTCCAACGCTTTTTTATGAAACACGTAAAAACATTGCCGTTGTTGTCATAGTCTTAACAGAGATCTTAATATTTTGTCTCTTCAGTGATGATCAGCAAAGACAAAGCAAAGCTGGTACTTTCCACCCATTCCTATCAATTTCTTCATAATTCTTTTATTCTAAATCCGCTGAGACATATTCTGTTGATATTTTGTCTGTGACTGTAATATCTGGGGAAGAATGTAAGGCAGAGGTTCTATTGCTCTTTACCTCCTTGTACGCCACAACTAAATCAGTGGGAGTTTACTGTGGGAGATTAGATAATGTAAGTTTGCATTGTATGAAGGTTACATTAGTGGCCTGAAAGAAAGGGAGATAGTAGGAAATTAAATGTAGTGTTATTTTTCTTTCTTTTTACTCAGTATTCATCCATTAGTCCCAGTTTCTAAATGACAAACCATTGCACTGATCCATGGAATAACTGCACTTAAATGCTCGCACTTGTTAGAAAATTGAGTTCTTTTGGTAAATGGGAAGGAAATTAAAAGAAAATGCTGTGAAATCATTTTAGCGCTATTGCATTTTATTAGGTAACAACAGACCTCGTTAGTGACTATTGCTTACCACTTTTCTATAGCATACAGACCTCATTATATTTTTTATTGACCAAATGATACAGTAAGCAGATGTCTCACATATCCAGTTCATCTACCACTATTATTTATGTACTCCAGTCTCTCTTATAAGCATAAAAGGTTGAATCATTACTAGAAGACTTTGGTTCTTTTACAGTAGAGAGGTTCACCAAACATCTGTCGCATAAAACACCCAGGTGTCTAACTTTCTATTTATCATATGAATGTGTAAAATTCTTGAATATTTTTGCCTTAGGGAGAAGCAACATATTTCACATTTGATCTTGGACACTTTTATTTATTAGTTTTTGAGCATGAAACAAATAGCAGGGAAGACACATGCAAGCATTGTGCGAAGTGCACTAGGGAACTATGAATTTCAATAAGTGGATGGTGGTTGTCATCTATAATGGCATAGGGCCGGGCTATTGGTGGGACTTTCTCCAATAGTTTCAATCTATCCTATTAAATTTTGCAGGACAAAATGCTCTGGGTTCCATCTATTAAAGAGCGTCATCTGGACTTCCAGGGAAACAATGGTGGACTGAAGATGACTCTATACAGAATGGAGCCAATAACCATGGTGCAGTGAATATCTCATGAATTGATTGACTCCTTGGAATTCCTCTCCAGATAAAGGAGAGGGTCACAATTACCTGCATACTACCACCTTCCAAGGTTTGGCTGGACTCAGTCTTGTTGGATTTCCAGAAAGCCTTACAACTTTGATGCTTCCCCAAAGAACAGGAAGTGAATGGCACCTGTGAAGCTGGTATTAATTTATTGATAATTGGGGGTTATCCTTGATACACATTATATGTTTTTTATCCTGTTGGTTTTGTTTAAAATTCACATTACTTGCCCACAATTACTGTTGCAACATCAGTGGCATATAAGTTGAATAAATAAATAAATGAGGGTTTCAGAATGAGGTAGGGATCCCAAAAGAAGGGAATTGACTTTTTTCTTAATATTGCTTCACAAGAGGGCAAGTATATTTTTAGGTCTCGTTTATTGTATATCAAGAATCTAACACAAGGTAAGCTTTAAGTCTACATTTCAGTTAAAATGGAAAAAAGTGCAACGATCACAGAAAAAGTCACTATTTTTCTTTGATAGCAAAATACCAGTATTACGTTTTTACAATTTATTACAAAATCATATAATCCAAACCTGACTGTCTATCAGCACAAAGCTGGTTCAAAGACTGAGAGTTTTCATTAGCTAGCCTTCAGAATCCAATCTACAATCAGCCTTCCAGGAAAACAGAATCACTTTTTCAACGATAGTCAAATACTCAATATGGGTAAAGCTCTTCATGAACAAATTGCAACATTTGAATCTTCTTATAATTCTTTTTTTGTTTTGCCAAACTGACATGTATGCCTTGACTCCCACTAATCCAGTCTTTCCACAACTAGATCAAACTTTTATAAACACAGACCATGAACTGCAATATATTTGCAGGCATGATGTTTGGTAAACTTGACATAATGGCTCTACTATTTCTCAGTAATTTTTTTTCCTAATGTCTTTTTAATATAGTCTTTTCAGGTCTTTATATTAAAACTAGGAAATAAAATTCTGCTAGGTTGCCAAAGTTAACTCAGGAACCCAAAGTTCCAAAATTATGAGATAAAGACTGGGGCACATCTTAAAAATAATGACTCCATGATACTCTTAAGCAGAAAAAAAAAGTCACTTTAGCTTAGAACAGGGGTCTTCAAACTTGGCCCTTTTATGACTTGTGGACTTCAAGTCCCAGAATTCCTCAGCCAGCATGCCTGGCTGAGGAATTCTGGGAGTTGAAGTCCACAAGTCATAAAAGGGCCAAGTTTGAAGACCCCTGGCTTAGAATCATAGACTCATAGACTCATAGGGCTAGAGGTGGGAGGTCTTCTAGCCTAACCCCCCTGCCCAAGGCAGGAGTCCTTATGGCAAATGGACAAATGGCTATGTCATTGCTGTCACCAGCTGTCCTGCAGTCTAAGAGCTGGTAATAAAAATAAACTACAGGTAGACCTTGACTCACGACCAATTGTTTTATGACTATTCTGAGAAGTACAACAGCCTTGGACTCAGAATGGATGCTTTATAGTCAACGAAGCATTTCTGGCCATCATAAAATATTTCTCCCTTGGTCATGTGACAGCATTTCGGGTGCCCAGTCACATGACCACAATTTTAAGCCTTTTTTGCTGGTTGCCAGCAAAAACACCAATTCAGGAGAATGGGTTTGTTTAATGACCATGTACCATTTGCTTAACAGCCACAATGATTTGCTTAACGACTGCCATGAAAATATCAGAAAAAAACATGTCTGATCATGTGGGCAACTTGATTTACAAACACAGTGATTTACAACCAGATTTCTAGTCCTAATTATGGTGATAAGTTGAGGACTACCTGTATTTGAGGATATAATAATAATAATAATAATAATAATAATAATAATAATAATAATAATAATAATAATAATAATAATAATAATAATAATAATAATAATAATAATAATAATAATAATAATAATAATAATAATAATAATAATAATAATAATAATAATAATAATAATAATAATAATAATAATAATAATAATAATAATAATAATAAAGTTGGAAGGGACCTTGGAGTTCATCTAGTCCAACCCCCTGCTCAGGCAGGAAACCCTATACCATTTCGGACAAATGGCTGTCCAGTCTCTTCTTAAAAACTTCTAGTGTTGGAGCATTCACTGCTTCTGGAGGCAGGTTGTTCCATTGGTTAATTGTTCTAACTGTCAGGAAGTTTCTCCTTAGTTCTAGGTTGCTTCTCTCCTTGATTAGTTTTCATCCGTTGCTTCTTGTCTTGCCTTCAGGCGCTTTGAAAAATAGCTTGACTCCCTCTTCTTTGTGGCAGCCCCTGAGATATTGGAACACTGCTATCATGTCCCCCCTCATCCTTCTCTTCATTAAACCAGACATACCCAATTCCAGCAGCCGTTCCTTATATGCTTCAGCCTCCAGTCCCCTAATCATCTTTGTTGCTGTTCTCTGTACTCTTTCTAGAGTCTCGACATCTTTTTTACATCGTGGTGACCAAAACTGGATGCAGTATTCCAAGTGTATTGTAAAGTGGTATTAACACTTCACGTGATCTTGATTCTATCCCTCTGTTAATGCAGCCTAGCACTATGTTGGCCTTTTTGGCAGCTGCAGCACATTGCTGGCTCATATTTCAGTGATTGTCCACTAGGACTCCGAGGTCCCTCTTACAGTTACTACTATTGAGCAAGGTACTTCCTATACTATACCTGTACATTTGGTTTTTCTTGCCTAAATGTAGAACCTTACTTTTTTCACCATTGAATTTCATTTTGTTAGATAGTGCCCAGTGTTCAAGCCTGTCCAGATCCTTCTGTATCTTAAGCCTGTCTTCTGGAGTGTTGGCTATTCCTGCCAGCTTGGTGTCGTCTGCAAATTTGATGAGTTCCCCATCTATCCCCTCGTCCAAATCGTTGATGAAGATGTTGAAGAGCACTGGGCCCAGAACAAAACCCTGGGGCACCCCACTACACACTACAGATTTGTTCATTTTTGCTTGAGTATATTTTGACCAGGAAACTGCCAGAGTAGAAGACAAATGATTCACAATATTAAAGTGCTTTAGGTAATATATACAAATAGGCTTACTGATTCATTGCAATATAACTTATTCTTCAAAGATTGGGAAGGGCTTCAGACATTTTTTCCTCCTAGGAGAAATCAGAGTTTATGAAGTACGGATTTTTCAAAAATGGGAAATAATTATATAACAAGCAAGAGATAATAACTATGGTGCTTCTTTTTAGTTATTGCATTCACTAACTGAGGTCATTATTTCTAACGTCATGCAGATGTATTGTAATTGCAACTCCCAGGAATCCGAGCCAATGTTTCCCAAGTTATCCTGAAAGCACCAGTTTAAGGTTAAACATATTCAGCTGAGAGTAAAATCTCCAATTTCAGTGTTCATTCATTATAAATGTAATAACTAACTTATGCTTCTAAAGGCCATGGTTTTCCCAGTTGCAATGTATGGCTGTGAAAGTTGGACCATAAGAAAGGCTGAGCGCAAAAGAATTGAGGCCTTTGAACTATGGTGCTGGAGAAGACTCCTGCGAGTCCCTTGGACTGCAAGGCGATCAAACCGGTCAGTCCTAGAGGAGATCAACCCTGACTGCTTCTTAGAAGGCCAGATCCTGAAGTTGAAACTCGAGTACTTTGGCCACCTAATGAGAAGGAAGGACTCACTGGAGAAGAGCCTAATGCTGGGAAAGATTGAGGGCAATAGAAGAAGGGGACGATAGAGAATGAGTGGCTGGATGGAGTCACTGAAGCAGTAGGCGTGAGCTTAAATGGACTCCAGAAGATGGTAGAAGACAGGAAGGCCTGGAGGAACATTGTCCATGGGGTCGCGATGGGTCAGATATGACTTCGCAACTAACAACAACAATGCTTCTAAATTAGGCATTAATTTCTTTTTTTCTTTACCCTATTGCTTACCAAAAAAAGGCTGATTAATAAATAGTAGTTTTCTTATCTTCTTATATTCATACACATGTTGACATATACAGTACATACAGATGAACAGAAATAAATTGCTCAGTTTTTTTTCTTTTTGCTTAAAGGTATTTTTTGATAAAACACAACTGAAAGAAAATCATTTTATCACTTAAAGGATATTATATAAAAAAAAAAAGGCATGTCAATTTTAGCTAATTCAGCCAAATTAATTCAAGTGGAAAAGCTATGCATGGAAAATATATTTTCCCATTGGGCAACAGAGAGGAACGACAGTTGGCTACCTTTTTGAAGATACATCAACAAAGCTGGCACACATGTCTAATTCTTTAGCCAATCCCTTTTCTATTAGCGTTCTGCAGGTAAAGCATACCATAGGGGAGACTTTTAATTGAAAACTAGCTGTGCAATATAGCAATGCAAAAGCAGAACGCCTTCCAACTTTCACATACAAATTAAATACAATCCTACGGGGTGTTCATCTGACAGGCAGTTGAAGAAAATTAAATGCTAATGTGTGCAGTTATACTTTTTTTCTACACCCACAGACATCAACTACATAAAGGCTGTAACTTTTATTTCACTGTACCATATAAGTCACACATGCCATAGAACAGAAGATTAAGTCATCCTAGTAAAGAGAACACTCAATGTAAAATTATACATGGAGAAGGGAACGGGTGTTCATGTAATTTCTGCCTTGAAAGGCTCAAATGGCTCCCAAAAATTTTCTTTCCCCGCTGCAGGAAAAGACGGCACTGGTGCAGAATTCAACAAGAATTGGGATTGGTGTTACCATTCAAATGATGCCCATGAAAATTCACTAAATTACGATGACAGCTGTGCAGTAGTAAATATGTTTTTTTCTTTTTTCGTCTATATATTTATTATGTTTTATGTTGTATTTGATAGGAATAAAATACAAAACAGAAAAAAACCAAAAAAAAAATCCAACAGTAACAGCAACAAAAAAGAAAAAAAATCCAGTTAAGATAAACTTCCAGAATTCTTTCTCAATCGGTATGATTAAGAATTACCTATAATGCAAACATTTTAATTTAAAGGCTTCTAGAGATGTCATGTCTGTTGGTTACATGGACTTTTTAAATGGTTTTGGTCTCTTATGCTATTCCTCTCCTCATCTCTCCAAGTTGAAACCAAGGATTCCAAATGATTTTTAGGGAATAATAGATTTGAGTAACCAAATAACCAATTATCTTGTGATTTGTCTATATTTCTCTCTCTCTCTCTCTCTCTCTCTCTCTCTCTCTCTCTCTCTCTCTCTCTCTCTCTCTCTCTCTCCCTCCCTCCCTCTCTCTTTCTCTCTCTCCAACACATGCTTGGTTTAAATTTATTTAATAATCCCGCAAGTAATGGATCCAGCTTTGCAGTTTTAATGGTGAAAGTCTGAATCAGAATTTACAAGACAACAATAGCAAATTACTGCCCTTTCCAATTCCTCTCTCTTTCTTCCTCCCCAGGAAAATTAATTCATAATTCATAATCTTGGTGTTTTTAGAATTCTTGTTTACAATTATGTATGGATGTGATTGTAATTGACATGTTGATTTAAATCCCGCTTTCTCCCATATCAGGAACCCTTCTACCAACACTGGTAACACTAGTTGAATCTTGGAGCTCATATTCTAGATATGTACTGATTAGAAGTTAATGCCTTTCATAATCATAGAGAATATTTATCAAGTTACCCTGGAACTTTAGTGTGGAAATCATGACAGATATGGTGCAAATCAGGCAACATCTGATTCAGGTTGTCATTATGAATTAAATCATTGATTCAATCAGTCAAACTGTCAGTGTTATTTGAAAAGTCGAGTGGCGGAGCTGAATCATCTACTTGAATTGCTGAATCAGATTGAAAATTCAGTTTGATAAAGGTACATGCATGAATGGACAAAAATGCATTGAACTGTTGAAATAATTTGAAGGTGTCTGGTACAATTTGACATGACAAACCAATTCTAGGCTTAACCTGAAAATTTGATTCAAGCAAGTGATTCAGTGAATCACCTTTCAATCAAAGCTTCAAATCAAAGCTTCACAGAGGCCCGGTGAAGGCTATGCCTTCTGGGAATTTTATGTTCTAAGAAGTATGAAAAGGAAGAAGTATGTTATACATTTTTTAAAAAAAAACTGGTGCAGGAAGTGTATCATTGTACATAAATAATAATGTTCATGAAATTTGAGTATATTAATGAAGAATCAGATAGCAGTAGTACTCTAAGTAAAGTACATGGAAATTCTTCCTTTTTTATGTGAATGGAAGTCTTAATGAGCAGTTCACATGGATGATTAACTGGTTGAGTGATCCTATAATCAAACATTTATTTAAACATTCATCCCATTTTAATCTGTCTTTCAATGTTTAAAACAAATGTCATAGAGAAATTACAATGAATTAAAATAAAATATTAGACTGAAAGCATGCTGAAAACCAAGATAAAGATCAATGTCGAGGCAGATTAGAAGTCACAGCAATACCTGCTAACCAAATGCTGAGATGATGAGGTTGACAGAAATTTTAGTTCAGTCATTAACTAATAAAAATACATTCAATAAAATAAAGCAAAACTAACCTATAACATCCCAAAAAACTGTTGACAAAGAGGGATGTTTAATTATGGCACTTATACTCAACTTGATCTGAACAGGAATTTCCCAGCCAATCATATGTATCAAGAATATCTCCACCCAGGTTGCCATATATCAAATTACAGTTAAATGTTGCACCTCAGTACATGATTCCACATTTACCTGTGACTAGAACTTAGTTGAGGGGGTATAACTTAAGGGAATAGGGACCCTTTCAGATATCCAACTCCTAAGCTATATAAGACTTTGTAGTGATAACAAGTAGCCTGAGGTCAGCTTAGTAGCAAACCAGAGAACAATGTAGCTATTTAGACAGGGAAAAAAAGATGTTATTTACTAGGTCTTCTGTATATGCTTTGAAGTGGGCCTTTTTCAATGTTTTCAAATGAAACATTTTACTAGAGATATCAGGTGCTCCCTGGTAAATAGTGTCACGACTTGTGATAACAGTTCATTAAAGACTGTCAGAGATAATATGTTTTAATTAGTTGGATTGACTTTGTACATATAATCTCAGGTTTCCCTAAATGGTTAGCATTGCTATTTTTTCCTAGTTGGCAACATCATTCTTTTTGCATGACTACTATCTCAATATTACAATAACCATTCTATTATGTTTACTTCCATAAATGCCCATGGCTATGCAAAATTTAGATAGAGGCTATTCTATAGAATATTCTCTATATTTGTATGAAGCAAAACCATAATGTTTCCCAGGGCTGAAACTGATGAGATTAAACCAAATGATCAAAAGAAATCTGAGTCAGAATTTACGTTATCGTAAGCATCACATTAATTTGGAGTTAATTATACTTTAAACCCATTTAATACTTTGTAATAAAAGATACATTGCTAATAGATGTGTTTGGTTCATTAAAGCAGTAACTTTTTTATCGGTGTTATAAGACCAATTTCAAGTGAAATTAATTTGGGTATGCAAGATAAAATCTAGATTACTTTAGGTTGACTATATAATTGCCATGTGCACATCTATCAGTATGCAACATTTGGCGTTACAAAGGCTGAAGCATGCTTATTTGGAAAATATGCAAAGCCATCATATTTCCTCCCATTTTCTCCAAATGCATCATTATGTGATCTGTGAAAATTTTCAGTGCAAAGATTTAATTCAAAGGGGATTCTGTCAAATCAATCAATCCAGCAAAGAGGATCTATGTTGTTTTTTACTTATGTGATTGGAACAGTCGTATCACTTCACCCAACAGATGCTCAAAAGCCATTTGGCTCTGATGCTTTAAGTGTGGCCTCTGGTAGATAATGTCAATTCTAATACTCAGTATATAGTGTCAAGGCAATCAGCACACCTGCACAGGACAAATAACTACATCCAAGCACATAGGACAGTTGCCCAGAGATATTCAGGCAGCTTCACTACAACTGTCTGTATATTTGTGATATTCTGATTGAGGCAAATAAATATATGCAGCTCCAAAATTAGAAGGAACTACCAAAGAGTTAAAGTTACAGAGCATAACTTTTGTACTTTAGAAAACTGGATGCCTGTATTAAACAAATGCCTTCCAAATGCTGTACCCATTCATTTATAACCCATGATTTTTATGAGCTCAAAACTAACATAAGGACTGCAACTTCTGCACAGGAGAGGAGGTCCTAAGGACCTTTCCAAACCAAGCCTCTTTTTTTTCATGCCAAGGTGTCTAGAGAACAGAGATAAAGTTGGCAAATGTAGTATGTGACAAATAGTATGCAGGAGCCATTAGCAGATAAGAAAGACAGTAAAGTCTCTCTCAAGAAGAGAAGGATTGTGAAAAAGAGACTCATCTTGATTCTTTACAGCATAAGAGAAGAGGGGGAATCTATGACAGGTTTTCAAGATTCTGTTATTAAACTTACAACAGTCTTTATGGTTTCTGTTCCTTGAGTTGGCCTATCTCAAAGGGCTGATAAAAAATAACATGCTTGGTCATTGCTTTTTTCTGCTTATATGACAATTTTCCTCCAAGATATTTTCTCCATTTAAGTTTATGATTTTATAAATAGGAATATATCCAGGATTATTTGTTAACTGATGATGCCCTGAATGAAATATACTGATCTGTTCTGAACACTGAATTCTGCTTTGGATGGGACCTCCGCCATGTATGAGACCAAAAATTACTTTCCTTTCCAAGAGTCAATCTTAGGAAGCCTTAAGGACCATCCCAGGGCACCATATGCCAATTACTATACTGTGACTGTCCTGATATAGATGGTCGATAATCAATCAAAATGTAGACAGACAGACAGACAGACAGACAGACGGACGGACGGACGGACGGACGGACGGACGGACGGATGGACAGACAGACAGACAGACAGATACAGTCTTATAAGGGAAAAAGTCACAAAGAAATAAAGAATAGGTTGAAATGGAAGTCAGAGATCTGGACCCTTGTCATCTCCTAAAGTTGGTGAAAGAGGCATGGGGACTTCTTCTCAAAAACTTCATTAGGAAGGACCCAATGAATAAAACTTCAAATAACTCATAAATGAAGAAAGTAGCTTGAAGAACAGTAGCTAGATGTCAGGTGACAAGATGATTAAACTGGTTAGGCTTATGTTATTCACATTTTATTTAATTGTTTCTTGCTGAAATCCTATTTTGTGGAGAGGATAGTTTTTTTCTACTATTTGAGCCCGACACTTATGTGTATATATGTACAAATCCAGCTTGGTTTCTGTCCAAGCATTACTGATGGGAAAGTTTAGTAGAATAATTAGTACTGGCTGAAATTCAGAGATCCTTCCTGATGTTAGGTGCAATGTTTATTCCATTCAATTCAATTAAAAAATGCAACTGATAAGCACAAAATGGTGTGCACCTACCTTCATACCCTGTTGCCATAAATTTATTCAAATGATGTTCTCAACTATAATTGGACTAGACTCTGCTCGAGCAGGAGACTCTATACGGTTCCAGGCAAATGGCTGTTCAGTTTCTTCTTGAAAATCTCCAGTGATGGACCATCCACAACTTCTGGAGGTAAGTTGTGGATGCTCCATAACTTACCCCCAGAAGCTATCTTTCTCATCTAGACTGAATCGACAATTCATACATATCTTCTTGGACAAAAGTTGCAAGAGAATACAGATCATAGAACAAGCTTTTAGGGCAAGGTATTCTAGAAACTCAATGAACTAACCTGTAGTGTAGTGGTTAAAATGGACTAGAACTAAGGAGACTCAGATTTAACTTCACCCTCAACCATGGAGGACTTTGGATCTGTCACTTTTTCTCTCAGCCAAAGTATCTCATAGAGTTATTGTTGGGAGGAAAAAAAATCAGAGGGGAATGCTATGTATGCTGCCTTTAGTCAATCTAATAAATAAATAAATGTAAAAAGCTATTACAAGCAAAAATCAATATTTTTTTCCAGCCAAGTGCAAATAAGCAAGACTCACCCATCTTTCAACATGAAATCACATATGAGCCAACAATAATTGATCAGAATGTAAATTAATGTCTAAATTAAAGATTAAGGTGGTTTTTTTAAAAAAATATTGCTTTTAGTTAATTGGGCAATTAAAATAAATATCACAGGATTTCAGCTGGAAATCTGTACTAATGATATTATGAGCATATTCATTATGTAACATGGAATTACTTTTTTTGCTTTTTGCCACCAAAAATTATATATTGCTCTGCGTTGCTGTTTCTGAGGTTCTGAATGCAAGTAACACGACATGACTGATGGAAGAAATCTCAATTAATGAGGGCAGACGTTTTCTATAGCAGAGGCTCTCTCAAGGCAAACTTAGCTAAATGAACACATCCATCTTGTTTTCTTGCTAAATAATATAGAAGTTGTTTGCCACTGCCTTCTTCAAGATTGTTTTTTTTCCCAACTTTATAATTTGGTTCCGAGTTTTTCAAACTTAGCAACTTTAAGATGTGTGGACTTCATCAACCAGCATGCTGACTGGGGGATTCTGGGACTTGAAGTCCACACTTCTTAAAATTATCAAGTTTGAAAAACACTGATCTAGTCTATAACCCTGGGATTTCCTGGTAGGGAGAATCACAGAAATACCTTGGAGAAATTATGCAGAGTCACTTACAAAAATCCACAGTAATTTCAAACTGATTGAAAGTTAGTCACCATCCATTCTGAAGGTTATGGGACACAAATGAGACATGGCACCATAATCACTTCAGTATTCAATAATTGTACTGTAATCATTTCATATTTACATTTTTCTGACTAGTAATACAAGTTTCTATTATAAGCTCTGCCCTTTTTTATGTAACACCTGTGGTATAATGTGTAAAAGTCAAGAAAATAGAATTGTGTCATTTCAAATGAGTTTAGAAATTTTTTTCCCCAAAAGCATGGGAATAATTGAGGAAATTTCACCCCTGAAATGAACTGCACTTTGAGCATTTTTGTTTGTATACTTGTAGATATAAAAGCCACCAAAGGCATCCATCTTCAGATAGAATCAAAACTGTATTAATCTGTCAACTTTGTCAATGCTGGGGGATCTGGGGAGAAAAGGATATAATAAAAAAAATCAAGATGGCAGCTGGGACTGTGCAGTTGAAGTCCTGTGCCTTTTTATGTCTGTCCTGTAAAAAAGGAAAGGCTTCAATTGCATAATCATAGCTTCTTCCTTCTATCACCCCCTGCCCCAGAAGGTCCATGCTTAATATGTTCCAGTTTATTCAGATGCCAACTATGAACATCAGACTTGTTACTTAAATTCTCTTCCTAACAGACAAACAATATTTTGAATATTATGTTTCCCTTCTCCCAGAGACTTATGCTACTAGTTGATGTGTCTGAAATTGCTGTGGGTATTTTGATTCCTAGAGACATCTTGTTCCTTGAAACTAATATAAAGGAAATGAGACATTTTCCTGTCATCTTCAATGTGAGTTTTCTGATCTGAACATGGCAAATCATTCATGCTCAGTGAACTAACAGGTGGCATTTTGTTACGCTGTCTACCACTTGGATTTTCTATCACTGTTGCTATGTATTATATTTTCTTGTCCACTAATACCTGATGGAGAAAAAGAACTTTTTCTCCCCAAAATCTATACATTTGTGTCACTATTTGTTGTTACTGCAGTAAAAATGTACTTATTAAATGTACTTATTCCAATTTTTTTTTAAAAATCAGCTCATCACAGAGGTATCCATACCTGCAAAAACTGAGAAAGAAAATTGATGAATTCTTGAAGGTCATTTGCTCCCTCGCTGACCAATTAGTTTCAGGCAGAGAAGTTCTTCCATTTTTGTACAGGTGTAGCATAAATTCCACATGGAATATCTGAGCTGGTAATTGAAAGCAAAGCTCATTGGCTTTATAAAATGAACCAAATACCTATAGTATGATTCAGTTACCCTAACACACAAAGCAACCTATGTAATCCACACTATAAACTAACATGAAGAGAAATCGGAAGATTTTCTCTTGGTGAATCTGCAAACACTGCAAGGAAAAGTTTTTGCACCATTTTGAATTTCCTCTCCTGGACACTGGAGAATACTGACATGATCTATTTTGCTCTATGGGTTTTTTTTAAAAAAAAATGAATGGTTTCCTTCCAATTTAAACAATTAGGTCTCGAGTTAAAAATTACATAATGAATTAATTAAAGTACCTGTGTAATGAAGATTTTATTGCATATTTTACAATTACAAGGTGGGTTTCCAAGCCTTTTCGTTTCCTATTTCTATTCTGAAATGTTTAGACTGATGTGATGAAATTAAGCAGTTAATAATCAGACCGTTTCTTTATTACTTCAATGACTCCCATAAATTGGGCATCAGTCTGACACTGAATAAAGGTACTCCTTGACTTACAATAACTCATTTAGTAACCATTCAAAGTTACAATGGCACTGAAAACTGCCATTGTACACTTACAACTGTTGCAGCATCCCCCAGTTATGCAGTTGGGCACTTAGAAACTGGCATGTATTTATGATAATTGCAGCATCCAGGGATTATGTGATCACCATTTATAACCTTTCTGTCTTCCAACAAGCAAAGTCAATGGGGAAGCTGAATTTGCCTAATGACCACCTGATTCACTTAACAACAGAAGTGATTCATTTAACAACCATGGCAAAAGAAAGTTGCAAAATCAGGCACCATTCACATAATAACCGTTTTGTTTAGCAACAGAAATTCTGGTTCCAGTTGTGGTTGTAAATTGAGGACTACCTGGAATGGCAATGCTAACATGCCACATATTTATAGAAAGTTTTCAGACACCTGCATGTTTGGCTCTATCTGAAGAGATCAAATACTGTAACCTGGGGGTTTCCAAGCCATCAGTTTAATTGACCTAGAAAATTATTTAGAGGAGTCTTTGGGGAAATTCTTGAAGAGTTATAGATTCCAAGGATACCACTAGTTAAGGGAAAAGCTGCTGCATTTTGAATCAATTGCTACTTCTAGATACTCTTCAAAGCAGCTGCCTCATATCAAATCTCAAAAAAGACCCAGCAGGAGCTAGTCCATAGCAGACAAAGAAGAAAACAATAAACGAAGCAACATAGTCATTCCATATGTTGCAGGAATATCGGAAAAGCTCAGGAGGATCTTCAGCCAACACAACAATATGCACAATTCAAACCCAAGAATACACTAAGGCAGAAGCTAGTCCACCCCAAGGATAAAACACCCAGATACAAACTGAGCAACATGGTATATGCAGTACAATGCAGGGAGCCATGTGCATATCTATACATTGGGGAAACAAAACAAACAACTTCATAAACGTATGGCACAACATAGAAGAACAAACCCACCAGGATAAGATTCAATAGTCCATCTGCATTTAAAAGACAAAAGCCACTCTTTCAAAGACAGCAAAGTCCACATTTTGGACAGAGAGGACTGCTGGTTTGAAAGAGGGGTCAAAGAGGCTATCTATGTCAAAACTGAACAGCCCTCTCTCAACAGAGGGGGATGGATACGACATCATCTATCTTTAGTCTAAACACAGTCCTTTCAACTGTTCCAAGAAGGCTCCACACCCATTTGCACCTCTCAGGTGACCCTGATGATACAGATAAGCCTCCAGGGGCATCAACAACTCAATAAAAGAATGCAAATGAGCAGCTTTCTGCAAGGAGTATAAATCCTTCCATTCCCCACCATCCAGTCAGAGCTGAGGAAGCTTCTTGGATGAGAAGCGAAATGTCTTCAAAGAAAAACCAGAAAGTCCAGTTGCCTCATGAAAAAGCACCTTTGGGACAACCATGACCTGGATGACTGAGAATCTCCATAGAAATTCAGCTGCCTCATGGGAGTTGATTCTTTCATTATTATTCCCTACTCTTACATCCTAAAAACCACCAAATCTGTGTGGGTTCTTGGTAGCATGGTATATCTGGAAGGTATAACTTACAAGCTTCTCTGTGTCACTTTAAATGCCGCTGGGCTAAAGAGAAGAAAAGGAATATGGATATATATATAAGATAGAGCAGGGGCAATACAGTCTCAGAACATATTGAGGTGTTTTATAATTCTATGTTCAAAGCCATCAGTGACTTTGCTTTAAGGTTTCCGTTTGTTTTTAAGCACATTTCCCTTTGGTATTCTCTTTATACATCAGCTTGTCCTCTTGATTTCAAAAACTGCCAATAAGAACTAACACATCATTTCATTGAACTTTGGGGGGTTTTTCCCCCCCTGCATAGATATCAATTTGTTAAACCACTTAAGTCTTTGATGACTTACACAACAGTTCAGCTAATGGTCCATACATTAATACAATCTCTCAGCTGCAACCATCTGCCTAAGGTTGCTGTGCTTTCCCGTCAAGCTCGAGAAGCAAAGAGAATTTAGATGGAAACAACTCCCTCCCCCCCAACCAAAGTAAAAGTAAAAAAAAAAGATGTTAAGAAAGGCAGCCCAACAGTAGCTGCATGTAAATAATTTGTGGTGCATAAGCAGTATTAAATTCATGCTTCCATGAAAGAATACCTACATTGCTGCTTAACAAAATGATAAAGATAAGATAAAGATAAATAACCTTTATTGTCATTTTTATATTGTGGGCACAATGGCATAAAGTCCGGCAAGAACTAATAAAAAGCTGGAATATAGTTAAATGCCAACACTATACAAAACTCCCAGGCTGGTTCTCACCCTTAGAAGCAGTTATATACCCCAACCTTTATAGGCAAGATAAGGTTATCATATACAAAGATATCCTGTCAGAGGAAGGATATCTAAAGCAAAAGCAAGAGTTGAGACAACAGGGGATTGCTTTGGAATGGTGGTCTTACCTTCAGATACAAGCAAGATACGTGAAAGACAAGAAAGAATGGGGAATTAATAGACAAGATACGGGGCTTGATAAAATATTATTAGGCCCGGAGAAAAAACAAATCAAAAAAATATATAAATATATGTTAGAATATAAATTATTTGAAGAACAAGTTAAAGAAACAATGGTTACCTGGGCAATAGATTTGGGGCACGCTATAAACATGGACCAATGGCAGCAAATCTGGGAACGTAATTGCAAAATTACATTGGCATCAAATTACAAGGAAAATCTTTATAAGATGCTTTTTAGATGGCACCTGCCACCGGCCAGGCTCGCAAAAATGTATAGTGGCTACTCACCACTTTGTTGGAAGTGTAAAAGGGAAAAGGGTACTTTTTTCCATGTTTGGTGGGCTTGCAAAGAGGTACAGGTTTATTGGCAGAGGGTTTGGAATTGGATAACAGAAATGACGGGTCAAAAAACTCAATATAAACCAGAGATGCTACTACTTGGCATATTAGAAAAAAATATAAACAAAGATGATATATACTTAATTATTCATGTAATAACGGCGGCAAGAATTTTGTTTGCCCAAAATTGGAAAACAAATGAAGTGCCTAGTGGAGATGCGTTAATAAGGAAAATTTTGTATTGCGCAGAATTGGATAAGTTGACGAAAGAATTAAAAAATCAGGAGGAAACAGAATACTATTTAAGCTGGAATAAATTTTACAAATGGAAGGAAAAAAAAGAAGGAAGGTCATTAGAAGGGATGTAAATAGAGGAAGAATATCTGAAATGTATAAAGTATGTGTATAATAAGGAATGTTTAGACAAAGATGTATGTCAAAGATGATACACTATGTTCAATGTTTTTTAATCTTTTTTTTTTTGTATTCAATAAAAATTATTTTGTTAATAAAAAAAAAAAAAAAATGAAATTTAGTTGCCCGCTCTCAAAGTGAAACATATACATGACACACACCTAAACATACTATGTACAACATATATATAGACCCACATCCCTACATATACATAGCAAATAAATATTAAATACTGTCCATCTTGAATATATAACGCAAGGAGGAAGTTTGAGAGTTCGCAAGGTTAATGCTGTATGGAATGAAACTATGGCTGAATCTGGATGTTCTGCTACGGATACCACGAAGCCTCCTCCAGAAGGTAACAAGGAAAACAGGTTGTGAAGAGGATGTGTAGTGTCCCAGAAAATCTTGCGGGCCCTGCTCAAGCAACGCTTCTGTGCTATGTCCTGGATGGTAGGGAGGGAACTGCCAATGATCTTTTCGGCCATCCTCACCACTCTCTGCACCGCCTTCCTGTCTGAAGCAGTGATGCCTCCAAACCAGACTGTGATGCTGTATGACAGGATGCTGATTAATATTCCCAAATCACAGGTTTTCTAAATATAAATGATTGGTGGATATTAATAATATTGATATTGTACTTTGTGGCTCAACAGAAGTAACTTTTAGAAGAATCTTGGAGTCCTAGTGGACAACCACTTAAATATGACCCAGCAGTATGCTACAGCTGCCAAAAAAGCCAATGCAGTCTGAGGCTGCATCCACAGAGGTATAGTATCAAGATCATGTGAAGTGTTAGTACTGCTTTATGCTGTCTGAACAGGGGGTTGGACTAGAAGACCTCCAAGGTCCCTTCCGACTCTGTTATTCTGTATTGTTGCTTCTGCCTAGGGAAGCTGCAACATGCTATCAACACCCAGGGAAAAATAATTATAGACAAGAACAGAACAGAATGTTATTGATGTTCATGAAGTAATTTACTGTTCCACTTGTTTCTGTATAGTAATCCTCTATCTTGCCACTCATAGGAAAATCTTCATAATTTCATTTTTTTCTTTTGAGTCGCATAGAGAAAAGTAATAATGTCAAAAAAAACAAAAAATTGCAATGGGTCTTAAATAGGGGGGCAAGCATGGGTGTCATGCTTCAAATCTGCAGAACAAGAATTATGTTTGTAAGAGAGCTTTCTAAGGCAATGGAAATATGCAAACATCCACATTTCAAAGTGCTTACTAGCATCATTTATAATAACAAAACAATAAAAATAATAAGTAGTTCTATTAGAATTTGGGAGCAGAGATCTAAGGCCCCAAAACAGAAAACTGGCATATCTAATGTTTAAACTAAGTGATACATTATCTTCCAAAAAAGAGGCTGTCAAAGGACATTATTCACAGTATCTAAAATTGCTCTTGCTATTACTGCTTATGACTTTTTTATTTGTCAAGCTTCTTTAGCTTTAATAGTGTTTATTTTTTTCCATCATTTAGCTGCACCACAGGAACTGTTTCAACTGAATAGTTTTGCTATTGATTTGCAATTAAAAGCAATGAAATAGATACACTAAGAAGATGGCCACCTAAGCATTAAGCTATTCTTCTTGAGATATCAAATAAAACACAATGCCATTTATTGGTTTAATTTTATCTAATTAAGGAATTGCACGCCATGAGGAAGGGATCGCAAAACAAATCAGATTTCCTAAGGCAGGAAGACAACATGATAGCAAATTCATGTAGCAATATGGAACAGAACTTCATAACTACATAGCGATTATTTTGACAAGTTCAGCTATTTAATATCATGCCTGACTGCTTCTTTATCCTTGATAATTTTCTTTTGTGAGATATGACAGGCCTAAATGAATTTGAAACTTAGTGAATTAAAAACCTATGATTTATTTACTTTGGCTACAAACCCTTATGTTCAAATCAAATATAAGAGCGAGGGGTAATGGGTTTGTTTTAATTTAGAAGGTTGGGGTTAATTTGGCTTCAATTTTTTTTTTCTCCTATTAATTTATTCTAAGAAATGAACAAATCTTTCAAGTTGTTTGCTAATTATGTAGAAATATTTGGAGGAATAACAACAAACATGCAGGAAAGACAACACTGATTGTCAGGGAATAAAGTCATGTAGTAAGAAGTTAGTAAAACCATATTCTAAAATCATATTTGTTTTGGACATTGAAAGTCAATAAATTTTAAAGCCTTGAATCCCAGCTGAGCCCTGCAACTAACATTGCCCAAGGATTTTTTTTTTCAATAAAGCAAGCATAGACTAGGCTAGAACAAACTAGTTCTATCCCTCATGTCTCACACACCATTTTGTTGCCCCACCTTCTGTGCATTGCAACTACTGAGTATAACTGATGATGTTGGAACTGACGTTTTGAAGTAGACCTATTGAAGCAGATGTAAATCTAGTTTAACTTCATAAGAAGGGCAAGAAGAGATCACATTAGGATAAAAGCCATGAAGAAAGAATTTACCTACAGATCTTAACCAGAAGTAGATTTGGTATTATTCCTAGCAGGTCCATCACAGCAAGCTGAGATCTAGCAGGAATATAGCCTATTTACTATTGTTGGAAGGAAGGAAAGATGAATGGAAGGAAGAGTTACTTTAAATATATATGAAGTTGCTGGAGTTCTTGTTTATTTTCATGGTAACAATATCCTGTGTTCTCAGTGTAGTGAAAAGTTTCAGTGGAAGTGGCATCTCAGACATTCATTTCAGAAAGTGCTAGGAAGGAAAAGCAGGCCCTTCAGAGTAACCATGCAGAACATTTTATCAAGGTTGATTTTATGACGTTTCTGATAATCAGTTCTGCCCAAATACCATTCAACAGTTAGCTAACAGCAGAAACATCAGGAATTCAGCTCAATTAGATCAAAATTTTAGTGCAAGCTTTTGATTCAAATCTACACAGGACATCACCTACTACATCATGCATAGTTCTTCCGTGGCTGACATTGGAGAGTTTTCCTGCCTTTCTGGATTTTCACACACACACATACACACATACACACACACACATACACACATCGCCCTGACCACGCAACGTCAAGTGGGGGAAATTCCATCTTCCCTACTTCTTTATCAAGAGTTATTTACAGTTGAGTAGCATCCACAGAGACCTGTTGTGGTATCAGGATTGAATTCGGAATGTGTGCTATGTCAACATATGCACAAAAGAAGCTTTGATTGCAGTGTATGGTTGTCATCTTGTCCATTTGGCCTACTCTGCAGACATTGTTAGCCCAAACCTGATTTTTTTTTGTTCATCCTGTCTGGGAGGAGGGGCAGTTTTCTGTCCACTTCCCTGCAGAATTAAAACTGTCAACAGGAACTGGAATTAGAATGTGAGGCCAGACATGTAATTTCTGCTTCTGAGGATACTATTATGGAGACAGGCAAAGGGACATAGATGCCATCTGCTGTCTGTTATAAGTCTAGGTATGCCTTGCAATGAATCTGGTAGTCCCTTCTGCCCTGGGAGACTTGTTTCTTCTTGAATTCCTCTTCCCTATCACCCAATATGGCAGCTGGTGAACCAAAGGATGATCCAGGATGGGAGTGGGAGCAGCAGAAGTAACTTGGCTGTATTTGGTGGAATCTGCAGGAAAAAGGAAAGTGTTCTGATCTCTGTAAGTACTACCATGTCTCCCTGAAAATAAGACCCAGTCTTATTTTTTTTCTCCAAAAGAGGGACCAGGTCTTATTTTCAGGGGATGTCTTACCCACTTACCTTAGGACCACCACACCACAGGCCTCCCACGCCCCAACATCTGCCTTGCCTCACCGGCCCACTTCTTCTGCGGCCACTCACCGCTGCTCCTACGCGTCGTCCCTGGCCTCCATTTTGCCATCAGAGTCCTTCCGGAAAGGCCTCTGCAGCCGAGAAACAAGCTCTGGATCGATGTGCATAGTGCCCCCCAGCCTCTGTTTCGTCATCAGAGGCCTTTCCTGAAAGGCGAAATGGAGGTTGGGGGGCACCGCACTCCAATCCGGAGCTCGTTTCTCGGTTGCAGAGGCCTTTTGGGAAGGCCTCTGATGGCAAAATGGAGGCCGGGGGTGACGCACACAAACGGCAGCAAGTTGCTGCAGAAGAAGTGGGCCGGTGAGGCGAGGCAGGTGTCAGGGCGTGGGAGGCCTGGCTACAACTGTCCTAAGGTAAGTGGGTATCGGGTGCGTGGGGCAACTCCACCTCCCCTTCCCCACCCTAGCTTGATTTTTACCCATGCGCCTCACCCCACCTCATGCAACCTGGTGCAATGAAGTAGGTGGAGTCTTAAGTAGGACTTATATTTGGGGTAGGGCTTATATTTGGCACACGTGTAAAAATCAAGCTAGGGCTTATTTTCAGGGTAGGTCTTATTTTTGGGGAAATGAGTAGAGATCATCTGATGAACTTAGCATCTGCCCTGACTTACAGGGAGTTTCTTTTAAGATGCTATCAATGATTTCAGTAGCACTTATCTTTAATCCCTCAACCACTGATGGCTTTTACATGTGAGTACTAAAAAGCAATTTATATTATCTCATGTATGAAGGATAAAGCCTAGGATGAGAATCATGTATATCATGCTTCTCATCGTAGGCTGCATTAACAGAGGGATAGAATGAAGATCACGTGAAGTGTTTGTACCACTTTACAAAGCCTCGGTAAGACCACACTTGGACTATTGCATCCAGTTTTGGTCATCACAATATAAAAATGATGTTGAGACTCTGGAAAGAGTCCAGAGAAGAGCAGCAAAAATGATTAGGGGGCTGGAAGCTAAAACATATGAAGAACGGTTGCAGGAATTGGGTGTCTAATCTAGTGAAAAGAAGGACTAGCGGTGACATTATAGCAGTCTTCCAATATTTGTGGGGACTGCCATAAAGACGGGGTCAACCTATTCTTCAAAGGACCAGGACAAGAAGCAATGGATGGAAACTAATCAAGGAGAGAACCAACCTAGAATTAAGGAGAAATTTCCTGACAGTGAGAACAATTAACTAGTGGAATATGTGGAAATAATCTGCTTTCTTAGTAAGATGCTTCTGTGTTCCAGAGCTAGAGATAGCTATAGAAGTTCTCTCTCTTTCCCTCCCTCCCTCCCCACCACCTCTCGTTTCTGCTTTTGTTGCTTTGGTGTGGTTTCTTCCAATCAAGGTGTACAGGATATGTGTTATCTATTATCTTACTTGTTGAAGTAAAAACATTTTCCCCAAAAATAAATGATACCAGGAGTAAGTACCAAGCATCTACACCAAGGCAGGGAAGCAAGTAGAAAAGATCAGCCTTTGGGCTTAGACCTATGGCTACAATGGTACCATCACTATCTGTCTCCTCTTCTGTTGATGAAGAACTGTAGGTGTACAGTTTAAAATAAAAAAAATAGAAAAATGTCGATTAATAAATCTGGAATCTATGTACATGCGCTATATCTCTCTTCTAAATAGATTGCACCATATCACATTGCATCCAGAATTCTAATAAATTGTAATGCTGTAAAAATACTTGGGTTTGGATGTTAGTTGGTTTGGAAACATTGGTTTGGAAACATGTTCAATTCGTGTTTAACAAGGACTAAAAATCTACATCAATTGAACAGCATCCATAAAAAAATAATTGTTTTGTGCTGTAAGAATTTAACTTTAGCCAATTGTTGCTTCTTATAACAAGCCTATGCCATAGGGTGACTTTAAAGATATGCTTTGGATAGTGCTGTAATGGAGATATGGATTACAATAACTCTGCCTTTTCCTGTTCTACCTGCATTGTGGAAACAAAAAAGCTTATGAAGCTTCTGGGGGGCACAACACAGAATTTTATTTGGTGAGTTACAAGTTACATCCAGGTTTCAGCAGTCTGCATGACATCTGTTTCATGAAAAGGAATGAAAAGAGATGAAAGTTACATCTGTCAGTCTCAGGCCCATTACCCCGCTAACAAGAGAAGCCTCTTGCCCTGCCAACTGTTCTGACTGAATCTTCATTCCCTCAAAATTCTTCTAAGCAGATACTGAAGTTATTTCCTACATATATTGCATTATTTTAAAAAAATATAATGTGTGTAAACTGAGGCCATATTTCCACATTCATCTACCATAACAACCAATTTATTTTCTTTTACTTATTTCTGGAATGCAAAGAGGCGCTCTGATGCACATTTCTCAGAGATTATTATTATTATTTTACTATTCAAGTCTATCAGACTTCATAAATCTTGTCTCTCCAGAATACAATGCTATTTTCATTTTAGTCTGACCCTTCTGGAGAAGAACAGAAGACAAGTGCAGAAGCCTGACCTATTGCTAGTATTCACTACTTTCGAAAGAGCCTTCAGCCCATCAACATTTTGGGTGAGGGGTTTTTTTTGAACCCATCATTACTTATTTCAGCATAGATCAATTTGATCCTCCATCCCACGAAAAATTTGGGTACTGCATGAACATATCCATGTAGTACTCTTAGCAACAGTAATTAATACAATTAAATAGTGCTTTGAGTTTTACTAAACTGCAGCTCCCAGCATCCTCTTCACTGGCCACTGTAGCAGGAGCTGGTAGAAGTTATAGTTCTACAAATGTGGAAGACTATGGGCTTCTAACTAGTGAAAAGGAAAATTACTGTGTAAGAATGCTGCAGGTGTTTATTTTTATAAGTCAGTGTTTATGACTATTGTAATCCAGTTTGACTCTCTACCTACATATTTAGTAAAGGCATAAAGACCTTCATTTGAAGGCCTCTGTGAAAATGCTCCCTTATGAACATCTAATGTAAACATATTATTTACAAATTAGATGATCTCTAAGGTTCCTTCCAGTCCTATGATTCTATGATGTTTAGATCAAGCATCCTTTTGGCAACTCAGTCAGATAAGTAAAGGGATATGCAGATACATGAATATCCCTGTAATTAAAATTTGATGGAAAGCCTTCACTTTACCAGAACAAAGAGTTATGGTGGGCTCAAAATATCTCAGTCAGCCATCCCACTTTGCTAAAAGTGGTTTGCATGTTATGCTTATGCCAGAAGTCACTGTGACCTAGCAAAGTAAGATAATCCTTCTATTTTGAGAAACAGAAGTAAGGAACCACTTCACAAGTCTGGTTCTCTTGAAGGAGTGTTTCAGTTAAAGTCTTGACAAAGCAAAATGTCCTTTCAAAGATCTGCACGAGCCTAATAAGCAATCAATAACTGTCATTGCTTGTTATTTTGCAGAAGAGCAAATATACAATGAATTACCAGTGAACTTTAAACATTTTAAAAAGACATCATCTTGCAAACTTTTAAACCTTTTTTCCCTGCTGTGGGAATAAAAGAAGGATTTGTAAGTTGTGGGGGACATATTTGTTGCTACCATATAGTCTTTGGTGAAGGAACTTGTTATACCTACTAAGTTTGATAGATAAAACATTGAATGTGCAATGAATCATCTTTCTGATAGAAATGGAGTTTGTAAAAATATAATACATATTCAAGGTTATGAGGCAGAAAGACCTCCAGGGAACTCATTGATCATAAACTAAGCTGCTTCTTGAAAGACATAGAAAGAAACTATAGAACTAATAATGTTCTTGTTTCTGAAATAAATGTAAGAGAGCGGAAAAGTAGGAAGAGTGCAAACAGTGGAATGGAAGTGGGGTCAACAAACAGACTTCTGCTGACTACAATGCTTTTTGATAAATTTATCACTCAAGTAAATGGGAATTTTTATTTTGGTAATATATTGTATCTTAAAAATGAACTCAGTTTTATTGATTTTAAAGGCAAGTATGAAGTAATAGCTTTTTGATTGATTCAGTCAGCACGAGTTAAGTTTGGTGAATAAAAATGAAATTAATCAGTTAGGACTGATTTAGAACCACTTTTACACTATGGATTTCCATTGTGTCATTGTTCTCTTGTTAAAGATGGGTTAAAGTATTTGCACAGAAAGAAAGGATTAAATGATTGGAAGTCAAAGGTGAAAAAGTGAAGAACGTCTTCAAGTAATGAGTCCTGCCTGAAGTTAAACCAATCTAATCTCAACATTTGCTTAAAGAGACACCCAAAACTTCCATCAGTTTTCCATTGGAAGAGGTAATTAGGTTATATATATATTCAAAAATTGTCACAGGATTTGTCAAATGATACAACTCACTGGTCTGTAATAAAGATTTAATTGTTTGACACAGTTATTGAAGACAATCTCCAGTCCACTTTAGCATATAATCTCCAACTAGAATTTAAAACCAAGATCTGAAATCTTTGGACAGTTAATATGTTCCACCTTCATCTCCTTCTGGCACTGCATCATGGCAAGCTATTGTAAGGAATAAAATTGATAGCGTATTATGTATTTTTACTTAGAAGGGCTGTTGATTCTGATGGGATTTGTTTACCCAAATAAAACTCCTTAATTAACAGTGAGCCTCCCTTCAAAGAAAGATTCCATTTCATATTTTCAGCACAATCTGATTTGATCCTCTCACTTTAAAGACAAACTGATTGCTTCACCTTTAAATGTAATTATTTAACTACAGAAACATTTGCACACCACATACATTAAAGTCTGTATTGTTTACAGGTCTAGGACAACTCGCATGGCCAATTCACCGTGGACAACTCACTGTGAGAGTTATCCTAATATTGAAGAAATGGTGGAATAAAAGAAAGGATGCCAAAGGAGGGACAAAATGAAATGTGAATGACAAAAAATAATTTTTAATTTTTAAAAAATAATTAGATTGAATTGTTGAATTGTCCTGTGGCAAGTTGTCTTGTGGTTAATTGCCATGGCACGTTGTCCCAAGTGAGTTGTCTCATTCTGTAGTTTACAGGTATACATCTATTTTGCTACTACAATATCAACTTTTAATGCTGCAAAGGCCTCCATCATTAAGCCATGACAGATTAAACATTGCCCACTAATAAATGCAAATTGTTATTGAATTTTCACTGGTATCTGAATTTAGTTTGCCTAAAATATTTAGCCATATCTATCTGTTTTATATATTCTTTAGCTGAGAAAGGCATTCATATCTGCCTCCATCCAAACATGAATTCAAATGTGGGGAGATTCAAAATCAACAAAACATATGTGTATCCAATGCATAATTAAGTTACGAAATTCACAAGTTATGAAAGGAATCACCAATTTTGATGGTTTTAAAAGAGAATTCATGGAGGATGGGGCTCTCAGTTATTACAAGGTTTAAGGTCTGTATGTTATCTCCTGAATGAAAGAAGCATCACTGAATGCCATTGCTTGACAGAAAAAGTTGAAAAGGTTTATTAAGAATGGGTATACTGAAAATAAAATAAAATTCTTTAGAAATGTCAGTAGCATAACATTTACATATTGTTGCAAAGAAAATTCTGCATAGTGACCATCTTTATCCATTATCCACTTGTCTGCTTGTAAAATCTCAGGATGCAACTGATTGAAACAAAACGCTTGAAACAATTGTCTGATTACAATTATCCCTGATCCAGTAGGACACTACAGTATATTAACTGCTGATGAACTCTTATGTTAATTGTTAATTATCTGCAGACAGTAAATGATAGTCCTGTATAGCACACTGCCAATGATAACTTTATTCAAAATGGATAAGGAAGGTATTTTCAATATGTTTTGAACCACATCACTCCAGTTGTTGTGCCAGAGTTAAAAAAAATAAATGGTTCCACTCTCATCCATTATCCTTCCAAAATTGCTGCTTTCCCTGACCTCATAGCCCACTTTTTCTAGAATAATAATAAAATGTTATTGTTACAGAATAATAAAAGAAGGAGGAAAAAACAGCTAAAGCAAGACTGGATTCAGTAACAGAAGTTGGGGAAGTTTCAGTGGATTAACAACTGACAAGCCAAGAGGATGACTTAGAAAAGGATGTTTTACTGGATCCAAGAAAGACACTGGCTGAGGTTTTAAAATTTAAAAGAGAAATACAAATGACAAACCCAAAGACAATTTTCTTTCCTGTTGGATTTACAAAAGAGGCTTATTACCTTAAAAAAGACAAATCCAGTAATCGAATGAACTAAAGATTAAGACTGTTAGAAATAAAGAAGGAATATAAAGTTGATTTATTTGATCAAGTTTAAAACAAAATACGTCGTTCCTTTTGGCAATCCTTTATGAAATTTCTGCTGACACCAGAACAAATAGATGATATTTTATAGAGATGAGATATGGGATGAAGAGATAATTGTTGTAATCTTACAAACAATTTTAAATATTATTTGTTTGTACTTATGATGAAGGTTGGAAATCATTACTATTCCTTTTTTTATTTATATTATATTCTTACTTTTCTCTTTCTTCTGTCTTTCATCTCCTTTTTCTATCTACTTTTTACTCCTTTTCATTCTCCTCCCTTTTTAGTTCAGTTTTTAGTTTATATTAGATTTTCCTATTATAATTATTTTTTAAAAAATATAATATAATATAAATATGAAGCTGGGAAACTTTCTTGAAGAAAGAAAGTATGAGGAACAAGACAACTGAGCTAGAATTTTGCCCTAGTGTTGAAGCATTTATCAAATTACAGCTTCAGACAAGATTGCCATTTTTTCTTATCAGTAAATCATTTTTTCTCATCTGCATTTAGCAGAACTCTATAAATACCTGAACTACATTTTTATGACAGCTCTACATGAAGCTTTCTATGTTTATGTAAGTTTTTAACTGACTTCTAGGACCTCTCCATGAAATCAAATCTGAGTCACCATTTTGTTTAACCTATTTAATGTGACCTGGATTGCTTTCTCCTTCAAATGCTTCTTAACTTCCTCCGTGACTCACAGAGGTTAATGTCACTAAAATGCTATCAAGATGAAAAATGTGTTATTTTTTCTGACACATAACTAATAACGCTAAATGTGTTATTGTTGTTGTCAGCAATAAAAATAAATAATGGCCATTCCAAATTTTGCTTAGCTCAAGAAAAGCTTGCATAATGATGGCTCACAACTGTACTGCTGCAGACACCGTAGGATTTCCAAGTTTGTACAATGACACTCTTCACGTTAAAAGCAGAATGGCCAGGGGCTGAATAGCATGCCAGCAGAGATGATTCTTTGCCTTCTGAGCTGGAAAACCACATTTGCTGTTTCAATATATCTTTTCTTTTTATTTAAATTGAATTATAGAACAGGAAAAAAACACACACAACAAAGCATGTTCTTCCTGCGCCAACTCAGAAAGCTCAGACTGCCCAAAGAGCTGCTGATACAGTTCTACAAAGGAATTACTGAGTCTGTCATTTGCACCTCTATAACTGTCTGGTTTGGATCTGCAAACAAACAAGAGAGACGCAGACTTCAACAAATAGTTAGAACTGTAGAAAAAACAATAGCTACCAGCCTGCCTTCCATTGAGGACCTGTATACTGCACAAGCCAGAAAGAGGGCTGTGAAAATATCTACAGACCCCTCACATCCTGGACATAAACTGTTTCAACTTCTTCTCTCAAGATGACACTATAGGGCATTGCACACCAGAACAACTAGACACAAGGACAGTTTTTTTCCCCATGCCATCACTCTGCTAGACAACTAATTCCCACAATGCTGTCAAACTACCTAGTAAAGCTGCATTACTATTATCCTTCTCATCTTTTCTATTACCTATTTCCTTACCTTCTTATGACTATAACTTTGTTGCTGGTATCTTACGATTTATATTAATTGTTTCATTTAGTATCCTAGTATGATTTATGTTGATTGCTTATTTAGTATCCTATGGCAATCACTGAGTGTTGTATCTTATGATTTATGATGAATGTATTTTATGATGATTATGATCATGATTTATCACTCGTTGCTTGTATGTACACTGAGAGTGTACGCACCGGAGACAAATCACACTTGGCCAATAAAGAATTCTAATTCTAATTCTAAAAGGTGCTTGGAGGAAAAAATAAGGAAAAAGCATTATTAATAAAATGTATACAGGTAGTCCTCAACTTACAACCATAATTGAGCCAAACATATCAGCCAAACATTGCTAAGCAAGACAAGTTGTTAAGTGAGTTTTGCCCCATGTTACCACCTTTCTTGCCATAGTTGTTTAAGTGAATCACTGCAGTTGTTAAGTTAGTAATAAGATTGTTTAGTGAATCTCGTCTCCATTGACTTTGCTTGCCATAAAATCACAAAAGCTGATCACATGACCCCAGGACATTACAACAAACATTAATATGAATAATTTGCCAAGCATCTGAATTTTGATCACGTGACCATGGGATGCTGCAATGGTCATAAGTGTGAAAAATCTTCATAAGCCATAATAGTGTTAAGAAAAATTGAGAAGTGTATCAAATATTGAGCATCTCATACTATAAAAATGTATGTATGCCTCAAAGCTTTGCTCCGCTAGCTTGCTGTCTTCTCTCCTTTTTGTAGTTAACATTATTAAACCTGTTTGTTTTTTTTAAATTAATTTTGGACAATATTGCACTAGTATATTCACTGTTGTCTGTTCTTACTATATCAAATTACTTTTTCTGGCATCATTTTTAAATTATTTCTTTTTAAAACATTTGAACTAATTCGTTGTATAGTAAAATGTGATATTTTGAAAAACTGAGATGTGCTTTTGTTCAGATTGAATTTTTAGTACAATTTAACTGGATATAAGTTTATTGCCGACTCTGGGTCTCTTGGGAAGTTTGGAAAAACAAGCATAATCTAAACTTTATATACACAGATACATGTACAGAAACACAAAAGAGTTGAATTCAGCTAAAATATTTCTAGTTAATTAAAAGTACATTAAATTAGCAGTGGTAAAGTCTGAACACAATTAGGGTTAATCAAATTTTCATTCCCTCTGATTGCAGTTGGTGAAATTGGATCTCCCTTTTTACACAGGAATTAACCAATGAACAATACCTTTCAGATGAACAACTTAAATGACACAGTTTAGCAATGGACTGAAAATACCATTTGTTTCAGTAGATGAGGTGTTAACATATCCTTAACTGTTGCACACTAAATTGAGTTATCATTTGCTTGGGTTTTTAACTCTTAATTCTTTGTTAAAGTTCTTGCAATATTATCGTCATTATTCTTGGTTGTAACTTCTGTCTGCATATAGAGCCAATCTGGTCTGATGGTTAAGGCACCCGGTTAGAAACCAGGAGATTGTGAGTTCTAGTCTCAGCTTAGCCATAAAAGCCAGCTGAGTAGCTTTGAGGCAGTTATTCTCTTTCAGCCCAACCCACCTCACAGGGTTGTTATTGTGGGGAAAATAGGAGGAGGAAGGTGTGTTGGATATGTTTGCCACCTTGAGTTATTTGTAAAAATAATAAAGACAGGATACAAATAAAATAACAATAACAATAACAATAACAATAACAATAACAATAACAATAACAATAACAATAACAATAACAATAACAATAACAATAACAATAACAATAACAATAACAATAACAATAACAATAATAATAATAATAATAATAATTTGAAGATGTCTTAGAGGTCATCTAGTCCAACCCCCTGCTCAGGCAGGAAACCCTATACCGGGGTAGGCAACCTTGGCTCTTTTATGACTCGTGGACCTCAACTCCCAGAATTCCTGAGCCAACATGGCTTGCTCAGGAATTCTGGGAGTTGAAGTCCAGGAGTCATAAAAGAGCCAAGGCTGCCTACGCCTGCCCTATACCATTTCAAACAAATGGTTGAGGATTACCTGTATTTGAGGATTTAATAATAATAATAAAAATAATAAAGTTGGAAGGGACCTTGGAGGTCATCTAGTCCAACCCCCTGCTCAGGCAGGAAACCCTATACCATTTTGGACAAATGGCTGTCCAGTCTCTTCTTAAAAACTTCCAGTGTTGGAGCATTCATAGCTTCTGGAGGCAGGTTGTTCCACTGGTTAATTGTTCTAACTGTCAGAAAACTTCTCCTTAGTTCTCGGTTGCTTCTCTCTTTGGTTAGTTTCCATCCATTGCTTCTTGTCTTGTCTTCAGGTGCTTTGGAGAATAGCTTGACTCCCTCTTCTTTGTGGCTGAGATATTGGAACACTGCTATCATGTCACCCCCTCGTCCTTCTCTTCATTAAACTAGACATACCCAATTCCAGCAACCGTTCCTTATATGTTTTAGCCTCCAGTCCCCTAATCATCTTTGTTGCTCTTCTCTGTACTCTTTCTAGAGTCTCAACATCTTTTTTACATCATGGTGACCAAAACTGAATGCAGTGTTCCAAGTGTGGCCTGACCAAGGCATTGTAAAGTGGTATTAATTATCCTTTTTCGAAGAGGAAAAAAAATGGATCCAGGAAACTACAGACCTATCAGCCTGACCTCAATACCTGGGAAGATTCTGGAAAAGATAATCAAGCAACGAATCAGCAAACACCTAGAGGCAAACAAAGTCATTACCAAAAGCCAACATGGGTTTGTCACAAACAGATCATGCCATAATATTGCATTCTTTGACCAAGTGACAAAATTAGTGGACCAGAGGAATGCTATGGATATAATTTATTTGGACTTCAGTAAGACATTTGATAAAGTAGATCACAACCTACTACTTGATAAGATAGAAAAATGACAGCATCACTACCAGATGGATTCATAGCTGGCTGACCGGCCATACTCAGTGTGTGGTCCTCAATGTAACTGCATCTACATGGAGAGAAGTGTGTAGTGGGGGTGCCCCAGGGCTCTGTTCTAGGCCCAGTGCTCTTCAACATCTTCATCAATGATTTGGATGAGGGGATAGATGGGGAACTCATCAAATTTGCAGACTACAAGATTATATTACGTAAGATATATAACTATATTGTACAAATATATTATTATCCATAATATATTTATTATGATTATTGTAATTAAAATACAACGTTTAATAAAAATGGGTCTTTCAATCAAATTAACTATATTTTCCTAGTGCCTTGAGATTTTTTTTTTAAAAAAAAGTTTTCTTATTTTCTTTGGTTTTGTTTTTATATGGGATATATCTGACTTTAATAGTTTCTCTCAGGAAAACAACACAGTAAACACATTATGTTATAAATTTATCACCTTAAAAGTGTTATTTGGTATATTGTATGGCATTTTGAAAGTATGAATCAGTATATAATTATGTGTGACAAATGTGCCACATTTAAAAAAAAAAGCATTTGCTTATTTATTTTGAAGAAGTGGTTCAGGCTCAAACAGAGCTCAGTTTTTAATATTATATATTCAGTTTAGCCAGGTAATGTCAGTACAAATTTTGTGTAAAAATTATTGATTCTGGCAATACACTGCATTATCTTCCAGAATTAAATTAGCAGTGGCATCTTAGTTAAAATTGCTTGAAGGAAGGCAGGTATCATTACAGTCATTTTAAAAATAGTTATCATTGATTTTAATTCTCACCCAGCTAATCATTCTTATGTTGAGTTTTACCAAATGCTAATTGGTTTTTTCCCCTTGCATTGATACTTCCCCTCCTTCTCCTTCTTCCCCAGTTCTTCAAATAGTGAATGTTTAGCTAGGAAACTAAAGTTTAAAGTTTACTCAGGAAGGGAATGTGCAAACTTGATAGTTTGAACCTCTCATTTACAATTTTAAATTTGTTCTGCCCAATTTTTTGGATAGAATAGAATAGAATAGAATAGAATAGAATAGAATAGAATAGAATAGAATAGAATAGAATAGAATAGAATAGAATAACAGAGTTGGAAGGGACCTTGGAGGTCTTCTAGTCCAACCCTCTGCTTAGGCAGGAAACTCTATACCATTTCAGACAAATGGTTGTCTGATCTCTTCCAACACTGGAAGTTTTTAAGAAGAGATTGGAGAACCATTTGTCTGAAACCGTATACTTTTGTAGCTATTTTAATATCTATATATACTCATTTTACTGCAGTTTTCCCTAATATAAGTAGTTCTGCAACAATCTACCCTGATTTCTCTACATTATTTTAATTATTATATACATTTTGAGGTATGAATATAAAAGGTTCCAGAAACAGAATTAAACTGTAAAGTACAGAAGAATATTTTAATATGCAAGCTTATCTGTCATGACATCACTTATCTGAATTGAGTTGTCCCTGAAAGGCAGGTTTGCCATATAATGTTTAGCACTTCTATTATGATATATACTATTCTAATATGGGAGAAATGAACTCACACAAATGGTCCAAGGTCCCGTTTCCTGCTGCCTGGCTTTGCTTGCCTCGTCTCCTCAAGTGAGGTCTAACTTTGATATTTCCTCCCAGCTCAGTCTTCTGCTACAAAATTCTGAATCAAAAGATGGAGACAAAATTTCCCTATTCCACACTAATTTTTGTCATTGGCGTCTTCAAAAATGGCTACTGTTCAGGGGCTTACTTGTTACCTATTTGTGGCCACTTACTACACACTCACTAACCAGAAGGAAAGTTGGTGAAATTGCTCCAGTCATTCTGTCTCTTCTTCCCGCCATCTCAGTTTTTTTTTGGGGGGTGGGGGGGAGGGATCATACTTTGAAACATATCTTTGACCTACCAGAAGCAGCTATTTCTTTTCTGGGATAGGCTGGTATCATGTAATCTTTCCTTTCTTTTTAATCACAAAAATTGGCTTTTTTCTCTCTCTCCCTGTTAGTTTCCTTCAGTGATGTGGGTTCCCTGCTTCCATCACTCTTCCTTTGAAGTTTGATTACAGGGTGGATGAAACCAATATCATTGCTATCAATTTGATCAATAAATAGGGTTATGCAGATTGGCTTCAATCTGACTCCCAACATCTCTTCAATTTGAAAAAGAGGGAGACTACTTTGATGCTTCAAATCACAGCATAAAAGTGGATCAATTTGCTTTGATCAGCTGCTTTGAAATGAGGAAATTGTGTTTCGTGCATGTGTGCATACAGTATATGCAAAAGGCATCTTTATTATCTCAACCGAATATGGTAGAACCACTCCAATCCAATACTTAACTCTAGGGCTCCACTTTGATTCAATACTTTACTTTGAAGGGATGTTTCAATTGAAGTTTGTTGAATTGAGTGCTTCTTTGAAGCTCCATACAGCCTTATTAATGAATATTCATTCCATGATTTCAGTTTTTAAGCATTTTAATACTACTGAGTATTTCTCCGTCTCTCTCTCTCTAAAAAAGACAGTATGACACAGTTTTAATAGATTTGTCTCTGATAACAGTCAAGTACCAGTAATGCATACTGTAATTGCATAAGCTCTGCAAATCATTTTGAAAATGATTTACTATAAATGGAACTGTTAAATTCTTGGACAATAATTAACATTTTTTCTAAATATTGCCCCATTGGATGATAGAGGAGCAGCTTTATTTTCTTAACTATCTTCTCTTATAACTCATTACAGGCTATTCCCACATTATGAAACTCGCTAGAAACTGGGTAGCATATAAATTCACATAAATATATATAGATATATTCTTGACTGACCAAGGTTAATAGCGTAGGGCTGCAATTGAAACATGGGAATTTAGACACACCTGCAGAGAAACTGCCTGAATCTGTGAAATTAAATCTGATGAATTAAGGATAATGTAATGTTTAATCATATCAGGATCATGAAATCAGCAAGACCTCAAGCGGTGTATTGTAACTTAATCATCTCTACTTGCAGCAGTGGAATTTGCATCTGGTTTTTACAGTTCTTAAACCCAGCATGTTGAGATTTGACAAACAACATCATGACTTACATTTCTAGAGAAGAATTTATTAGTCTGACAGTTTTAGAAATAATACATTTTTTTTATTTTTACTGCCTCCAAAGTCCTCTCTTCATTTAGAATTGGTTCAAAAGACAGCGTCAAACTAAGGTACTTTTTCAATTTCATCCAGAACTATGAACAGCTTGTCTGAACCTACTTAGGCATCACATTTCTGTGGGCAAATCCATAAATAGATGAAATGGCTCAACTATTTGGAGAAGATTTCATAAAATGCACAATGGTTTTAATTTGACAGGTTTTAAAACAGATGCTTTTGAAGGCAAAATAGAGTGGCACACGGAACAGAAAATTCATATAAAAATTAAATAAACAGCTGCCTTATTTACCCATGATCTCTTTTTTATTTTTGCTGGAGTTGTATAAAATATTTTGCAAATTTGAATATGGTATGGATAGGATATACATTAGCCAGCAAAGAAATTTGAAGAGAATGTTCTCTGATTATTTTAATCTTTACATAGCAGAAAGAAGAATATAAGACACAAGTGGATAACCAAATTATCTATTGTTCTTAAATCTTGGGGACCTGTGACCAATTTTTTCAACACTGATTACAATGGTGATATAATGATCTTCTTTATATTGAATTACTGAGTACACCCTTAAATTTTTCTTTCTAACCTGCAGAATAAGAGGAGCTAAATTTCTTTCTCAAAATAATTATCCTATATAATATAATCCTGTATAATGGACATGCTGGTTCATGACTATAATAAATTTTAGCACTATGTTAGATATGCGAGGACCTTGGTGGTGGTGGTGGTAATGATGATGGTGTTGGAATAAGGAATTAGTATGTGTGATACATCAACATCAGTTGAAGACCATTGTGGTACCAACATATCACATTTTTACTGATACAAAATTATCCTTAATTCAACTAAGAAATTCATGGGTTCAGATAATTGGTGGATAGATATGTAGTTCATATGAAATTGTACTGTGTTATACGTCTCTGTGTGTGTGTAATCAATTATACAATGTCTGAAAATTGTACACGTATTTGCACTAGCATTTTATCAATGGAAGTCCTGTTTGGACAGTGATTTAGAAGTTGGTCTACATATTTAATTTATTTTGTTTTTTCTCAATTGATTAATTTTAATTAGTATATGGGACTGAGCATTTTTTAGTTTTTAATTCTCTTTTTGTTTCCGCATGCTTGCACTCACATATGGACCCACGCCAGTCAATCAATATGATGGGGACAGAATGGAAAGATGCTTTAATCATTTAGCTTCTAGATCTCCCCTGCTTTGTTTAGAAGGTGGGATTTTTTTTATTATGATGTCTTAATTTTTCCTTTTCAAAGTTCCTGCTGAGGGGAACGAATGTATTATTCTGCAGAATGACAATGAGCTTAATGCCAGTTTAAGCAATTAATATCACAGTTGATTTTTCTTTAGTGGAGTGAAATGATTTGTTTTATTTTAATAATCTTCGATGTGTTAGACAGTGGGAAACATTTTTGTGTCAGCCACAGAATCTGTGCATGGAAAAAAATCCTATATATATATATATAAGCACAGAACTGGCAATTGAATTTGCTGACAATGCAGGTATGAAGCGAACAGTAGCATCACATTGAATCCAAAAGATCCATAAAGCTGGTTGGAGGATAATCATTTAGAAGAGAAACAACACTTACAAGATAAATAGCAGCTCAGGTCAAACAATTTACTCTTCTAGTGCGCTAAATTATCATTAATTAAGATACATTCTACTGTTCAGCAAGCAGATTCAATAGCTATCAAAACAACTGGCCTTTCTATCTGTAAGTGTGAATCTTCACACCCAGAAGTGCAGCACACAGCAAATTAATATTCCTTGCTTTAACAAGAGGGTGAATAACTGTTTCTGAATTAAGACTAATTATTTCAAACAAATCAATCTCTGTCGTAAAATTGCAGAATTTTATTTAAAGCATATATTACAAAATAAAAATAAAAAATATCTTGGTTTAGTTTATGTGCAATATTCCTTGCCCTTATCTTTGTTTTATATAGAGAATTGGAAAGACAGATGGACTATCCCAAGAACTGAGAGACTGACCTCTGAGAGAAGAAGAGAGAGTAAGAAAATATTTTTAAAGTTATAGAACCATTTTCTTACAATTAGTATGATTAGGAATTTTGCAGCATGCTTTGATTAAAAGATGACTCGGTCAATAACTGATATTGATGTTCTAGTCATATGTACTCAAATCAGAGGAAGTATCAAGATGTTATTCCTCCTATTACAAGGAAAGAATCTAATGGTTTCTACCCTGTCCATTCACCTGTCAAGCTGCAATAGACCCTCCCCCCATCACGTTCAGTGATAGAACATGCAAATTAAATTATAAAGTCAATATGTATCAGCCTAAAATCTTGCCCTGATATGGAGCAGTATGTAAGAAATTTGATTACTGAAATATGTGTAATGTCCTGTACAGTGAAGATCACTTTGTAAATATTTATTTGTTCAAATGCAAACCATTTAATTACTATGGCTTTAATTATATACAATTTACATTCATAGTACTACCCAGTTAATAATTTTGTGACAATTCCATACTCATATTTTAAATGATGTTTGGGTAATGAATAAGTCTACTGAGAATCTTCCAGGGAATGCAAAATTACCTCTCAGTTGACTTTCAGTTTTCTGCAAAATATGAAGCCTGTTAATTTTAAATAATCTTGCATGTTTTTATCATAATATATAAATAATGAAAATAATTAGATTCCTATGGAGATAGTTTAACTTGAAAAATTAATGCTTAGGTGTTAGATCTAGGAGGGGAAGAAATTCTCTGGAGAAGCAGCAGATCCACCATCTGTGTTTATTACCTCTGTGTAAGAACGGTAATGTGACAAATCATTTTAATAGCATAATTGGTCCCCAGTTACTAACTATTTCCATCCGTACTTGAAAAAAAGCTGTAAGCACAAATATATTTGTATTCCAGAAAAATATTTTAAATTGGTGATTAGTTCACTTCTAATTTAATATCCAATTTCTTTTTATATATATACAGCTGTTCATGCAATATTATAGACACAGGGAGCACTTCTAAATCTCATTAATAATAATTTGTCCATGGAAGTGTGAAACTTTTATTAGTCAGAGCCCACAGGATTTTGTTCTCCTTAAACTGAACGGATGAAATAACTTTGAAGGATGCTTGTCAACATTGCATGAAGTTGATGTAAGCAATTGTGGTGGGCAATCTGTTTTAAGCTGGCAGAGTATTGGGGATACTCAGAGCCACAATCCTCTTCCAAAAGGAAGATGGGAAACAGTATGAAAGTGCTGCTAGGTCCTGCAAAGACATCTTAAGGAGAAGTTGAAGGACCACCTCTTGCAAAGTGTGTGGCTCACCCCATCCCACAAAAAGCAATTAATCACCTCATGGACCCAACCACCTACAATGTCCCAGGAAGCTTTACGTTCTGACCCAAATCACACTGGCAAGGACAGATGACAATTAGAATCAGTTTATTGTGCAACTTACACAGCGTCAAGCAACCCACCAATGATACTGGTAAGGATCCACTCCAATTTTCCTGCCCACAGTCCCCCTCAATCAGAGCCACAAACTAGGTCCAAGTTGGCTCACAAAGTAAAGAGGGAAGTCACAATGCCCACAAATTCTGAGCCCACAAAACAAAGTCCAAAGTTCTGAAAACCAAAACACAGTCCAAGATTCTAAAAGCAGAAAGTCAAGTCCAAAGTCCTCAAGTTAAGTCCAAGGTTTAGAGCCCAAAAAATACAATCCAAGGTTCACAAGACAGGTCCACAAAAGCCGGGAAAGTGTATGCCAAAGCAAACAGGTGTTCCCAACAAATGCACCTTCCCCCAGCATCTGGCTAATTCACACAACACCAGTTGTTCCTTGTGAAGAGAGACTGGGCTACTTCATTGGAAGCAACCTCAAAGACCTCCTCTGTGCCTCCCTCCACTCTCTGCACCTGCAGATCAGGCAAGGGAGTCAGCTGTTCCTTATCGGAGGTGATCTGTAGCCTGTCATTGCCATGGCCCTCTGCAGCTGACCCTTTCCTGCAGGCGGCTCTCTCTGAACCCTGGACTCTCCAGGTATTCCAGGAGAACCATGCCATCCCCATCAAATAGTCCTGGTTCCAACTCCTCTAAACTAGGGTCCACCTGGGCCATCACACTTTAACCAACAAGGAACGACAAGAATAAGGAGGAAGGACAAGGATACAGGTGTCCAAACTCCCAGCTCCAAAGACTCTCTCCACTTCATCTGGACTAACAATTTCAAACTCTTCTCAGATATTGAAGCAAGTTCATACCTTCAGAACATCCATAAGATGTGTCCAGCTCTGAGCAACTTTATCTGATGGATGCCCAGAATAAACCTCAGGGGTCCTATCCATGTTATTGAAGCATTTTAAGCAAGCATTCTTGGTTAGGATAATAAAGTTACATTATGTATATTTAATTTATGAACAGAATAAACTATCCCTTGGAGAGTTCAAATGTTAGAGTCTTAGAAAAATTCAATGTCATGCTGATAATAGACAAGTTGGCAAAGAGAGGTCTGCATCATTTCCTCTCCTGTTCTTTTGGATCTCATTCTCCTCTTCTTCCTGATCCAGAAAAGTCCTCTGCCAAATTCTTACTGCACATATTTTCCTCTCTTCTGGACATTGGAAAACTGCCCCCCCCCCAAAAAAAAAACCTGGAGTGAAAAAAAATTACTGCATTAAATTCTCCCTATCAAGTTTGGAGCTTTTCCTTTTGCCACAAAGGAGAAATCCGATTATTCCTTTGATGAAGAAAAAAAACAACAACAGGAAATGCAACATTGTGTTACAGATTTGAATTGAAATCTTATGCAGGAATGCATAACACAAGAAAACACTGGTTTTATTGATTAGATTTGCTAAAGCTACCCACATATGCATTCGTGCTCCCTGAGCTCCACTACAGTTCTAGCCAGGTAATGCAAGGAGTGTTAGAGAAGACACAGCAGTGGTTGCTTGCATGGATGGGGTCTTTTTACAAGTCCCCTTTTAACCCAAAAGCCCTGCCCCAGACACCGTCTCAGCTGCCATTTCATTCAAGCTCATCAGGTGCTTCTATAGCTGGGAACCCCTTCAGCTGGACTCCATGTCATTTCATGGTCATGAGCATGTTTGTTTGTTTTTCTAGTCCACCATAAAGCAATATTGATGTGGTTTATTGTTGGCTTTCTATGACATTGTTACTCCTCCTCCTCAACATTCTATCATACTCTTATAAACAGTAATTCAGTGCCACAAATGGTACTTAGAATTAGATAGTTCTTTCAACGTTGTCATTTTCTTTTCAGGTTGTGGAGTTGTAAAGCACTTCAATGGAGGCAGAGAAAAAGTAGATTGTTAAGCTTGAGAGTTGTCTGTCTGGACGCATCCATATTGTTTTTCTCATATCAATATTGAAGTAATTTGCTATTCCTTTTTAAAGGCATTTTTAAAAGCTTCCTAGTCATTACTCACCCAATCAAACCGTAACTGGTTTTTTCAGTATCAGCAAGATCTGCTAGATACTGCCACTGTTGTGATGTGGTCCATTAATTTACTTAGAATATATCTCTGACTAAAATTAGACCTCCTAGTCTACTAAAAGTGAAACCACAGTTTTTGCAATTTTTTTTTACAGAGAAATAAAAAAAGCAGATACATAGGGAAGCAAATCACAGCCAGACATGTTGTCCAAAACAAACATAAATGTTTTATTGTGAATAAACATGATTTGTAAGGTCCTGATAGGAAAGTGTATTATGAACATTAGACAAAACAAGTTAAGCATCCTTGTTCCCACCATTTCATTGGATTAAAACAATCCTGGAGCAGAACAGTCTAAATGCTGGTGGGCAATGGTTAAACTGCAAATAATTAAATTATTAATTAAACCACTTTGTATATAATTGAATTATAAATATCAAAGGAGTTCAAAGTACCTAGTCATATTTTTTGCTGGTAATTTTATCATGAATAACCCCCCTCCCAATAACTATTTCCAATAGTTAGGGGAAATAACTGTACTTTTATTATCTAGACCAAAAAAGCTCTAAAACAAAACAAAAACAAAACTAAATCCTGCATATAAAAGTACAAAGTGCAAAAGCATCAGCCAGCATTTACAATCAGCTAACCCTTTTTCCATCTGTACAAAGAAATGTGTTCAATGGAGCTTATCACTCATGTTAGTTTACATAGGATTACAGCCTAATTAATTTTGTTAAATAGTGCAGAGACAAATAGATCAGCAGAACTGGCCAATTTTATTGCACTACAGATCTTTGATGAGTTCTACTTTAAATATCTCTGCCTCAATAAAATGAAATGTAAAATTGTTATGGCTCTCAAAATGCTAATATAAAACCCATAGAATTTAAGGGACAATTCTCTCTCTCCCTCCCCTCGCTTCTCTCTCTCTTCCACATTTATTGTAGCATTCTGTAGTAAGTTAATCAGATGTTTTGGAATCCACTAAACCACTAACCTCTAATGAAGGTATTTGGCTGAGAAAATAATTCACAAAAACATTTATGCGGATACAATCAACTTAAAATGTCAAAGTTCTGCACTGGTGTAATGGATTATATATTGCAATTCCCTACAATAGGAAAATGGTGCTGGATGGCAGACTACTTTTCATCCTTGTGAGGAGATAAGATGCATTTATTGTTAAATGCCAGGGAAATCAGGAGATTCAGGCAGTTCAAATGAGTATAAAGATTTATTGCAAGATTAAGCTCTCTACAAGAATCTGAGCTACTAACAGTCAAGGGAAATGAGCAGGAATTAAGAGGCATTCAAGGTGGGTTGGACTTAGATCTCTTGCGAGTGTACAGGGACTCATGGCTTATGATGCATTTGACCCTTCCCTCGGGCTCAACCTGGTCATCTCCTACATTTATTCCACAATGAGAAAACACATTCCAGAGATGCTTAATTTTCCCCAGGGCTGTGATGTGATCATCTATGTCAGGGCTTTTCAACCTTTTCACCGATTGTACCACTTTCAGGATATGGCAATATTCAAGTACCACCTAGCAAGGTGTCAAAAACTTGATGACCCAAAAAAAAACCCTGTTCAAAGTTGCAATTGCACTGAAATGACTTATGACCATTTTCACACTTATGACCATTGCAGCATGCCCAGGGTCATGTGATTTATATTTGGATACTTGGCAACTGATTCATATTTATGATGGTCACAGTGTCCCAGGGTCATGTGATCCCCTTTTGCAACCTTTTGACAAGTAAAGTCAATGGCAGGGCTGCTGGTGGCCAAGTGCTAAGGCAGGACTTCCCTCCCTCCCTCCTTCCCTGCCTCCCTCTTTCTCATGCCCACCTCCTTCTGAAGGAAGAATTTGAACCTCCCCCCATATTTTTTCTCTTCCATATATTCATCAAACAAGGAAAAGCCTCCAGAAACAGAAAAGACAAACTGCTGAGTGAACTAGCTTAAAAAGGCACATTCCCCTTTAAGAATTAGCTACTGGCTAGAAAGGAAAGTAAGGAAGAAAAAAAAATGTAGTAAGTATTGGCTGCCGGCTAAGGCAGCCTCCCCAAATGGCTCCATTCATAAAAGAATCTACAGGCAAAATCCATTCAGGAGAAAAATACTTCAAAATCCCTTGCAGCAAAACTTACAGCTAACAATAGTAGAGCAATAGAAGCTAACACGAGACCTCAGCCATCAGCCAAATAGAAATTGCCAAACACTCCTTAAGAACACAAAGCCCACATTGCACAAATCCCAGAACTTCAAAGTCACAAAAGCACATAAGAATCCTTCCACTCTCCATCTCCCTCCCTCCCTCCTTCTCTCCTCCGTGCCTCTGCAGCTCCAGAGGACTCTCTCATTGTAAGTCCTTGCCTGTGCTGGCTCTTTCCCTCCCCCACTACACTTAGCTAGGCAGGGCTGCGTACCACCTGCCACTCGTTAATGTACCACAAGTGGTACGCGTACCACAGGTTGAAAAGCCCTGATCTATGTGATGGCCCTTAGACTAGTCTCAAATCCTTTGACAAACAATCTGCTTAGCCCTCCAGCCAGAGGTTTCTCCCTCTTGCCCAGCAGATCTTAATTGGCTGATCTGCAAGACCAACTTGCCCTCATCTCTTCTAGCCATGCCTGTATTTTTCTGCTACACATCAAAAGTGTAGTCTTTTCTGACTTGTGTCTGATCAAGGAGAACAACTTACCTGCTGTATTTCATTCCACTGAAGACAGACTTTAATTGGCTATTCAGCTTTCCCTATGAATGCCCCTCCCGTCTAGTCTCTGTGTCCTCGCCCCAAGGTCCTTTTTTGTTTTACAGGCTCACTGATGGACCTCCTGCCCTCCCCCCATTTTTTACAATACAATCATTGAAGGAAGGCAAAAGGATTCATACCCAACCCCCCAAAAAAGTGAAACAAGTGTCAATAATTCTGTCACTGCCCTTCTAGCCCACATTATCCAAAAATGACAAAAACTTTGTCATCCTCTCAGGCTAGGAAGAGTCAAGAAACAGAGAATCTATTAGTCAGGGCTGTAATAAACAGGGTTAGAGAATCAGGCGATTATTGTGGCCAAATGATTGAACTCTGGAAACAAAAGGCTAAACTGTGCATTTCAAACAAAGTAGGGAAGTAATGCTCTTATTTCAATGCTATATATGCCTTAGAAATTAAATTACTGTTAATAGGTTGACAAGCATTCCATGAAGTAAATCAATAAACCCTTTAAAGCTCACCTGCCATCCTTAAATTCTTCAAGACAAGAGCTGGCCACCACATTTCTGCAGCACTCAAATTATTTTAAGTTAAGCCAATAGCACATCTTCTCTATGATGCCCAGCTGGGCCCCTTCTCCAATCTTGCACTATTAGAACTTGTTCAGTTCAAATACCTAAAATCAGCCCTTCAAGACCCAAAATGCATCTCTAATGCCACCTTGAGGTTAGAAGTAGACCTCATAAAAGTAGAGGCTAGAGTGTGAGTATGGTTATACCCAACTATTGGTTCTGACTATCCTTTTTCCCCCTTGCCTTTGCCCCACTAACCATGAGGGATGATTTTCAGTCCACATGGGAAAAGGAAGTGGCCCTGCCTTCATCCTTGGGCTTCCAGGTCTTTTACTCAGCATGGGATATGATCAGGTCAAAATAGTCATTAAACAGCATGTAGCAGGCACAGAGCACCAGTTGGACCTAGCCAGGCCCCCAACCTTTATTGCTGGTGAATCCAATAGGTACTCTGCCTTCCTTATGGCATACTTAATAAATCTTGAAGTACCTGATCATCCGAGGGCCTTTAATCTGGCAGGATGTTACACCCTCCCCTCAGCTGTCCTTGAGTGTCAATACAGGAAGATCTCCTACCAAGAAAGACAATGTCTCTGCCACTCTGGCCATGTAGAAACCATAGAAAATCTCTTTTCTGCCCCCCCCCCCCGTGCCTGCACAATAAACACATTTATTTCATCATTATTGCATAAATACCCAGAGCACACAGAACAACTTTACAACTTCCTGCTCCTTACAGGTAGCAACACTGCTACAAGATATAGTGTTGCCAGTTTCTATGCAGAAGTACCTAAAATCCATCAGAAAGTGACCTATGCCTCAAAGTAGTTTTAATGAGCACTTAGCTAGTTATTGTATTTTATATTATCATACTCAGTTTGTCGTGTTTTTTATTTCCATTGATTCCTTTTATCCTATTTTAAGACCTCTTTAGATTTGTTTTAGGTTTTTTTTATTATGTTTTAGCTTTTTGTGTAATTTTATTTTGTTGCATTTTTATGCTTTATAATCCCTTGTACCCCACACCTCTTATGCTGGTCTTTGGCTACAATAAAGGGTTAATTTGGTATTAGATATTTACCTTTTTTTGTGAAAACTTTAAAAAAAAAAGATTTGAATTAAGTTGGAAATAATAACAAAATGAAACAAAATGTCTGTGACAATATTGGGTATTACAGAAATGTTATTCTAGTTATCTGTGATGGCAAAGTCCTTCATGAATGAGGGGGAAACATTCTTAGGTAAACCAATGTGCAAATTTTTAATAATCTAAGATGACTAAATCTGCTATATAAAAGTAGCTTTATATAAGGGGCTTATTTTATAAGAGGCTAATTATAGTCTTCTTGTTTCTGGAACAAACAAGGTGTGAGATAAAATATACTTCTGACTCAGTCAGCCTCTCTGGCAGATTGTACTGAGGTTTGTGATGACTCAGTAATGGAAAACAGAAACTTTTTATTGATCATTACAACTTTTGTTTGTAGAAAAACAAGAAAAGTAGAAGGAACTGAAACTCACTGAACAAATGGGGCTTTTTGGTAGCTAATATTATATTTTGCTGGGGAAAATAATTCTAAGAAAATCTTTGATTAATTTGTTCTTTCATTGTAATGTTTTGCATTTTACAATAAAAAAAGGGGGGGAGTAGCATTTTACGCTTAGGCAAGAAAATCAAATGCGCAGGTATAGAATAGGTGGTACCTGGCTCAACATCAGTAACTGTGAGAGGGATCTTAGAGTCCTAGTGGACAATCACTTAAGTATGAACCAGTAGTGTGCTACAGCTATCAAAAAAGCCAATCATCAACAGAGGGATAATATCAAGATCACGTGAAGTGGTAGAACCGCTTTATATTGCATTGGTAAGATCACACTTGGAACGCTGCATCCAGTTTTGGGCACCACAATACAAAAAAGATGTTGAGATTCTAAAAAGAGTGCAGAGAAGAGCAACAAAGATTATTGGGGAACTGCAAGCTAAAGAATATGATGAGCAGTTGCAGGAACTGGGTATGTCTAGTCTACCAAAGAGAAGGACTAGAGGTGACATGATACCAGTCTTCCAATATATGAAGGGCTGTCACAAAGAAGAGAAGGTCCATTTATTCTTCAAAGCCCATGAACGTAAGACAAGAAGTAACAGATGGAAATTAATCAATGAGTGATCCAGTCTAAAACTAAGAAAAAAATTCCTGACAGTGAGAACAATCAACCAGTCGAAGGACATGTCTCCAGAAGTTTTGGGTGCTCCATCCCTGGAGGTTTTTAAGAAGAGACTGGACAGCCATTTGTCTGGAATAATATAGGGTCTCCTGCTTGAGGAGGAGGTTGGAATAGAAGACTTCCAAGGTCTAACTCTGTTATTCTTTAATTCTGTACAGCTAAAGGCTGCACATAATGATTGGACAATATTTTGGATGCAATTTGATTTAATTAATATACATTTAATTAAAATTACATTGATTGAATATAGTTTAATAGTGATTATTCCTCAGATGTTTTTCAAAGATCCTTTTTCCCACTAAAAAACAGAGCATCTGAGACTGCATTCAAGATTTTAAAATTGGCTTTTCTGCCTGTGGGTGATGGAAACTGATTTTCAAAACATCTGGAGCATACTTCATCTTGCAGAAATGCATCAAAATTTTATGGTCTCCTTGTTTATCTTCTAAGTTTCCTCACACATTTTGTGAAAGTGAAAAGTTACCATCATTAGAACAATAGATGAGTAATGTACTTTTAATAACAAGCTGTGATTAAAAAATTTAGCCAATGAGAACTTCTCTGAGAAATAGAAAAATAGCATTTATCTCATTTATTATCTGCTAGAATGATTTTTCTGTGGTTCCAGGTGAATTTTCTAACACAGCTTTTTGCAGTGGGTGATTTCCATAAATTGTTGATTTCCAGCATGCACAAGCATTCTTGTAAGGATAAAAAAAGTCAAGAATGCAGACACCTCTGGAATTATGAGAGTTGTAAATCCAACACCTGATGGGAAAACCTATTCTTGTTGAAATGTCTCTCCATTTCATACTGCAGTATACATTTTTTTTCAATCGAATAGAGATAGAGGTAGAGATAGATATATAATTTGTTAGTATTTGGTAAACATATTTTAAATTAGAATTACTATTAAAACAAAGTAATTCTTATTAAATTATCAATCTTTTCTTTCTTCAAATTAATTTTTATTACAGGATTTTTTACAGAATAAAAGCAATACACGTTTTAAAAAAGGAATGTGAAAAAATAACAATAATAAGTAAATAAGAGATACACTAAAAAGAGAGAGAGAGAAGAAAGAAAAGGATAGAGTGAAATGCTTAATTGTTTAAGCAAACATTCAGGTATTGAGATTTTATTTGTTTTTCTTATTTTTGAACTGTTTGTCTCCCTCCCTGTACAATACATGTGGGCTGCTGCTGATTATGTGGTTGTATTGTGTTAATTGTGTGTGAATGTGATTTTTGTGTATATGTTAATGTGATTGTGTTAATATGATATTATAAATGTTGCATCATTTTAGATAAGATAAGGTAAGATAAGATAGATAAGATAGATAAGATAGATAAGATAAGATAGATAAGATAAGATAAGATAAGATAAGATAAGATAAGATAAGATAAGATAAGATAACCTTTATTGCTATTTTTTTTTACTGTGGGCACAACGGCACACATCAAAAAATGAAATTTAGTTGCCCGCTCTCAAAGTAAAACACATACATGACACACACCTAAACATGCTATATACAACATATGTATAGACCCACACCCCTACATATACATAACAAATAAATATTAAATACTATCCATCTTGAATATATAACGGAAGGAGGAAGCTTGAGAGTTCACAAGGTTTTCTGAGTCTACTGAGGAGTACCATCTGACAGGGCCCAGGAAGACAGCCTTCTCTGTCATGGCGTCTACCCTCTGGAAGATCATTAACCCAGAGATCAGATTATTCCCAATGCTGCAGGCCTTTCATAAGGCCTTAAAATAATTGGTTTTGTGACTGGGCCTGGGGGCCAAGAGGTGAAGCTGAGCCTGAACATTTATTATGCTGATTTGTGACTGATGAGTCTGTTTCTACATGTCCTGCTTTTTGTAGTTTTTATGTTTTTTAAAAAATATTGTTAGCCATTCAGGGTCATGAATTTGAGATGGCAGCCATGTAAACTGAACAAGTAAATAAGCAAATAAATAAATAACTGCCTACCTGAAGATGGGAGAGTGAAATTTAGTGTCATCAACATTCCGGACTAGGTGTAGTTCCATTATTACTTTTTAAGCAACTTACAATTTTTGAATGCTAGGACCCTCACTTCTGGATAATTTCAATTAGATTGGTGTAATAATCAAAACTATGGTTTCACACCAATGATACAACATCCTTGTTCGATTAAGAAATTTTGCAGCTTTTTGGAGTTCACACATACAGTACATGAGACCCCTCGATGCAAGCAAGGTCATGGAAAAGGTCGCTCTGGATATTCCTATCACAGTTACAAGGAGGCTGCCAATATATAGACTTGTACCATGCATGTCTATTTTGCAATCAAAGTTATGTGTAGCCTACTTTCCAAATTTTGCCTGAACTGTATAGTTACATAGATAGGTCTGTCATATATTTTAGCCATTTTCCCCAGAACAATAAATCATGATAGAGGAATGGAAAGACAGAAGAGAGTTTATGTTATCAGAGGGATGCAAATCAATAAAAGTTCATGGTTGAATGGTTTTCATTGATTGGAACATTCTAGTAGCACAGTTATTTCAAAAACCAATGTAGGTTTTGCTAGCCACACCACCTCTGCTGATTGTGCACAATGAATGTTGTGACCTACAAAGCACTCTATACAATAGGGGCCTCTTGAATGATTTTATATGTTTAACTCTACCATGAGTAAGCTGAATATTGGCCTTGCCACATGTAATTGTGAAGAATTATGTATGACTTAAAAGTTGTGCATAGTGAAATGTTTCCAAGATGTACTCATACCACAAAGAGAAGAAAAAGTCATTTGAATTCCAATAGCACTTTAAATAAGGGCAAATTTATATAGCTCAATGTCATCTTCCATTCCATGTTATTCCCCTCTATAACATGCAAATAATAAAGCTCTTTCTTAATTATAGTGGCTTCCTAGGCATCAACATTAATTTGTGTGAGATGTGACAACAGGTACAAACACCACGTTTTCATGCATGCATCCTGGTGTCAAATGCAATCTAGTTATATTTCATCACTTGCTCCTATTGGTCCTGTGGAGCAGGGGTCTCCAATCTCCAGGCCATGGCCCAGTACCAGGCTGTGGCCCATTCAGAACCAGGTCACAAAAGTGGCAGGCAAGCACATGCATGCACAGAACCATCCCCTCCCTGCTGGTCCGCAAAGCCAGAAAGGTTGGGGACCACTGCTGTGGAGGACGATCCTTCTGAATCTTGAGTCTATCTTCCAAAGTGATTTCCTCCAGCTTGGGTTATCTGCAAATCTGATGACTGTCCCATCAATCCCCTCACCTATGTCATTTATGAAGATGTTGAAGAGCGCAAGGCCCAAGACAGAACCTTGAGGTACCCTACTACATGCTTCCCTCCGTGTGGATGTAGTTCTGTTGAGTGTTACATGTTGAGTGTAGTTGGTCAGCCAACTACCAATCCCCCTCGTGGTGATATTGTCTATCCACATTGTTCTATCTTACCAAGAAATAGACTCTGGTCTACTTTATCAAATGCCTTATTAATAATCACCCATCACCACTATACCCCCTTTCCTCTTTAGGTTAACTACCTGGTTTCCTCATTTCCCATAACAAGTTTTATTAGGTTTTTTTGTTTGTTTTACAGCCCAGTGCTTATAACACATCGTGGAGATAGGGCACTCCATAGAACACAACAAAAAATACAGTCATACATATACAATTTAAACTGCTTCTTTAAAGGTTCCCTCTCTATTTTATCAATAAAAAAAGAAGAGAGAAAAAAAAAGAAAAGAAAAAAGAAAAAAAACACACAAAAACAAAAAACAAAAGTTATCAAAGATATTTTCACCCGTTTTCAGGCTTAACCAACTTTCAATTAATCTATTTCAAGTTAGTCTTGCATAAACATATAGTATACAATTCGAGCATTCCTAAAATATGAATTGTTTCTCACTTATATCTATTATTCCAATTTCAATTTATACTTCTCAATCAAATTATATCTCTTATTCTATTCTATTTCACATACATATTTTGTAAATAAACATAAATTTATATATTTTAAAACCATTACATAAGACAAAATAATATAATAATGTTATAATAATAATAATAATAGGACAATAATTATTTCTATCATAAACTAATAATATAACTATTATATCTTAATATTTCTCAACTATATTCTATTTCATATACTCTATCCAATATTTTTATAAATCAGTCCAAGTCCCTAAAAATTCCTCAATTGTTTCAATTTAGTCCATTTAATACATCACTAATTACCATTCAATTCTTGTAAGTAAAAATATCAATAATACTTCACCAGTCTCAATCTCAATCTAACTCCTTTAATTTTAAGTTTTCCAATTTTCCAATTTTTCCTATTGTCATTCCAAACCATAATCAAATCCATAATTTAATCTAATGTTGACTCAAACCAGAGTAACCTTAAAAATCTCAAAAATATTAGCTCATTCAACGTCCAAAAGCCCTTTTTACCCATCAGATAAAATTTTAACTCTCATTTTTAAATCTAATTCTAGCTTTCTTTTTGTGCCAAGTAGGTTTCCACAGCAGGGCCTCTAAATCCTCCCATCTTAGTGACTGGCTAAAGGCCTTTTCCCACCATTGAGTCCAATCATGTTCTTTTTCTCTTTTATCCAGTGTTGTCTGTACTGTCATGTTGTCAACATTTTTGGTGCCTCGTATTTGGAAGTCCAATCCTGTTGCTTTTAAAGTTGTAAATGTTTTAGTTGAGTTCTGCCTTTGATCATCAAAGATGTCCATCATGTGGGATGTGTCCTCTTCCTCTTCAATAGATTCAATAGATTCAATAGATTGTAAATGTATTTCATCCATCTCATTAAGTTGTAAATCTGATTGTGTATCATAGTCAATCAAAGGTTGAGCTTCAATTTTTAATTCTAAGTCCTCCTTTTTGCTAAGCATTCTGATATGTTCTTTATATTCCATTCTCATTTCCAAAAAAATTTCTAATATAAGTCCATAATTAATCTGTGAGTAGGATTCCATCCTCTTTTTTTTTTTAGAAGTTCAGCTTAAAGAATAGATTGCAGCGTTATAAAATATAGAGTCCAAACAGAGATATATTTCCAATCAAAGATAGCAAAAAGCCAATAGTCAAGTCCAGCACAGAAATAAAGAAAACAACAAGAGTCCCAAGTAGCAGTCAGTTATTATGTTGTAATCCAGTCTGGGCATCACGCCAGAATCAGGAAGTGGGAGTTCAACTGGAGAAAGTTACATTGTATCAGTCATAGTTTCTGGGCTTCATGCCAAGTCCCAGGTTGCATTGTATCCAAAACAATCTACATAAGTCCGCCCAGAGAGCAGAAAGTTTTTTAGGCAATACTATTCAGGAGGGGGGAGGAAAAAAAGCATTCCACCCCCTCCCTTAGGATTTTCACCTAAACTGGAAATAAACAAGCCAAAAGAGAGAGTCACAGTAAGGGTTTTTTTTTTTTTTCCCCAGGATGCCCGAATTCCAACTGCTTATATAAACAAAGTAAAATAATAAAAAACAATAATTATTTTTCCAAAGCCCGTTTTCCCCAGTGATCAAACGCTGCTTTCTCAAAGTAGGGAAATAGTTCTTAAAGCTGTTAACAGGGAAATAGGTAAAGTAACAAGAGGGAAGGAAAGGTCTCACCCGGATCTTCCACGGTGGTTCTTTTTGCTTAGATGTTGCTGTGACTTTCGGCTGGAGCAGCTGAGTGATCGGCCATGTTACTGGCCGATCTTTTCCCCGTCGGCCCAAAGGTGATTTTCTCGGACTGCAGAGGGAGCCGCTGCTCCCTCCGCGATCGACGAGTGCCCTCCTCTACGGTGGTCACCCCTACAGGGCGACTTTTGACCCTGTCCAGGGTCTACCGGCGGGGGGAAACCGGACGGCAAAGAGAGCGAGTTCTTTGCATGTCCGCGGGCACTGCCACTGGATCCGGAAGTCTGGTTTCCTCATTTCCATGGAAGTCCAAACTTCTCTCCTTCTCAAAACATTGTGTGAAAATACATTTTCAGAAATCTGTGAATCACTTATCAGGAGGAAGACCTGATAGTGATTGCAGAGCTCCAGCAATAGAAGCTGTTTCTTGGTTCTCTAATTACCTGCTACCAGACCTCCTCGTAGGCCTATTTTTTCAGGGGGGGGGGAAGGTGATAATAGTGTTTTCATTTCTGTCTTCTTTTTCCAGACATCCTTTTTGTCTTATCTACACACTCCTTGATTTCCCTAATATGTCTCAACGTATGAGTTAGCCCTTTAGACCATCCACTTTTTCCTTCAACAGTATAATGAATTTGCACTTAGTGCAGATACAGTTGGAATCCTCCTCAGACAAGAACACAAACATGACATACATATCTTGCGGATCACTATAAAACTTATCTCCCTGTCCCTAACTATATGGCCAATAATTGTACAAATCCATAAAGCTCCTTTTTTTCATACACTCCTGACTCTCCTGAAGAAAAAAGAATGAATTAAAACAAAAAAATTTGTGTTTTATATGCTGAAGGCAAGGCAAATAATAAAAAAGGAGGAGATAATTGATTTGCTAGCTCGAGATAATGAGACAAAGTCACAAAGTCCAATTTCTCTGCTTTCATGACCTTCTGCTCACTTTCCAAGATCCTCTAGGAGTTAGCCTGATTCAAGAAGTGAAACTCCTTCAAACAAACAAACTCTTATCACCTCATTGACTAGGATAATTGTCTCCCTTAAAAATAGAAGCCTTAATAATCCCTCATTTTTAACAAAGTGGGGTTTTTAAAATATTCTTATAAATTTCCAATATGATAGCCAGTGGTTCCTTTATAATAACTCTGCATTACCACATTTTGGAAAGTGCCAATAAGAGATAGAGATAGCGACAAACACATACACACACACGGGGGGGGGGGGGCGGAGAGAGAGAGAGAGAGAGACAGAGCATGTAGAATCACAACATTTAGTCTTTTTTTCCAATCATTCTAGATAATGGAATGTATTTGAGGTACAAAAAAATCTTTTATTTTGAACCCAAGGCAAACAATTCACTACTAAGAGTGTTCTATTAGAATATTCAGAATTAGCAGCCTTCCAAAACTAAGAATGTCACCAACATTCAGGGTTCTGTACAAAATAAAATCCAATGCTTTTGAGGTTCTGCATGGGGAACTCTGCACATGTTGTACAGGAGATCCACACCTTCTCTTTGCACCACAGAAAAAACACATTCAGCATTGCAGATTAAAAGAAATAAATGTTGTGTTCAGAACATTCAGTCTCTGAGATCTGTTTTTTCCTACTTGCAACTTTCATGTATAGTGGGGAAATACGTGCAGTATCTAAATTCTCCCAGTAATGGGATGGGGAGGAGGAGGAGGAGGAGGAGGAGGAGGAGGAGGGAGGAAGAGGAAGAAGAAGAGAAGAAGAAGAAGAAGAAGAAGAAGAAGAAGAAGAGAAGAAGAAAGAAGAAGAAGAAGAAGAAGAAGAAGGAAGAAGAAGAAGAAGAAAAGAAGAAGAAGAAGAGAAGAGAAGAAGAAGAGAGAAGAGAGGAGGGAGGAGGAGGAGGAGAGGAGGAGGAGGAGGAGGAGGAGGAGGATATGATCAGGCTTAAATTCCCTTTTAGTAGGGAAGGAAATCTTTAAAACTTCCTGTACTAGAAAGATACAAATGGAATCCCCATTTTAGTGCAAGTATATAAAATGGGGTTCAAACAAAAATTGTGCATCAGATGCAAAGAAAATCTCCTTAATGAAGTTATTTTAGAACAGAAAATATATTATTTAGTTTACCACCCATTTCGTAAGAGTAAAATTAAGGGGGGGGGGGAGAAGGAGAGATCCAATTCCCAGCTGGATATATCTCTTCAGGTGTCAAGGAAAGTCTTTCGGTATCACCCAATCCCCAATCCTTCAGATTTTGGGGTGAATGAGTCAAATTGTTTCTAAGACGGGGTCTTTTTTTTTTTGCCTCCAAAAGAAGCACCAGGTCTTATTTTCGGGGGGTGTCTTTTATACTCACCTCCGGCACCGACAGTTCTGCCCAGCCAGTCCACTTCTGCGGCTGAAGAAGCAGCTTCATTCTGCAGCTGCATTCCGGCCTGCATTTTGCAATCAAGCTTTTCTGGAAGGCCTATGCAGCTGAGTACCGAGCTATGGATTGAATCCATAGCTTGGTTCTTGGCTGCACAGGCCTTCCAGAAAGGCCTGTGACTGAGAAATGCAGGCTTGGCTGCAGAAAATGCTGCAGAAGAAGTGGGCTAGCGAGGAGAGGTCTGGCTGCCAGGTAAGCGGGTTGGGGTTTGTAGGATAACTCCAACCCCCCACCCCCACCCTAGCTTCATTATTAGATGTGTGCCTCACCCCAAAACTATAGCTTATTTTGGGGGTAGGGCTTATATTTGGCCCACTCCCCAAAATCAAGGTAGGGCTTATTTTTGGGGTAGGCCTTACTTTCGGGGAAACAATAATACAAACAACCCCCAAAGACTAGATTGTTTATTCCGTACCACAGTGATCACACCACACCATCCCATTTCATCTCTTCAAGGTCTGAAATGATTCCCCCTTAATACACAATGACTTGACAGATTAACTTATTTAACTCAGCCCTGACAGTTAAAATGGGAGTATCTACACCAACATGACACAAACTCTCCTTAGCTGCATCACTGCATGACTTTTCACTTATCTAAAATTCCCACAAGCATAATGACTCTTTCACCAGCAAGAAAACATTAAGACCAGGCTAACAAGGGAAGCAGATTGAAAGGGCCTGGATATTGCACAGGTTAATAATAAGTCAAGCTATAAGGTAGCAAAACCATGGTCTCATGGTTTCATTGCTCCCAAAGGGATGAATGATTCATTAAGATGACCCAAGCTCTGGACAATTACTGAAAGCTGATGGATTCTTCAATATTCTAGGTGATATTCCAGAAACCATAACCTGTGATCCTGTTAAACTGACTTAAGGATTGGCAAGAGAGATGAGGCCGTGAGTCAATTACTTTTTTAGAGACTGAGTTTCCAGGTGAGAGCAAAACAGAGAATGGCTCAAAGCTAAAGACATAAGACTTTGTCCATATTTAGTGCAATGTCCTGTACAAGCCAACACAAAATAGAAAGCAGGTAATTACAAGTTTGAAAGGCATTATTGCCATGTTATAAATTTGCCACTAGCAGTCATGCAAATAATTAGCCAGACTTGGAAAGTCTGGCTTGCCTTGTAACTTGTGTTGTGAACAACTGCAGGCAGAAGAGCCATAAGAACTGTCTATACTCTATAGCATCCCACGGTTGAGCTAGTTCAATTGTCAAGTTTGGGGACTAAATAGAGGGCAAACAGCAAGAATGACAGGAATTCAGGGCCAGAGTCAGAGAGTTGTATTCAACAGAAGAGTTAGGACCGAGAGGCTGTTCTTATATAGTCCTAATCATTGGCTTGATTAGAAGGATTGCTCCCCTTCTTAAGGAGGTGTGCTGATTCTCTGCTCAGCCCTTTGTCACTTCTGGTATGTTTCTGAGCTAGGGACTCCTTACCTAAATAACTTACTCAGGCTCATTGCTCTTGGAGCAGCCACAGGTATCTGATTTAGACAATTCAGAGTATTTGAGCAAGACCAGAGCATGTACAGTATGCAAACATAACTACTGTGTGGTTGTGAAGGCTACAAAGAAATTTAACCTTGTGATATCCATCCAACAAAACTCTTTAGCACAGCGGCCCCCAACCTTTGCACCTTGGTGACCTGGCTGAGGAGAAAGAGGGGAACCGGGCTGTGTGAGCAGTGAGCACGCACACACACAGCTTGACTTGCGCAAGTTGAAATGCGCCAGTTGCACAGACCAATTCCAAATAGACCGTGGTTTGTTAGTGGGCCATGCCTGGGGGTTGGGGATCCCTGCTTTTGCAGGTTAAGGAATGACTGTATTATCATTTGCTTAAGAAAATGTAATGGAACCACAGAGATCTAGTGGTCAGATTTTTGAGAATAAAAGTACTCATTTTTTGTTGACTTGAATGTTGTGGCCTGATTTGGATCCCTTTGGTTGTGAGACCTGAGAACATGGACAAGTACATGAACTTTTGATTTCTGGATATCTTGGCTTAATCATGCTGGCTAGAGGACATGGCAACCAAGGAGTGATTGCCCTCTTCTTTATGTAATGAAGTTTGCTCTTATCCTGTCACAAATATTCCTGTTTGGGAGAAATGTTTATACAAATGTTGCTAAACATAATGTGTTTTGGCATGTTTCCATACTTAAGCTTTTTTTCTGTAGTTACTTTAATCTTCATAATATGCAAAGTTTTAAGTTACAGAACATGCCATAACAAAACATAGTAATCTAAGGGGTCCCTTGGTGCTCTCTGAGCTTGCTTGTTTTCTTGCAGATGTTTCATTACTCTAACTAGGTAACATCATCAGTGCTAGCAAGAAAACAAGCAAGCTCAGAGAGCACCAAGGACCCCTCATTTCATTCCTGAGCTACAAATAATCTCCTTCATTGATAGTAATCTAAAAAAACTCTCTCTTTCTCTCTCCCTCTTCCCCCCCTAATTTTATTCTTACAAAATGGGTGATAAACTAAATAATATATTTTCTGTTCTAAAATAACTTCAGTAAGGGGATTTTCTTTGTATCTGATGCACAATTCTTCTTTGAACCCCATTTTATATAATTGCACTAAAATGCAATTATTGCACTATAATTGCAATTAAAATGCAATCTTTCTAGTACAGGAAGTTTTAAAGATTTTCTTCCCTATTAAAAGGGAATTTAAGCCTGATCATACTCACTTGTTCTTTTTTGGGGGGGGGGGACATCCCATTTATTGGGAGAATTTAGGTACTGCACGTATTTCCCCACTATACATGAAAGTTGCAAGTAGGGAAAAACAGATCTCAGAGACCGAATGTTCTGAACACAACATTTATTTCTTTTAATCTGCAATGCTGAATGTGTTTTTTCTGTGGTGCAAAGGGAAGGTGTGGATCTCCTGTACAACATGTACAGAGTTCCCCATGCAGAACCTCAAAAGTATTGGATTTTATTTTGTACAGAACCCTGAATGTTGGTGACATTCTTAGTTTTGGAAGGCTGCTAATTCTGAATGTTCTGATAGAACATTCTTAGTAGTGAATTATTTGCCTTGGATTCAAAATAAAACATTTTTTGTACCTCAAATACATTCCATTATCTAGAATGATTGGAAAAAAAGACTAAATGTTGTGATTCTACATGCTCTCTCTCTCTCTCTCTCTCTCTCTCTCTCTCTCTCTCTCTCTCTCTCTCTCTCTCTCTCTCTCTCTCTCTGTGTGTGTGTGTGTGTGTGTGTGTGTGTGAGAGAGAGAGAGAGAGAGAGAGAGAGAGACTATATGTGTGAGAATGAACTGAAAGGATCAGGTCAAAGATGGGCCTAGGTCTTCCTTCAAAACCTCTTGGTTGCAACAGAATTTGGGAATAATTTATGGTGTTAAAGTTTGATGTAAACTAATCTGACTTTAGTTGTATGTTAGTTAAAAGGCTACTCTTGTTGTGAAGAATTCAAGGGAAATAAAAACCTTAGAAATACAGAGCAAATAACTAGTTAGCAAAGAATATGTTAAACCAAATGAAGTGAGTGAAGAAATAAGTCCTTTTTAGAAGAGCAAAACTGCAGAAACACAACTTACTGTAGGAATTCTCAAAGGGAGTGTGTTGCCCGTGCACAGGAAGATACACTGGGCAGGGAAATATATGGAGCAGAAGGCCAGACTGACAAATGGTGACATGGCAAGAAAATAGAGAGAGCTAGCCTAAGGGAAGTAACCTAAAGAGATAAGGAGCAAAAAATAGAAAATCTTTTCTCTTTCTGAAACCAAAGGGGCAAAAATACCCATGAGCAAGCCAAGAGGTAAAATGGAGGAATAAATAGGTTTTTCACCTCTGCAAAGGGGAGGGTATGAATTCCCCCTTTAGTGAAACTGGGAAAAGAAGCAGCCTAGAAGTGCAAGGGAATCTCAGGTGGCAGAAGTGAGCCAACAAAGAATTTGGAAGCAGCAGGGGCACAGTCATGGGGGAGACCACCAAGCATGCCAACGTGTTTGAGAAAATTGGGGGAATCAAAACAATGATTTGCCCATTGCATCAGCTAGGGAAGGAGATTGCACAGGCAGTCCTTACTTATTACCATAACTGAGCCTAACATTTCTGTTGCTAAGTGAAACATTTGTCAAGTGAGTTTTGCCCATTTTATGATCTTTCTTGCCACAGTTGTTAACTGAAGCACTGCAGTTGTTAAGTCAGTAACACAGTTGTTAACTGAATCTGGTTTCTCCATTGAGTTGCCTTGTAAGAAGATCTCAAAAGGTGATCACATGACCCCCCTGGACACTGCAAATGTCATAAATGTGAGTCAGTTGACAAGCTTCTGAATTTTGATCCCATGACCATAGGGATGCTGCAACCATCGTAAATGTGAAAAATGATCATAAGTCACTCTTTTCAGTTCCAGTGCAACTTTGAACAGTCACTAAATAAACTGTTGTAGGTTGAGGAGAACCTGTAGCTCGAAGATCAAGGAGACTAACAAGAAATGGAAAAATGGACTGGATTAGATAGAGGAGATCTAATCCGGAAAGAGAGAGTGGGAAGAGTTGGAACTGTTACATGTGACATTTGCAGATCTGGCTATTGACCTGGAGCATTCTGCCAGACTGTGCTTGTGCATGGGTTCAAGCCATTGTATAGGCTCTATACATCTAGCCTGCAAGATAGCTCCAACCGCAGCAAGTGAAGACCAAAACAGTGACAGATCATGACACACAGATTCTCAGCAAGCCTTTGTTAAGTGCTGCTCAATAAATATTCCTTGTTTCAAGATAAATCTGATTGCTCGATATTTAAAGTAGACTTACCTATAGCACTTAGACTTATATACCACTTCACAGTACTTTACAGCCCTCTCTAAGCAGTTTACAGAGTCAGCATATTGTCCCCAACAATCTGGATCCTCATTTTATTGACCTTGAAAGAATGGAAGTTTGAGTCAATCTTGAGCCAGTGGTCACTGGAAGTGAGCAGTGAGTTAGCCTGCAATACTTCATGTTAGACACTGCATCACCATGGCTCTTCCATGTCCATGACATGATAAAACTATAGTTTTCTAAAACAGATATAAGCCGGATTCTACACATCATTAAAAGGGTATTATATTTAATTTCAGGTGAAAAATGCAGAAATATGTGGTTATTCTACCCGTAAGATCATTTATGTTATTACATCTTGGAATTGACCATTAATAAGATGAATATGTCATGTCTTGTCAGCTGCCTATTCAGATAATATTTCTGGTGGTTTTATAAATTAAAGGAATCATTGGCAATATGTATATTAAAAACATCTTTTTAAAAATGCATCGGTTTCATTGACTGTAGGCTTTGAGAAATCAGAAGTAAGTAATGTTACAGCAAAAATATAGAGCCAAGAAAAGAATTATTTACCCTTAAAAAGTCAGGGGAACCAAGCAAGGTGCTGAATTTACAAGTCTTAATTTTAAAACGAACGACACCTACTTAATTCAGCTGATGAATGAAACCTAAAATTATTTGCTTTGGAGCAAGGTCAATGAAAAGTATCAAAGGGTACTCTTGTTATCTTTCCTGGGGGGAGAATGAATGCTAAAGAATATGGCATCACACAGACCTCAATAACCTCATTACCTGGGAGGACAGTGAGGCTATGGATGACACATTATACTGTATGGAGCTGCCTCTGCTACGCTGAGACATTGTGGAAAGTTTTGACAGATATAACTTGGGGGTGTTGGAGAGAGAAAGAGAGAGAATGAAAGAGTGACAAGAATGAATTCATACGTAAGTGCTGCTTCCTGATCTATCTTGGCAGCTTGTATGACTTCACGATCAAAACGTTTGCACCTCAATGTAATTATTATATAGATAAGGATTTAGAAATTTTGACATGAATTAATCCAGGTTGACCATTTTAATGTCTTTTAATTCAACAGGGGGGAAAAATGACATTTGTCTTGTCAACCTTGATTCCTGTGACTACATGGACATAGTCATGTTGCCATTGTCTCCCAATTTGTTTTTATACTCAGTCTAGCCTATAACCCTGAGATTTTCTGATGATTTCCTATTCAAGTATTAACCTGGTTATAAGCCAAACATAGTTTGATTCTACTTTGTCCTGAAAGATGTTCATTGTATTTATCTTTATCAAAAATAGCAAAAAAGGTAATCAATTCAAATTTACTTCTGCTTATATCCACTGATGTCAATGTATTTTAAATATATATAACGCTTTGTTGTGTGCCTTCAAGTTGGTGATGACTCCTAGTGACTGCCTGGACAGATCCTTGCAGTTATCTTGGCAAGGTTTTCAAGAAATGGCTTGCCATTGCCTTTTTCCTGGGGTTGAGAGAGAGTGACTGGTTTGAAGTCACCCAGCTGGCTTTGTGCCTCTGGTGGGGCTACAACCAGTGATGGGATTCAGCCAGTTCGCACCACTTCGGCAGAACCGGTAGCTAATTTTTTGTTGCCCAGGCCCAGAATAGATTTCTGGAAGAGGCATCCACACAGAGAACCGGTTGTTCACATATTTGAATCCCACCACTGGCTACAACTCATGGTTTCTGAGTTTCTAGTACCTACTACATCAAACTGGTTCTCATGTATGTATAGTTTGATCTAAATTAATGAAGCATAAATGAGCTAAGAAAAATATATTGGGGACAGTGAAAACTATTAAATATGGAAAGGTATATTTCTAAATTGTTTAAATCTCCAGTGGTTTTAATTGCAAATAACTAATGGGTCTTCATGGGCTCTGCCCTTACTTCTGATCAGAAGCATTGCTCTCATACCTAAGCATTCATCATCTTATTTATTAGTACAATTTTATGAGCATTATGATTCATTAAACGGACCTGTCCATCAGTTACTGTTTTATGATCAGGCTTCTTTGAAGGCCTCTTTGAAATGATCCCATTTTAAAGTGAATGTTAATGTCATTTACAAGAAGCAACGCTGAAGTGTTTTCCCTGACCTTTAGTGTATTCAATTTATATTATGTATGATTTATGTGCAACTGAGAATTGTTGCCAGATGAAATAATAACATGCAAACTCTAACTGTATATAAACTCTGGTTCATTTTCATCCAGGTAGATTGTTTAACTGTTAATTTCTTGATATATTTTTATCAGGTTGGTAAAAATCATAGATACATTTATTTGCCTGGAGGTTATTCTGTGAGTGTAAAGGAATAATTCAGGCAACACGGACTATAATTTTAGAAATTATGGCCAAGGAACTGCTACATCCAAAGTATAACTTAATATCTGAAATGACCAGTTGGATCAATATTTTCCATTCAAGGCAGCAAAACTATTAAGTTAAAATGTAACAGCAAGAGTTACTTTATATTAAGCAGCTTTTTCCACACACTCCCAATTATCTGGCCATGACTTCGGTATACAGGAAACAAAAACAACAACAACAATCACAGTGATGTGACATGAAAGAAGGAAAAAGAAAGGGAAAGTTGTGTTCAAATGAACAGTTTGCTACTGGCCGAAAGAGCATCTTCAAAAGGTCCCAACCACTGTATTGCAGGGTTAATTGATAAATAGGGGCAATTTACTATCCTTATTGCACATTTCTTATGTGACTGATTGAAATGGAAAACACTAGACAACTTCATAACTTGTTTCAACATTCTAGTGGATTATTGGGGTATTGATTCAAAAATATAAATGGAGGCCAAGTTGCAAATGGCTGGAGCAAATGACCAATTTAGAACAGAGTGTTGTTGACATCCTATTGTTTAATGTTGTTATGAATTCGCAGGGGGACATTACTTCCATTCAACTACCTTCTGCCAATATGTCACTAGGCAGATGCCTAGGATCTTTGCTTCTGCAACCCTGGTCTTCACATATGCTTGCTACAAATTTATACGGCTTAACTTGTGTTCTGTATCCGCCATTGGGAATTGCACTGAGCATTTCTGCTCCTCAACAGTGAGCAGCATGGCACTTGAGTTCACAAACATTGGCTGGATGAAGGAGGAATGGGTGTGTGTGTGTTATGAAGGAGTGTATCACACATTTATTCGATCAGTAAAGGGCCACCATTAAGAATTAATTTTCTGTCTCAGGTGCCCTTGCTAGAATACAGCCATTTTTCTTAACTGTCAGGTAAGGGAACAGCCAGATTAAACTTAGTAATTCAGATGTCTTAAGTCTATGAAATTTTTCTATTTTTAAAAGCTACCTAAAAAAATAAATAAAGGGAAAGTTCTTCCACTGATCAACTTTTCTCCTCAAGAAGAGACAACTGACAGTTCGGCACTCATGTGCAGATATTTTTCTTCAAAGTTAATGACTGGCTTCACATTCCTCAGAAAATGACGAAGGGGAGACAGCCTTTTAAAATATATATATATATATAAGTAAATAAAAATAATATTACTTAATAATAAGTTCTAAAGAGCTAAAGAAAGAATAGTAGTGTCCACTGTGGAAGTCAGAAAAGACAAGATGGCTGTTATAACCGTGTGATTGATGTCCCACCCTTTTGTACCTGTGCCCGATTTTGGCATGTGTATGAACAGGGCCCAGCTTCAGCCTCATGATTGTGACTGTAATCTTATCATCTTTTCATACATCCACATCCACATCTGCACACATACACCCCACTGGTCAAGAAACAGGAAACCCCAGAATGAAATGCTGAGGCTATAACTCATTCTAAGTCACGTTAATGGTCTTTGCAATATTTTTCAGAGCCATAAGGAACAATTCATTGATGAAAAAACATTATAAAATGATTTACCCTTTTATTGCACACCTCTGGATAATTATTACACTAAGGCTGAAATCCTGTGTTCATTTATCTGGGCTTTAATCTTCACGTTAGCTCCATTGATTAAATCACTCCATCAATATCCCTTATCATCAGCAAACTGTAAAATATAGGAAAAAGTATACATTTTTTTCATACTTAGAGAAGTGAAGCTGGTAGGATGTAGTTGAATTACATTGAGAAGTGGGATTCTAAGTCAAACAGAAGCAACCATAAAGGGCTAATTGTACAAAATCAAATGATAAAATAGCATCACTATGCATTTAGGAAACAAACGAATTAATATTGATTTATGGCAAAGAGATTAGCTAGCTAACTAGATAAGTAAATCATATGAACAATATGTGAGAGTTGACAGTAGTTGCCCTGAACAGCAACTTTATTCTGAATGATTAATAGGAGCTCTACAATTAATGTAATTTTCACAGAGATGGTTGTTTAATAATTTTACATAAGACAGTGATGAAACAAATTAAGGAAAAGAAATATCCAAGACGAAGAGAAGGGAGGAAATTCTTTGGATCAGAATCAGAATCTGTCATGAATACAGAATAACAGAGCTGGAAGGGAGCTTGAAGGTTTTCTAGTCCAACCCCCCACCCTAGTAGGACACCCTATATTATTCCAGACAAATGGCTGTTCAAAAAGATACTTTATTTTGGACAACCCTAGGCCAACATTTTAACCCTGGGTTGCCAATCATTCTGGGCAAAGAGCCCAGACCAGCACAATACCACTGAAAAAGAAAAACAAGAAATTCAAGAAGAAACCAGCATGGCTGCACAAAGATCTCTCTGACAAACTGAAAGACAAAAAGGACAAATACAAAAAAATGGAAAGAGGGGCACATAACTAAGGCCGATTAGTTAGCAGACAGCCAGAACATGCAAAGATGAAGTCAGGAAAGCAAGGCTCAGAAAGAACAAAGACTTGCAACAGAAATCAAGGATGATTAAAAAAAAGTTTCTTCCAACACATTAACAACAAGAAAAAAATCAAGGAAATTGTAGGTCCACTAAAGAGAGAAGATGGCAAGGAAATAACAGACAACAGGGAGAGAGCAGAGCTGCTTAACTCATACTTTGCATCGGTCTTCACACAAAAAGAAACTATAGCCCAACATACCAAAAAAACCACTGCAAAGACAAACTAGAAAAAAAAATTAAAATAAGCAAGAAAATGGTAAGAGAACACCTATCTGACCTTAACGAGTATAAATCACCGGGACCCGACAGATTACATCCCAGAGTTCTGAAGGAGCTGGCAGATGTTATCTCAGAACCATTACACCACATTTTTCATAAATCCTGTAGCACCGGGGAAGTACCTGAGGATTGGAAAAGGGCTGATGTGGTTCCCATCTTCAGGAAAGGGGAAAAAACGGCCCCCAGGAAACTACAGACCAATCAGTTTAACATCAATACCTGGGAAGATCCTAGGAAAGATAATAAAAAAACAAATCTGCGAACAACTAGAAGCAAACAAAGTTATAACTAGTAGCCAGCATGGTTTTTTTTAAAAACAGATCATGCCAAACCAATCTTATTTCATTCTTCGCTAAAGTGACTAAACTAATAGACCAGCGAAATGCTGTGGACATAGTATACTTAGATTTCAGTAAGGCATTTAATAAAGTAGACCACAACCTACTCCTTGGTAAGCTAAAAAAAGGTGGAATAGACAACATCACCACCAGATGGATCTGTAACTGTCTGGCAAACAGTACTCAATGAGTGGTCCTCAATGGCATTATATCCAAGTGGAGAGAAGTAAGCAGTGGCGTACCACAAGGTTCCGTCTTAGGCCCAGTACTCTTCAATATCTTCATAAATGACTTAGATAAGGGAATTGAAGGGGAACTCATCAAATTTGCAGATGACACCAAACTGACAGGAATAGCCAGAAGACAAACTCAGGATCCAAAAAGATCTTGACAAACTTGAACAATGGGCCCTATCCAACAAAATGAGTTTCAATGTGGAGAAAAGCAAAGTTTTACATTTAGGCAGGAAAAATCAAAGGTACAAGTACAGATTGGATGAGACCTGGTTCAAAAACAATAACTGTGAGAGAGACCTTGGAGTCCTAGTGGACGAGCGCTTGACTATGAGCCAGCAGTGTGCAGCAGCAACCAAAAAAGCTAATACAATCCTGGGTTGTATAAACAGGCATAGAATCAAGATCAAGCGAAGTATTAGTACCGCTTTATAAAACCCTAGTAAGACCACACCTGGAATACTGCAGCCAATTTTGGAAACTATATCACAAAAAAGATGTTGAGAGTTTGGAAAAAAATCAGAGAAGAGCAACCAAGATGATCAAGGGCCTGGAGACTAAAACATATGAAGAACAGCTGCAGAACTTGGGTTTGGCTAGTCTAAAGAAAAGAAGAAATAGGGGAAACATGATAGCAGTATTCCAGTATTTGAGGGGCTGCCACAAAGAAGAGGGGGTCATGTTATTCACCAAAGCACCAGAGGGAAGGACAAGAAACAATGGTTGGAAACTGACCAAAGAGAGAAGCAACCTGGAATTAAGGAGAAACTTCCTGACAGTGAGGACAATTAACCAGTGGAACAGCTTGCCTCCAGAAATCATGGGCGCTCCATCACTGGAGATTTTTAAGAAGAGACTAGACAGTCACTTGTCTGAGATGGTATAGGTTCTCCTGCTTGAGCGGGGGGGTGGACTAGAACAGGGCTTTTCAACCAGTGGTACGTGTACCACTTGTGGTACATTAATGAGTGGCAGGTGGTACGCAGCCCTGCCTAGCCAAGTGTAGTGGGGAAGGGAAAGAGCCAGCACAGACAAAGATTTACAGTGAGAGAGTCCTCTGGAGCTGCAAAGGCCCCAGGCTCACTTCTGGCTCACCCTCCCCCATGAGAAAGGAGGAGGGGGGTGGAGACAGGAGAGGCTATAAAAGGAGGCAGTTTGGGAGGGAGAGGGAGAGAGAAAAAAAGCAGCAGCCTTGGGAGGAGGCAGGGTCAGCTCTAGCTGCACCGAAGGGAAAGAAGAAAAAGGAGGAGGGTGGGGGGAGAGGAGATCAAGCAGGCTGGCCATGAGCCAATCTACAACTGCTGTGGCAGCCACCTGTGCTGGCAGCAGCAAACAGGCAAGAAATGCAGTGGGGGAGGGGTCGCCCTCCATGAGGAATGAAAAAAGGCAGCAATGGCTGGAGGTGAGGCACGGAGGGGGGAGGGGGGGCGGGAGGGAGATGGAGAGTGGAAGGATTCTTATGTGCTTTTGTGACTTTGAAGTTCTGGGATTTGTGCAATGTGGGCTTTGTGTTCTTAAGGAGTGTTTGGCAATTTCTATTTGGCTGATGTCTCGTGTTAGCTTCTATTGCTCTGCTGTTGTTAACTGTAAGTTTTGCTGCAAGGGATTTTGAAGTATTTTTCTCCTGAATGGATTTTGCCTATAGCATTCCTTTACTTATGAATGGAGCCATTTGGGGAGGCTGCCTTAGCCGGCAGCCAGTACTTACTTTTTGTTTTCTTCCTTAAGTGCCGGCTGCACTCCTTAACTTTCTTTTCTAGCCAGTAGCTAATTCTTAAAGGGGAATGTGCCTTTTTAAGCTAGTTCATTCAGCAGTTTGTCTTTTTTGTCTCTGGAGGCCTTTCCTTGTTTGATCAATATATGGAAGAGGGAAAATATGGGGGGGTGGGGTTCAAATTCTTCCTTCATAAGGAGATGGGAATGAGAAAAAGGGAGGCAGGGAAGGGAGGGAGGGAAGGAAGTCCCACCTTAGCACTTGGCCACCAGCAGCTCTGCCATTGACTTTGCTTGTCAAAAGGTTGCAGAAGGGGATCACATGACCCTGGGACACTCTGACCATCATAAATATGAATCAGTTGCCAAGCATCCAAATATAAATCACATGACCCTGGGCATGCTGTAATGGTCATAAGTGTGAAAAATGGTCATAAGTCATTTCAGTGCAATTGCAACTTTGAACATGTTTTTTTTTTGGTCATCAAGTTTTTGACACCTTGCTAGGTGGTACTCGAATATTGCCATATCCTAAAAGTGGTACAATCGGTAAAAAGGTCGAAAAGCCCTGCACTAGAAGACCTCCAAAGCCCCTTCCAGCTCTATTCTATTCTGTTCTGTTCTGTTCTGTTCTATTCACAAGTTTATTTCATGCTACCTATACAGAAACATCTGAACTATCAATGGTCAAAGCAAATTAGCACCAGATAAGTGTCAATAGACTTCAAGGGGGCTGGACTTAAGTTTCTTACAGGGGCAAAGAGACTTGAGCTGAAGATGTGTTTGACCCCATCCTCAAGCTTAGCCTGGTTGTCTTCTACAGTAGTCTTCCTTTAGTCTGAAATAGAGGACATTGGCTTATTCTGATTTTTTGCTGCTGCATAGATTGGCAGCAGTTTCATGGTAGGAATTAATCATGAATTATTGTTAAATTTAATTTTAAGGGATGGAGAAGAGTAATCTCAAAGCTTTGACTGCATTGAGGCTGGAGTGTCATAAGGACAATGCCATAAAAACCTTAGTAATATTAAAAACAATTTAAATCTCATTACACATTGAGGCTCGTGCAATAAATTGTTGAAAGTAAAATCTGGACCAGTGACTGGCTTTTTTCACCTCCCAGGGGTCTGGATGGACTTTTCTTTGTTCTGAAGGCTTTAATATCATGGCATCATTTTTAAACACATCATTAGAAATTGTGGAAGAACATATCAAAGAATGTAGAAGCAGATCAGCAATCTATTTCCTATTAAGAAACTCTCCTTCCCATCACATGGATGATCACAACCAGCGTCAGAACATATTCCTGCAGATTGCTCTCCCAAAATCTCCCTCCCCTCTAATCACAGCCATTATTCAGCTTTTAGGAAATCAAAGTGCATAAGAAGTAAAGCAGGGTAAACAAATGTAAGCGATCTTTCATTCTTTCTTTGTGTGCTGCTGGAGGTTAGTTATGAAAACTGCTGATACTGCCGATAAAAAAAATCGACTGTGGTTTATTTTGGAAGATAGAAAAAAATGATATATAAGCAGTATTTCTTTTCTTCTGATGACCTCTTCTTTAGTTGAGAAAACTGATCCCATGAATACCATGGCGGTATTCTTAATAGTGTCCAACATTATTAAAAGAAATAAATGTAACGCACATAACTAATTACTGACTTACACAATACACAGTGCACTGATGCCATCTGCAGATAAGATCCATATATGCATTTTGACATCCATGTTTCAAATTAGGAATCAGTGGGCTGGTTCAATGAACTGTTGTTCAAAATCAAGAATCAAGAAGATTTAAATAACATGCAAAAGTAAAGAATGTTTTGCAATACTTGGGAAGAATTATTTTTATAAATATAAAGACAGCATGAACTTCCCTTTACTGACATTTTTGTTTAAAATGTTGATTTCCTTAAGTGAATAATGCAAACACTTAGTTTGTGCTGTGGGCTAAACTTCACTAAAGAAGTAAATTGAATTTCACTTGTTGTTACAAAGAGACATTCTTGAGAACTGTCAAAATAAAAGGAATGGAAATTTGAAGCTCATTAAAATTGTTTCCTAACATGTTGGAAAAACTTATTCTTGCTTAATCTGCTCCAAAGATACCCTTTAATGTACAGAAAATACTCACAACTTTGTGTAGGATCCAAGGAAGCCTAATTTTGAAGAAACAAAAGTGCATAGGTAACTTCTTCTTCTCCCCTAACTGCAAATTCATATTGATCTCATAATCCGAACTCCGGCTTCTCTTCTACTTGAAGTTCACCTAGGACATGAGAAGCCCTAGAATATAGAACATAGAATAATAAGGTTGGAAGGGACCTTGAAGGTCTTCTAGTCCAACCCCTCTGCTCAAGCAGGAGACCTTATACCAGGGGTTTCCAACCAGGGGTGCTCTCACCCCCTGGGGGTGCAAGACGATATTCCAGGGGGTGCGAAAACTTGGGTTTTCAAAATTATAGTGTATATGTATAATTTGTTGCTGTTATTTCTAACTTTTGTAAGTGGTGCAAGAATATATCAGAAGCGTTCTAGAGGTGCGGGGTATAGAAAAGGTTGGGAACCACTGCCTTATACCATTCCAAATGACTGTCCAGTCTCTTTTTGAAAACCCCCAGTGATGGAACATCCACAACATCTGGAGGTAAGCCATTCTGATGGTTAATTTTTCTCAATGTCAGGAAATTTCTCGTTAGTGCTAGGTTAGATCTTTCTTTAACAATCTTCCACCAGTAACTTCCTGTCCTGCCCTCAGGTGCTTTAGAAAACAGGTCAATCCCCTCTTCTCTGTAACAGCTACTCAAATACTGGAAGACTGCTGTCATACCACCTCAGTCCTTCTCTTCGTTACACTAGACTTACCTAATTCTCACAACCACTTGTAATATGCTTTAGCTCCATTCGCCTAATCATCTTTAACAGTATAACAGAGTTGGAATGGATCTTGGAGGTCTTCTAGTCCAACCTCCTGCTCAAGCAGGAGATTCTATACCTTTTCACACAGATGGTTGTCCAATCTCTTCTTAAGAAACTCCATTGTTGGAGTACCCACAACTTCTGGAGGCAAGTTGTTCCACTAATTAATTGTCCTAACTGCCAGGAACTGTCTTTGTTGTTCTTCTCTGCACTCTTTTTAAAGTCTCAATATTTTTCTTTTGTATTGACCAGAACTGGACACAGCATTCGAAGTGTGGGCTCACAGAGCAGTATAAAGTAGTACTATCATTTCAAGGATCTTGAAACTATCTCTCTGTTGATGCAACCTAGGACTCCATTAGCTTTTTTTGGCAGCTGCAGTACACTGTAATGTATAATGCCTATTTCTTTATTGAAAAACAACAATGGAAGAGTATTTAAAACAGGAAAATATGAGGTAGTGTAGCTTCCACTTAACTTTTGGTCTGCAGAATCCACGTTGTAAAAAAATGCATATTAGGCTATTTAGAGCCGTGGTGGCGAGTGATTAGAATGCAGCATTGCAGGCTAATTCTGCTCACATTGCCAGGAGTTTGATTCCCTCAATCCTGACCGGGGCAAAGTTGACTCAGCCTTCCATCCTTCTAAGGTCAGTAAAATGAGGACCCAGATTGTTGGGGGCAATATGCTGACTCTGTAAACCTCTTAGAGAGGACTGTAAAGCACTGTGAAGCGGTATATAAGACTAAGTGCTATTGCTATTTAAGATATCATGAAGTAGAATATCATCTGTTCGTATGTAAACTTAGAACGGGTGGGCCCATGGATCATTTTCTTGGTATCCACCAACTTTTTTTTCTATATATGGGTCTGAATAGATAGAGTTCTAAATTGGTGAGGTATAAAAACAAAAGTTCACTGGGAGTGATCAATTCATTCTGAAATATAGTTTAATAATGATATGAAATACAGTCAGGCTTCTCAATGCATTTAGGTACTATTTTCTAAAGTGGTTCCCATCATGAGTGTCTTCTAACTGTACTTCCCCTCTAAATTCAGGACATTCAAAATCCTTTGTAGGTTGTCCTGGACATTTACCTAACAACATTAAATCATCTATGATGGCCAAGACACCCCAGCATTGCTGCCCTGGAACTCATCCGTATGTTGGCATCAAATTGTAATTTTTGAGTATAATAGTTGGATATACTATTTTATTATTTACAATAAATTTTATCTAATTAAATAAAAAATGAATTGCAATTGCAGCAAGTCTTTTTAGACTCTTTCATGTTAACAGGTAAGCATAGTCCAGACTCTGAAAAAAGTTGTTACCAGCAAAATGCAGTCAATGCATGACATTTTTACTCTCTCCAAAGTCTTTGATACTTCATATTGCTAGTAGCAGAGAATTCACAGTAAATTCCACCCATCTCAAGAATAATTTGATGCTGGGATGTTAAGAAATCAAAGGCAATGCTACCAAAGCAGAATTCAACTCATTGACAAAACTGCTCCTTCCAGTCCACCCATTCTGCCAACAGTTTTAATGAAAATCAGATAAAGGAAAGAGCAGAAGTTAGTAACCTTTTCAAGATTCAATTCCATGATTTTATGTGATGGCATAAACCCTCCTTCCAATTAACTGCTGTACATTTCACTATGAGAATGCTAAAATCTTCCATGACCTTAAATGAAAATGAAAATGCCAAAACCAAACAGGTTTTCAGTATTCTCTTATAAGATGAGCTGATTTAAGGAATACTTAAATCTAGCAAACTTTGGCAATTGTGCAAGATGTTGTGACTACAAATACTCACATGCAAAGAATAGAATAGAATAGAATAGAATAGAATAGAATAGAATAGAATAGAATAGAATAGAATAGAATAGAATTCTTTATTGTCCAAGTGTGATCGGAAACACAAGACATTTGTCTCCAGTGCATAAGCTCTCAGTGTACATACAAACAACAAGTAATATAATCATAAGATACCAATAGGAGAAGGTAGTAGAAAAGATAAGAAGATATACTGGGATATTCTAGGAGAAATTAGAACACTCTGGTCATGTTATCAATCCGTGTGTGGAAAATAGTGATTATGTCCAAACAACCCCTTGGTTGTTGAGCTCACCAGGTGAATTTGAGCCAGTCATTCTCTTACAGCACAACCTACTTCCCAAAGCTTTGTTCTTGTGGGAGTAAAATTAGAGCCATCTTTAGTTTCCAAAGAAATGTGGTATACAGATACAATGAATATATAAATGATAAATGACAGAAAATTTGGAAAAAAGAATTGGACACAGAAAATAGAAGAACAGCAAAATGTGTAGGCAGCCTGAAAATATTTCAGAGGGAGAGCATCCACCATTGCCCACATTTCGATTAGGTTCAAAAAGTAGTATAATAATTCTTGATATTCAGAAAAAATAAATATATAAATATATGTAAAATCTCATATCTTCATTATTAAACACAATCCCAGAGTTTCTTGGGGTAGACAAAATGGGAATGAAGACTTGGGGATCTTCAAAGAGGATAATTGATGCCTCTTTCTTTCTTTCTTTCTTTTTTCCTTTCTTCCTTCCTTCCTTCCTTTCTTCTTTCTTTCTTTCTTTCTTTCTTTCTTTCTTTCTTTCTTTCTTTCTTTCTTTCTTTCTTTCTTTCTTCTTTCTGATCTGCTCTGGCTTTATTTTCTTTGTCATTGTTGTTCTTTCTGTCTTATGTTGTTTTCATGTTTTTGGTATTGTTCCCTGCTTGTTAAATGCTTTAACAATTGTACCTGCCCAGAGTTGCTGGGAGTCAATTGGTATGCACATTTATGTATTACTGTTATTATGGTTGGTCGCAGTTAGCCAAATCTTTAGAATGGATTTGGCACTTTTTCCACCTATCGAGTCCTTCCCAAGGACCTGGGATAGACAGATGTTGTTCTTTCATAGTGTGAAAGGTATTGTCGCAGGATGTAAGCTGTTTCAAACAAAGCTGTCTGGTGGTGATTTTGCCAATGCCGCTGGTATTCAAGGGGTGCCACAGTTGTTTTGGGATTGCACCTGAGGCGTGTATTACTATTAGTACTGTTTGCTTTCTTTTGCCATAGTCTTTCTATTTCTACTTATAGATCTTTGTATTTTGTATTTTTTTTTCTAGTTCTTTCTCTTCTATTCTGCTGCCTTCAGATACTTGCACTATCCAGACTTATTATAGTTAATTTCACAGTCGGCCAGAGGTTCAGATTGGATTTGGCATTTTTGTCCTTCTATCGAGTCCTTCCGAAGGACTTGGGATAGGCAGATATGGATGTTTGGTGATGCTTTACAATTGACTGATGGTGAATTGGTCAGTGCTGATGGTGTTCAAGTGATGCTCCAATTGTTTTCGGATTGGAACCAAGGCATTTATTTCTATTGGAATTACCTTTGCTTGCTTTTGCCACAGTTGTATTGGATTCATTCCCAAAGACCTGGGATAGGCAGATGTTGTTTGATGGCGTTAGAGATATCATGGCAGGATTTAAGCTGTTCCAAGTAAAACTACCTTCTGCAATTGACTGATGATGATTAAAATCCCAGAATTCCCCAGTCAGGACTTTTCTGAGAGTGGAAATTCTGGGAGTTCAAATCTATACATCTTAAAGATGGCAGGTTTGAAAAAAACCTTTTTCTACGATATTAAACCTGATATGGTGTATTCAGTTGTTTATGGTATGAACTGCTACTTTATATCTTCAGGCTTATTCTTGCACTCTGAAAATAGATAAGAACATTATTAAACAACACAATGTTCATATCTCAGACATGCTTCAATGTGGTATATTTTTTTTATTAAAAACGGTATTTACTATTCAGCATTGCTTTCAAATGTCATAGTTAAATTTGTTTTCTCCAGGAGGCTTCAAATAATTATATATCAGTCCATTTGTTTATATTTAAACATGGAGTATTTCCCATGTTTGAAATAAACACATTTTAAATCAGATATTTCTTAGACTGGCAGAGGATGACAACATGCAATCTGCAGGTACCATCTGTAGCCCTTATGACTGCAAAGAACATTTGCCAAATATGGTTAATGAAATACTGATTATTCAAGCGTCATATTTAGTCATCAAGAAGACTAGACTTTTCTCCCATATTATCTGTGAATTCATAATAACAAAAACAGAGTAAAAAAATAGAAGCTATTGAAAATCAACACACATAAGGCACACACACTGAAAAACTACTATGAATCATGGTTGACTTCAATGACTAGCTTGAAAATTAGCTGATATTAAATTCAGGGCGATCTTAGATATACATGTTGGATGAAAGTCCAAGCTATTTCAGGAAAATGCATTTGAGTTCAATTATATAGGATGAGAGGGCTATTTATCCTGGACTCATCCATCTATATCACGGGTGTCAAACTCACCACGTCACGTGACGTGTCGCGACGTATCGCAACTTTTTTTGCATTGGTGGAGCTGGGGTGGGCGTGGCCTCTGCATGATGCAACCAGCCCACGGGCCAGCAGTTTGACACCACTGATCTATATGTCTCATCTATGTTTTCAGGTCCATATTGAGCATGAAGTTCTACCTCACTCTCAGACAGGAGTGGGACTCTTCTGATAAAGCAGGATTGCAATTCAACTCAAGGTACCTGATGATTGAATTGACAGGACTAGTATGCAGCAGATATATGGAGTAAGATCAGATCTACCACCAAAATCCTTCCACTTATGGGTCCAAATATGAGAATAAGAATTGTTCATCACCATATTAAGGACTTCTGAAAACCAATAAAAGGTTCAGGTAAATAGCTGTGCTACTAGCCATGAAGAAAAAGAACCAAAATACTAGAGACAGGACTTTTATTAGACCAACTAGAGCTATAAAACATGCTTTAGGTCAGGGGTGTCAAACTCGCAACGTCACGTGACGTGTCGTGACGTATCACGACTTTTTTTCCATTGCTGGCAATGGGGTGGGTGCGATTTTGACATGACGCATCCGGCCCATGGGCTGGCAGTTTGACACCCCTGCTTTAGGTGATCTTTTACATAGTCTATCAGGCATGATGATTTTTAAAAAATGAGGAAAGAAAAATGTAGCTGATTTTGTAACTTTCTCTGCAGTACCTTCTCTGGCTGGATGAACTCATGGATAGTTCTGTGTTAAACATCACAGTGATAATTCTGTTTTATTGCATATTATCTTTTCTAGCAGAAGAGGGACAGGCTTTTTGACTAGAGTTCCCATGATTTTAATATGACAAGGGCTCATGAAAATTTAAAAGCTATAAAATTCTATACTATGTAAAATGTAACAGCACTGTCAACTGGATTATAAAAAGTATATATAAGAAAACATACTAGAGAACAAAAGGTGCTTCAGTTTGCTGGTAAGTCACAATGATTCTGTGGGAAAGTATTCATCCCCTTGAGTTTTCTGAAGTTTTGCCTCTTTGTCACTAGATGTAATCAGAACTTCAAGTGGGTCACACTAATAAATAAAACACATCTGAATGAAGAAATACCAAATGTGCTTATTTCATTTATTTGATAAACAGAGTTGTCAAGCTTATAATATGCTAGCATGAAGAAGCACCTCCATAATTCAATCAATTCAATTAAAACGATAACTGGAAATTATTTGAGTACTTCATTAAAACTCAGGGCTGATTTGGGCCAATCCCACCCAATACAAATCTTACAAACTCTGGTTTATAAACCCAGCACACTGAGGTTTGCATGAGACAGATTCTATAAGCACATTATGCCTTGTTCAAAGACATTTCTGAAAATCTCCTTTAAAAAAAAATCACCAATGCCTCTTATCTGGAAAGACTTAAAAAGCTATTTCTAAAGTTCTGTGGCTTCACCAATCCACAGACAGTTTTAAAATGGAGGCAGTTGGGGCAATAATAAATCTTCCCAAAAATGGCTGTCCTGTCAAAACCACTCCAAGACTGCAACATAAAATAAATCAGAAAGTCGCTAAAAAAATAATAATCCTCAAACAATAGCCAGGAATCTGTAGGCCACTCTCATCTTGACTATAGTGACTTCACCATCATTAGAAAAAAAATGTTTGGAAGAATGGGATTCATGGGGGAATAAGATGGCTCACAAAGAATAACACTGATACGCTTCTCAGGTTTTCCAAAATCATACATGGCTGAGCATCCAGACTCATAAAGAAATGTCTCTGGAAAGTAAGTGAAAAGGGATACTGGCAACATGGATATTGCTAGATCCAGAGGAAACTAAGTATTGCCTTCTAAAATAAGAACCCCTTACAGCTATTTAACATGAAGGTATCAGTGTTATGCTTTGCTGCTTTGGTACCAGGATGATTTGTCACTGATGAAAAAAACATGAATTCTACTTTGGATTAGAGAAATCCAGTGGAGAATACCAACTATCTGCCATTGCATGTGTAAGTATTGTAGCATGACAACAATCAAACATACACACAAATCTAAAAAAAAACCCTGGATGAATATGAACTGATTCAATGTTTTAGAATGACCAAATCCAAGTCCAGACTTAAATCCCATAAAAAACGTAGGAAAGAAGCAAAGCAGTTCTTGCTAGAAAAATCTTCAAAGGTTAGTGAGCTGAGAGGTCCAAAACTCCTAGTTATGCAAGACTGATCACTAAATTAACTTCATTTGTAGTTAAAGATGGTGCAACCAGTCACTGAATTTAAGAGAACGACTTTTTTCACCCAATTACTTTGTTTATGAATTAAGTAAAAAAAAAAAAGCACCAATTGGCAGTGTTATTTGCTCACTCACTTCAGTAGGGCCTGTGTGAAGTTTTGGTAACTTTCAGATGCAAAGATAAGGGGAATTTGGATGTTCAGAAGAGGGGGAATAATTTTTCACAGGTTTGTAAAGCCATCTGTTTTTTTTAAAACAAACAGTCTTCTCTAGCAGTCAGAAAGAGCCTGCTTGAGAAAAGAAATGGCATATTCAGCAAAGCGAAAAACTTGCTGAAGGTCAGAAGAAAAGCCTTTCGCATTAAAGATTTAAAAGTCTGACAGACTTGAAAAAACAAACACAGAGAGATGGCATTTTGTGTCATGCTGTGTAAACACTTCTAAGTTGGAGACATTTACTTATATCAACTGGTCTCCAGAACAGGTGGAAAGCTAAATTTTAATCCCTCAGATGTGAAGGTCTTTAAACATTAAATTCACATTAACAGCAACAAGAGCAAGGCATTTGGACTTCTGAGACACTGCTTTGAAGCATTGCTCCAAAATGCCACAGCCTTCAGTAACTCTCAGGGGCATCCACAGGAGGGAAGTCAAAAGATTCAAGATGGCAGCTGCAAGTGTACAATCAAATTTCAGGCCCTTCTGTGCATGTATTAAACACACACAGAGAGACAGAGGCAAGGGACTTTAATTACACAGTCAAGCCTTGACTGTTTTCACACTCCTCCCAAATCTGTGCTAACTCTTTATCAAATTTAAATCTTGGTATTTTTAAGAGATGTAGTCCCTGATACAGGATGTCCAGGTTTTCAACAGGAAAGAAAGAAAGAGAGTGAGATATAAGTGAGACTCAGTACAAGGAAAATTTTATACAACTGTAGGAGTTAAATCACAATGATTTATAGTAATTATAAATCATCATAATAAATCATGACAAATACTAGCTTCAATAGTTAGTTGTATAGATCACTAACTATACTTGACTGGAATGAAAGCCAGTCGCTCCTCAGTTGCTGTTTCCATCTCTATAGGAACTGGTGTGACATCATGTGTCATGAAGGGACAAGGCTTGTTGATGAGGAGGTGTTTGCTCTGCTAATTCCAGGGTCCACAGAATCTGCAAAAGACTTTTGCAGAGACACTGGCAAGATGATGATGATATTTGAGAGTGCTAATTGGAAAAACAGTATAATCAACAGCTTTGTTGGCCTAGAAATTAGTGCATGTTAGCCTCTAACATTTGTGTGAATGTTAGAGGCTAACAAAACAGAATCAACAAATAATAATCTCTAGTCTAAACCCTAAAAAGGTTTCAGTGATCCTAGCTAGTTTATTTTCTGGTCAAAAACAATATGAAATGTTCTAAAGTAGCATCATTACTTAGAAGACTTTTTTTTCTTTTTTTTAAAAAAGCTAGGATTGCCATATTAAAAAATTGGCAAGTGACAAGCAGCTGATAAGTAGCTGTGATGGGGAACAGATCCAATGATCTAAGCCAGGGCTTTTCAACCTGTGGTACGCGTACCACTTGTGGTACATTAACAAGTGGCAGGTAGTACGCAGCCCTGCCTAGCCAAGTGTAGTGGGGGAGGGAAAGAGCCAGCGCAGGCAAGGACTTACAGTGAGAGAGTCCTCTGGACCTGCAGTGGCTGGGGAGAGACAAAGGGCCCAGGCTCACTTCTGGTTCACCCTCCCCCATGAGAAAGAGGGAGGAGATGGAGAGTGGAAGGATTCTTATGTGCTTTTGTGACTTTGAAGTTCTGGGATTTGTGCAATGTGGGCTTTGTGTTCTTAAGGTGTTTGGCAATTTCTATTTGGCTGATGGCTGATGTCTCGTGTTAGCTTCTATTGCTCTGCTATTGTTAGATGTAAGTTTTGCTGCAAGGGATTTTGAAGTATTTTTCTCCTGAATGGATTTTACCTGTAGATTCTTTTACTTATGAATGGAGCCATTTGGGGAGGCTGCCTTAGCCGGCAGCCAATACTTACTACATTTTTTTTCTTCCTTACTTTCCTTTCTAGCCAGTAGCTAATTCTTAAAGGGAAATGTGCCTTTTTAAGGTAGTTCACTCAGCAGTTTGTCTTTTCTGTTTCTGGAGGCTTTTCCTTGTTTGATGAATATATGGAAGAGAAAAATATGGGGGAGGGGGGTCAAATTCTTCCTTCAGAAGGAGGTGGGCATGAGAAAGAGGGAGGCAGGGAAGGACGGAGGGAGGGAAGTCCTGCCTTAGCACTTGGCCACCAGCAGCCCTGCCATTGACTTTACTTGTCAAAAGGTTGCAAAAGGGGATCACATGACCCTGGGACACTGTGACCATCATAAATATGAATCAGTTGCCAAGCATCCAAATATAAATCACATGACCCTGGGCATGCTGCAATGGTCATAAGTGTGAAAATGGTCATAAGTCATTTCAGTGCAATTGCAACTTTGAACAGGTTTTGTTTTTTTTGGTCATCAAGTTTTTGACACCTTGCTAGGTGGTACTCGAATATTGCCATATCCTAAAAGTGGTACAATCGGTGAAAAGGTTGAAAAGCCCTGATCTAAGCTGTTCCGGCCTCTCCCATAACTTCCTGCCCAAGGTGAATTAAATCAAAGTCTTAAAAGTACTGAGTGGCATCACAGTTACAAATATTATTTTCCAGTGATGGCAACTTCCTGATGCTGGTGACCAAGACAGTTCAATGTCGGAAGCTTCCTCATTTCATTTCAGGTCAAATCCCAGACTATTTTAATTTCTGCCTTCTCTATGCAAGGAGCACTTTTCACCAGCCTAAAGGGCTCATTAATTTGTCATTGTTGCTGAGCATGGAGTGTTTTGTCACATAATTCCTGGCAGCCCCCAAAATAAAGTAGGGCATGATTCAATATGGATAAGTAAAATCCATGCCAAATTAAGGAGATGCTGCACTGCAGATAAATCTGAGAATAAAGGTTGCCAGAAGGACTTCAGGATCATTAGTCCAAGCAAGTAAAGGCTTACTAACAAATCATCTCTCACTTATCTTTCCTTATCAATGGCTCAGAAGTTTTCAAAGAATAGACTTACCTTCAATATTGTTAATTATTCCACTATAAGCTACAAAAGGCCTACTGTTATTTCCTTCACCATGACCTGCAATCATTCTTCATTAACTTTATTTGGCTACAAAAAGCAAATGCATTCCTTTCCAAAGAAGATTTCAGTTTCCTTCTCATATATTATTTAAACTTACAACAATTTCTGTGAAATGGGTTAGATTTACACAGAATAATCAACTCAAGAACACCAACATCAGAGGATACAGAATGATGTTTATTTTGATTCTGGTATTTTGCTTGTTTGTAATATGGAATGTATCCGTTCTGCTCACAGGGGAATGAAAGAGACAGGGGAAAAAAAATCTACAAAAGTGTGCTTCCTATGCTTTCTATACAGAGTTCATGAATGTAAACAGTGTTCTTAAATGAGCTGAAATATCGCTTAGAATGTAGCGCCACTCCATGGCTGAGCAAAGAAATTGCATCTAACAGGTAAAATAAATTATGTGCCAAGTTGAATAAACAAATCCTACTCAGTTCAATTATTTATGTTTTGCAAGTTCAGATCTTCTGGGTTTTTTCCCCCATTCTTTAATCTAACAAGACAAGGCTATTTTTGAAAGTGAGAAAATTAGAAAATTGGCTACATTTACTCTTTTAGCTTCTAAGTAAATCTTTGACGGATAACTTTTCAATTTACAATCATTTATATTAAATTTTAAATATTTATATCCTGTATTTAAAAGCCATTCAAACCCTGAAAGGTGGCTGACATTGTATAATTTGCTACATACTATTTTTTTAAAAAAATAGGTATAATTCCCAATATATGTCAAAGTAGTTACAATCAAGTTTAAAAACAATTTTACCCTAGATATACAAAATTGATCCTCAATTGCAAATTTGCCCAGTAGACTTTCAAGGGCTCCCATATGGGATTATATCAGGCAAGTCCTACAAGTCCTTACCCTAAAAAAAAATCAGTTAAATGAAGCGTTATGAATACATAAGGCAAAGTAACTTTTGGGGAACAATTGTGACTACATAAAGAGCACAATTGATATATTTTTAATGTATGTTCAGTTTTACATGTAAAAACATTTGTGTATAGTTGCCTCACCTATTTTATTGCCTAGAACTCATCTGAATGCTAGGGAGAAGTTTGAGTTCCATAGTTCTGGAAGTCACCTTGTGGGAAACTGTCAATGCCCCGTTTGGACTGACTCTAATCATTCCATAATTCAACCAGGAATGCATTGCCTATGGTTCTGGAAACTCCTCTAGTGTGCTAGAAAGTCCTCCAGTATGCTGAAGAATCCATCCGGTCCACTAGTTTCTGGGGTGGACAACGAAGTTTCAAACCCATATTCCCATCATTAGGCCAAAGTTCACTAGAACATAGTTCTAGTATAATACTGATGCACTGGTAGGATTCAGCCGGTTCGCACCGGTTCAAGGGAACCGGTAGCTAAATTTACCTGAATTCAGAGAACCGGCTGGCTTCCAGAAGTCCAGTCTAGGCCTCGGAGGCCTGGAGGAGGCCTCCCAGGCCTAGAATGGCCCACCGGAAGTGCATGATGCCACTTCCGGAAGTCTGTTCTAGGCATTGGAGGCCCAGGCTTGCATCAAATATGAAAATCAGTTGTTCAGGTATTTGAATCCCACCACTGTACTGATGTATCTTTAACCACCACACCATCATCATATCCTGCCCACCCCTGATAATCTGAGAGAAATCATATAATTTTTATGTCTAATTATATAAACGTGCTTCAGGGTCAATTTATCAAAAGTGGTAATCATGGGAGATAAATTACATAAATCTTCAATTTGGGACAAATAGACATCGAAGGGCAGGGATGGCTCAGTGGTTAAAGATGCTGAGCTTGTCAGTTGAAAAGTTAACAATCTGGGTTTGAGATCTGAGCACCTCATGATGGGGTGAACTCCCATTCATGCCCACCTGGCAGTTTGAAAGCATGCAAATGCAAGTAGATAAATAGGTACCACTTTGGTGGTAAGATAACGGCATTCCATGTGCCTTTGGCGTATAGTGATGCTGGCCACATGACCATGGAAGCGTCTTTGGAGAACACCAGCTCCCACAGCCAAGAAATGGAGAGCACCACCCCCTAAAGTCAGACACAATTGTACAGGAGAACCCTTTACCTTGACATCGAAGGTAGTTGGTACTATTGGTAGTTGGTTGCTACAGAGATTTGATCAGTCTCTCAGTCAGACTTTGGGAAGTTGGTGAACTTCGAGATATTATGCCAGTTTTGTCTAGTAGTGATTAATAGGTGGAAGAAATAAAGGTTTAAACTTTCATGACTGTGAATGTTTTTTGATCCTACAATGGGTCTCCTATTCATGGGCTGATAAAAAGTAATCGTAGATTTTCCAAAAAAAGATCCCCTAGGACATTAAGCTGTGTATACAAAAATAGCATTAAAAGAAATCATCTTTACTAGGAAAGACTAGTTTTGAAAAAGGTCTGAAGAGAAATGACACAAACCCACTTAGTTGATCTATGCTTTATTAAGACTTGGAGAAGGAGGGCTTTACTTAGGCTCAACTGTTTGAAAGATTTAAATTGGTCATAAAGAATTTTATTTCTACAGATAAAAAAACTTTATTTCTACAGATGAAAAAAAACTGATTTTGAAAAAGATTTATGTACCAATGATGATCCTCTTATTGTTAAGGTGTATAAAGTGTAATTGACAATGAATCAAGAAGATGACTATATTAAAGATGGTATGGTTAAATGGGGGCAAAAATTGGGCGTTATAGAACAGGGTTGGAAGGGACCTTGGAGGTCTTCTAGTCCAACCCCCTGCTCAAGCAGGAGACCCTACACCATTTCAGACAAATGGTTTTGTCCAGTCTCTTTTCGAAAGCCTCCAGTGATGGGGCATCCACAACTTCCAAAGGTACGTCATTCCACTGATTAATTATTCTTACTATCAGGAAATTTATGCTTGACCAGTGGGAAAATATATGGATAAATGGATTGAAATTTACACTGAATTATAACTTAAAAGAATGTTGTTATAAAGTGATATATTATTGGTATTTAATGCCTGATAAATGGTCAAAGATGTGTACTGAAATGTCAAATGTTGGAAGTGAAACCAACGTGAGGGTGCACACTTTTATCACTTGTGTACCAAGAAATATTGGGATCAGTTAGGTTCAGTGATCCAGAAGATTCTTAAAATTGACATACAGTTGAAAAACCAGACATTTTCCTTTTAGGGTTGGTGAATAAGCCGATTGAAAGAAAACACAGGGTGTTGTTTTTATATATGATAATTGCTGCAAGGCTTTTGTATGCACAGAGCTGGAAAGATATATGAATTCCCACAACAGAAGGATGGACTTTGATGGAGTGTGAAGCTAATGGAACTGACTCAGATGGCAAAACTGACTGTTTTGATTAAAGATAAAAAATGTGACTACTTTTCTTTCTAGACAGAGACCACTTTTAGACTTTTTGCTTGATAAAGACAAAAAATAAGAGTTTTGTATTTGGGATTTGCTGGCTAGATTTGTTATGACTATAGAAATATTGTGCATTGTTGGAATGTAATAGATATACATTTTATTTTATATGTATATTTTCTTAATGTAGAGGATGTTTTATTACAGATTTTTGATTATAGAAATATCTAGTACTATTATGTGTGCTAGTGGAATTGTTATTATGATGCATTTGTGATATATGTTTTATTTGGAGTAAGAGACTATGATATTATTTTTTATTCTTTTTATTCTTTTAATGACCCTGTAATTCCTTGCATTGGGGTGGAGTTGGGGCGACTGAATGGAGCTGAGAGTTTACTGGCCAGATGCCCTTTCTGACGCCTATGGGGAGTTTGCAGCAATTACTCATTGCGCCCAGAGAGAGAAATATCTGCCGTTACCTAGGATTGAACTAACAGTCTCCTGATTGGGAGAGAGAGCTCCATCTCTAGGCCACCACACCGCCCAGACTATGATATTATATATTGATGTTATTTTATTGTTAGGTATGTATATCTTTTATATTTTAGCTATTTATCTGCTTTTTTGTTAAACTAAAATAAGAGAATATTTTATCCTGTAATTATGTTGGCATTGAAGAGAATCAGAAGTAACTTTTTTAATTCTTTTTTGGGGGATTTTGTGTCCCTTTTTAAACTTTCCCTATTGATTGCTCCCCATTTTTCCTTTTTTGTTGTTGTAATTTTGCATTTTAATCTTTGAAATGTAATTTAAAACATGACTATATAAGAGGAAAATGTGGGATAATTCAAGATAAATGATCCATTCAAATTGAATACGGATTTTTACAAGTCATCTTGTAAAATAACAACTAACAAAAAAAATTAACAAAAGAAAAAGCTAACAATAAATCTGAAAACTCAACTGGAACTAGTTACACACAGTCAGCCATATGCCCAGAGTGGAATTGGCATTTTTAATCAATGACCAAGTCCTTCCCAAAGACATGGGATAGGCAGATTTTGTTGTTTGATGGTATCAACGATATTGTCAGTGGATGTAAGTGGTTCCAAGTAAAGCTGCGTTTTTACAATTGACTGATGGTGATTTTGTCAATGCCAATGGGGTTCAAATGGTGCTCAGCATTGCATTCTTATTATTATATAAGAATCTCCCTAGAAGCTGGTATAAAGGGAACAAGTTTCCCCAATAATTTCCTTAGATGGATCCTGACGAAGGGTTTACAAAGAGACATCCCCGGGTGATGGTTTAAAAAGTGAAGATGGTGGCCACAATGGTGCAATCAAAACTCCAGCTTTTTTTTATGTGTGTTGCATCTTTTATCACACTGGTATGGTCGCCATCTTGAGTTTTCTTATATCATGAGGACACCTGCAGTTCTGCATAAGCTCATTGCCTGCATGTATAATACACAGAGCCTATCCTGCATGCAAGTGAAGACACTCACAAAGAGGAGAGTCTTAAAGATGCTACAAATATTGATAGGAGTGTTCTTAATTTATTTTGAGCTTTCGATGCTTTTTTGTAGATGAAGAAAGCGCTTTAGATTCATTCAATTCTGAAGGCATATTACTTATGCCTTTTCTCAGTATTTTATTCTTGTAAATATCGGCTCTTATTAGATACTTAGAATATGTCCATAGTGTGCAATTACAAATTTAATTCATCTTCTGGCGTGTTAGTTAAACTAAAGTGTCTCAAGTTCATTCTTTGCGTTTTATGAACATATTTTAAAACATTTGGTAAAAAAATGATACTTTTTCAGTTACTCTTTCTCCTGATTCTAAAAACAAAAAGGAAGTTTAGCACCGGAAACAACAACATCAGGAAACTGGATATGATACAGTCAAGCCAGCTTCTTTCAACAATTCTTCTGTAAGGGACAACTGAACAATCTTATAAGGTTGAAACCCCAAGCAGTTAAGAGGTGTATCACAGCTTCATTAACTCTGATGAACATTCTACATTTACAGTCAAAAGCTGTGAAATGATTCAGATATCAAAACAACGGAAATGTAAAAATAACAACAATAATAATCCAGCATAGAAGACATATCTTTTATTGAAGCAACAGATAAATCTTTGCAAAACTATGGCTTGTGAAGGTCTGTTTAAGCAGGATTCGCTTCTTACTAGGAGGATTAATAATAATAGTATTAAGGTGGGTCAGTTTTATCCATCTGACCTACCAAAGCGGGGAGGCAGGGAATGTTACAGATCCCTTCTCCTAAGGAGGTACAATTGGCAGGATCGAGGAAAAAGGGTTTTCTCTGTGGTGGCTCCCTCTCTTTGGAACATAATCCCTGTGGAGATTAGATCCGCCCTCACTTTGACACTCTTTCGCAAAATCCTGAAGGCCTGGTTTTGCCAACAGGCCTGGGAAACACAGAGTGGAATGAAGCCCATCAAGTGGCTTGTTTGATTCATTGCTGTAGGGGTGGGAGGGAGTGGGGGGTGGGTTTACTGTGGTGTATTGGTTTTTAATTTTTGTAAGCCATGCAGAGTCACTGAGAGTAAGTGGGTGGCCATCTAAGTAAATGAATAAATTAAATAAATAAAGGAGGATTGATATTATTAATATTATTGATCCCAAGATTCGGGTTATTAATTTAATTAATTAAAATCTAATTAATTAAAATTAAGATTATTAATATTAATTCATATTTTATGGAGTGATATTAATTAATTAATTTTATGGAGTGATATTTGTTGTTGTTGTTGTTGGTGGTTGCGAAGTCGTGTCCAACCCATCGCGACCCCATGGACAACGTTCCTCCTGGCCTTCTTGTCCTCTACCATCTTCTGGAGTCCATTTAAGCTCACGCCTACTGCTTCAGTGACTCCATCCAGCCACCTCATTCTCTGTCGTCCCCTTCTTCTACTGCCCTCAATCTTTCCCAGCATTAGGCTCTTCCTTTCACCACCAGATGCATCCACAGCTGAGCGTCCTTTCGGCTTTGGCCCAGTCGCTTCACTCTTTCTGGCGCTACTAGTACTAGCCCTCTGCTCTCCCCCAGTAGCATATTGGACACCTTCCGACCTGAGGGGCTCATCTTCCAGCGTCATATCTTTTTGCCTTTTGGTAGTGTCCATGGGGTTTTCATGGCAAAGATACTGGAGTGGGTTGCCATTTCCTTCTCCAGTGGATCACATTTTGTCAGAACTCTCTGCTATGACCTGTCCGTCTTGGGTGGCCCTGCACGGCATAGCTCATAGCTTCATTGAGTTACGCAAGCCCCTTCGCCACGACAAGGTAATATTAATCAAGCAGATAGTTGGGGTTCCTGAATGACACTGGAATGGTTTCAAGATAGTGTTATAGAAGAAACACTGTATTAATATTCTGTAAAGGTTTGTGTTTTTTTCTAAGCAAATGTCTCAAGAAGGATCTTAGAGGGTGTCTCCTTGCAAGGGTGGCACAATTAAGACCAAATGTGCCAACACATAGCCAAATCAGAAACAATTTCTAGCCAGACACAGTATTAATGCAAGTGTGTAAAAATACCAATACTATGAATTTGGCGCAAATTGAATAACAGAATGTATAAAATACTATTTAAATTTGAGTTGAATTCCTAAAAATAACAAAATGAATAAATTGTCCACTAGGTGGCAGCGAAATGCTACTTTTATACTTTAAAAAAAAAAAAAAAAAACATTGAATTTTCCCTGCAGCTTTCAGAGTACTTGTTCCTTGGCTGGCTGCAAGGAGCTCAACAACTAACACTGTCAGCAAATGCATTTAGAAAAATCTTGCTGAAACATCTACCTACAGCTGAGGAAGGAATGCTTTCATAGGACACTTCTTCAAAGGGAAGCCTACCGTTTAAATTGCTTGGTTACCCAACAGAGGAGACAGTTCTTTCTGCTGCCTTGAACTACTTCCTTCTATCTAGTTTCTAGCCCTTCCAACTACTTGAGAAGGCAGGATTAGATAAGAAAACAAAACACAAATAATAAAATCATTGACTTTGTATTGATTTCAATTGTTGGCGAGCTGGTAATAAATGTACAATTAGCATACGAAGAAACAAAACAATAAGATATACAATCTTCTGCATATGTTCACTTGTATGTGTATATGTGATTCTGTGTGCATTTGTGCATGTGTGTCAGTGGTGGGATTCAAATATGTGAACAACCGGTTCTCTGTGTGGATGCCGCTTCCGGAAGTCCATTCTGGGCCTGGGCAACAAAAAATTAGCTACCGGTTCTGCCAAAGTGGTGCGAACCGGCTGAATCCCACCACTGATGTGTGTATAAGTGAGAAGGAGAGAGACAAAGACAGAGAGATAGAAAAGAGAGGATGTGAAAGAAAATGGAAATGATGTTGAAACCCAAGACAACCCTAAACTGAGTTCAGCTGGAGACGACCTGACTATATTCCTATACTTTTTCTGACTATATTGATTTGTTTATTTTTAATGCCACCTTTATTCCTGGTCAACTCAAGATGGTGTATGTAGCTAATGATCCCACCTCCTGTTTTTTTCCACAATGAAGAGGGCTGTTCTGAGTCCCAAGGGAGGATTAGAATTCATGGGAGCTCCAGCTGTCTATCCCAGCATCTTAGCCACCACTATGCCAAGCCATCCATTGCAGTGTAGTGGTTAAGGTGCTGGCTTAGAAACCAGGCGCTTGCGAGTTCTATCCTCCCTCAGACATGAAAACCAGCCTCTCTCAGCCCAACCCACTTCACAGGGTTGTTGTGTGGGAAAATGGGAGGAAGAAAAAATATTAATTACTATATGTTCACTACCAAATAAATATTTTTTTTAAAATGTGGGGGGGGGAATCTAATACAGGTAGTCCTTGGGTTACGACCACACGTTCAGCAACCATTCAAAATTACGACAGCACTGAATGAGGGGGACTTATGACTGGTCCTTGGAGTTTCAGCTCTTGCAGTGTCCCTGCGGTCACATGATCACAATCAGGACACTCAGGTGCTCATTTTGTGATTGTGATGTCACAGGTGAGCTGCATTCGGAAGCACCTGCCTGAGATGCCCACCCACCTGCCCGCCTGTCTTGGACTCTGGTCACATGAGGTCCTCTCTTAATGACTCACGCAATCTGTGGGTAATGATGGCAACTGGGATTTCTACTTCTAAGCAATGTGGTCTTGTGGCGTTATGCTTTACGATCGCATTGCTTAGTGATGGAAAATCTGGTCCCTGTTGCTGTCATACCTGGACGATTACCTGCAATAATAATGACCTCTGATGCTCAATTTCCCTTTCTTTAGTTTCTAATGATAGAACCAGCAAGAATTCTTCAAGGGGAAGGCCAAAACACAGCTGCGAAGTGTGATAATACATTGCAATGTATAAGAGCAGCAGCATTACAGCTCTTCAGTGTAGCTAAGCTTTTGGTCTTTGCCCAGCTTTATACCAGAAAAACATCAGAGTTTCCTAAGACTATCCCAGATAGCGTTGGCCATCCCTGCCACAGCACAATCCTGCCCTCACAACTTCCACTTTCTGCTAACTTCCCATGACATGGCTTTCACCTCATCCCGGCCTAGGAGGCTTAAGTTCCCCAAGACTGTCTCTGTCTTAAAATCTTTCCTCCCTCAAGTGATCAGCATCCAACCATGGTTGGAAAGTGTAGGAAAGCAATCAGGTTGTTTCACCACTAACCCGGGAGAGGTGTCGGTTGCTTTGCATGTCTGCTTTACAAAACAGTCAGCAGCAAGTGGGATGAGAAGGGGGTTTGTCGGCCCTTTTCAAGTGATGGCATCAGCCTTCCTCTCCCTCCAGTCCCTGGTCAGCCTCTCTGGCAGGCAGTCTAATTTTGCCTCCCTAAACAGATGGATGGAGCTGGAAGAAAAGTCATAAAAACCACTTGGCAGGGCTTAAAATAGCATTAAAACAGCCTATGAGGGAAACAGCACGAGGCTGAAATATAATATTGTCCTATTATTGAAATGCAACAATTAGGGGACTAACCTCACAACCCCATTATCTCCGACAATAATGTGATCTGCAAGTCACCACTTGTTGCTATAGTGATATCAGAAAGGACAGGGAGAACAAACCTATGGAAAAATCATGCCTGCGACTCAGCTCCAATCTTTTTTTTTAAAGAGTTTAGAGCTCAGTCGCAAGTATGAGTTTTTTATAGGTTTTTTTTTTTTTTTTTTGAAAAAAAAAGTTAGGAGTTGTAGGAAGAAAGCAGATGACGCTCAATATCCTGCAATCAATCCTGCCTCATCGCTGCTGCACCATTATGTCTGCTTAACATTTTTCCTGCCACACGGCAGAGGGAGGGGGGTTGCAAGGCCAGAGAAACCAACTAATTCCTCAAGGTACTGCACGAAACTCATTCAGCAGAAAACCACCAGAACAGGGACTGCAGAGGATTGAGGAGCCCATTCATTGAGGAGCAGGGTAGGTGTGAAGCTGCAGCCCTTCCCCTCCTCTTCAATTCAATGGACAGTGTGGGAAGTCAGCCCCCCCCCCCAGAGAAAGAAATATTTTTGGAAATATTTAAAAGGCAGAATATATTTCCCTAAAGGATTTTAAAGGCAGAAACCAACCCACCCACCCCAAGTCTCTCTGTCCCAAACAGAAACCAAGTTTGCAAAATGCAGATGATAATCTTGTCAGAAAGACTGGAGTCAAGAAACTGGGTTTAGGAAGAAAGATCCCTAGAATCAATACCTAAAATCTAAGAGTCATCAGCCACAGCCACAGGGAAGCAGGATATAACCCTTGGGACATAATAGGATTAACCCACCACCATCAGAATACCAGAAAGGCACACCCAGATTCAGGTCAAAGTTCATGCCACAGGAACAACTCCGAACAAAAGGCTCCAGAGGGTATAAAAACCCACTCCCTACATGTGCTCACTCTCTTTCTTCCAGAGCCATCTTTCTGTCTGGCTCTCCTCTTCAATAAACTGCAACCTTCTTCCTAAAGCAGTTGCCATGTTGTTTATCCCCGGCTTGGACTGAACCATGATGAAGACTTTTCCTTCAACAACAGTAACAATGGAATGGCAGGGAACCAGGGTGGCTGCAGGGAGAGGGGCTTAGATTATATGCTTGTGGCCATTATCTTGACTTTTCTGACCCCCCCCCCAGGGATACCTGACAGGGATTATCTTTCACAGTGAAGATGGGGGGAAAACAGATGTGCTTAGCCAGAATTTAGCATTTAGCAGAGTTCCACGTGAGTGGTTGCTTCCCTTTTTTAAATCAGTTTGTCTCATAATTGCAAAGTTTAGGCCTGTTTTCATATTTAGTAATTAATAAAAATCCAGGGAGAGTCAGAAACGTCTAGTACAGGTAGTCTTTGACTCACAACGGTTCATTTAGTGACCATTCAAAGTTACGACAGCACTGAAAAAAGTTACTTATGACTTATTTTTCACCCTTATGACCATTGACCCATGGTCTCATGATCAAAATTCAGAGACTTGGCAACTGGCTCTTATTTACGACAGTTGGGGTCATGTGATCCCCTTTTGCCACCTTCGGATAAGCAGGTGGGGAAGCCAGATTCACTTAACAACCGTTTTAGTAATTTAACAACTGCAGTGATTCACTTAACACAGGGCTCTTCAAACGTGGCCCTTTTATGACTTGTGGACTTCAACTCCCAGAATTCCTCAGCCAGGCACGCGTGCCTGGCTGAGGAATTCTGGGAGTTGAAGTCCACAAGTCATAAAAGGGCCACGTTTGAAGACCTCCTGACTTAACAACTGTGGCAAGAAAGATCATAAAATGTACCTGTATTTTTGGCATTTCAGCCGAGAGACCCTGAAAAAGCCAAAACAAACTCCACAGCCACCTCAGCCCACCGACTCAGGAGTGCCGTACTGTTTACCGTTTCCTAATGCTCCAGCACTGCCTTGCAGGACTGGCGAAACACACCAACCTGGTTTTTTTTTGGCAGTCAGCATGGGTTTTGTGTACCCTTATCTCTGTTTTTTTTTAACAAAATATAAAGTAAAATTAAAACACATTGCAAAGTCTTTCATTTCTGTTTTTTTTTTTAATTTGATGCATTTGATTATAGTTTAGAACAGCTTTGTATGGAAATAAACTTTTAGTTTAGATGACTTGGAAATTTTCTTCTTCGGGCTGTTAATGCTAGGGCAATTATTTGAAAGGAAAAAAGGGGGACTTTCTGACAAAAACAATAGTAACTACAAGTTTCTGATTTGCCTGTTACTTTCTGGATGTTAGATATTAACCTTGAGCCCCACTAGATATTAACCTTTTTTCTTAACGAAAGCTGAGAATCTGGGATTTTAGTCCATTTGAGGGTCAGTTGCCATCTGGCAGATCAGCGTGCAGACTGTATTTGTCTCCTGGGTCTTTTTTATTGAGGACTAGAAACCTGAGCTATTTTTATAGGTCATGAACAGAAAATGTGTCAATAATCAAAACACTGTAGGAGGGGAAACGATTTTCGTAACAGCAACAGTTCTGAGAAATGCCTCATTCTTAAAATCCATGAAGCATGGAAAATAGCAAAGAAACCCTTATTGCAAAGTTGGCAATCCAGCTTGAAAGTAAACATACCATTTATTAAATAATTAATTAAAATGTTAGTTGTACAAGAGGTCAGCAAAGGAAAGATTGCAAATGGCATACAAGTAGAAGAACAAAGCATTCATATTTTATCTCTGCTATGTTGATTGACATTGTCTCACATTTCTGGAATAACTTTGCCCTAATTGGATATATATAATCCCCAGAATGATATGAATCTATAATCAATACAGTTCACTTCAGTCAATTATTTTTTGTTCTTTTCTACTAAAACTAACAAAAATCTTTTTATCTACCCAGGACAAAACCCACTGTCTTTATTAATTTCACATAAATATTTGAATTGTTCCATTGAAACAAGTGGAAATTAAGATGTTAGTTTTTGCTAATGCCTGAATGACAAAGAACCTATATATTTGGCCCAAACTACACTGATCCATGCTTTATTAATAAAATACAAATACAATTAATAAGATACAAAAAAGATGAAATAGATAGAAAATGGAACAAAAATGTATTCTTAGAGGACTGTTTTGTTTGCAGGAATGTTCTTGGGATATACAGTACATGAGGTCATAGTTGTTATTATTATTATTAGTAGTAGTAGTAGTAGTAATAGTAGTAGTAGTAGTAGTAGTAGTAGTATTTTGGAAATGTACTCACTGACCTCCCCAAAGACAGATATAACTGATAAGGATAATCTAAAAAAATTAGAGAGATTGCAAAGTTACTATCATCATCATCAGATCATCATTATCAGGTGTGTCAAACTGCCAGCGCGCATGCCAGATGCGTCACACGGAAGCTGCGCCCAGCCCAGTTCCGGCAAGGGGGGAAAAGTTTCAATATGTCGCGACACGTCACGTGACGCAGCGAGTTTGACACCCCTGTGGCAACCTCAAATGAGAAGGAAAATGGCTGCAACCATGCTCTATCCCTCCAATGCTGCAGGATAATATCATGCTTCAAAAGGAATTCTATTCCGAGACAGCTGTGGGAAGGATAGTGAAATAGACTTCAGACAGAATTCTGAAGTTAGGGGTTGAAATTAAAGTGTAGGTATTAGACTAGTGTAGGTGCTAAAATTCACTCAATAGTATTTATAAATATATCCCATCAGAGGGATGCAATTTTTATTTGCATTTCCACATCTAAAATCCTTTATCTTAAGTGTAATTTAGCTCAATCTGGCCCTAATGTAAATAGAAGCACTGAAAAAGCCATAATGGCTCAATTGTCTTTGGGTCGCTTTTTCCTAGGAGGATTTGAAATTATCTACCAGGGTAAGGTGGGCCAGTCCAATGGGGTTGTAAAGTAGGTAAGTAGATATTTGTCCAAAGAATAGATTCAGGTTTACCAGAAAGACTCCTGCTTTCCATCAAAGTACTACTGTATATTTGGAATGCAACGAGTAACCCAGAAGATGCTTCTTAAAAATCAAGTTTGGACTCACTCTAGGGTTGCTGTGTTGTTATATGATCTAGCGTTCCCCATATAGCAATTGTACTTGGGCTTTAGCTGCAAACAACTTAATTAAAGCAGCTATAAACTATACTCCTAGGGTGAAATAATAAGCTTGGATGGCTGACGCTGATCTCTTTCTTGAAAAACATAACTAAATGAGCATTTTGGCTTTAGAACTTTGAAAACTACTCCTAAACATTTATGGGTCTTAATCTGCCCAATGATATGTCTACTTAACTTCTAGATTTATTGTTTTGAGCATTTGGAGAAGGTAAGGACCTTGATTTAAGTAAAGTTTATTGTTAATGTCTCCTCATTGCAGGAATTAATGAGTGATTTCAAAGTTCTTCTAAGATCAGTAAGGGTCAAGGACAAAATTACTGTATCACGCATGGCACACAATAATACACTAATATACCTGTTTGTTGATAGGGCAAGATGGAAGGCAGACTCATTTAAGCTAGGTATCAGTGAATTTATATAAAGTAATAATGAAATAAGGTAAACCACTATACATACTCTGGTTTCTCTTCAGATTGTATGAATTACTGCATTGGTTTTCCTTCTAGCATGTGGGCATTTTATCACAACCCATACCCATCATGGTCATCACTGTATTACATGGCAAAACTCATTACAGTATTTATTCTTGTGAAAACATCAACCGTGCACTGTCAAAAAAATTTCTCTGCTCTCTGGCCTCAAAACTCTACTTAACAGGATAACAAAAGAGCCAGAAGGGACCTTGGAAGCCTTCTAGTCCAACCCCCCTGCTCAAGCAGGAGACCTTATACCATTTCAGGCAAAAAGCTTCCCAATCTCTTCTTAAAAGCCTCCAGTGACGGAGCACCTATAACTGCAGGCAAGCCATTCCACTGGCTCCACTTCTTTGTAACTCATTTTTATTTCTTCTTCAGAGGAACTAATAATCCTTAAAAATCAAGAAGAGACCACCTCATTAAAAACTGTATAAAAGCAGAGAGGTACAACAAAAAGAAAACTTCATTAAAACGTACATTTCCTAAGAAACATATGCCTTCATGCAGAATACAGAAGTCTTAACCAAGTACAGAAGCTAATCAGAAAAGGTACAATTCTATTCAACAAAGCAAGACATTCTAGATCATGGGTGTCAAGCTTGCCACATCACGTGACGTGTCACAACGTATCGTGACTTTTTTTTCATTGCCGGAGCCGGAGTGGGCGTGGCCTCTGTATGATGCAACTGGCCCGCGGGCCGGCAGTTTGACACCCCTGTTCTATATCATGGTGAATAAGAAAGTCCCTTCTTTGGTCTTCATCAATTTAGACTTTGTCACCATTGTTATGCAATACAGGAAAGGTTTTCCCCATTCAGCTATATCAGCATTGGGAAAGTATTAAATCCTATCCTGGTTTTAAGATTCTAAGGTGCGAAAAATTATTGACATCTCTTTGAATTGAGTTTAGAAGCAACTGGTGGATATGGTAGGAATGACAAAATATGATCCCAGGACAAGTATGTTTCCACCTGTGAGCAGCATTGTTGTTCTCAGTGTTTTTAGTATTGCCTTCTGAACTATTTGCAATTTTTTTTAAAAAAATCTGCAAAATAGCCCCCCCCCCCAAAAAAAAATCTACTGCAATAGACCAATCTAAATGTAACTCACATTCATGTCACCATGTCCAGGTATGATTTCTCAAGGAACGAATAATATTACCAGCAAGTTTAACAAATAATATAAGCATTTCAGGCTTGAATGAACCTCAGAACAAAGCTGAAACGAGAAGCATTTTCAAATCTGAATCTGCCTCTTTAAGAGAAATGTTACCCACTGTCCAAATCAGATTGAATTCTTTCTCCGTTCTATGGGCTTCACAGAAAATGTGATTTGTATTCACAAAACATGGTGAAGAAATAGCACTGATGAAGCTAGTCATAGCTATTTAAGTGGTTTGCAATTGAAGCAGAATAACAGAATAACAGAATTGGAAGGGACTTGGGGGTCTTCTAGTCCAACCCCCTGCTCAAGCAGGAGAACCTATACCATTTCAGAAAAATGGCTGTCCAATCTCTTCTTAAAAATTTCCAATGACGAAGCACACAGAACTTCTGAAGGCCAGCCGTTCCACTGGTTAATTGTTCTAACTGTCAGGAAATTTCTCCCTAGTTGTAGGTTGGATCTCTCTTTATTTAGTTTCCATCCATTGGTTCTTATCCTGCCTTCTCATGCTTTGGAGAATAGGTTGACCCCCCCCTCTTCTTTGTGCCAGCCCTCAAATATTGGAAGACTGCTACCATGTCTCCCCTAGTCCTTCTTTTCACTAAACTAGACATACCCAATTCCTGCAACCGTTCTTCATATGTTTTAGCCTCCACCCCCCTAATCATCTTTGTTGCTTTTCTCTGCACTCTCTCTCTCTCTCGTCTCAGCCTTGATAAATAAATAAATAAAATTATCTTTGTGAGTTGGAATTGCTTGCTATGAATTCATGAATTCAGCCAATTCCAAACCCCAACAGAAAGACGTTTGAACTAGATTACTTGTTGTCGAGTATGTTTGCTCCTTTTATTCCCAAGACAGAATGGCCAAATACTTGTGTAAAGATTAATTATTGCTTGGAAATATTCTGTTTAAATTAATATATATTGTCATTCTTTTTTTTTTTTGTCAAAGTTCAGTATATCCATGTAACATTTCAGCTGCTGCAGAAGAAGAACCATTCTTGGAATAGCACTTACACTGAATATCCATCAGCATTGTGTTGTTGTTGCAAAAAGGGAAACCCAATTTTAGGTTGCATCAAAAAGAAAACTTAGTTCTCAAATCACTGAAAGCCTTGTTTTATTTTATTCTGCAATTGATCAGAACTGCCCCCTGAGTACTGAGTCTACTTCTGTAGGAGAAGGAATGGCAGAACCTCGGGGCAGAGTGAAAAGGGAGAGCAGCCTAGAATCCCTATACAGCCGCAAATTAAATAAGTCCAACCCACCTTGACCCTTATCTAACTTTCACCAGGTGCTGACCATTAATTTAGAAGATTCCTGTGCATAGGCTTTTAGCAATAAATCAATTTAATTGAACCTTCACAGAAGAGCAATTAATAAGTGGAACAGCTCCCGGAATTGTGGGTGCTTCACTGGAGGTCTTCAAGAAAAGATTGGGCAGCCATTTGTTGGGGATACAATAAGGTCTTCTGCCTTGGACAGGGGGTTGGACTAGAAGACCTCCAAGATCCCTATGATTTTATGATTCTACATGTGGTCCTGGTCTTTTGGGGTTGCCATTTGCCATTTGGGAAAGAATCATAAAAACTGTAAAAAAAAAAGTCAACCAGGATACCACCCTGCCCCCCCCCCCAAAAAAAACCCCCAAACCCTAGGAAGAGTACTGAAGGTTTTCTATACCTTTAGCCTTGGGGAACAGGGATATCACAGTCAAATATCTGGGACGGTATTATATACAAAGATAATCTAGGCTGGTTCTCTATCATTCTAAAATGCAGGAAAGGACACAATGGGTTTACATTATGGAAAGGCCAGCTCTCTAATGGAATTCTAGGAGGGAACAAACTTTTTAATAGCAAGAACTGTTTTTTGACAGCGGAGAGGTGGATGGGAGCTTTCATTGGATGTGTTCAGATGAAGGCTATGCATCCATTCATCTGTCAGGGATGCTTTAATTTAAATTCCTGTATTGAGCAGCGAGTTGTCCTCAGTGCACTGAGCAGCTCTTTCAGTGCTGTTTAGTACACTATGCTTCTAAAACACCAGAAATGGCCAATACTAGATACAGATGATTAAGGTCAACTAACAGGCTATGGTGCTATGGAGAACTGAAAGGAAGAAAAAAGAATATCACTTTTTGAGTGATAAAATTGTGCAGTCTAAAAATACTAATTTATTTAATTTATATGCCTGCCCACTCATTTTCAGTGACTCCAGGTGGCTTACCCAAAAATAATTCTAATGTTCCTTTATTACATAAATATAATCCCTTCTTCCCCCTCCCTGACAAATATTTATGCCCTGAAGATACAAATGTTGCATGACAGGAAACAGATTGGAGCCTGGTGACCTTTGGGCTTTCTGAACTGGGGAGGGGAAGAGAATCAAGCATGGTTCTTTGTTCCTAAATGCTAAGTGTAACTGATACCAGCAGGAACCTCTCCTCCCCCCCCCTTGTCCCCCAGACAAATGCATCTTCCTCTTGACACTTAAGAAGAAAATGTTTGGGTCCATGAAAAAGAAGCCAAAAGCTCCTCGTTTGCTATTGTTTTTATTAAAGTTGCTAATAGTACTTTTATTAATGTGAATTTATTTTGCACAATTAACCATACAAATTCCCAAGTTCTCCACAACTCTTCAACAAGCAAGTTGTTGAAAAGCAAAGATTAACAGAGAAATTAGGAAGTCCCCAAATTAGGCCAGATATTTCAGCTGTAGATCGGCCAGTAGATCAAAAATATCACCATTGAGGTTTTAGGATGAAAATGTACATTAGTGCTCAAGTAGCACTGATGACATGAAAACAACTGCTGCCTCCTCAATGGGAAAAGGCCAGAAGACACCTCTGCTGCTGACCCTCTTTCTAGGAGCAATAGTGCAGACTAATCAAACATTTGAACTTTCTGTTTTCTTCCTATCCTGCCTGAAGTAGAAATCTGGATAACTTGCCCACTTTGTTTAAAATACTTCTGTGTTTCTGATGGCACTGCAAGCTGGAACTCTTGTAATAAAAACAAGAAATGGGCAAATAAGAGTGAAAAGTGCAGCAGCATGCTTACAAGCTTAAAATTATTGTGCCTTTTCCCAAGAATGTTCACAGGATATGTCAAAAAAAAGTTAAGAGAGCAGCCACAAAGAAGAAATCAAAGCCTGGCCTTTTTTATGTGTATTACAGGTGAAATTTTAATTGCATCATCACTTCTGCCATTCTGACTTTTTTGCCCAAAGCATTTTGACTCCTCTGCCTATTTATAACAGATGATGTTTTCAAAAACATCTAAGGTTTTGAAAACATATCTGTTATAAATAGGCAGAAAGCCATTTTTTTTTTAAATGATGGATTTCAGATTTAAAATATAATATTCCAGGAGCTAATGCTAATTTGTCATACGAAAGAAATATGATTCTTTCCTTTCCTGCTTGTTTGGAAAGATAATTGAATGAAAGTCAATTGGCTATTAAATATATCTAATAAATTAGTCTAAATCACAAAAACTGTCATAAAGACAGAACCCAAAACCAACCAATTTATACATTGCTAACATAAAATATAAAAAAACAAATTTTCACATTTAGTATTAAATGTACCAAAACCAGAAATGGGAAAAATCTTTTTTCCAACAGTGAACTTTATTATTTCCATATCAATAAATACTTCAATGTAGGAAATGCTTGTTTTCTCTTCTTTCCCTAATTTTCTTTCCTTGATTCCAGATTTTGCAGGAGACAAAAAAATAATTTGACCTTGTCCTAGTCATTTCTAGCAATCACAAAACATTCTGCAATTATTTTTCTCTTCCTTAACACATTTTCTCTGATTTAAAAACCAGGCAGGAATAGCACTAGAGTGACTAGACCATTGGTAAGTGTTATGGTAAAACTGTATTATTTCTCATAAAATTCCATGAATGCGGCAGACTGATCATGCACCCAATTTCTGATAGTCTGAAATTACTCATTGTTGATTGTTAACATCTTGCCGGGGGGGGGGAGAAACTAGTGATATTCACCAGGAATGTTCAATGAATCCCATAAATTCCGGGGACACTGGGATAAATGATAAAGACATCTCAAAATCCGAAGAGGAGCTGCGGGCTCTCAAATTTCCCTTCAGCTGCCCAGTGAAATTGCAACCTGAATCGCCCGCGTGTCGGTTTGCCAGCATGATTGTACCGAAAGACCGCAAGAGCTGATCTAGAAATTTCGTCTAAGATACATTCGGCGGGAATGCGAAGGGGCGGCAAAACTCCAACGCCAGCCCCCACTTCTTAAAGCAGCGAAGGTCGATTTCCCCATAAAACCGCCAAGCACCTTCTCGTCTAAGAGGAGGAGGAGGAGCTTCTGGCGTCAGAAGGGAGCGCGGGGGGGGGGGGCGGCGGCTGGACGACGGGCGAAGGGGCTTCTTCGGGGTCGCATTTCGCAAAAAAAAAAAAAAAAAAAAAAAAAAAACAGCGATCCGCCTCCAGCTGTTTCCCCGCCCGGAACTGACCCACGCTGCGGGATCGGCGCCGCAGAGGAAGCCGGCGAGTCCCGGCCGGCAGGGAAGCGGCGGCGGCTTCGCTCCTGACCCGGGTCGGTGGGAGTTCTGGTGGAGAGAGAGCCCAAACCCCGGGTGGGCTTGAGGGCCTGACTCAGGCAGACGCCGGAGCGGTCCTCGTTATCAGCCGGCCTTTCACTCCCCTCCCCGGCGATTTACAACGCATAGTAACGAATTGTAAATGAAAACGCGATCAACCTGTTTTAACAGCAAAGAACTTCCTAAGATTCCCCCCCCCCCCGCCGCTCCCCCAAAACTATTGCTGGTTACTATCGATTCTTGCCGGAAACATTCCTGTCCGCCAATTGCAGCTGGGGCCGGGGGTTTGGAGCGCTCACGGCGTGCGCTAAAGCTCAAATCTTGGTTTAGGAAGCACAAGGGCGGGATTGGTCTCGGCGCGGTCGACTGAAAACCACGTGCACTTCGCTCGAGTTTGCGCCGGCTGTGACCGGGTCTCTTCCTCGAAGGACTGCCGGACGGGCGAGATTCGGAGAGAGGGCAGAAAAAGGAGAATCAATATAAATTAGCGGAGACGGCCCTGCGCAGCTCTTAAGCTCTTGGAGGAAAGGGGAGGGGGCGCAGAGGGAATAACAACAACTATCAATCAGGGCTGTTTCTCCACGACTTCCGATTTTTGCCTCCGATCGCGGCTGTGGACCAGGAGAGAGGCAGAAAATTAGAGAAGTCATTTTTGCTCAACTGACGTTTAAGGGGGGGGGGGGGATTCGTGTGCTGTAGAATTAAATCAAAAGGCAAATCTGGACAGATCCAGCCCCGAACTCAGGAGCGACTCAGAAGAATTTAAAAATAAACTCTACTTTTAGCGCTGAAACGCGCCATTGAAGGAAGGCTTGCGGGAACACTCGGCGCTTTAAATCCATCCCTACGAAACCTTTCCTGCCTCCTTCTCTCCCTCCCCTTCGCGGCAGAGTCCTGAATCCCCGCTTGGAAAACTTGCAGAACTTTCCTTTCGCGCTCGCGGGGATGCGTGCAATTGCTCAAAGGGGTTTCCTGCCAGCTCCATTTTGCGACGTCCGTTCCAAACTCTTCGAATTAGCCTCGCCTCGCCTGGAGGGGATCCCGACAGGTGGAAGCGAGCGAAGATCGGCACTCTACTTCCTGGGATCAGGTGAAAGCACCTTCACTCCCGCAGAGAAAGCTGGTTGCGAGGACCGGCAGCGATTTTTACGGCGCTATCAGTTCCGCCTCCAGGAGTGACTTCACCGTGTTTGGGAGTCTTCCCTTCCAGCTCTTCTCTGCGGCGCCTCTTCCCCGTTTTCTGCCAGAGCCAGCAATGCAGCGCGACGGTGATGGAGGCGAAACCAGCGCGGACAAGCTCCACCTTGATTACTGGAGAAGGGTGGCTGAGGTCATTACATCGTTGGCGTTTCCATAGCCTCTGCCATTTATTAGGGCCATTAGAGTTTTCATTAGTCAAAGATAATCAGCCGCAATAAGTCTGTTGTACAAGAAGACTCAAACCGTTACTTTGGAAAAGCTTTTGGGGATGAGGGAGAGCAAATGTTAGGCGCTGCGGGGAAAGCACCGTTTAAGGCACATTCTGGAGGGAGGCTGTATTAATCTCTAGCAACAGAAACGGCGGCGTCTTGGGCAGTTTAAGACATGTATCCCAAGTGACTTGTACAGTGAATATTTGTCACGTTACTATGTGGATCGAGTTCAACCCATGCCACAAGAAATTGATGTGTAACTTGCTACTGCCCAAACAAATTACCCCAGTGTCTGAATATAGTTAGCAACCAAGTGTATAGTCCTGGTGAGAATAGAAGACGACATCTGATGAAGCGAGTGTGCAAATGCTGATGCCCCTATATGCAGAAAATCAAAAAGCATGTACATTTAATAAATAAAGCTATGAGGGTCTTGTCAGGCAATAATAATAATATCCTCCATGGATACCTCCTTGTCATGGGGGAGGGGCTTGTGATTCTCTGTATGAGCTATACTGGTGGTAGTATATTGTACCAGAAGGTTAACCCAAGCCAAACAGGTCTGAGCAGAAGAGCCAAATTAAGTGTATCCATCAAACTATTTACTATAGTGAGAAAGCAGAAAAAGACTCCTACACTGGATTGGTTGTTGCCTAGGTCAACAAGGACCATGTCAGATGTTGGAGCTGGGCTTTTGTTGACAGGTGGGCAACAGGAGTCAGGACCTATGGCTGGACAACCAGGGCCTAGCCTTGCAGGAAGAATAGCCATCAGAGGTAAAAATATACTGTGTTTCAAAACCACACCATTATGCCCTGCTATTATAATTTTGAACCAACAAAGCAGGGCTACTTAAAGCAAATGTTTGAACTGTGGAAAGGAATGTATCCGGACCCAGACATCACTGACAATGATTAACAAATCAAAGGAGATTAATTGATACATATAAAACATACAGGAATGCAGAATGGAAGATTGAGAAAAATTGTAAAAACGGAAGACCAAAATTGAATTGATTATGGCATAAACCAGCTGTGAGGGTCCCAGTGATTATGGGCACACTGGGTGCTATACCAAAAAATCTTGGATAGCATTTAGAAAAGCTTATACTGACAAAAGGTCCACCTGTTAATTATAAAAAGCCACACTGGTTGGATCCACACATGTACAGTAGTATGCTGATGCGTTACAACATTCTAGGTTCTTGGAATAATTAGATAATTATTGGAGGTGTTTCGGACAAGAAGGCTGTGTCGAGAGTGGTGAGGACGATGAAAAAAATTATTGGAAGTTCACTTCCTTCTATCCAGAACATTGCATATAAGCAATGCTTGACCAGGGTCCACAGTATTGTCTTTTTATAACTTTGCTTGATTCTAGGTTTGTAATCTGTTGCTTGATTATCTTTTCCAGGATCTTCCCAGGTATTGATGTCAAGCTGATTGATCTATAGTTTCTTAGATCCATTTTTTCCTCTTTTTTGAAGATGGAAACCACGTTGGCTCTTTTCCAGTTCTCTGGTAGTTCCCCGGTGCTCCAGAATCTTTGAAAGATATGATTCGGTGGTTCCAAGATCACATCTGCCACTCCTTCAGACTATGGAGGACTATGAACTTTGCACAATGTAAAGGACCTGACACTGATTAGTTGTTTTTTTTAAGATCAGTCAAGGTCTTTTACATAAGTGAGACCAATCAAAAGTAATACTTCCAATAAAACAGTCAACAGACAGCAATATTGATATGCTAGAATCTTTAACATTCTTTAGCATCTGTTTCTTAACTTTAGTCAGTGGAAGTTACTATGAGAAAAAGTTGTATTGGTAAAGTTTATGATATTTAAGCCTAAAGTGAGTAGTCATTCCTGTGCTTTAAGCAAAGTGCCCTGAATTTTTTACTGTGGAAAGAGTCCCTCCAATTGAAAATAACCATCAAATACAGATTGTTTATGGTGCTGACTGTTGGCATGAACATTGTGTATCACTTGGTCAAAAAATGTAAAGATGGTAAATTGTGAAGGGCTGATGTATGTAATCAAGATAAAAACTAATGACCTGTGACAGTAACCAAAATGTCTTCCATGAACAAGATTGATGAACTTATGATTAATTGTATTACACAAATGGAAATTACTATTAATCTTGTAAATTCACAGCAATTTATATGTCACATAATTAACATTCTTCCATATTAGAAGGTTTGTGCAAGATATCACCATCAGATGGATTTGTAATTGGCTGACAAACCACACTCAACGTGTAGTCCTTAATGGAACTACATTTACATAGAGGGAAGTATGCAGTGGGGTACCACAATGTTCTGTATTGGACTCAGTACTCTTCAGCATCTTCATAAATGACTTAGGTGAGGTGATAGATGACACCAAGCTGGTGGGAACAGCCAACACCTCAGAAGATAGGCTCAAGATCCAGAAGGATCTTGACAGACTAGAACAATGGACCCTATCTAACAAAATGAAATTCAGTGGTAAGAAAAGTAAGGTTTTACACTTAGGAAGAAAAACCAAATGCACAGGTACAAAAGAAGTACCTGGCTCAATAGCAGTAACTGCAAAAAGGATCTAGGAATCCTAATGTACAATCACTTAAATATGAGCCAGCAGTGTGCTGCAGCTACCAAGAAAACCAATGCAGTCCTAGGCTGCATTAATAGAGGAATAGAATCAAGATCACGTGAAGTATTAATGCTACTTTATAATGCCTTGGTAAGACCACACTTGGAATATTGCATCCAGTTTTGGTCATCATATTGATTAAAAGAAGAAGTGATACTCAGTCTAGAAAGAGTGCAGAGCAGAGCAACAAAGATTAGGGGGGTGGGCCTAAAGCATATGAAGAATGGTTACAGGAATTGGATATGCCTAGTCTAGTGAAAAGAAGGACTGGGGTGACATGATAATAATGTTCCAATATTTGAGGGGCTGCCACAAAGAAGAAGAGGTTAACCTATTCTCCAAAGCACCAGAAGGCAGGACAAGAAGCAATGGATAGAAACTAATCAAGGAGAGAACCAATCTAGAACTAAGGAGAAACTTCCTGACAATGAGAACAATTAACCAGTGGAATGGCTTGCCTCCAGAAGTTGTGGATACTCCATCGCTGGAGATTTTTAAGAAGAGACTGGACAGCCATTTGTCTGAAATGGTGGAGTGTCTCCTGCTTGAAGGACTCCAAGGTCCCTTCAACTCTGTTATTTTGTTACTCATAAAGCAAGACAGTTACCAGTAGAAAAGGGAGGGTTATGGGATATGGATCAAATATTGTAATATTGACAAATGTGCTCATAAATATTAGTGCCTTATTTTTAAGTATTGCATTACTCAAAGATGTTTTTTTCCCTTATCTTTTCTATGTACAATAAAAGCATCATCTCCATTTTTTCTAACTTAGATTTATAATGCACATACTTATAATGGCAGACAAAGAGATACAATTCATCACAGTATTATATTTTTCATTAGCATTCTTCATTATATTGATCACAGTAAATTTCTCCAGGTTAAAAGCTCATCCTAGGGCTGAGGGCCTTTCACCTGCTTTGGTGCAATGTGTATATCCAACTTTGTTTCTAATGTTAGAGCAGTCCTTTTCATGCTCATTTTAAGTGGATAAGATGTTGATGGCTATTTTGATCCCATCATAACAGCAGTAGTTTTTGCAGGTATGGAAGTGACAAGACATACCACTACAACAACTGTACAACATGATGGTAAATGCATGAGTGAGGGCAGAAACTGGGTTTTGACAAGAAAATGTTGAAGACAATTTGGTGGGAAGAAGCCTTGAGATGTTTTTAGACACATTTATTAAGCTGATTCAAACTGCACAATTGTGATGCTTTTTTCTTCTCAGATAAAGTGTATTCTTGGATTAAAATGATCAATTGCATAATAGCAAATTTGCATAAAATGAATTCACATAAAGGGAAATCTGTAGTTCAGTAAAAGACATATACCATATAGGTTTATTTCTGCTGTTCTTTCCTGATATTTTGACAGATTGGTTTAACTGTAACACACAAGATAGTATTTGAAATTGGTATACCAGTTTTCTGTCAACTGAAAATAAATCAGTAACTACTTAGCTCCAGTTTCTAAAACATGTCTGAGATATTAATGATTACTTTTGATGCAGCACACTCATTCATTTTTACTAGTTAGAAACTGGCTCAAAAATGAAATTATTTCTACAACTCAATTGTTAAACCTCTCCAGGGGAGTGAGGAAATAAACTGGAGGACAGAGATAAAGACTACTAGGCTGTCTTACCATGGTTCATGGGTGGGAGACACTAAGACCAGAATGGCTAGGCTTGGAGTAAGTATTCGCTGTGATTCTTGATTAACGACAGCAATGGGGACTGCTGGGATTGCCATTGCTAAGCAATGCAAGTCACATGAGTTTACAACTGCATTGCTCAGCGATGGAAATTCTGATCAGAGTTGTAATTGTAAGTTGAGGACTATCTGTACTTTAATTCTCCTCCTAGCCACTCTGAATTTTGCAACCACAAGTAATACTTTGTGGGCTGTTTGGGGAGATTCTTCTTTAACTTACTTTTACAAACTTCATTTTTGTTAGAAGATGTAGTGGTTGTCTGAGGCCATGGTTGATGTTCTGTTGACATACAGAAAGCGATAATAACATTCATGTTTTAAATTATGCCAAGTTTCCTTCTCTTTAAACCTGTTTGCAGTACTTCTCAAGTAAAATACAATACTGTGGAAAGAATTGCAGTTGTAATACCTTAGTGTAACTCTAACATTCTAGTACATCGAGTTTTATAGATTCACTCAGAAATTGCTAACCGAGTATCCAAAAGAAAAAAACGTAATTTGATGACAAAGTCATTTTGATTCCTGAGATGAATTAGCGGTCTTTATTATTATTATTTTTTGCTAAATATCTATTCTAGAGGGTTAAGTCCTCATTTCAATAATCAGGTTATACAGTAACATGGATTTGGAATCATATTAATAGCCTAAAAAAATAAGCCCTACGGATTTATGTAGTTTCAACAGTTTATGTATGAATTCAAACAATTTTTAATAATAGGCTTGGAAGGCATTTATGTTGTATTGTGATTGGTAAAGATTGTCCAATCCTCTGACTATATATATCAGTAACTTAGTATCAAAAAGTCTTCCAGATATTTTGCATTGGGTATGTGTATACACACCCAATGCAAAATACCCTAGAAGACTTTTTAATACTCGAAGCAGATCCCAGCATAGTAGTTACTACTATACAGCACTAAATGTGCTATGTTATTTATTTTTTTCAAAAAAGTTGACCTAAATCTCTACAATATTAAAAAATAAAAGGAAAGCATGCTTAGTGTTAATCCATATAAAATGTGGATGTTAATTGAAATTCTCATGTATGCCCAATTTTTATCAAGGTACTCTAATTGGTATTTGTTTCATTAAAAACTGCTTTGTTGACTATGACCAAGATCAACTTTATAGCTTTGCAATTTGAAAATCAAAGGGAAAGTAATGGAAACTGCAACATCCAAACTGTTGCCTATAAGCATTTTTATAGATTGTCAGCTATGTTGAACAAACTACAATGGTTTCCCATTCATTTTTAAATTCATTCAAGTTTGTGGTTTGAACTTTAAAAAAATGATCAGTTTGATTCTAATGTATTTAAGATATCTTGATTATGAAGATGTTTCCAGGTTATAATGTCAATCTTTCAAGTTTACTAGATGTGTGGTTTTTCTTCATCATTCAGTGCTAGTATTTTTTTTACTATTTCTTAAAAAAAAAACCTTATTTTCAATGTGTCATTGAAGCCCTGTTGCTTGTCCCATTAATAGGTCTTTCCTTTAATAACCCAAGTACCAAACTCTCTCGAGGTACGACAGATTGGCTTCAGGCTAGGCTGTGTAGAGATATAGGACCTCTTATTAATGTAATGCAAGATGGTAATGTAACTTCTGCAGGTGGGGCATTTTATACCTTGACACTTTGTCCAGAACATCTACTATTGTGCAAGCTACATTGACTGCCACTTCCGAGTGCAATTCAAGATGCTGGTTATTATCTATAAAAACTGAATATCCAAAAAAACTCACCACCCAGATGTCCAATATATTCCAGCAGAAATGTGCCATCACTTTTGCGGCTCTCACCCTCTGGAACAGCATCCTCCCAAAGATTAGGATGGTGCTCTCTCTCCTGGGGGTTCCAGAAAATTTTGCTTTGGTTCCAGGCCTAGGATTGATGTTTATTATTTGCTCATTACCTTTTTGTGTTGTTTTTGTTATTCATTAAGATTATTTTAGTCTGGGCTCTCTGTGAGATTCAATGGTTTTAACTGTTTTGATATTTTCCCTAGTTTTGTATGCTGCCAAGAGTCCAGTTGGATGGCCAATAAAATTAAATAAATGCGTTCTTTAAAAAAATGATCTTCTTTTGTAACCCTCCATTGACCAAAGAGAATAAACATTTTAAATAAGAGTATACATGCAGTATTTAAGATTTGCAAGATTCAAAGACTACGGGGATCTGTAGAAATATATATTTCATAAATTCTAATACACAGAGCGTGTGATTTATTTATTAATTCAACTTGTGTAGCTGCCCATCTCTAAATCTGTGGCTCTGGGTGCATTTTGGCAGGGCTATTTGAAAATATTGTGGCACAATAGACTGTGTACAATGTAATATTGTACTGTGTGCAATGTAATATTCTTCAAAGTAGATAGAAATCTTTTTAATGTCTATCAGGTTTTGTATATTTATCATCATTGTCCAGTCATTAGTACTGTACCAAGGTATCAAAAGCATGACCCGTTACAAAAGTATGGTTTCCTATATGCTCAGAGAGGGTAGCAGCATGTTCCACAGTATTACAGCAACCACAGAGAAGGCATATTCTCTGGCCCAGATATTCTTCATTCTTAAAGGATCAAAACCTTGAGTCGACTCATTCTGGACTTGAGTATAAGTATTAGTCTTTTTAATATTTCAATATCAATCCAATTCAGATTTAAAATATCACAATCCACATCCAGAATATTAACCAGGATAAAAAAGTTAATATGTTAAAGTTTAAAGATCTTCTGGAACAAAACAGAGAAAAACTAATTTCTAACATAATGGGAACAGCCACAGATGAGAGAAAGTACTTTGTTGGTGAACTAGTATTATAAAGCAGTTATGTTCCATTATGGACATAAGGTGTTTTTTTTAAATATTTTTTACTTCAAAGCATGAGTATAGATAGAGGAAAGTAATTCTAGAATTGGAGAAAGTTATTTAATCCTTTATTTTATGATTGATAAATGTATTCATATTTAATAATGGAATATATTCATTATCAAACTTTACTGTGGGATTTTTTTAAATTAATGTCCTGAGCTGAGCATGACAAATACATTATTAATTTTTATTGGATTATAAATAAAAAGAAATACAGTTTAGAGCTGTATGTCACAATTGTGAAAAAAAACTTTATTCTTTTGCATAACAGTATAATTAACTGAAAGTGACCATTCAGGCCAAGTCAATCATCTACTTAGTCCATTTTAAAGGATGTCAACAAATGTATGTTTAACCTCCACTACAAAGCATACTGTGCTGAAGAAATCATATCCTAAATGATAAAATAACATTAGGTACATTTTGAATTGTTCTTATTATGAAGTCAGTCTAACTTTTCATCTGCTTCCACGGGGTCATTCCCATTGCTTCTCCGATTCCTATTGCACACAGTTAAGATAACTGAGAATCTTTAAACCATGGCTCCTGCATCAGATCATCAATCACATCTTCTATAAACAAATGACCCTGTTTTCAGCAACCTACTTCTCCAATCTTTCTATTTAATCATCACATTAATAACCACATTTTTGAAGTGTAGTTTGCACTAATTGCAAAGGAAACCTTTTTCAACAAGCTTATGCTGGCTTCCACTACAAGACAAAAATAGTTTGGTTAATCTCAGTTCCTGGTGCTTAGATGGAGTTTTCTTGGCTGTTTTATAGTAGTGATTAAAGTCTCCTACAAATCAAGCTTGACTTCTCATTTATAGCCCTCGAAATTTAAAGCAGCCCGTTATCCAAGGTTTAATCAAACTCTATTTAGCTTCTGAGATCAGCCATTAAATTTGATGCTTCGATCTATAATTACTGTAGTTTCCAAGGTATTATAAATTACTTTGATTTGCTCTAGGATCACCCTTAGTATTACTCAGATTAACTGATCTGTAGCACCCTGGGTGGTCATCTGGTACTTACCTTTTCAGGATTGCTAAGCAAAAAAAGAATAATTTGTCATACTACCACTGAATATAAGAAATTTAGACCAGAATAAGCAAATATAGAAAACAGTAGCTTTCAATTACTTTGAAAGTAATATGCTGGTCATTGGAACCAAAGTCCTTTTTCATGACAATTGCAATATTATTACAGGACTTGAATGTCTCAGAATGTATTGGAACCAAGTCCAAATATAATGAGGCAGAATTAGCCAGGATTCCTGCATTAACCCTATATAGGTGGAAAATCCTATTAATATTCATATTTGTTACATACAGTACAATGAAGTTGTCACAGATCAAAAACAAAGAAAGACTGCTTTAGAATAGAATAGAAGCTGGAAGTGACCTTGGAGGTCTTCTAGTCCAGCCCCCTGCACAAGCAGGAAGACCATCTCAGACAAGTGACTGTCTAGCAGCTCTTCTTAAAAACCTCGTGATGGAGCGCCCACAATTTCTGGAGGCAAGCTGTTTCACTGGTTAATGGTCCTCACTGTCAGAAAGTTTCTCCTTAATTGCAAGTTGCTTCTCTCTTTGATCAGCTTCCAACCATTGTTTCTTGTCCTGCCCTCTGGTGCTTTGCAATGAGCAAAAGGCTATTCGGTAAATGTTCAAAATAATTCTGATTATTTCATGTTTTCTATCTAGAGTACCTTATCACTTAAGCAGATAGAAGAAATTTTCCTTTAAAAAATAAACTTATTCTGCTGGTACTTTGACTATTGTCAAAGCTGGTGATATTTGTTTCAGCATCATTCCTAGAATGAGCAAATAGTTTAAAAAGTTCCTTTTCATTAATCTGTCCCTTAATGTTTGTTTTAACACATTGCATTAAATATTACACTAGGTATGTGCATGCAATAGTATGCTAATTGTTTCAAACTTGAAAAATACTGAAGTATTCTGCCAGAATAAAATCCATACATTAGAACAATTTGTGTCATTACTGAGGACAATGGCAACTTGACAAAAACTGCTTAATCTTTGCTACAAAAATAGGAAGATAGCCCCTGCTCAGTGCTTGCTAGAGCTAATTAACAAATTAATTGGCCAAGCGGATGGTTTATTGAACAGTCTGTAGACCAGTTTCAAAGCATGCTTAACTATTGTTTCCATTACTATGGAAATTTATTTCAATTAAAAACGACCTTGGCAATTTTTTCTTAAATTACATAGTAAGTAGTACAGATGTACTAACCTCTCTATTGACAACATCTCATACAGAGTATCTTGCTTCCATGCCTGAATCAAAAAATGGATGCATGGGGCTGTTCTAGTTGGATATGGGCAGAAATACAATTGTTCTGCGAAGGGATAACTGCAGATTGTGGTTGTAGTGGTAGCTGAGAAAAGACTGGGATCAAGATCTAAGTCACTGTAAGGATCAAGGGTGGAGATTGGTGGGCTATGGAATGCATATTGGCAGTGACTGAGGACACTGAAATTTCATTGACAGCTGTCAAAAAAGCCAATGCAATCTTATGTTGCATCAAAAGATGGATAGTTTCAAGATCACGTGAAATGATAGTACTGTTTTAGATTATTCTGGTGAGACCACACTTTGAATACTCCGTCCAGTTCTGGTCACTATACAAAAAAAATATTGAGACTTTAGGAAGTGCAAAGAAGAGCAACAAAAATAAGGGGGCTGGAGGCTGAACTGTATGATGAACAGAACTAAATACATCTAGTCTAATGAAGACAAGGACTAGGGGTGATATGACAGCAGTCTTTCAGTACTTGAGGTCTGCCAGAGACAAGAACAATGCACCAGACAGAACAAGAAGCTATGGGTGAGAGATCCAATCTAGAACTAAGGAGACATTTTTCGATAGTGAGAACAAATTAATCAGTGGAACATCTTACCGCTAGAAGTTGTGGGTGCTTCATCACTGGAGACTTTCAAGATTGGACAGCCATTTTTTGGAATGGTATAGGGCAGTGATGGCGAACCTTTTAGAGTCCGAGTGCCCAAAGTGCAACCCAAAAACCACTTATGTATTGTCTGGTGCCGGGTGGGCGTGGCTGCAGTAGTAACGGCAATCTGGGTGGGGCTAAAAAGTTCAATCAATTCCAACTTTGCGAGATCAATTTTTTTCCCCGTGAGAAATTGATTGAACCTTTTTTCCCCGCACACTGCGGTGGAGGCCTAAAGCGAAAAGGTTTTATAAAACCCAGCTGAAGGTCTAGGACAGGGGCGACGGCACGCGTGCCCAGATAGGGCTCTGCGTGCCACCTGTGGCACACATGCCATAGGTTTGCCACCATGGGTATAAGGTCTCTGCTGGAGCAAAGGGTTGGACTAGAAGACCTCCAAGGTCTCTTCCAACCTTATTATTCTATGTGCTGTGTATTAGTATAATCTTTGCATTTTACTGTAAAGATAGTAATCAGAAAGTGATCACATACCAGTAATGTCTTTGTCCTTGATTTATCTGAACCCAGTAATCCTTTACAAATCAACCATTCATCCCTTTCCCATTTTACATTCATTGGTCTCATGGCCTGTTAATATACCTATCTCATTTTTTTGGCTGCTCCATTGACTACTCACTTGAAACAATCTATAGGTGCAATAACCCCATGACATAATCTCTATTAATCATCAGCCTTGTTCAAAAATATCTTAAACTTGTCCAATTCCCTTTTTCTTATCAAGTTAAAACTTGTTCTATACTTTGCTTCCCCGAAAATAAGACCTGATCTTATTTTTTTTTGCCTCCCAAAGAGGCACCAGGTCTTATTTTCAGGGGGTGTCTTTTCTAGTCTCACCTCGCAGCAATGGTGGCACAGACAGCCCCGCCCAGCCAGCCCACTTCTTCTGCAGCTGAAGGCAATACCTCTGCTACTGAGAATGGAGCTCCGGATTGACACGCATGGTTCCCCCGGCCTGCATTTCGCCATCAGAGGCCTTCCGGAAAGGCCTCGGCAGCCAAGAACCAAGCTACTGATTGAATCTGTAGCTCGGTTCTCGGCTGCAGAGGCCGGGGGAAATCTGGAGCTGCATTCTCAGCTGCAGAGGCCTTTCCGGAAGGCCTCTGATGGCGAAATGCAGGCCGGGGGGGCGCTGCAGAAGTGGGCTGGCGAGGCAAGTGTCTATTCATGGGAGGTCTGGCTGCAATGGTAAACAGGTATGGTGAGGCAGCTCCATCTCCCCACCCCAGTTTGATTTTTAGGTGTGCACCTTGCCCCAAAACTAGCATTTATTTTTGGGGTAGGGCTTATATTAGGCCCACCTCCCAAAAATCAAGCTAGGGCTTATTTTCAGGATAGGTCTTACTTTCAGGAAAACACGATAGTATACTTTAAATTGCAGATTATCTCTACCTTATTGGAATCCTGTGACTACATAATTGTCCCTCCTACAAAATCTTTTTACTTCTTGAAAAAGCTATAATCTTAAACAACTCTGTTCTAAATTCACCTCGTCTCCCATCTTCATGGGAGATAACCCACAGTAATTTAATTTCTGTGGAATTTTGTCCCAATATTTTTATCATTTACTACACCCAAAACCAGCGAACCCTATGTTCAACTTCTCTACAAATCCTTGATAAGTTTCACCTTCTGATGCCCTAAAATTCTCAATTGAACTCCCAAGCTCCTGGGAGAATTTTTAAAATTTATTTTATATTGTGGGCTGCTGCCATACTAGCCATTTTTCACACCTACAATTACCCATTTTCCTAAAATTGGCTTCACTCCAGATTCATAGTACAAGCCAGGTGACTTCAAATTTACCCACCCAGGTTTTTTTTAATGCATTACCAAATTATGCCAAGCTTCTATTATTACAAATATTTGGATTGGATCTCTTCTGGAAACATGCTGGCCTGGAGCAAATTAGCTTGAGATCTAGACACTTATTATAAAGCTGTAGTTCTTGCTAAGAAACGTTAAGTTGTATGTCTTGTTTTTGTAGATTTACAAGTAATCTTAAGACACCCTGGAAAAAAAAATTACCTCCCACTTCAATGGACCACTTAATTATTGCATCATACTTATCCAAAGCAAGTGTAATTGCCTGTGACTTAACTGAATCTTTTACTTTATGTTAAAGTATCAAAACAATGCTGTACTTCCCAATACTTTTATATTAACTTTATTTTCATACCTTTATATTAACTTCATTGAAGTTTTTAACAAGCCAGAATTCCATTCTATTCCCTGTGTATTGGACTTTTATTCCAATTCTACTTCCAGCCTTGGAATTTCACAATGATCTCCAATCCAGGGAGTAATGAGGCCCAACCAATTCCATCCTGTCATCTAGCATTTGTCCAAATTCTGAAATCAAGCAAACTATTCCAGAGTTGAATTTTAGGACAATGACGTACAATACAAATTACTTTTAAGAACCAAATTTGACTTACAAGTTGACTCTTAAGTTAGGATTCAAAGTTAAACTGTGTATAGTAATACTTGAAAGTATATTTCATTAAATCTGAAGTATCAACCCAACCCCTATCAAATTTCATTTATAATTAATCAATAAAATGCTCCCATGAAAGGCTATCATCTGAAAGAGATTTTGAATTTCTCTACATATCTTTTGTATAGATCTTTTGTATCTACCCATTTAGGAGAGGGGGAATGTTTTAACAAGCTTCACTTTCTTTTGTGGAATTAAAATTACACTGGAAGTCTGTTCATATTAGGAGTACCTCCAGCCATCTGACAGCCTCTTGCACTACTCCATCAACATCCATGTGGCTCCCAAGTTTGCCATGTCTCTGAACACCTGGCTTTTCTTCGAAATCTTGGGTCAGGCTGGATGTCCTTACTGGTTCCAAAAGTTAATCTGAGTGCTTTCTGTTCTGAATGTACTTTTTTCTATTTTATAGTTCTTAATGTTGTACATCAGTCAGCATATTTATGGAATTATGTGACCTTCTAAATTTAATAAATAAATCATTTTTCCTCAGATGAATATTTTTCTAGTGTACGATCAGGAATTTTGTAACTTTCATGTATCATGGAATAAGGAGTATGTACATGGAATAACATTATGTACTAATATACTGAGATGCTAATTTCTATCTTACACTTTAAAAGGACCTAAAGAAATGGCATTATTCACAATGTTTATATGTTAAAAAGATAATGTGGGTGAGGATGCTGTGATGGACCTAGAAAAACAGCTGGGTAGATTACTTCAACTGCTTTTTGGGGCAAGTAACACATCACCTTAATTTCAGGAAATCACCAAATACAACCTCTTTATTAATATTAAAGCTTGTGATTTATTGAAAATACTGGGTTATACAGGTTGCTTTATATGTTTAAAGTTCGTTTTGCCAAAACTGGAAGAAAAAGTACTTACAGTTATCATTAAACCATTTAATCAAAATTATTTTAGATGCAAAAAGTTACATTGATCACTTTACTACTGCAATTGCTGCTCCCAAACAATTAACTGAGAAGGGAACTTAAGTTGCTGCAGATTCTTGCCCCACCAACCTCAACAGGCCGGGACAAGTGCAATACCACAGATTTAACACAGCATTGCAACCGATCCCAACCTGTGTAGAAAGGGGTACAACTTAGTATACATTCTTGCCTTTTCACTGCCACAGTCAGTTTTGCATGGATTTGCACAGCAGAATATCATACAGCTGGATGCAAACCTGCAAAACTAACCAGAGAACAGTGTTTAACAGCCATTAAAAGGAGAAACAGGGAAAAACGGGATAAATACGAAGTTCTTCAGCTAGTAGTACTTTAAGTGCTCCTAATGCAGTAGATTATGAAACACTACCTGCACTATAAGCACTTTAGTGCTACAGGAGCCATTTAGGATCACTTGTTCTGTGAAGGATAGCCTAAATTAACTCACAATGTAGACATGAAGATAATAACAGGCCACAATCAGTTTTGCATAGATTTGCACAACTACATTCTTCCTGTAGTGCAACTATGCAAAACTAACAGAAGACTGCAAGACACCATTAGATTTTACTTTCTGTGTTAAGTAACTGGGAGAAAATACAACTTCTTATGCCAGAAGGAGCACTTAGGGCAGTAGATGCTAATCTATTTCACTATCTGCACTAGATGCACCTTAGAACAAAAAGCAGTTATTGTGTGGAAGCCACTGTGGAGTAAATTCTCAAATGTTTTGAGGCGCTTGCCAGCATAATGCTACAAGTGCCTTCACTGCAGTAGGTTTTATAAATCACTACCTGCACTGTAAGCACTTTGACATTATTCTAACATGACCAGGATCTTCTTATTTCAAACATTTTTTTCACCTGACAAAAAGAAAATCAAAGTTTCCATTAATTTTCAGTATAAGCAAATAGATTAGAAATACATAAAACTCATCGCTTACGGTAAAAAAATATATCTGGGTACGCCTAACATCTTCAGCAGAAGTATCAAAAAGTTTTATAGGTCTAACTAGAACAGCTTGAATAATTCACTGAACTGGATATGTAACTATTATATGGTCAAACTATTTCAGTTTTTTTGAACCATAGTGAGCTGTGTTTCATAAAAAAAATATAATGATCAAAACTGTAGACCAAAATGAACATATGTCCTTTATCAAAACCTATTTCTAAACTAGTGTGCAATACTGCATTTTGTAAATTTATAAAAGTAATTAATATAGTATTTATAGGCCTAATCCAGGAAAAGTTTCCACCAGTCTTTGATAAGTTATTTTACTGTACTCTCAACAATAGTATAGTATCACATACAACTGAAAATTTATCAACACCTGTTACTTCTAAATAAGCAATTTTTTCCTGTGAGTACTGAGATTTCAAATAACCCATCAATTAAAAAATAAATAAATCAGGTCTTCATCAGCGGCTCATGAACGCAACATTTAATTCTTTCAAGTAAAATGAAAGCAGTTTCAGGCACGCTTATAATTAAAAGTTAGGGCCAGTGACTAACGGGCCATACCACAGAATCAAAGAGCAGATGCCCCTATGTAGTACATTTCTATTTCTATTTCTTTTTGCAGCGATGCTGCCTTCCAGTGACAGTTTCCCCAAAGGGGAACAACCCCCAAGTTTTATTCACCCAAGTATTCCAAAAACAGTGCAAGGAAACTTACTCCGTTCCACATCCGTGACTTCTACAACTGCAGGGCAAAACATCGCCTCCCGTTCCCCGCCGCCGTAGAGATGATAAAACCAGTCGACCGTAAAAGCCTCTCACGGAGGGAGGGAAAATCGGGGCTGTCCCTTTTTTCAACTTTGAAGGCGCCACCTAACAGCAAGGCAAACAAACAAGAAAGTAGTTATTTGCGGGCGTTTCACCAACAGCTACTTCGCGAACGCGGCCCAGGCGAACGACGACTAACGGGAGGCGCGCCTTGAGCCTGGCGGGAAGCGGCCGGGGAAACACAATGGCGCCCCCCGAGCCGGGCTCGCGGCTTCTCCGGAGCAGCACGTGCTGCGCGCCGGAGGCGACCCGGCCGGCAAGGGCGCCAGGGGGCGCTGCTGCGGCGGCGGCACCAGGTCAGAGCACGGCAACCAGCGCAGCGCACTTCGTTTCCTCACCCCGCTGCCTTTCCTCCACCCCCGCCGGCCAGGCCCGAGTTGTTACTTCCTTTCGCGTCCCCGCGGGCCGGCCCCGCATGCCTTCTCCGTTCGTAGTCGCTCGCCGCCGGGTGGCCCCTGCCCCACTCCCGTCCGCCGACGGTGGCGGCGCCTCCCGCCCGGGCACCGGCGGAGTCTCCCACATGGCCGAGGCCTAGCGAGGAACAATCGGCCTCAGCACGCGCAGCCGCCGCCGCCATGTCCCGGCCCCGCCCCCCTCGGCAACATGGCGCCGCCGCCGCCGCGGCCCCGCAACCGCCGGCGTCTTCGCACTTCGCTCGCAGCCCCGACTCCGCCGCGGCTCCGCGCCTGGCCCCGACGGCCGGGACGGGGAGCGGGCTATGGGGTGGGGGGCGGGGAAGTGTCTGCCGCGGCCCGCCAGGGCCAGGGAACGGAGACCGCCCCCGCCCCTCCCAGAACAAAAGCCCACGCGGAGAGGGCCGGATGACCTCCCGCCTCCCTTTCCCGGTCCTGCCGAAGCCCGGCTCCCAGCGTGCCCGGCCCCACGGCCGTCCCCTCTCTGGCCCGCTCCCCCCCCTTCGCCCGCGTGGATAACTCGGTCGCCCCTGCCCATGTGCCCGCCGCCGCTTTTGTTCTGCGGAGGGAGTCGAAGCCGCGGCCGCCTCCCCGCCACAGCACCGTGGACCTACCTCGGCCCTCGGCCGCCGCACGGATCGCGCCTTCTCCCAGCCCGAGCGAGGCGGCGGCGGTTGCCGCGGCCACCGCGCGGCCTTTTCAAATCTCCCTCATTCCGGCCCCGCCCGCCCCCGTGCGCGCGGCCGACTTTCGTCGTGCGGGAGGCGCCGCCGCCGTTTGCTTGCGCGCGCGCGCACGGTCGGACGGGCTCCTTCGCCGGCCATGCGCCCGGCCAACCCCCTCGCCCCTCGCTCGCTCTTTCCCGACGCCTGGCCGCGGCCGCCGCCAGCCAGCCTGACCCGCTCGCGCTGCGGAGCCCCAGAGGTCGGCGGAGCCCTTCGCCCGCAACTCACCCGCAGCCAACCGCCGCGATCGTCGCCTGCCCCACCCCCTCTCCCGCTCTTCTTAGAAAGCACGGAAGGGGCGGGAAGGAGGGGGAGGAGACCGCGGCGGCGAGGATGATGGCGGCGGCATCAAGAGGGGGAAGAGGAAAAACCATGTGGATTAAAAAAAAAAAAAAATGAAGGGCGGCGGCTCCCGCCTCCACGTAAATATCCACACTCCTCTGCCCCGCCCTCATTAGCATAGAAAACAAAGTGCTTTCGAGCGCCGCGCCGGCCAATCAGAGGCGGCCCCGCCCCCCAAACGGCGAGACCCCGCCCCTTACTACTGCTGTTCGGATTGCTACTACGTTCGTTCTCCCGCGCGCGACGGGCGCCGATTCATCCCTGGCGCGTCGACAGCCGCATCTCTGGCTGCTCGAGGGATTCTCCCCGGACGGAGGAGGGGGGCGGGGCTTCAGGAGCTCGGCCTCGAGGCCGCCCTCGCGCTGGCTCGACGAAAGCGCCGGCTGCCCCGCCGACGCAGCCTTCGAGGGCCCCCTCCCGCTTTCTAGCCTTCAACCTTCCCCTAGGTTGAATGAATGGTCCCGTAGTCCCTCCGGCTTCCCGGAGGGGAGGCCTCCGAAGCGTGGGAAAAGGGGGAAGGGGAGCTTGGCAAAACCTCGGTCCGCCTCTTGCTGCAAATGACTCTTCTCTCGGATGAGCCTGAGAAGAGTTTCCGAAGAAACCGGCTGTGCAAAGCAACCCGTGGGCAAGAGAAGAAATCTCCCAGCGGGTCTTCCGCGCGCGCGTGTCCCCGATGGAGGCGCCCTCCCGAAGCGGCCCCCAAAAGTCCCCCCTCGAAAGGAGGGTCAAGCGGGCCGCCGACATCGCAAGGAATCACGAAGGGTTGCTCTTACCCCGAGGACGCAGCCTTTCTCCGCACCCGCTGGGCTTAGGCTTCACCTTCCGCCTCTCGACGTGAGCATCAAGCGGCCAAAGTTTCATTGGAAACCCCCTCCTCTCCCAAAAAAGAGGAGGGAGGCTCAGAAACAACCGAGAAAGGAATCGACCGGCTGCGGTTCTCCGAAGCAAGTTCCCCTGCACGCTCGCCTCGCACCCGGCCACGCAGCGAGGCTTTGCAGTCGCTCCTGCGAGAGGGAAGAAGGGGGGAGGGAGGGGAGGGGGATGCCTGGGATGGCTCTTTGGCATCCCGCCCCCTCCCCCTTCCTGTTGTGTTTGCTCACTCCCGTTAGCGGCTCATTCGCTGGCGGCGGGTTGTTTTTGTTAGATTCGCAGGGATAAGGAGGAGCCTCGGTGCGCGCCCCCTCCCGCCTTGAGCTGGCCGCTCGCGCCTGCAGCCCTTTTTTTTTTTTTTGATACCTTTGCTGAGATCGCGTGTATAAAGTGCCTCCGCCAGCCGTACAAAGAGGAGCCGAGCGCGCAAAGAGAAGAGCCACCTTCCTTCCTCCTCCCCCCCCCTCCGGCACCCCGTCCCGTCTTCTTTCCTTCACCCCCGTCGAACAAAGTAATTGTTTCTCCCACCCACCCACCCACCCCCCCTCCCACCGCCTCAACTTCCCCTTCCCGATTGAAATGCAAGGCCAGGGGAAAGGATTTGCAAGTTTCCAGATCGGTGCCGTTTTGCAGAAGGAAGCCGAAGCTATTGTTAATTTACTTTTTTTATTTTTATTTTTTTTATAGCAACGCGTAACAGCCGGTTCCTAGTACCGGACCGTGGGCTGGATGCAGATGCGGAGCGCTCGTTCCCCGCGGTGCCTTCGGGCGGGCAGGAATGCATCCGGCCGCCGAGCTGGAAAGGTTTCCCCCCTCTCTGCCGCCCCTTCCCCCCTCTCGCTTTAATTGTGCAGGGAAGCGAAGTGTTTCCAAAACACGTGAAAGCTGTTCAGGCGGCGAGCCTTTGACTAGCAGTTTGCGCTGGCGACGTTTAAAAGCTAACAGAAGCATACAAGCGGACCTTTAACGTGCAGTTTTCGGAAGTTGCTCTTGGAAAGAGTCTTGAGTCTTTTTTTTTCCCCCTTTAAACGTCGCGCTTTCGATGGAGGAGAAACGGGAGCGTTAAACTTAGTCGTGCGAGAATGATTTGGCCGGTTTTAAATTCAAGAATTTATTTTAAGATTCTAGAAAAGTGCCAAAGGAAATGACATCCAGGATTTACCAGTTTCATCGGGGGGGGGGGAAAGAATCATAATATTCCATACAAATTGGCTGTTGTGAATTTTGTTTAATGTTTCAGTTGAGTTTATCTCAGTCGTTTAAATCTGATGAATGTACTTGCTTTATATTATGATATAATCAGGCAAATCCTATATTTATACACAACCTCCCCTGTCTTTGGTGAGCAAAGTTGAAGTTTAAAAGCCTTTGTCACTTGATGAAGTAGCTTCTGGATAGGTGTTTCTGAATTGTATTTACAATTTTTAAATATACTCATAACTTCTTATAAGGGGTCTATATACATGTGATGTAGGCTAATTTTAGAATTTTTTTTCTAACAATAAGACAATGACTTATCCAAGAAGAGAAGATGTTTGAATAGTAATTTGAAACTGCTTCCCCTGATGTTCTAAAGTTGATTTCATATATCATCTTGAACCAGATTGGTGGGGAAAACAGGATGGGATCCAGGGAGATGATTCATAACTATTTAATTTGGACTTATAAATTACATTTACAGCAAGTATAAATATATAACATATTTTGACTTCTTTTTTTTTTAAAGGCATAATTTCCCAAACCACATTAATGGTCATTTATAATGAACACTGCAGACTGAGAAAACATTTTCAGCCTTTCACATTTTCATATCAGTTTTGATAATGTGCATATATAAAAATAAATCTCAAGTTATGGTTGCTTCAAAGTAGGTCCCGTTGACCTGGGTTTTAAACTGTGTGCAAAAACACTCCATATTTATTGAAAAATAAGTCCCACTGATTTCATCAAACTTACTTACTCTATTTTTATGCTGCTATAAAGGAGATAGAAAAATAATTTTAACAATTAGGGTTAAGTCCAAGTAAGGCTGGGAATAAGTATATTAGGACTTTTGAGGAAACATTTTTGAAACACACTTCTCATCTGATGAAAAGCAAGTTTCACTGAATTCAGTGGAACATTGAAAAGATAGTGGTTGCATTAAGAAGCAAGTCCACTGGGCTCTATGGTGGTGGTGCTTATCTCAGAGTAAACATTCATACAAATGGGTTGTAAAAGTTTTAGCTTATGCATACAAAGTTGAGTAAGTGGTGGTTGGGAAACTAAAAAATTCTATTTTTTGTCTCTTCTACTTAGACCAAGGGATGGCAACTAATTTTTAACAGAGGTCACATTTCCAGGAGAGCATGGGTGGTAAGGTCACCAGCACCATCTCTTTTCACTGACCTTCCTGCCCAAACATTGCCAAATAGGTTCTTTTAACAGGGTGAACAGTAGCAGGGATTTGGCACAGCCCTCTCCTTCCTTGCTGCTCCTTGTTATCAGTGACTTAAACCTGACCTGGTAGATGCCAGTTAAGATGCAGGAGGAAGGTTGAAAATTGGATTACTGTATTGTCCAACAAAAAATTAACCTGGCGAAAGAAGAGTAACCAGATAATTCTCAAACAGTTTAATTTTATGTGCCCAGATTTCCCCCCCAGAAAATATTAACCCAGTTTACAATATAAAGTGCACTTAAGATGCTGTTTTGCACGACTCAAATTCTAATTTTTAAAAATTAAACTTGAAACTAAAATTTTGACTGTATACATAGTAGTTGATGCCCTGATTTTGGAATGAATGTATTTGGCAATGATTTTACTTATAACATAGAAATAAATTGTAATTAACTTTGTTAATATTTATTTGTGCTGTTTCTACTGAGCCACTAGGATATCTAATTAAACATTTAAATCTTTTTTTTGCACAGGTAGCGCCTTACAAAGGAATTTTGGAATGCAATAAATAGAGATAATGTAAGATAACTCTTGTCTTTGCTCTAATCATTTTAGATTCCTGTTTCTAAGGAAGTTTGTATTCTGGTGGTCTTCATTTATTCCTTACACAATATTGATAAAATTTATCAATAAAATACAGACACTTGATTCGATAGTCTGTGTCTACATAACCTTATGCATAACAAATTTATTAGTCCATAAGTACTAACAAGGATTACCTTTCATGGAAGGCTAAAATTATTGGGTAGTAAGTGACTTGTCAGGAGCACCAAGATCCTCTGTGAATGCTTGAAACTAGTATTTTCTATTTCAAGTTTAATAAACATTCCAAAATCTTATTTTTTTTTTTAATCAAGAAGTATCCTCTGAACTATTTTGGCCTTGTGTGACTCTTTTAGGATCAGCCACACCATCCATTCTTAAAAAATACACATATACTGTATTGTATGATCCTCCTCACATATCCACAATTAATCAGACGTTTTGCCATTTTCCCTGTTAGTAAAATGGAACTTATATAATTATAAAAATAAACTCTGCAAACAGCTTGGTTGTTAGCTGTAACAGAATATAAAATCTTTCCTTTGCCTGATTCCCTTCTAGAAAATTTAAGTTCTTAGGGACGTTACCTGGAAGGCTTCAAAGGTGGGCCTGTTTATGTAGCAACAAATATATACAGAATTCAAATCTTTAAATTTTGCAATATTTTAAGTGGATGTTAGGTAGATATTTCTCCATCTCTTTAAAAGTCTATTAAATGTCCCAAGAAATCTCTTAAGGAAAAGGTTTGGTCCACAGTTCTGTGACAGGAAAACTAAAGCAAAAATCTATCTGAAAGATATCTGAAATAGGCTTTAAATTAGAGATTAACTCTAAAGAATATTGGTCTGATTCAAAGGTGAAGCAACTTGAAAAATTGTAGACCAAGAAATTTATAAACTTAGAAGTCAATCTCCTCTTTTTCTCTTGATTTCCACCAGCAGAAGGAATTTTCTGGGATCCTACTTCAGATATGATATATAAAGTCCCCATGCCATTAAAAAAAAATCTCAAATCAGAAACACCATTGTTAGAAATCACAGGCTGCCTAGATCAGTGTTAGAATGCATAATTCAGCTTTTTTGTTATTTATTTATTTTTAAAAACTAGGACAATAGGTTCTCTGCCCCCCCCCCCCACTACATTACCCATATTAGTACCAGAGATTTTATCAAGGTAACAAGAAAGGTCACTTGATATTTAGGCTGCTTCAAAGAGTTTCTTAATGGAAATGTTGCTTTTCCATAAGAGAACTAATATAATGAAATGATACATGGAAGATGATCCTCAAAACCTCCTGAAATGGTTCTGATACATACAACATACCATGCAGCATGGTAAATACAACCATTGACAGCATGGCTTTTAAGAGGGTTACAAATGCACAAACCAGCAAATATATAAAAGGAATCATAAATCAATAGTTTTTATTGCTACTTCCTCTCTTCTATAGTTTTTAAAGTATTTTAGTTTTTGTTAAATTTGCTTCACCAATCTTTTTATGTACTATTAAGGAAGCCTTGGGCCAGTCACTCCGCCAAACTCACCTCACAGGGTTGTTGTTGAGAAAATAAAAGGAAGAAGGAATATTAAGTATGTTTGCTGCCTTGAGTTATTTGTAAATATAATAAAGGTGGGATACAAATTAAGTAAATATCTAAATGTCGATTCCTTGTTATTTACCATATAACATATTTTATTACTGTATTTTATTTTATTTATTTTAACCTGAATTAGATCCTGAATTTTGTTTTTATCTTTTGCTATGGTCATAAGACAAATAAACTACTAACTACCACTCATCAATATATAAGCATATATGCGTATGCACACACTAAGTAACAATAGTTGAAATCTTAAGCAATTCGTTCAAAACTGATTATATAACTAATTTTAGATTTGAATTGCAGTAGTTCTGTTTTGATGTTATGCTTAACTTTGGATGAAAAGTCAAATAATTTTTGAAATACTTTTTTGAAATAATTTAAAATTATATCTGTAATATTAATATTCAAAGCTACAATTAATAGTGATACATTTTTATTTTTCTCTTTTTAGCTTCAGTACTTCAAGCTTTCCAAATAATAGAATGCTCACAATTTTAACCCCATTACACATGATTACAATATTATTGCATTGAAATCTTCATTTCAATAATACCACATATCAGGGTTTATACCACTACAATGAAAGAGAAAAATACTTCTTTTTGAAGTAATAAATATGGTTTGTGAATATAGAATCCAGGAATGCAACCAATATTGTACTTCATATAGTATTCCACATAGATAAACACATGCACAAACACTCACACAAACAGAGGGAAGAATGCACAAATCCTTTCCATGGGAATATTGATACATTTGATACTCCAAACCTACACACGGTTTCCTGGAAATATATTTTACAGAAACTCAATGGGATAGGCTTCTGAGGAAATATAAACTAAATGGAATTTACCTTTGTTATTCCCTTCATCAACAGGAAAAAAATGAATAAAGCATAAAGGCACTTGTATGGCTACAGTAAAAGAATAGTGTTGGTATTTTAATGGAAACATCTAAACAGAAAAAAAATTATGTTCTGGGTAGGAATGCATTATGTTTGTATTGTTTTTCTTTTTTTAAGTATGTCTTGAAGCAGATATCTGTGCAATAGGATTAACAAAAAATCTGTATTTCTGAAAAGGAACTGGAAAACCTTTGAACTATTTTAAATATTTTAATGTACATATTTATAAATTCTGCAGGTGGCAAGTTTTACAATTATTCCAGTTGTATTTTGTTCAATTATCCTCTCAAATCAAAGAAAATAAAGTAGGGATTTTTTCCCCCTTTCTTTAGAAAAGTTGGTTTATCTCAGGTTTATATAGATGTGACTAATGAATTATTGTTACTTATTTTTCTGTACAATATCTTCCACATTTTTTTACAAAAAGGATTGGTTTAAATAAATAACAGGAAAATCTATAATTTTATCTGCAAATATATAGACAGTATATTTTCTGAATTTACAAGCATTCGATAAACAGGTTTACTCTGTAGAATTGCAACAATTGTTCATCTGCTTGAGATATAATTTTCTTCTCTGAGGTTTCTTTTTCCATGGATGGAAAGCAAGCAAACAAACAATGTACTTACAAGAGGAAAAGAAGAAAAAAAAAGTTCAAAATTTATTAAAAGCATTTAATACTGAAAATATCTGTTTTCTTCATAATGCATATCAAACATTTTTACACTGAGACTCTTATTGCCTTATATTGTGTTAGTAATTTTACAACCAATTTTGGATGTACCTCAAAAAAGTTTCCATTTTAAAATTGATTGTGCGGTTGCTACCTTAAATATCCATGCTAAATAAATAGGCAAAGGATTAGGTCTGTTTAAATGTGAGTAGGTTGAATTATATTGTTTAAAACCCAAGTGATCGAAACTTTGTTTTCTATAAAGGAATGTTGATATGGTTTATTTGGTTTGCAAGTGTAATATTTCTAACAGTATTATTAAAATAAGACTTTTCTATTTTGAAAAAAAGAATTTTGGAGATACAGAGACAAGATGCTCTAAAACCCAAAAACATTGAGAGAAGATGTTACTGTCGGGGATTTTTACATTATTCTATGTATTAGACAATTATTCCTAGTATCCAATTCCATACTGCATGGATGAGCAAAAATATTAGCTCCATATGTAGACTAATTGCCTACTAGGAATCCTCATTTCTGCTGAGTTTGCACATTATTGTTTTCACATAGGGTGCTCAGGTGTTTTTAGTAGAAGATCTGCCAACAATGAGAAATAACATAATTGAATCACCAATAACCTGTGAAAGTTTCCCTGATTGATTACCAATATATCTCACCCTGTGCATAGTTGCAAACAGTTATGATTGCTTTACCAATAAAGTAATCATTGCCATAATAGTTGTAGAGGGCAAATCAGTGAATTTCATGGCTAAGTACTATATACGGCATTGAATTTAAGTTGATTTTAATATAAATAAATTACAGAGCTGTTGTGTTCTATTTTTGTGGAGGCTTTTTTTTGCAGTTGTTGCTTATATAAACCAAAGATTTATTGAATGTTAAGAATGTAATGGTAATTTATTTAGTACTATAACTTTTTGACGTAATATTTTTACATTCATTCATTCATTCAATATGTATATCATGTATGTAACTCTGGGCTGCTCTGAGTTAAAAATAACCAAACACAAAACACAAATAGATAGCCAAAATGCATATGTACTAAACCTTGGGGATTTTTACATGTTGATAGCACATTCCAAGCAGTGCCTCAGTAGAAAATCCTGTAAATACATAGGACTGCAGACCTAAAGGCCATAATTATGTCCCATGCTTTGGATGAGTATTATTCATATAAAATATGTGGATGTAAAAATCCTAGGTTATGATCTTAGGCAAACATACTTTAGAATGTCTCGGTATAGTCTGAGTTTCACTTGATTAAAAATGTATAGACCCACTGTTCATTATATTATTTGAGATTGGATTAAACTTTATTCTGATTTTGCTCCCTGCTTCCTTAAACTGAACTGTTGTTTTGGGGAGAAGCTTTCGTTTACCTGTGAGAACCATTTAGTCCCTAAAATCAGTAATAGTAACAGCAGCAGATAGAAGAAATAAGCTACACTCCTCTAGCTCACACTTGAAATCCAAGATTAAGTCCCATTAAAACTACTAGGATTCTGTGCTGTATTTCTTTGATTTTGGCATTGCTTAATCATATCTAGTTGCAGCTAAAAGGATAGAAATCCCAGTTACTTTGTAGAAACGTCAATTTATTTATTTTTTTGGCCACAGATGGAAGTAGTGTGACATTTTTTTTAACTTCCATTCATTCCTGGAAGGTGCTTCCTAGCAATCTCCCATATGACCCTGCTTAATTTTTCAAAATCTGTAAAGTTTAGTTAGATTCTACCAGCTCATCTGGGCTAGCTCTGGGTAATTAGTTGCAGTTCAGAGGCTAGAGCAGTGGAAGTGACAGCATGCAATTTGAAAGTTTAGGTCAAGCTATGGACTCTTAACAGCAAATTCAGAGACGTATGACTGCTTCATGAGTCAATAACTGCTGAAAACAACTATATCACTTGTCTAATGCAAAGTGCTATGTGAATCTATTCTTGAATTTCCAAAATCTACCCATAATTCAGTTAAACACTAGGTTATTAATAGCAGCCTATCCCATATTCACAGCATCCACAGATGAGGAACTGCTTAATAATATATCTTTGTCCCTAGGAATAAACCAGATCAATTAGAACTGCATAATTTGGTCTCGTGTCCACACTTTGCACTAAGTCATAATTTTGTTAAACAAGCAACAATTGGTTGCAAGTCATGCACTGTGAATAAGTCAATGGCTAGATCCACAGGAGACAGCTAAGCCATAATGTAATTTGCTTAGTTTGGGCTTAGCAAGTACTATACAGTAAGTTCAGCCTTGATTAAAGTTTCTTTAAATGTTGAACAGTATATGTAACTAGTATTAAATATAACAGTATATTTAACTAGTATTAACTAGTATTAAATGTAGCTGCAGAATGTAATTTTTAGGCAGTCATTTCAGCCAATCTTTCTCTTCCAAGTGCCACTTATTGTACCTAAATACAAAATACGCTTTTCATTCTGTTATGAAGAATGCAGGCGAGAGAGAATCAGCTGCTTATCCTTTTAAAATACACTAGAATAGCAGACCCGTCCTCCCAAGCAGCTCTTTCTACATTTCAACACATTGGCACATTCCTCCAATCTGACACGCCAGATATGATATACAAAGCCGCCCTTAAATAGCAGGCAGGATGGAATGAGGTATTATGCAAAAGTGTCCCCAGCAGGATACTCAACAATATTTCTCGACCCTGTAAAAAAAGAAAGAGCATGATGTTTAACGAGAAATAGATCCATTCGAGTAAAACATTTTTTAAAAAATCCTAACACGATCAAAGGCCAGGAGACAATATTTATCATAGGATCAATGTGTCAACCAAACATTAGCTAGAAATTTAGCTATAATCCGTTAATTCATGTGGAGGGAGGAGGGAGGGAGAGAGAGAGTGAGTAATCTTTAAATCTCGCTTTTAAGTTTATATTGGGGAAGCTTGCTCGATGCTCATTTATTCTCTGGTTATTTTTTTTTATTCTCAATCATCAGTGAAGTTTTTCTTTCAAATTGTGAACAAATGGTGCTTTTCATAAAAAGAACTCCCCAATAGTCTTACTAAAGAGAGATGTTTGATATTCTGTCGCTTTCCTTGGAAAAGATGGAGAGTTTGGAAGCGTTTGATGTCATCCTGCTGATGCATTGCAGAAAATGGAAGGAAGGCTCAAGAAAGAGAATATCCTACGTGGACCAGAGACAATATTACCATTTGTCTTAGGAGAGGTGATGGATGATGGAATGAATTTTATGTGATGCGAGCAGCTGAGACAGTGACAAATGACACACCTTGGTTATTAAATGCCACCTGCTTATTCAGCCAAGTTACTCAAACTGCAAGTATTGCAATTAAAGCTGGAGGTGTAAAAAACAAATAAATTATTATCTACTATCTGTACTGAATTAAATTCCTTTGTAGAATAGTTAATATGAACCAGTTTGCCACTTTAATAAAAATAAAGACTTGAGAAATTGCCTCTGTTAACAATGTTCTCTTGGACAACTTCATTTCCTTTCCCCAAATTGTCACATATTCATTTGTTGCACTTTGTAATATTCATAGGCAGCCTTATAAGGAAGGAATGCCAAACAATAATGCTTAGAGTATGAAAAGGTGGCTGGGATAATCTGTAATTGGTTCAAAACAAATGATTCTTATAGTAGAATCTAATTTTTGTTTTCTCAAACATTCAGGAGGATTTATTTTCATATTAAGAATGCAAATTAAGGTATAAAACCTACTGAAAGTCTTTGTAAATGTAAAGAGGATTGAATGAAATGTTACTAAAAGGGCTGTCATTTTGATACTTAAATTAGCAATTAGTGGGTAAATTTAGGGTGATGCCAGTATAGAAAAGGTAAGCGAGATACTAAAAATCATATGATTGGTAAAAAATGAATATATGATCTTGTCACGCTGCTATTTTTAGCATGCACTTGAAAATACACTTTTGGAAAACATTATTAGAGATGAACTGATTTGCATCTTTTTCTTCTTCACGGAATTCAAACTTAATATCAATCAGTTAAGTTATGTTTGGTAAGCTGATGGAGATTAGAAAAGTTTTTGTTTTTCATTAAGCTTGTTTGCCACAGTTGTGATCCATAACATTTTACGAAACTTTTCCAAACTAATGATAACAAAGAAACAAACAAAACAAACAAACATTTTTTTAAAAAAAATAGGTAGAATTTATGCAGGTGGTTCCTTTAGAAAGTAATAAAGGCACCCTTGCTACTCTTGAAATCTGAGAATCCTTTTAGGGTCAGTATAATTAATATAAGCAAGGTCTTAGATGGATATTACAATTGATTAGGTGCATGTTTGAATGCATTCACACTTGTCTCTTTAAAAAGTGCTCTGTGTGATGGGAAGAATAAACTAGTTTACCAGAGTTACCAGCAATGTCAATATCTCACTGCCGAGCTTCACGAAAGAAACAGGATGTCTAAAAGGAAAACACTGTGACCTGCACCTTAGAGCACTCCGATTGAGCAAGATGTGGTTTTCAAAACACATTCCACGCCACAATTCTACTACACAAAACAGCTGGGACTCAGTGTGCTGTGTGGAGTGGTGAAGCAGTGCAGAAAGGCACTACTGAAATGGATGTTTGGAAGAAGTTGCCTTCTCGAGCTTCGGCAATGCCCTGTAACAATTTCACCTACTGCTTTTTCCAAACGGGAGATGAGTGTCAACATCAAAAGCTAAGTGCACACGAAGCTCTTCCTCCACTTTCTGCACTAATGGAGTTTCAAGTCTTAAGTGTTCTTTGGGACAGGGGACTCAACTAAGACTGTGTCGTTTTAGTGCCTGTTGTGTTGCCAGGAGCTTCTGTGGGTGGAGGGGGCAAGGCGGGGATGGGGTGGGGAAAATGAGACTGAAGGTCCAAACTCTGATTAAAGTTGGGATTTGCAGGAAGAAAGATTTTCTAGGGTTAATGAATTGGCAGAGATAATAATCTGTTTCCAGGATCATCTATTACCTAGAGAAATAGGAAAAAGGCTAGCTAGAACTGTGTTAAATCAAATCTGTTTTTCCACTGTGTTTAAGCCTCTTATTTTGTCTTTGGTATTTACTGTCTCTATTCAAGCTGACTTCTTGTGTGTGCAAATTGGAACCATTTTATATCTGAGTTCTTCTAAAATGAAGCCGCCTCCACTGACATTTACTCAGTCTTTGTATGTTTTCAAGTTACCGTTTTGACTTTCTAAGTGGCTAGTGGTGATTTCAGCAGTTCAATGTTTTTATCTCCACGACCAATGAAGTTTTTATGTAAAAGGACTAATCAAAACCAATAAGACATTTTAACACTCCATTTATTTTAAATTGAAATTTGATTCTATGTACCTCTTGTGGGTTTGGTCTAGTCCAAGGAGGATTAGGAAATGCCTTAATGCTTCCTGTGTGGTGTTATGTACTGTATTTCAATTTTGTCTCCCCCCCCCTTTCCCCATAAGTTACACAGGCTGTGGGCATTGTATATGTCATAACAGATAGGGGAGAAGAGGCCAGGGAAAGAGGTCTCTGGGAAGAAGACAGTTGATGCTGGCAGTACTTACCACGGCCAAGGCAGGAGGCACTGCTCAGTTATATAGACCCACAGACATTGGATGGAGTCCTTGTAACCTCCAATCTTTTGTCTTGCATGCTCAGTCTGGCTGTTTCAGTGTCCTCTCCAGCTTCCTACTTTCTTGCATGGTGGCTATTCTTCAAAATGGCTCTTTGTCCCCAGGACTATCATTTCTAGTATCAGGAAAAGAAAACCCTCATGTATGACTGCCTTCCTCATCCATGCATGTCCTATGTTTGTATCCCACTCTTCCGTTAAGGAGCTCAGAGTAATGTTTTCATGGCTTCTCCTGATAAATCTTTGCCATAAATCTGTGAAACTGGAAGAGATCAAATAGTTTGGTCTATCAAATAGATTAAATAGTTTAAGAGCAGCTCTTTTTCTCCTCCTCCTTAAGAAGCAAATGGACAGCCTATTTCTAGAGCTGTAGCTATATTTTTCCCAGCCCCCATTCAGAAGAATAAATGATTATCGAAAAGGGATTTGTATGGAGAACATTCTCTTGCTCTTCCTCAAAGCTTCTGTCCAAGTTTTCTTTTCTCTCTCTTCCCTTACTCTGCTCTTAGAAAGCAAGCAGGGTTGGGGGTATCCAGTCATCAATCTCCTCTCTTCATTGTTCTCCAGTGGCTCAAGGCTCATGTTATACTATTCACAGGAACAGATTGCTTGTGGCTTTCTCAGCTAGGCCCTTTGTTAACCTCATCATTTTTCAAGTTGTGATTGGCTTACTGGTATCATCAGAACTAGGACGAACATAGTACCCAGTTCAGATTTTAACGCACAGTTCCCTTCTCTAGGATATTTTGCTTCCCTTTGACAAAATGTAAACTTTATTCAGAAATTGCGAAGTGTGTGTGTTTCTTCCTGATTGTTCACTTTCTGTTTCCCTTAGCACACTTTTTTTTCAAACTTGTCAATTTTAAGGTGTGCAAGACTTCATCTCACAGAATTCCCAGCCAGCATTAATCTGAATTTTCAAGTTAAGTAGTTAAAAAAAAAAACTTGCTTTACCAATTATTTCTTGTTCCACCTTCTTTGGTATCTTCCTATTCAGTTTAATGATGCCTGCATATATTAATAGGGCTTCAAATTGGAAAACAAATGGGATATTGTAGTCCTTTCTTTGTGGTCATTGGGAAGAAGAAAAGCACAGGAGTTATCTTAGGTTTCCAGAGCTGAGGCTACAGCCACAAGAAATGTTTGCAGTATAGAATTCAGGAGTCTGATCTAAATAATCACAAGAAATTGCTTTATATGTTCTTTCCTGACTGGAAGCCATGTCAATCTGATGCAAAAGAAACAATAGCAAATTGTTGAATGGCACATTGCTTAGGACACATGGGATCGTCCCTGTTTAAGAAAGAAATGGACATTCTGAATAAAAAATGTGTATCTATTATTTTTGGTGTGAGGATAAAATTAGAGATTCTGGAATGTGCTTTATCTGCTGTGTTTATACTGTATACTGTATAAACTGTACTGTACAGTTATACTGTATGCCATGTATAGCATTCCTGCACATCAAACAATAAGGAATAGATGATTGAAATAATCTCTGTTAGAGAAAAAAAAATGTGTTCCACAGACTGAAATTGCTTATTTGAAGTTTGGAATGGCCACGCAAGCAACAACTACAAAAATAAGCTTCAGCATAAAGACAGACAGACACAAACAGACAGACAGACAGATAGAGAAAGAGAGAATGGGTAATCTATAGGCAGTATCCCTTGAGCAAAGAACAGATTTGTCCTTAAAAGTACAGCTATTTTTAACATAACCCAGACAATGCTTTTATGTTTGTGCTGCCCTCTAGTGATTATACTGTACTCAGCAATTAGACAAATGAAAATGCTGGAGATAAGTTATCTCCCACCATTTCATATGAACAACTAGAGAAAAAAAAATTCAGCTGCAAGATTGCCAATGAGAATGACATCATTTGCAAATATATCCTTCTGAAAAATCAGCTCAGTCTTAGAGTATGATTTAAAATGAAGTAACCTGTTTTGCACTTAATTTTTGTAAAAAAATAAATAAATACACACTTTCCCCCCAAAACATTCATGCAAGAACAATTGGGTCAAGATGCAAAATTATCCAGAAGTCCTTGAGAAGAAATTGAAAGTTAACAATTAAAACTCTAGCATGAGTTTCTACGCCATACTTAACCTCTTTGATTAAAAATCTGAGGAAAAATATAAATATCCATAGCCAATGTGACGGCTGTGATAGCAGGAGTTCCAAGGATGACATGAAATTCTTAGGAATATTCTAACTTGTCAAACCAAAAGAGATGTAGGAATGGGATGAGATAGATAAACACAGAGATGCATTATGTTGAGGTAGGAAGTGACCCCCTTTCTGTCCAATGTCACACATTGTGGGAAGAAAAGACTAGACTCTCTTCACCCACCCAATATTTCTGCTCTTTAAGGTAAGTGATAAACTTTCTTCAGTTCTCAATGAAGAAAGATACAAGCAAAGTCCCCATCGTTCTATTTCATGCCTGAAAAAGGATGTTAATTCACCTTGCTGCAAGGTAAAACTTCATTCTACCTCTAGATGGCATAATCTCATGAGAAATTGCTAAGTCTTTGGATAGCTTTAAATATGGGGATTTCTACATTTCAGGAAAAGTTGCATAGTCCTTCTCTTATTAATTTTTTTCTTTTAGCCTTCCAGCTTCCCTACTGACAAAATAGGGCTGGAAACAACTATTACATCAAATAAATGACTGCATACATTACTAGATTAGAATATGAAGTATTGATAGAATAAAGAGCCCAAATTAAATAGGTCTAATAGAACAAAGCAAAGAGATTCCTAGGGTCATGCTTTTGACTTTTATAATAGTCTATTAAAGTTGTGACTACCTCATTTGCAGATGGGATAAGAAGCTACATTTCGTCTGCAACTTACATCTAACCCAGTTTTTCAAAGATCTAAGACAGGGCTCTTCAAACTTGGCCCTTTTATGACTTGTGGACTTCAACTCCCAGAATTCTTCAGCCTGCGTGGCTGGCTGAGGAATTCTGGGAGTTGAAGTCCACAAGTCATAAAAGGGCCAAGTTTGAAGAGCCCTGATCTAAGAGATATTTGGTGACATCAGTGGTCTTTCAAAGTTATTTTTGGTGAGATAGCCTTGTTGCAAGATCATTGCCACAACCACAAGCCCACCACTAGCACTGATGATGTTACCTAGTTTGGGTAATGAAACATCTGCAAGAAAACAAGCAAGCTCAGAGAGCACCAAGGACACACCTCAAGCCCACGATTTAATAATTGGCAAGGCTTTCATCCACTGATATTTGTGTAACTACACATTGAAATGCAGTGAGATAAATTTGAGTCCTGCTGTGTCATCCAACAATTTCTAAGTTGGTTACCATCAAATATTCAGGATCACTTTGTCAGGTGCCCAAAGTTAACAAAATAGACAAACTGGGCTAAACTTATGGTAAGAGGTACCTACTTTTTGTTGATCAAAGTCAGCAGTAGCAAGTTATGGCTGGAGAGTCCTGATACAGGGAGTCCTTGACTTAGGATCACAACTGAGCCCAGGATTTATGTCGCTAAGTGAGAAATTTGTTAAATAAGTTTTGCCCCATTTTACAACTTTTCTTGCCACATTTGTTAAGTGAATCACTGCAGTTGTATAAATTAGTCACATGGTCATTATGTGAATCTGGCTTCCCCATTGATTTTGCTTATCAATACAAACTGACAAGCAACTGCTTGTCAAAAGGTCGCAAAAGAAGGTCACGTGATCCCGGGACGCTGCGACCGTCATAAATACAAACCAGTTGCCAAGCGTCTGAATGTAAATCATGTGACAATGGATGCTGCAATGGTCGTGAGTGTGAAAAATGGTCTTAAGTCATTTTTTTTCCAGTGCCGTTGTAACTTTGAACAGTCACTAAATGAACTGTTGTAAACCGAAGACTACCTATAATAAGATTTGTAAACACAATTTATATACATCAGCTGATCATGGATCTCTATAACGTCAGGTACTCTATGCATCCTTTATGATGGGAACTTGAGAGAAAAAAAGTTAACATTGTGAAACGAAATTGGGTTACAACATTAGTTATTTCCTTTTCACCACTTCAAAGATGACAGAGCATGCATATGTATACTGCAGACAATGCTAATAAATTTGGTTTGCTGTCAGGAGTTCACCTATACAGTTACTTGGTAGATTATGATTAAACAATGCAGAAGACCCAAAGTGCTTGTTGTTATCACAGATAACTCACTAAAATAACTTTTTTTAATATATTTTATGAATGCCTGAGTGGATCCAAAATCAACTTAATTCAGCATGTCAAAGAATTCTGCAGTTCTCTAGTATGTCAAATAATTTTTTTAAAGGAAACAAATTTCCCCCCTCCAAGGTTTAAATGAAATATTCTTGCATTTATTTCATTTAAGAAAGAAGCCAAGAATTAGAAAATGTCTTCCAAATTTTCTATAAAATTGTCTATAAACTTTGTATTAACTCAGTGACCAAGACACTTTGTCCCTGAATGTTTTCATAAAATAGAAACACTATTAACTAAGATATCTTCTTCAGCAACATGGCTGTTTTTTTCCAGTCTAGCCCAAAGGCTATATCTCAGATTTTTTAAAAAAAATTAAATAAATGTAAACAATGTGCCATACTCAGTTGTATTCCTCAATTGATTCTCAAGCAGTAGCTTTTTTGACTCCATAACAGTTTGACATGCCTCTTAACAAATCTAAAGTATATAAATATATAAAACCTAAATCTATAAAACTATTTTGTGGCACTTACCTTTAATTGTTGATGTGCCTGAGACACATGGCAATAAAATTGGTTGGTGTGCCAGAGACACATGACAGTAAAATGGGACAGCTTTGAGTCAGAGGGATGCAAGTCAGATCATCATTTGACATTTTTTAACAGGACACTGTTACCTTCCCACCAAAATGGTACCTATTAATCTACTCGCATTTGCATGCTTTCAAGCTGCTAGTGCTGCTCTAATTCTACCATTAATGAAACAGATTAGAGTTCAGTCAGGAATTATAAAGGCATAGGTCCAGGAGAACCTATTCAAATTGAAACTATAAACTTCATACACTTTTTTTTTTAAAGTGAGATGGACAAAGTGTGGAAAGGTATTTGAATAAATTTGAAGCTCTAGATTTGAATAGGATGCCCTTTATAATAGGTTAAGGAGAGAGAGAACAACTCTACCCAATGGACCACAGATAGCTTTTGACTTACAACCATTCATTTAGTAATCATTCAAAGTTACAATGGCAGTGATCAAAATTCAGATGCTTGGCAACTGACTCATATTTATGAAGGCTGCAGTGTCCCAGACTTGTGGGATTACCTTTTGTGACTTTCTGGACAAGCAAAGTCAGTGAGGAAGACATTAACAACCATGTTACTAACTTAACAGCTGCATTGATTCACTTAACAACAGCGGCGAGGAAGGTTGAAAAATGGGGCAAAATTCACTTAACAACTGTCTTGCTTAGCAACGGAAATTTTGGGCTCGTTTGTGGTCGTAAATCAAGGGCTACTGGAAATTCTCTGCTAATAGGAAGATATTAACAATGGAATTTCTCCCAGAGATCCTGTTAGAAACAAACTTAAACTGCATGTTGCAACTGGGTCACAATTTTGCTTCCCCCTCCCCACTTTGATGAGAAATCAGTGGCCTACAAAAAAAATTATCAGATTATTTCTGAATGTGAATTATTTCACTACAAAGCAACTGAGTGTGACTATGTCATACTTCTATATGAAAGTCCAACCTTTTATTGTGCCACCATTTCTTCAGCAGTCAGATCTCCAGACAGGGAATATAAGCACATATGGAGGCTATAGACCAGTGATGGCGAACCTTTTAGAGACCGAGTGCCCAAACTGCAACCCAAAACCCACTTATACATCGTCGAGTGCCGGGTGAGTGTGGCCCATTGGGTGGGTATGGCCCATTGGGTGGGTGTGGCCCATTGGGTGGGCGTGGCTGCGGTGGTAACGGCAGACTGGGTGGACTAAAAAGTTCAATCAATCAATTCCAACTTTGCAAGATCTTTTTTTTCCCCGCGAGAAGTTGAAATTGACTGATTGAACCTTTTTTTTTTTTGCACATAGCGGCGGAGGCCTAAAGCAAAAAGGTTTTATAAAATCCAGCTGAAGGCCTAGGACTGGGGCGACAGCGCGCGTGCCCACAGAGAGGGCTCTGAGTGCCACCTCTGGCACCCGTGCCATAGGTTCGCCACCACTGCTATAGACCGATAGAAAGATGTGAAACAGAAAACCAAAACATCAAGATTAGCCATCCTTCTGCAACAGTTAAATGATTTTGTTTTTAGAAAAAGAACTTGGCAAGAGAAGTTTCTAATAGTGTATTGTCCTTCCCAACATCTTCATCTGCCTTTCTAGGAAAGACCATGCCACTTAACAAATAAATAGATTTATTTGCTTATTTATTATGCTAATAATCATCTAAAGTGACCATATCATCTACCTGTCTGCTTCTTTCAGGACTTGAAATCTATCTTGGGAAGAACGACTAGAGTGGTATTTCTTAACCTTGGTAGCTTTCAGATGTGTGGACTCCAACTCCCAGAATTCCCTAGCCAGCCTGCTGGCTGGGGAATTCTGGGAGTTGGAGTCCACACATCTGAAAGCTACCAAGGTTGAGAATCTCTGGATCACAGGAAGAGAACAGACAGTAGAATAGGTAGCTGGTGGACACCATGCATAAAGCACCAGGGAAATCAGGAGATTCAGGCAGTTCAAATGGGTATAAAGATTTATTGCAAGCTTAAGCTCTCTACAAGAATCTGAGCTACTAACAGTCAAGGGAAATTAGCAGGAGATAAGAAAGGCATTCAAGGTGAGCTGGACTTAGATCTCTTGTGGGCGCACAGGGACTCATGACTGATGATGTTTTTGACTCCTCCCTCAGGTTCAGTCTAGTCATCTCCTACACCATCCACTTTATTCTTGTGATAGTGATTTCAAGGCCAGTATTCAAATGGAACAAAAGCAAATGCTTATTGTTCCTTCTATGTTGCCAGCCCTCTAATTTGCTTTTTTCCTCTGGTGGAGGAAAGAAAGGGATGTTTCCGGCTTCCTCACCCTCTTCCTATGGTAGAAAGCAAGAAAGGAAGAAAAGATTGCCATCTGAAATCCTTGCCCTGAAGACAAATTGATAACTTTTCAGATAAATAGCCTGGGAAGGATATATATACATTGTGAAAGATCCACCTTTATAGCCCTTTTGTCTGAATAGTTTTATATGACTGTACCTGCAGTATTATTCCAGAAAAGCAAGGTAGGCTTTATTTCGGAAGGGAAATCTTTAATATCTGGGAGGAATTTCATCCATATTTTTGAGGGGGAGAGATAATTTGTACGAATATAGGGCAGAATAGAGGGATATATAAAAATAAGAGACTCAACATTTCAGAAGCACAGGCATAAAAGACTAGAAAATTATTATTCTTGAAAAAACATTTTTTTTGTTTGTTTTATACACCTCAACTTGCCAAAAATATTGATAAGTTTGAGGTTAGTGATGATTGTAGAGTGCAAAGTAACAGAGAGGTATTTTTGCCAACTCAAGAGGTTATGCATTGTTCTCCTGCATTTTATTGACACAACAGTCCTTTCAGGTTATGTTAGATTAAAAGACAATATTTGGCTGATAGATATGATTGTCTGAGTAGATTTGAATATGGTCTCTTCTAAGCCTCTTCCATTGTTCTATCTCTTTCAGGAGCCCATAGTCTCCCAAATATTTGTTGACTATTATTCCTATAATCTCTAACCCATTTTCCATATGGGGGAGGTGTTATGAAAAATGGAGTCCCAAAACATCTTAAACAAAGATTGATCAACTTCATCTATCCTGATATTTTCTATAGTACATTTCTTTCCTTGGGGGCATCTTATGACTTTGATCATGAACAAAACCCCACCTGACTATAGTCTTAACGAATTTTAAACAATGTATTCTTTTGTAAAAACAAAGCAAAGCAATAACACTAGCATGCATTCTCTTAATTTTGATCTTGAACGGTACTGGAAGGTTGTTGATCCAACCATTTAATCATGGGAAATAAACAGTATGAAATGTAATCCTGCCAACCGCAATTGAAAAGAGGAACTCGGCAAGTTTTATAACATGGAAGTGGCGAATGGTTGCATGCCAATCTGATCCAAAGCAAAACCACCAGGGTCACCACATCCGAATAGGAGCAGCCGTTATCACCAGAGAGACAGATGGCAAATGGTCAAGGGAGATATCATAATATTGATATCTACTCAGGGGATAAACGAGCATTCCAGATTTAAAAAAACAACAACAACCAATACTATGTTGTGTTTTTTTGGTGTCATTTCAATAGAGAACCCAGCCTTGTATCAGACAATGGTTATAATGAAATGCAATGAAAAACACTGCAAGTTTGTGTTTCAATGATACTGATTAATTGGAAAACAGTCTGCATCAAATACCTTGATTTAGAAGTTAAGAATTTAAAATGGCAGAAAAATAATATAGGATAAATGCATTGGCATAACTTTGTGTGTCAAAACCTGTGGTCATCTGTTTAAAGTTAATTCTGTGATTCAGTCATTTAATAAAGATCCCTTTTATTAACCATAGAAATAAAAGATATTCCTGGGCACTGAGTTATGTTTTCCTTGAGCAAGAGAGCAATAGTAAATTGGATCTGAAATGTATGCTAATCAGAAGATGGCAGTAGAAATTACCTTTAAAATGGAGAAATCTGTCTTCCTTTCTTGTCTTATCATTAAGTCCCATATAGAAAATGAATCAATGTCTGCTTTTAATATGAAAGCATGACTCTATGACTTGGAATAAGCTTGGAAGACAACTGGTGGACTCTTATTCACCTTTTTTAGATTAACCAAGGTCAACTAAATACTGCAGATCTTCAAGATTGGTGCCCTAGCCCATAGATTACGTCTGTGGATATCCTTGGTCTCCATTTTGATGTTGCCCTGCAAACATTTCAGTAACAAAGGATATCTTCTCATTGTTAGAAGAATTCTGGGAAAAAGTTGGACAGCAGTTATCTGAAGTTAACTCCTTGCTTTACTTTGGCCATTCCATGGAAGTTAGTAGAAGTCAGAGGTTTAATCAGATATTTGACACTGCATCAGAAACAGTGTTTCATTCAATTTGTGATGGTGGGAAGCGGGTCAAAGGTTATGAAGTTTTGATGGAACCATAAGAAAGATGCACTCCAGAGTATGATCTCTGAAATTCCCCAGTGTGGGAATATGTGTGAGTGAGGAGGGATGGCAGATGAGTTAATAAGAAAAAGGAATGTTCTTAAAAGCAAGATGTCCTGTATGGACTCAGCCTAGAGCTGCGAAGAAATTTTCACTTTCTCTAAGTCTGCTAAGCCCCTTAATAGTGCCATTGTCATTTTTCCCTTCTCAGCCATATACTATTGGTTGGCCAAGCTGACATAGAAGTTGTGAGAACGATTCACAAGGGGGGGATCAAGCTTGAATAGAGATTCAGATATAAACTAATTTCATTGAATCATCCCTTTGAATTGAATTTCTGAACTGTTCCCAGCATGAAATCTAATCAAGGGTCTTTGAATCATTTCAGAGTGGAGGATTGAAAGATAATTTGAACTTTGGGTGACTTTCTGGTACTTTGTAAAACTTTGAAAACTTGGATTGGTTCAGTTGAATTACCCTTTGAAGACAATGTTGGAATCAAATGTCAACTCAAATTCAAACTGGATTTTGGTTGATTCATTCACCTCTGCTCATAACCCACCAGTGATCCTTTGAGAGAATGTATGACCTGGGGCAGGTTGCTCATCATTGGGAGACAATTTCTAGTCCCCATTCTCTTTTTGTCTATGCAGACTCTCAGCCATCCAGGTCATGGTTGTCCCAAAGGTGCTTTTCCAAAAGGTAACTGGACTTTCTTGGTTTTTTCCTTGAAAATGTTTCACTTCCCATCCAAGAAGCTTCTTAATTCTGCAATAGTGGTGAATATCTGTAGTTCGGGTGTAGGATGAGGGTGAAGGTTCGTTCTCCAAGCTTGTGGGTTGGTTTCTGAATGTTTCATTACCAGGCTAGGTAACATCTTCAGTGGAGTTTAGGGGATGTCAGTGTTCTGTTTACAAGGGCTTCATGTGGTCAGTAGGTCCTACTGACATCCCTAAACTCCACTGAAGATGTTACCTAGCCTGGTAATTAAATGCTCGGAAACCAACCCACAAACTTGGAGAATGAACCTTCAACGTCTTCTTTATTCTCTTTTTGCATACTTGTCTCATTGTCACATTGGTGTTTTTTAGGTAGAGTAAGCTCAGAAGCAGCAGCTCTCTGCTTTTAGCCACTGGAATCTCAAGATATTTCACCTTGTTTTAATTTGGAGAAATCTATAAACAGTGTCTTAAGCTTCTGCAAGATGAAGTGACTACAGAGCCAGGTATGGTGGCACAAAAGTGAGGCATTTGGCTCTCCTTGAAGATACAACCTTCACTCTGAAACTGTTAAAGAGGACTTAAGCCTGAATCCTTCATGGGTTGGAAATGAAATGAAGGCAACATTGTGGGAACATGGCAGGACAAAAAGTTAGCAGGTTATGTTTGTATTATGATTACATGTAAGTGGAGAAAGGCCTTAAGATATGCAAGCATCCCCAATGAAGTTTTAGCCTGTCATATCCCAAGGAATAGGAAATCTGATAATGAAAAAGCTAGTATGGAAATATGGCACTACACATTATTGCTTCGCACCAGTTAAATGTTTATATTTAACTCTTTCCAAGTTGAAAAAATAAACCAAAAAAATGCAGTTTTATAATTTTACACTCACATGCAATTTAATTTTATTATTCCTGAATTTATAAGCTCAAATCTATATAAAAACCGACATGAGAGAAAAACTGGAGTTTGGTAAACCAGCAGGACTTTTTTTTTCTGCTTGTGAGTATAAAATGTGTGGGTGAGAGAGAGAGAGAGAAAAAAAGAGCACAACATGCACAGGTGTTTCTGATAGGCTACAATTCATGGCTGATGGGCTGTTTGTTTGTTAGATGACTCATGTAATTTTTCAGGTTTTAATTACTTAAACCAGGGGTCTTCAAACTTGGCCCTTTTATGACTTGTGGACTTCAACTCCTAGAATTCCTCAGGCAGGCACGCTGGCTGAGGAATTGTGGGAGTTGAAGTCCACAAGTCATAAAAGGACCAAGTTTGAAGACCCCTGACTTAAACTTTTGTTTTAGCCAGAGTTGATGAGCATAAGGGCAAAGACATTGAACTCCTGATACACATTCACAATTAGATGCAAGTTTTCTAACAGTGTTCATTACACACACATACATACAAGTAGCAGTGAAGACAGACCCATGGTGTTGACCCCATTTTGACCTGCAAAACCCTGCCTTATCTTGGAAACTTCATCCAAAACATGAAGATTTGGAAGATATGCTGAGAGTAAACATATAGCCCAGGTTCCATATGTAGGATCTTGACTAAGTAATTGTTAAATTTATTGTTCCTAGAACATAGCAGATGGAATTCCAGTCTCCTTCCATCTGATGCACATAATTTGTACTCATATTTTCTCAGCATGAGTATTTCTAGAGGGTGATCCTTTCCTTTGACAGTGGGAAAAATCCGACTAAGCTTTCCAATACGTTAAGGAACTTTATGGTCCTTTTCTACCATTTGTCTTTGTGTGTCTAGTGTCTCAATTTGTTTACATTTTCTCTGCAAATTAAAGCAATTCATGGCACAAAACAGTAAAATCGAGGGTGAATACCTGAAGGCAGGCAGAAAAACAGAGCTCTGAATTTTGTTTCAAAACAATTAGTGCTTCTCTGCAGGAACTGCTGTTTTCTGTGCATACCACTGAGATAAGTGCTTTCAATAATGTATTTTTTCCTAAAATTAGAGGGCAGCAAATGCTAGAAATCAAGGTGGTAGTGTCTGTTGGCATTAAGAAAAATTTAAACATGTTCACAGTCCACTAAAAAAAGACCCTCCTTAAAATCAGTTTATCAATTGACGATTATATTTAAAACCACAGAGCATAGGAGCAAATGTCTTTTATCCTAAACCTGAATCTCTAGATTTCTTTTCAAAGAAAGGTTTTATGAATTTTTATTTGGTTTTTGTTGGTTGGTTGGTTGGTGGCTTATATATTGTTTATTTTTTAAATTTACACAGAGATGGAGGGCATCAGAAAGACAAAAAACTTGATTCTGGCTAAACATGCAGTCCTCTTCCCCCCAAAGGTCCCGAGCTGTGCTACCTTATTGTGGCGTATATGTGGCATGTGTGTATATTTTCATGAGATAGATGGACAAAGAACCTAGGATATATATTCTCAGCAGAATCACTCAAGGTGTATAATGGTATATGGGACAGAACTTGGATGAAGAGTACACAAATGCTGCCTAAGGAATGGTCAGATAAGAGAGGGCATAGTCCACAGCTGCATAACGGGCAGAGAAAGAAACTCAGAAGGGACCCTCCCTAATATCTTCTTCTGTAAAGGAGATGGCAGAGTATTTATACTTTCAGACTTCCAAAATACTATTAATGTAATCTTGCAATAAAGTAGAATTAGCTCATCTGGTCATGTTTCCTGTCTGATCTGCCTGGTAAGGCTGACATTAATCTCTTAGGTATAAAAGTACAAATCTCCTGCTATCACTTTTACAGCCTGAGAAACTAGGGAGAGTTCCTTCTGAGCCTCTTGCTCCAACTACTATCCATCTGTGGGCTATCCTCTCTTATTTTCCCTAGGCAGCATCTCTTTTCTCCATTCCCCAAGATCTTCCCCCCTACCATTATAAGATGTGAAGGTCATCTTAGCTGCCCAGCTAAAGCCAGCAGGCCTCTATATTGGTCAACATATCGGTGATATAGGAAGATGCTGGATGCAGTTGATCACGTTAGTGACAATTGCAAAGAATACAAGGATGAAGACAATGGTAAACCCTTCCTGCATTTTTTTCCTTTTAACCAAGAAAACCACATGGATAAAAAATGTAACTCACTTATTGTGGCAATGAGTGGAAGACTTGAAAGAACAGGTTAGGAATAGATTGTCATAGAGACAATCTTTTTCTATGTCATGAGCAGACAATTTGTCTATGTCATGAGCAAACAATTTGATGGCACATAATCAATCAAAAATATGCAAACACCACCACAACCAAAGTTGTGGTGATTGTGAGCTGGCATGTTTGATAGTGAGTCTACATTTCTATGAGGAGCCATAGCTTTTTGTAACATAGACTGTAGAGATACTTCTTTTCATCCTGGCACTAAAAAATTGGAGTCCTTTTAACAGACAGAGAAAAGTGGAGGAAGAAATAGAAGAAGAAACTGTGAGCTGAGCAGAAAAAAGATGCAATCTCTGATTAAATTTGTACTTGCAACAAATGTTCAGGCAATAGAGACGGGTTTTTTCTTTCTTTCTAATTTTGGAACAATAACCAACACATTTAGACAGGAATCTCCAAAAGATGATGGTTATAATTGTGATATACTATCTTAAATTTTCTTTCAGTAATTATGTGTACTTTTTATTTCATATTCCCAGGTTATCTTTCAATTTTTTTTCTGATCTGTAATCAGCTTCCTTCTATAGATGATGGCAGAACACTAATTTGTAGCAGACCAGCGACATCCTGTGGTCTATGGGGAGCACTGCATCTTTTTTTGAATATATTTCTTGCTTAATCAAGCTATGGAAACATAATCTGAAAAGGAGGAAAAATGACAGGTGCAATTAAAAGGACTGGAGTTGTAGTTGGAGACTGTGGAGAAAAGCATGCCCCTTATCTACAATGAGAGAGCCTGCAATCAATCTAACAACCCCAGCAATCACCATGAAGAGGTACAAGTGTCCAAAATACAGAGAAATTAAGAATCTTGATATATTCCTGGACAGTGTTGATAAGAAGGGGAAGTTCAATGTATGATATTTTTGAGACATATTTAACTGGTTTCCTATTGTTCCTGGCTTATGAATCATCCAAGTGGGGTATGTCCAGCTGTGTGCTAAGCCACAGCTCAGACTTATGCCTAGTAAATATTAGAAGTGAAATCGGAAGTGAAATGTAGGGATTTACAGCAAAAGGCACCTGATTTCTATTAGGCCTTCACCCACAAAGTGCAAACTGCATATATACTGTATACTATATGAGATGAACATGCAAGATCCAATGCATTTTTAAGGAAATCAGTGAGTTTTTCTTAGAGCAACTATCCAAACAGGTCTATAGTCAGGTCTCCCTAATAGGATACAAACCAGTAAAGGAGAGGGGGAAAGATGGTCCAGGAGTTGGTAGATTGTAGTGGTCTCACTCATTGGAGTTGCGAGAAGATGCAAAGTGAGGCACTAGAAGGTAGGTGGTAACAGGAGGAACTGCTACCCAAAACAAGAGGTGGGATTATTACTGATGTATTCCTACAGAAAATGAAATAAAACAGTGCAATAGGTTCTGGGAATTTTCACTCATGCAAGCAGTGCAGATAGATGCCTTTCTAAATTGTTGCATTGTACCAATCATAAAAGTTATTTAGCCCCAATAGCCTAGATCAGAGGGGCATATTTCCCACTGAGGCAACTTTCTATTCCCAAAGTAGTGAGCAGGGCAAAAACCATGATTAGAAATTATTCTGTCTAGCTTTATTTATTTACAACATTTCTACACCATCTGTCTCACCTAAGTGACTTTGGATGGTTTACAGATCTCAATTTATTTAAAATTAAGAAGTTCCAGCCAGGAGCAAATCCCATAGTAGCAATAGCAATAGCACTTAGACTTATATACCACTTCACAATGTTTTACAGCACTCTGTAAGTGGTTTACAGTCAGCATATTGCCCCCAACAACCTGGGTCCTCATTTTACCGACCTTGGAAGGATGGAAGGCTGAGTCAACCTTGAACTGATGACTCGAACTGCCAAACTGCTGGCAGCCGGCAGCTGGCGGTCAGCAGAAGTAGCCTGTAGTACTGCATTCTAACCACTGCGCCACCACGGCTCATGCAACAATTAGTTACAAATTTTGATGATGTGAACAGGCTGGCTTTTGGAAGTTGCACGAACCTTAGGATATCACAACATGCTCTTCTAGCATAGAGGAAAGCTGTTATTGTTTCTTTCTTCTTCTATGATTGCAAAAGGTAGAATGAATTTTTCAAATTTGATGGAAATTCTGGGAGAAGGGTAAACCTCCCATTTTTGTGTACAGTGGTTGTGATCTGGTTTTGGGACTTAATAATTTTTCTTGAGAAGGAAAAATCTTCACATTGAGTTCAACAGCTGGTGATTTTATAAATGTATCCATGAGATTTCTTGGCAACATTATGGATTTGCTGCTATCCTTTTCTCCTATAGTTTTTCAACACTTCAGTTTTGCCTATAGCTGTGATAGTCCCTGGAGGTCCACTATCCAAACATTACAAGGTCTGATCCTGCTTTGCTTCTCAGTTTGGACAAGACCAGCCTGCTGCCACCACTATCTGTTTCTAGAATTAAAATCCAAGAGAGTCTTAGCTGCATATTTCATTCTGTATGGAATTTGAACCTCAGAGAATCATGCCTGTTTTTAAATTAGAGGGTTTAGGCAACTCTCCTATATTATGAAAAACAGACACTGGGATTATAGGACAACGATGACCCTCATTCCCCAATGAGGGTCATTATTCTCCTGTTTGATATACTAGGGAAGATTTTACATACAGCATAGATTATTTTGCACCCAGAACTGCTTCCAGATGTGCAGACAATGATGATGGGAAACCTAGATCTAAAATCTCCTCAAATTCTTTCAATGCCTTGGAAGAAATCTAAAGTCTCCTTTGGGATAAACTTAACCTGTGGTGATGTTTGGTTCAGTGGTTAAAGTGCTGGACTAGAAACCAGGAGGCTGTGAGTTCTAGTTTTTTTGTTTAGGCATGAAAGTTTGCTAGGTGACTTTGGGCCAGTAGCTCTTTCAATATGTGCCACTTGAATTTGAACTGAATTGGTTTTAGCTTGTTTTCATTTTCTATTACACTTTTATTACTGGCATTCATATACTGTTTGGTTGTTATGATGCGAGAAGATGTTTCTGTATGCATACTACATCTATACACATCACAGACAATAACTCCACTGTTCTTTGTCCTAGAAATCAGGGGTAGGCAACCTTGGCTTTTTTATGACTCGTGGACTTCAACTCCCAGAATTCCTGAGCCAGCCATGCTGGCTCAGGAATTCTGGGAGTTGAAGTCCACGAGTCATAAAAGAACCAAGGTTGCCTACCCCTGTTACCTAGATAGTGCAAGCTAGAATTGAAATGTTGATGTCATTTCTAAAATAAATCCATTCTCTGCTTTATTGATGGAGCACATTACTGATGCAAACAATTCTTCCTAAAATGTCACCATTCCTTCCTTGCAAGAATTATATGTATGCAGCTATGGCTTGGTTTTGGAAATATGGACCTTACATTCCTTCCACAATTTTGGAGATTATAAATCAGTGCATTGCAGTATCAGTTTATTCATCTATATGGCATAGTCAAGGTCTGTGATATAAAATTGTAGGAAAGTTGAAATTAAAAACAAATGTATTTATTTTCAGATCATACAGTATATCTCCTCTCTAGCAAGGAAGATGCTGATCAGATTAAATGTACTTTAGTAAAATAACTCTGATGTAAACTATGATCAGAAAACAAAGGGTACAGCCTCCTCAGACCTATTGCTGGATTATTTTTGAATGAGCATAAACCTTAATAGCTGCAAAGAAAGAAGCATGTTCTGCTCATTTATACAAGCCAAAACAGAAATGCTTGGCTGTTGGACATCTCATAAAAATGTTTTTCATTAGTGTTCTGGAAAGGGACCAATAGCCTAAGAAATACTCACTGTTTCTTATTGCATCCTCAGTGTGACATTTGAAAGAAGATCTGGATGGCACTCTATAGACTTGATGTTTTTGGTGGACAAATTACTGTATGTGGCTTAGGAGAGTGGTCCCCAACCTTTGCGATTTGGCAGCCTGGCTGGGGGAGAAGAGGGAAATCAGGCTGCATGAGTGGTGGGCCGATGTGCATGCATGGATAGCTCGATTTTTGCAAGTTGAGCTGCATGTGCATGTACATGCACATTGGCCCTTTGCTTGTGCAATCTGAGCTGCACGTGCATGTGTGCCGGCCTGCCATTTGTGTGGCCCAGTTCAAAATAGGCCACGGCCCGGTAGTGGGCTGTGGCCCAGGGATTGGGGACCTCTGGCTTAGGAAATTGAAATGGACCAGGAGGCTAACTTATTAATTTCTGCTACGCCAATTATTTCTTCATAGTCAATATTGTCTTCAACAACCAAAACAATGCTTCTGTACATGGACATCACCACATGGAATACATAGAAGGAAATTGGACTGTGTTATTACTAAAAGAAGATGGATAAGCTGAAATATAGCATCAAAGTCATAGCCAGGTCCTGACTGTGCAGCAGATCACAAATTGCTCATCTACAAGCTCCAAATTAATCTAAAGAAGAAGAAAGCCAATCAGTTTCCACAATATAATCTTGAACATATACCTACCATTTTTTTTCAAGAACATCAGGAATTGCTTTGAAGTTCTGAACCTCAACTGAGAAATTATGGAATGAAGTTAAAGAAGTTGTTAAGGATGAATGTGAAAAGAGACTGCCAAACATGAAGAAAAGGAAGCATACTAGATGTCAAAACAAACCATGGAAGTTGCCAAGAAGAGAAGAGAATCCAAAGCCAAGAAAGACAAATATATCAGAAAAGAACTTAATAAAGGATTTCAGAAAAGGCAAGAAGCAGTATTGTAACAACATATGTTACAACACTGAAGATGGAAGCAAACATGGAAAAACAAGGAAAAACTTTGACCTTAGAAGGACTTTCCAACCTTGAATTGGTATAGTACAGGGATGTCAATGGACAGATAGTAACCCATTTAAAGGAGATAAAAAAGATGGAAGGAGTATACTGAAACACTGTACAGTATAGACATTCACATCTAAAATATTTTAGTAGATACTCCTTATTTACAAGAACCTCTAGTACTAGAAAATGAAGTTACATTAGCACACCAGAAAGTTACAGGAACTGAACTGAAATATGGCAAGCAGTAGAATAAAAATCATCCAAGATTTTAACCAAGCTATTCCAAGAAATTTGGGGAATGACATAGCAGCCAATCAATTGGAATATGTCAGTATACATTCCAATACCAAAAAAAAGCAGACCTAACAGTGTGTGCAAGCTATCACACAATGTCCTTTAGAAAGGGCTGAGGAGCACAAGGTAATATTGCCAATGCGTGCTGAATAATTGAAAAAGCAAAGAATACCAAAAAGAAGACAGTATGTGCTTTATCAATTATAGAAAAGCCTTTGATTGTGTCAACTATGTCTTGCTGTGAAAAGTGCTCAGGAATGGGGGAAGTGGAATCCTAGAACATCTCAGTGTCCTCATGAGAAACTAATTTATATACTGTATCAGGAAGCCATAGTCCAGACAGAACATGGTGGTACAGACTGGTTCCAAGTTGGCAAAGGAGTGTGAGAAGACTGAATCCTCTCCTCTTATTTATTCAACAATATGCAGAATTTATATTAAAGGAAGGTGTTATGGAAGAAGATGAGTGTGGTTTTAAAAACGGATGAAGAAATGTCAGAACTTGCTCTATGCTGATGACATAACTCTGATAGATGAAAATGCAAAGGATATGGAAGCCCTGATACTAAAAGTCAGAGGACAGTGAAAAAAAATGGGACTAAAATTGAAGGCAAAAAAGACTAAATTAATGTCAACAAATAGAACAACCAGCCATAGAATTGACGATGGAAATATTGAAGTGATGGACAGCTTCTGCCTTTTAGGATCAACCATAAACAGTAAAGGAACAAAAAGTCAAGAAATATGCCGGAGACTAGCATTCAGATTCAAACACCATGATGTGTCTAGATCACAAGATCAGAACTGTGCAGATCATGGTATTCCCTGTGACATTCTAGGAAGCAAAAGTTGGACTTTGAAGCAGCAGGTTAAGAAGACTATTGGCACATCGGTGTTGGAGAAGACTCCTGAGAATATTGTGGACAGCCAGGAAAACAAACCAAAGAATCTTTGATCATTGAACAAATCCACTCAGAGTTCTCACTCAAGTCACAAATGACCAGACTCAAATTATTCTGCTTTGGACACATTTTGCAAAGAAACAGCTTTCTAGAAAGAGCTCTAATGAAAGGAAAGATAAAAGGAAACTGAAGAAGTGGATCCAGGAAACTTCAGAACAATCAGCTTGACATCAATACCTGGGAAGATGCTGGGGAAAAAAAGCAGTGCATTTATGAGCATCTAGAAACAAACAATTAATAGCATCAGTTTGTCAAAAACAGATCATGCTAGACAAACCTTATTGCCCTCTTTGACAAAGTGATAAAATAAGTGGTTAGGGGAAACACTGTAGACATAGTTTATTTAGATTTCAATAAGACATTTGAGAAAGTAGACCACAGCCTGCTTCTTGGTAAGATAAATCATAGCTAACACTTTAGATCAGGGGTGTCAGACTGCCGGCCTGCGGACTGGTTGCATCATACAGAGGCCGCACCCACCCCACCTCTGGCAATACAAAAAAAATTGCAATACGTCGCAACACATCACGTGACGTGGCGAGTTTGACACCCGTGCTTTAGATGATAGACTCAAGATTTAGAAGGACCTTCACAGACTTAAACATTGAGCTCTATCCAACAAACTCCAATTCAGTGGTGAGAAAATTAAGGTCTTACACATAGGCAAAATTTGCAGATATAGAATATGTGGTACCTATCTCAATAATAGTAACTGTAAGATAGATATAAGTGTCTTAGTAGACCACCACTTAAGTATGAGCCAGTAGTGTGCTGCAGCTACCAAAAAAGTCAATGCAGTCCTAGATAGTATCAACAAAGGGATAATTTCAAGATTATATGAAATGATAGTACCACTTTATACTGCACTGGTGAGACCAGACTTGGAATACTGCATCCAATTCTAGTCATCACAATACAAAAAATATGTTCAGAAATCTGGAAATAGTCCAGAGAAGAGCAACAAAGATGATAAAGGATCTAGGTCTAAACCATATGATGAACAATTGAGAGAACTAGGTATGTCTAGTCCAGGGGTAGGCAACCTTGGCTCTTTTATGACTCGTGGACTTCAACTCCCAGAATTCCTGAGCCAGCCATGCTGAGGGGAAAGGGAGAGGTTTCCAAGCTGAGCTATGCTGGCTCAGGAATTCTGGGAGTTAAAGTCCACGAGTCATAAAAGAGCCAAGGTTGCCTACCCCTGGTCTAGTCTAACAGACAGAAGGACTAGGAGTGATATGATAGTTCTCTTCCAGCACTTGAGGAGCTGTCACAGACAAAAGGGAATCAAGTTATTCTGAGGGCAGGACAAGAAGCAATGGCTGTAACATCATTAAAGAACGATCCAACCTACAGTAGAACTTTCCTGATGGTGAGAACAATTAATCTGTGGAATGGCTTACTTTGGAAGTTGTGAGTGCTTCATCACTGGAGGTTTTCAAGAAGAAACTGGAATGGCCATTTCTCTGGAATGGTATAGGATCTCCTGTCATAAGCAGAGGCATGGACTACAAGATATCCAAGATTCCTTCCAATCCTATTGTTCTATGTTCTAAGAAGATGACCAGCAGCAAGGTGGATAGACTCAGTTACGGTGCACCATCAGAAAATTTGAAGGACCAGGTTTGGGATAGATCATATTGGAGGAAAAATATGTATGTTATTGCTAGGTTATTGCTAGGTGTAAAAAAAATGACTTGATATCACATAATCAATCAATCAACAATAATGTTATAGGTCAACACAAATGCTTTTGAGAAAGGAGACAAAGATATTCGATATATAAATAAACTCAATATGCTTTAATAAAAATCTCTTCATACAGATCTTTATAGTTAAAAAGAAATATCTTAAAACTTTTGCAGTATTTTTTTTTATTTCTTCAGAAAAGTGCTAACTTGTTTGGTATTTATAAAATTTCTCTTCTGAACAGTAGGTGGCAGCCTTCAATAAGGTATCAGGATTTTGTTTCTTACAATAAAACATGGCCTGAAATTTTTAGGAAATTACAAGTACTGCATACTCTGACAAGAATGTCAAGAATAAAAAGATATTGCCTCAAGTTATACTGAGGAGTTTTCGGCCTTCCATTTCTTTTGAACTTACATCAGAACTTTTTGTTATAGAGGCTGATTTTTTATCTATAGAGGCTGATTTTTTTTTATCTTTGTTACTAGAAGTCTAAAATTTCTAGAGCTATAGAGATTAAATATGTTGAGCTGTTCAGCTAAGATAAAGACTGACAGGGTCTGTAAAATCCAATCCTTTCAAATGCCAATGAAATAGACATGGGGACAAAAAGGGTATGGTCACTCAGAGACATATAGTTTTTTTTTTTTTAAAGAGTTTTATAAAGGTGTTACAATGGATAACATCTGATGAGTTAAATTGAAAATTATGTCAATATTATCGGAAATAGAAAAGGCGTAATAGGAAGACTCTTAAAAAAGGTTAGTGGGGAGAGCATACAGAAAAATATAAAAGAAACTGAGTAACAGAATAACAGAATTGGAAGGGACCTTGGAGATCTTCTAGTCCAACCCGCTGCTAGACAAGTGTCTGTCCAATCTCTTCTTAAAAATCTCCACCAATGGAGCAAACACAACTTCTGCAGGCAAGTCGTTCCACTGATTAATTGTTCTAACTGTTGGGAAATTTCTCCTTAGTTCTAGGTTGCTTCTCTCCTTACTTAGTTTCCACCCATTGCTTCTTGTCCTGCCTTCAGGTGCTTTGGAGAACAGCTGAAAACAAAACAAAACTAAACTAAAACTAAAAAGAAGAGGAAAAAAAAGGAATTCAAGATCACCACATTTCCCTGCTTTTCTTTAGTATAGAAGTTGGCATTCCAAGGATAAGTTACAAATGTTATGAGTCTCTTGGTATCCTATTCAGTAACTCCATAATGTGGGCATGTCTCCACCTTGTGGTAGATTGCTGAAAGAGGATTTAGACTGTGTTGGTGTTCCATCCATCTTACTGCAGAACACTCCCCTTAGTATTAATTAAACTAGAAGATGGTCACTGAGATGTCATTGTATTACATCCAAGAGAATGAGTTAGAGGAGTGGGATACTCATTTAGTAGGAACACTGTAGGACAGTGTTTCTCAGCCTTGACAACTTGATGGTGCGGGGACTTTAACTTCCAGAATTCCCTAGCCAGCATAGGGAGTTGCCTAGAGACTAAGGCAGGCATGTCGAACTCGCGACGTCATGTGATGTCGCGCGACATATCGTGACTTTTTCCCCATTGCCAGCAATGGGATAGGCGCGGTTTCAGTATGATGCATCTGGCCCATGAATCTCTTGTAATGTCATCACGGCCTTGCTCCAGGATTACAATTAAGTGGTAACCCAGATGGACTAGTTAGCTGTAAGTTAAGGTAGGCTGCTGAATTTCAGCTGTTAACTGAGCATGAAAGAATCTTAACTGAATGGGTAAAAAAGAGGCCATCAGATAAAACTATCAATATCATTTCCATTCATTTGGGGGAATGGAACAGACTCATGATCTGCATATTCATTTGGCCAGGGTGACATCACCTTTGATTGCCCTGTAGGGCAGACAATGTCAAACTCGTGACGTCACGTGATGTCGCGCAACGTATCGGGACAGTTTTTCCATTGCCGGCAATGGGGTGGGCGCGGCTTCCGCATGACACGTCCGGCCCATGGGCCGGCAGTTTGACACCCCTGCTGTAGGGTTTTAAACCTACATTACCCCATCCTGTTTTGCCTGTGCTGGTGTGTTTTGAAAAGGCATTGCTCTCTTGCCAACACCCCTGGTTTCTTTGACTGCAAAATCATAGGGTTTTTTGGAGCCCACATTCTTAGGGCAAACGATTGTAGGGTTTCCTGTCTTTTTATATGATTTGCTATCTGTTTATATGGAATATACTGGAATAGGACTAGAAGGGACCTTGGAGGTCTTCTAGTCCAACCCCCTGCTCAAGCAGGAGACCCTATACCATTTCAGGCAAGTGGCTGTCCAGTCTTTTCTTAAAAACCTCCAGCGATGGAGCACCCACAACTTCTGAAGGCAAGCTGTCCTTGACTTACAGCCATTCCCTTAGTGAACCTTCAAAGTTACAATGGCACTGAAAAAAAAATGTGACTTATGACCGGTCCTCACATTTATGACCGGTCCTCACACTTATGACTATTGCAGCATTCCCATAGTTAGGTGATAAAAATATGGATGCTTGGCAACTAGCATGTATTTACAATGGCTGCAGTCTCCAGAAGTAAACCATTTGTGACTTTCTCAGCTGGCTTTCCAACAAGCAAGTCAATAAGGGAAGTCAGATTCACTTAATGACCACATGATTCACTTAATTACAGTCATTTGCAAAAATGGTTGTAAAATCTTTTTTTATTATTATTATAAGATTTTATTAGTTTTTTCCCATACATATAATAATAATTTTTCAACCAATGTGCTGTCTGAGTTTAAATACGCTAATACATATTTAATTCCTAATCCTTTCTTTCCTCTAACCATCAGTAAAGTAAGTCCCAAATTTGATAATATTCTGTTTCTTCTTTTTCTTTCAGTCTCATGGTTAATCTGTCCATCTCTGTGCATTCCAATATTTTTTTGATTATTTCTTCATCTGGTGGTATTCCTTCATTTTTCCAATATTGCGCAAATATTATTCTTGCCACTGTTGTGACGTGTAAAATCAAATATAGGCTTTGTTTGTTAATCTTTTCTGGCATTATATCTAATAAAAAAAGTTCAGGTTTAAAATCTACATGTTTTCCCAACATCTTTTCTAACCAAGCATGTATCTTTTTCCAATAGCTCTTTGCTTTATCACATGCCCACCAAACATGATAATACGTGCCTCAGCTATGTTTACATTTCCAACATCTATTTGACATATTTTTAAACATTTTTGCTAATCTTGCTGGTGGCAAATGCCATCTATAAAACATTTTATATAAATTTTATTTATAAGAAGTTGACATTGTCAATTTATAATTTCTTTCCCCTAAATTTTGCCATTTTTCTAATTCTGTGTTATATCCAAAGTTTTTCGCCCATCTTATTGTTTCTTTAACTTGTTCGCTTTCCATTTCCAAAATTAATAAGAAATTATACATTTTCTTAATTAATTTCTCATCTGAAGTTAACAAAGTCTTATCAAATACCATCTGTTCTTTATAAAATCCATACAGTTTAACGTCTTTTTCATATCTAGTTTGCATTTGTAAATATGCCCACCATGACAAGTTGATCCCCTGATTTTCCATTTCTTGTTTAGAAAAAAAATGGTTGTAAAATCTTGTGTGACTCATAACTGCCTTGCAAGGGTGAAAACCTTACACCAGGGGTCTTCAAACTTGGCCCTTTTATGACTTGTGGACCATGCTGGCTGAGGAATTCTGGGAGTTGAAGTCCACAAGTCATAAAAGTGCCAAGTTTGAAGACCCCTGCCTTACACATACTAGCCCTGCTGTTACCCAGTTGAGTAATGAAACATCTGCAAAACAACTGCCAAGCTCAGAGAGCAACAAAAACTTAACAGCAAAAAATGATTAAATCAGTCCCTGACTGTGAAAGCAAGGTAAATAAAAGATGACATTGATTTTGTGCAGTAAATGAGTGACAATTTTGGTTTTTCTCGATAAGTATATATATTAATAAATTACACTTATGATATAGAATTCAAAATCACCATCACATCTTTAGACCATAATACTCTTTCTCTAGACAGTTATATGGCTGTTAAACCAAAACAGGATGATACTACAGCTATCCCAAATCACATGCATGAGTGTGCCAACCAACATTTTTCACATCTACCATAATAAAAAGGGCAGTCAACCTTTTATAAACATTCTCTGAACTGTCTGATCAACATTAAAAGAAAAAAAATGTTGAATTAATCTCCGTTTAGGATGGCAAGAAACGCAGTTCTTTTTCTTAAAACTTTTAACTGTAGATTTTACTGATAATAGAAATTTAGGACTTTAAACATTTGTGATAGATAAAAGATTATATAGTCTGCTGTTTTCAGATTGGGATTTTTCCAATCTGAATGTGAATAAGGATCAAAATGATACTTCTGTGTCCAATAAAATCCAGGTCTTTAATTCTGGAAAGTCTGCATTTTTTTTTTTAAAAAGGGTTGTTTCCCTGCTTTCTATAAGTGATTGCCTCATTTAGGAAGCCCCCTTAGACCAAAGGGTGGTTTTAGCAGAGAAAAGCAAGCAGAGAAGTAGCCTATCTTACAGAAGTATCTTCGGATATTTAACATCTGGTTTGATATCTTTCCCCCACCCATGGAAGTTTCTGTTTGAATGCAGCCAGATGAGGAACAATTCATTTATATTTTTATAGCCCCAGTTCCTCCATATTTTTTACAATTTTCTTGCAAAATGAAAGAGCTACCTTTCCTAAGTATTTATGATACCATAAAATATTGCAAGCAGTATCATAGTGAGTCCAAGCAAGTCTGACTGTCCCCTAAATTGATGGTTAGAACAGCAAAACATTCACTCTCGTCCCTTGTCAACCACAATTCATTCTTCCTTTTTAAATGTTTGTCTGAAACATGCAGTTATCCCTGAATTACAAGTTATCAGTTTGTTTTGCATGGATGATCCCTGGACCATCTATTATACGATGTTTAATTTTCTGCTTCCCTTCCTTTCCCCTTTTTCATTTCTCATTGCTCATAAATGTATCTGCTTATGAATCAAATATGTGATTTTTGTAGCTTATTTTTATAGCTTTTTTTTTTCAAAAAGTGTGACTTTTATCTTTCAGGAGGGAAAAAGACTTCCAACGTTTTTATGGCTTGATCATTTGCTTGGAGTGAAGTCGAATAATAAAAAAAAACTTTACAGAAAGAAATGGAATTAAATATTTACAGCACTGCGGATCCCAAAAAAGACTTCAAGATTAAAGCAGTTTTTTTTCTTTCACTTATTTCTGCAATATGGAATTGATGAAAGGGCCTTCATAATTTTCAAGCACCTTCTTGCTAAATGAGTATTGGACACTAATGTATTGCGTATTTTGTGAAATGTGTCTCTGCAACTTCTAAGCTATACAGTAGGTGGCACTGTTTCCTTGCTTTTTTATTTCATCTCATCCTAGAATATTACTTTTCTACATTTTTAAACATTGGATATTACAGAATACTGATTTTCAGATTCTGAGATCATATCTTCACAAGTGTGCAAATATTTCCTCTCTATACATAATTTCCTTTACTCCTGCCTCCTAGATACGATTATCTCCAGATCTGAACAATGGCTCACCTACCTGTAGAAATAAGACTTGTTCTATTACAGGACGACATATTGTTACAATTCATCCTTGTTTTCCACCCAAATATCACTGATAAATGCATTTCTCAAGGTAATGAAGTAAAAGCCCATTTAGATACGCAAATGCCCTTAATAAAATAAAATAGGGACTATAATCTAAAAGAGGCCTTGGGCATCTTCACATTGATAGAGGGTACGGTGTATCTATTTTTAAAAATGCAATAGCATTTTTCTTTCTTAGCTTTTGCATAAATCTTCAAGTTACCCAGATGTTTTTAAATGAAATGTTGTAGAAATTATAGTGGATTTTTACCTGTTCTACAAAGGGTAGGTCCATGCACTATATAATACAGAATTAATTGGACTGCAGGGCATAAAAGTCATGTGAATAGCATAGCATAGCATAAACACTTTCACTCTTTGACACATTAGGACATCAACTAGTCACAGATGAATTACATTTCAGTGCCATTGTGCTCCATTACAAATGTTTAATCACCTGTTCCACTTTCACACCAAAATATACTTGATGTCCTAAGGTTGTAGTGATCTGAGCAGAGTTGGAAACTGGGGAATGATCAGCCCCTCAATTCATTCAGGTCTGTCAATAACATGGTGGTGGGATTAATGTGGATCTAAATCTAATGTGTGACCTAATGCAGATCAATATGCTAAACAAGGAAATGGCTGTTTCCTAAATATACCAACTGCTGACACCGGTCAATTGCTAGATTCCCTATTAACTCAGTATAGCAGTCTATCATAACACAATAATTTCTGGGTCCCTGTTTTCATATCACCTCTTTTGATAAAAGCATACTTCACGTATCAAGCCCAATTAAGCTCATGGTTAATTATAGCATGGACATGCTCCCATCTGCTGTATCCTTCTCCTTCCTTTAAGAGAGACTGAATTGCATAAACAGGCCTCCCTCCAGGTTGACAATAAACCCGTTGCTATGATTGAAGCTTTCAATACACAGCCCAAGATATTTAGGGATTTATACTCTATGTGAACAAATCCACCCTGAATTTGAATCTAGAAATTCATGGGTTTCCAATGCAGCTATGCCAGAACAGGTGTCACATACTCCCTTCATGCAACATCTGGCATAAAACTGGTCACTGCATTCTGGATCCTCTGAAATTTCCAAATCTCCTTCGGGAAGATTTCTATATCTAGCACTTTATAGTAGTTTAACCACACAGTAGCCACCTCAAAGAAGAGACGGACAAAGTTGGTAGATTCTGGAAATTGGCCTATCCAGGTCAGCATGGACAAAGGACTCCCCTACACTGCATATTTCCTTTTTTAGAGAAAATATAATCTTGTCTAGTGCAGGTAATGTCCCTGTGGCGAACATCTGTAGCTCGGGTGAAGGATGAGGGTGAAGGTTCCCTCTCCGAGCTTGTGGGTTGGTTGGTTGGTTTCAGAATGTTTTATTACCAGGCTGGGTAACATCTTCAGCGGCTTTTAGGGGATGTCTACGTCAGTGCTTTTCTATTTATAAGGTCTTCAAGGTGAGGGTCTTGTGATGGGTCATCAGAGAGAGGCTTGTGATGGGTCTTCTGATGGGGAAGTTACTACAGATCAGGGTCGTTGGAGGGTGTGAATTATCAGTGTCCCTGTGCATAGAAAAATATCTTTCAAATATCATCACTTCTTTCCTAACTGAAATCACTTTGAATCTGTTTATATATAACAACAACAACAACAACACAACAACAACAACAACAACAACAATAATAATAATAATAATGTTGGAAGGAATCTTGGAGGTCATCTAGTCCAATCCCCTGCTCAGGCAGGAAACCCTATACCATTTCAGACAAATGGCTGTCCAGTCTCTTCTTAAAAACGTCCAGTGTTGGAGCATTCACAGCTTCTGGAGGCAGGTTATTCCACTGATTAATTGTTCTAACTGTCAGGAAATTTCTCCTTAGTTCTGGGTTGCTTCTCTCCTATCCAGTAGCAATCTGGGTTAGTCAGGAACCCACCAGAGAACATTACAAACAGATGAAGATGGAAGGAATAGAACTGACATATTCCACCTATGAATAGCACCCAGTGCCACCATAAGTAAAACCTCCTGACATAGATTTACAAAACTAGATCGCCACCCTGTCCACCACAATTAATGTAAGATAATATTGTTCTAGTCCTACTCATCCTGAAATACTGCATCCAGTTTTGGTCACATTACAAAAAAGATGTTGAGACTTTGGGAAAAGTGCAGAGAAGAGCAACTAGGATGATTAAAGTCCTGGGGGCTAAAAACATATGAAGAACAGTTGCAGGAATTGGGTATGGCTATTCTAGAGAAGAGAAGGACTAGGGATGCCGTGATAGCAGTCTTCCAATATTTGAGGGGCTGCCACAAAGAAAAGGGGGTCAAGCTGTTCTCCAAAGCACCAGAAGGCAAGACAAGAAACAATGGATGGAAACTAATCAAGGAGTGAAGCGACCTGGAATTAAGGAAAAACTTCCTAACAGTGAGAACAATTAACCACTGGAACAGCTTGCCTTCAGAAGTTGTGGGTGCTCCATCACTAGATGTTTTTAAGAAGAGACTGGACAGTCACTTGTCTGATTGATCTTATTTTAGTCCCATCCTAATCCTGCTGACAGGGAAGGCCTATTTTGGATCCCGTCCAATGTGAATACATATAGTATTGTACTAAAATTGTACAGAAATCCCAGGGGCCTTGACTAGCATGGCATTGCTGTCAAGGCTGATGTTATTCATCTTTCAGGTGTTCTTGTCTCACTGCAGAAATGTATGTATATAATGTGGATACTTTTCGGCAATCTCCCTACTAAAGGTAAAAAGCATAATATGTTTGAAATATTGGCTGAATAACATTAGCTCGCAAAATGGAAAATGGAAAAAGCTCATTATCACAAGAAAGAAGCTGGGTTATCTGTCTGTTGCCAGCCTGTCGAAGCAGATATACCTCCTTAAAACATTTTAATCAAAAGTCTTGAATTTTGATCACATGCTTCAAATGCACTCACAAAATGGGTGACAAAGCAGTTTAGCCAGTTAGGAAATAGCCATTTTCTTTATTCATTCATTCATGTATTATTTATAATTTATTTATTTTATTGCACTTTTTGTTAAAAAGTAATATGAAAGAGGGTGCAATAAAGAATGGAGCAAACAAATCGACAGTCTCAGAAAGTCCAATGTGACTGAATGGATGAAGATAGACAATAAAAAGCATCACTAAATCCATAGAACATTAAACTCATAAAAAATCATAAAAGTTAAAGGTATAGAACAGAAACATAATAACAATAATTGCAGGAATTATTATCAGGACTGCTAGTCTTGTAGAAGAAGTGCTTTGCAAAAGCTCTAATGTTTGTTGCTTACTTATTTAATTTTCTTTTCTTTTATGTTTTAAAAGGACTTTAATATTTATAAGAAATCAGTATACACGAAAAGACCAACTGATAAACAATAGCAAAAAAAAAAGAAAAAAAGAAAAAAAGGAAAAACCACAAACAATCTAAGCATATCAAATATTAAACATTGCATTTTTTTTTATAAAAAACAAACAAATTTCCAGATGCATCACCAGCAACCGTGGCCGACAGAAGCAAGTGATCTTTATAGCTAGATGATCTGATTTCTTATTAATCTTTAGCCAAACTTGTTTCTGATTTATAGTAGGTTTGTGGGGCTGATCCCTGATTGGTTCTTTGTTTATGCCCAGTCTTCATTGATCATTTTGGTGGTACTGGTTCCTGGCTGGTCCTTTTTTTCATGCTGGCTTCTGATTGGTCATTATCAGACCACTGTGATCTGAAGATGCCAGCCATATTTCCTGGTGAAATGTCAGGAACTCTACTTTCTAGACCAGGGGTTCCCAACCAGGGGTGCTCGCATCCCCTGGGGGTGCAAGACGATATTCTAGGGGGTGCGAAAACTTGGGTTTTCAAAATTATAGTGTATATGCATAATTCATTGCCATTATTTCAAACTTTTCTAAGGGGTGCGAGAATATATCAGAAACGTTCTAGGGGGTGCGAAAACTTGGGTTTTCAAAATTATAGTGTATATGCATAATTCATTGCCATTATTTCAAACTTTTCTAAGGGGTGCGAGAATATATCAGAAACGTTCTAGGGGTGCGGGGTATAGAAAAGGTTGGGAACCACCGTTCTAGACCATGGTCACTAAACCCTGAAGCTCAACACTGTCCACTCTTTGAAAAATTAGAGCAGCTGTATCATTTTTGAGGTACACAACACTGAGATAGTGTAGCTGGGAGCAATATACAAAACAACCATGCCAGTTAGGAGAAAGATGCTGGTTCTCCAAGAATTTCAAAAGAGGTGTTTTGTAGATGCCTCCAGATTTTGTTGAATTTTCAAACGATTTGCATAGCACCATAAGTTCAGTCCAAAGCATGCATGTATAGCAAGATAACTACAGTATATTCAATACCAATGAACTACTACAGACTGACCTCGCCAGGAATATGTGATGCATAAATACATTGATAAAGAAAAAATTATGCCACAGGATTGGCCATCTCAGAAATCACCCCATAGGAATCTCTGGCAAATGTCCCACTTTCAGTTGAGCACGCCCACTCCAAATGAATGGCCAGGTGGATCTGTACAGGAAAAGGGGATCCATAAAACAAATTGCTTCTTGCCTTCCCCACTAACCCTTTGAGATACTTCCTACTAATCCTGATTTTGTCTTCTTTAAAGAGAGATGTGGACATACCTACAAAAAAAGCAGTGACCATCAGCCTTGCTATAAATAGTGTGGAAGAGCTCTTTATCCCGAGGCCAGCATAACATTCATTAACTTCTAAGTGCATTACTCTAGGCAGTAGGAAGAGATATTTTCTGGGCAGTCCTTGTGGTGAACATGCTTTTTTCCCATAAAGCCAGACATTTTACTATAAGAGTTCTGGCAACATTTAGTTTCAGATAATACATCTGTTTGGCTAACTTATTTTCCTTTTTTGCATAGTCAAATATGTCTGTGTTTGACAACATGGATCTGTTTCTTCACTTCGATGAATCTTTTTACTGGTACATGTTGTATGAAAGGACATTCCCATTGGAATCCATCCTGTTGCCATAATGGAGGTTCCCAACAGCCAAAGGGAATAAACCTCTGTCAGCTCTTCTGACCAAATTCGGAAACTAAAAACACACAACCGAAAATTACTTTTATTATATGGCCATTGTAACAGATTCTTGCAGGTCTGGATCTGCTTCCCTCGTCCTTACCTAATCTTCATAACAACTAAAGGAGGGTCCTGGGCAAGAGATTTTTCTCAAGTTACATTTCTGCCCTGGATTCTGGTTTCTTTTTTCTAACTGTTGTCATGTTTGCAACTTTTCTTCCTAATCCTCAAGGTTATTCCTTCATCCCATTACAGCCTCTCATGCACTTTCTGTGATGAAAATAAAACATATACTTCACTTCTACAATTAGATGCCTTTGTCTCAAATCCTCCTCAAACACCTGTGCCTTTGCAAGGTGCCAGCACAGCCTCCTACCATTTTAATTTCCTAAAAAATGATTCCGATTCCTTTGCATTACCCAAAGGCACTTTTTGTTCATAGGCTGCAAAGGCTAGGGTTTTGTTTTGAGACATTCCAGTTTCCATTTATATTTTTAAGTTAATAGAATTTCCCCCTGCTGAAAATAATTGGGTAGATCCGTGAATATCCAAATATCTTCAGGTCTCCAGCCATTCCAAGCATGCTTTGCACAAGCTAAACAGATAAAACCCAACACTAAAAGGCTTCCATGTTTTTTGGATTGAGTCCCAGTGGCTCACTTAATTATTGTGAAGGCAGGTGAGTGAAGAGTTTATAAAGTACTTTTGCTCATTAAGAAAAAAAGGGCTCAAATCCAACTGATTTGTAAGATCTGTTCCAATTACAGTGAAATAGGAGCTGAAAAATGTAATTAATCCAAGCAACAGCAAGTGTTGAGAATTAAGCAATTGGATGAATCTGAATTACAACTGCAAAAAGTCATTTAACATTTTCCAAATTTTACTATATTTCTCACTACCACAGCTTAATCCATCAAAAGCCAGATTAAATTAAATAGTGGATTTCTGAAATGATTACTGTTATCTATAACCATTTCAGATGCTACCAGCTAGACAAAAATGTTACTATTAAAAATGCTAATAGGTCTACTTAATTTGATGCAGTGCTCATATGTCACCATATATTGTTCCTTCATCACTTACAGAAACAACATCTTTATTTCTTGATTTAAATATTTGTTTTAATCAATGCTATTGCTGTTTTCCCAATTATGGAAGTGTTTGGAATATCTGTTTTGTAAATTAGGTTAAGCTTTTGACTTTCTCAACATTAAATCTCTCAACAACAGTGGCCTAAGGTTTGAATTGGCTCTCTGTGAATTCCCCATCGCTCAGACGGACATCTGCTGAAAGTCAGAGAAGCTAAATGTTCCTTCTGATCAATGCTCAGCAAGTTCTTTCCAATGTCATTCTAGATATTTCTTGCTCATTCCTGGATAAGTTTTGCTTTTTGTAGAGCTTGCTTTGATTCCTAAAAAAGACAAAACTCTGGAAAAAAAACAGTTGCTTTATTATTGTTGCATGTAAAATGTATTCACTGTTGTATTTTTCTCTGAGAACGTAAGGCAACCTACATGAGAGGACAAGTTCCTTTCATTTTATCTCCCTAAACAACCCAGTGAGATAACTAAACCCAAATAAGAATGACTGGCTTATAGTCAAACAGTGAACTTTGTAGTCAACTGAGAACTTGAATCTGGGCCCTTGATCCAAATTTAATACATTAATATATGTACACATATGCACACAAATAGCTCTATTTTTACACACATGCTCCTGATGGTCTCTCCCCGAACTCCATTTTCTTTACAACAACAAAACTACAACTTAACTACAACAAAACCATACCACAAACAAAAGGGGATCTGGATGACAGGTTGTGGTGCCAGAAAGTGGAAAGGAGTGCTAGACCTTGAGCTGAGCTTTATGGCTGCAATGGAGAGTGGGATAGGGAAGCAAGCACCATTTTAAAGGAAAAGATCAATAGTTGAGCAAAGGCACATGGATGGGTGGATTGAAGGGAGTGGAGAGAAGAATAGGAGAGACCTGGGCAGTAAGTAAAGAAGGATGAGGTACACACAAAGGAGAAGGAGATGGAGAAATGGAAGAGCAAAGAAAAAGATCCAGAATGCCATATGGATGAAGAAAATGGAAGGTAATTGGGAGAGCAAGGCAGATCAAAGGGCTTAGATTCCCAACAAGAGAGGAATAGCACATCTGAGCTGCAAAAATTCAGAAGGACAGAGAAAATTCTAATTCTTGGAAACCATCAAGTGTGTAATGTATTGGTCACAACTGTTTTGAATCACTTGCTTAATGTCTAATCACTTGTTTGAATGTCTGACCTAGATTCTGTTGTTATGTAATGGCTGCTGTTACTTAAGCCAGACTTGCCGACTCCAGGCTGGTAATTAGGTTTTGGGCTGGAAACTGTTACTTTAAACCTATTGGCTGCCACCTGGAGGCTAACCATATAAATAGCTGCACAGCAGCTATTTGAGTTGCTTCTGTTCAGAGTTAAATAAACAGTGTTGCTGTTTCAACACTCATCTCGCTTAATGCCTTCAAGAACCGAATACTTAACAAAGTGGTTGTCTGGATTCTTGTGATAAGACATGTCTCACAATTGAAAGGAAAGGAAAGGAAATCAAGATTTTTTTTTTAAAAAAATGGCAATATATCTCTAATCCATAAAATCTCATGCCAGAATCAACTAGACTTCTAAAGAGGTTTAGAACATTTTAATTTTATTTTAGAAAATCAATAAGAGATTGTAGTGAGACAAGGAAATGAATGGAAGAAAGGGTAGACATAGACCAGGCATGTCAAACTCGCGACGTCACGTGACGTCGTGCGATGTATCGTGACTTTTCCCCCATTGCCGGCAATGGGGTGGGCACAGTTTCGTTGTGACGCATCCGGCCCGCAGGCCAGCAGTTTGACATGCCTGACATAGACCATCAAGAGATCAAGTCAGCTTAGCACGTAAAAGGCACTTTAACCCAACTGATAAGCAATCATGGAAGATGCATTCAAATCATTCAGAGAAACCCATCCCTAGTAGACATGCTATAAATCAGAATGGGAAATTTCTCTTACAGATTCCAAGGTTCTGAAGTTAGAAGAGGTCTAACCTGGACCAGCATTAAAGATACTTTACTGAGAGCATTTGGTAGTGATCTACACTGCTGATTCAAGATCATTCCTTGTTTCAGACACCTTTTTCTCTCAAAACATTTGAGATACATTTCTTCTAATTTTTTTTTTAAATTCTTTTCAGAACACAAAGGGTTCTTTTGATCAGATTATGAGGCAAATCCCTTATTTGCAGCACCCACTGTGAACTGAATATTTAAACAAGAAAGGTCATCATGTGTCTAAGGTTATCTACTGGGCACTAGTTCAGCTGTATCTGACAGCTAGGCTGTTCTCACATCAACTTTTAATTATATTCCATTGCAGTGTAAAAAAGAAATGCATGCATTTTATATATCTTCACTGATTATAATTTTAAAGAAAACATTTAAGCTAGCTTTTTTGCAACCTGTAAATTACCACTGCATAAACGTTACTTGTCTGATTATTCTAAACACAGTATTTCTGCAACCTAGTTTAAAATCTAATTAAAGTTTTCCCTACACAGAGCAAAGTCCTAACATATCTTTGTAATACATTCTGGAGCTTAAATAGAACTGCTAGATTGCAGTCTCATCAATATGCTAATGAAATCCAACTCTCTCCTTTACATCTGATTCAAGTGAGATAATGCTAGTACTCAATTGGCAATTAGCAGCAGCCTGGATATAGGCCAATAAATTAATGAAATGGAGGTGCTCTTGGTCGATCTTCTCCTTTGGTGAGCAATGGTGTTATGGGTAAGGTTATTTTGTCCTCAGAACCCTACCATTTACAATAGCAAAGAGGAGAGTATATAAACTATAGGGGATGATGAGATTATTGATGATCTTTTGCAGGACAACACACCATCTTGTTAGCTTCATTGATTCCTCTCCTTCTCTCCACCCTTCTTCACTTAAACAGTGGGATGCTGCTGCTTAAAAGGATCATGTTCACAGTTTGGTGATACCTATTAGGGCTGTGCAGGTTTATATTTTAGATTTGAAGGTCAAAAGGTGTATTTAAGGTGTATTTAGGGTATGGATACACTACCAATCTTCAGTTCATCCAACATTGCAAAAAGAATTATATCTGGAAACTGCATGAAGTAAAAACGGTGGAGCCATGGGTAAGGAGATGCTGAAGAAGCTTTTGCAGTGTCATTGTGAGAAATATTCTCAGCATCTGTCAGATAAAGTCATTTGACGTTGTCCAGAGTTAACCTCTGGTTAGGTTTGATGGGGACAAAGAGATGTCGGAGTCTTGCTGTTAGGATGAGTTCAAGCCAGTTGATCTTGAGGAAGTGGACAGGGTTCTTGGGGCTGTACCCAGTGGTGGGATGCAAATATGTGAACAACCGGTTCTCTGTGTGGATGCCGCTTTCGGAAGTCCGTTCTAGGCCTGGGCAACAAAAAATTAGCTACCGGTTCTGCCGAACTGGTGCGAATTGGCTGAATCCCACCACTGGCTGTACCACCTGCATTCTAGACCCATGCCCCTCTTGAATGGTTAAGGCCTCATGGCAGATGGATATATATATGTAGGTCTTTGGTAATTCGGGTTTTCTCCCGCGTAAAATTGGAAGTGTCTTGGCGACGTTTCGACGAAGTCTCATTCGTCATCTTCAGGCTGGTGTCTCTTCGGCCTCGTGCTTCATTGCTCCTAGAAGCACGAGGCCGAAGAGACACCAGCCTGAAGATGACGAATGAGACTTCGTCGAAACGTCGCCAAGACACTTCCAATTTTACGCGGAGAAAACCCGAATTACCAAAGACCTACATACAAACACCCGTGAAAACCTCAGAAAACACACACACACACACACACACACACACACATATATATATATATATAAATAAAGCCCCCTTTTGTCATCAAATCCAAAGTCTTGTGCAACCATAAATCCTAATTAATATGCCACTATTTGATATCTGATTTGCCGACACCAACCCTTCCCAACTTATTTAGGATCTAGTAATACAAGACGTATACACTAAGCAACCAGACTACCTAAAACTTAAGGAAGGATCATACAATTGTTCTTTGTTATGTTTTGTTTAGTCTTACGTTAATTTTCCAATGAAAGCTGTCTCGAAACATAGCCGCTAGATCATTAATGTGGGTGGACAGCACACCTCACCTGCACATAAAGAGGGTTCCCAGATATTAGTTACAAAAAGTTAATAAGTACCTTGTTGGAGCTTGTGGAGTTCCCAAATATAAGATAGACTTCACTGTTATTGATTGTATTGATCTCCCGGAAGACCCCTGTAACACACTTTTGTGTACAGGCAGGAAGTGTGAAATTCTGCAGGTGGGGGAGTGCGGTTTTGCTTTTCAACTCCATTGGTGCCTAACCTTTCATGAACACTTAATTTTTCACACCAAAAGGCACAGTCATGCAGAACAGTCCTATGGACCATGAAGGGTAATTGTATAACATCTTTGAAAGATTTAGAGGCCTGCTAAGGATTTGCCAGCTTTAGAAGGGACTGATTCAATGTTTAAAAGATCTGAACTAATAGTTGAAAGAGAAATCTTTCCTGAGAAATTCTAAGTCAGGGCTTACAATAAAAATGCATTCGGAGATCATGAATAAGAAAGCCATAAACTATTTTTTTTTAAAGTAACATTAAAAAATGGGATTTTTGTCTTGCACACGCAAATGGGTATATCGCAACCAAATATTTTACTGCATTACAGGAAAGATCTGCCATCTAACATAGTGGGGTTTTTTGTGTGGGTGGGTGTGTATGTGAAGTTCAGGTTTTGTTAACTTTTGTAGAAATGAACTGATGTAAAACTAAATAGGCACAGTGCCAATATGCAACTTTGATATATTGCTTTCAGAACCTAAAGTGCTAATGAAAGATGACCTATGCAATCACTGAGAAACTATCCCTTGCTTTTCATGGTGTTTAATGGTCAACCGCCAAAGTCATGGATCAAGCCAAGTAGCAGCCAATTTCTTCCAGAGCTCGCCCTTAGGGACCAGTGATATATAGTCCCTAGGATATATAGTCAAATGTTGACTTTAAATTAATAATGGTATCCAAAAAGTAACATATTACTGGCTAGCATATTTTTCTATTAAATGATTCAAAATAATTTTGTATCTTTGAAACCTGTTTGCTGTTCTATACCGGCTGATCAATAATTTTCCAAGATGTTTAGCATCCCAGTTCCTCACTCACATAACAGACAAATGGGGCAAACGTTTCCCAATACCTTCCCATTGCCATTTTTATATATTAAAATGGCAATAGATTTACATCAGTAATGTGTAATGATTTACACCGTCATCTCCTTGATCAGTCCACTAATGAGAGAAGATGGCAAGGGGTAACAGGCAGCAGGGAGAAAGGAGAACAGCTTATTTCATTCTTTGCATCTGTCTTTAGACAAAGGGAGGAAAAAAGGTCCAGCCTATCAAAAGCATCACCATCAAAGACAGATTAGGAATACAAATCAAGATAAGCAAAAAAATTGAAAAGACACAATCTATCCATCCCAGATGAGTTCAAATCACCAGGACCAGATGGATTACATTCCAAAGTTCTGAAGGAGCTGGCAGACATGATCTTGGAACCACCAACTCATATCTTTCAAAGATCCTGGAGCACCAGGGAACTATCAGAGGACTGTAAAAAGAGTTAATATGGTTTCCATCTTCAAAAAAGAAAAAAAAAGAAAAAAAATGGATTCAGGAAACTATAGACCAGGGGTGTCAAACTGCCGGCCCACGGGCCAGATGCGTCATCAAGAAACCGCACCCACCCCATTGCCGGCAATGGGGAAAAAACTCCGATATGTTGCGCAACGTCACATGACGTCGCGAGTTTGACATGTTATAGACCTATCAGCCTGATATCAACACCTGGGAAGATCCTGGAAAAGAGCGATGAATCTGCATACACCTATAAACAAGCAAAGCTATTACAAGAAGCCAACATAGGTTTGTCAAAAACAGATCATGCCAGACAAACATTATTGCATTCTTTGACAAATTTGTGGACCAGCAAAATGCTGTGGACTGGACATAGTATAGTTGGACTTCAGTAAGGCATTTGACAGTGTAGAGTAGACCACAACCTACTTCTTGGTAAGATAGAAGAATGTGGGATAGATAGCATCACCAGCAGATGGATTTGCATTGGCTGACCAACCATACCCAGCATGTAGTCCTCAATGGAACTGCATCTACATGGAGGGAAGCATCCGGTGGGGTACCCGAGGTTCTATCTTAGGCCCAATATTATTCAACTTCTTCATAAATGATCTAGATGAGAGGATAAAAGGGGAATTCATCAAATTTGCAGATGACACCAAGCTGGGGGTGGGTGGGTGAAATATCAACAATTTAGAAGACAGGCTCAAGATCTATTGAAATTGAAATACAGAACTTTAGAGAAATCCACATTTTGGATGTGGTACAATCCATCTGTTAAGACTAGAACTGATCAGATATAATAATAATAATAATAATAATAATAATAATAATAATAATAATAATAATAATAATAATAATAATAATAATAATAATAATAATAATAATAATAATAATAATAATAATAATAATAATAAAGTTGGAAGGAACCTTGGAGGTCATCTAGTCCAACCCCCTGCTCAGGCAGGAAACCCTATACCATTTCAGACAAATAGCTGTCCAGTCTCTTCTTAAAAACTTCCAGTGTTGGAGCATTCACCACTTCTGGAGGCAGGTTGTTCCACTGGTTAATTGTTCTAACTGTCAGGAAGTTTCTCCTTAGTTCAAGGTTGCTTCTCTCCTTGATTAGTTTCCATCCGTTGCTTCTTGTCCTGTCTTCAGGCGCCTTGGAGAATAGCTTGACTCCCTCTTCTTTGTGGCAGCCCCTGAGATATTGGAACACTGCTATCATGTCCCCCCTCGTCCTTCTCTTCGTTAAACTAGACATACCCAATTCCAGCAACCGTTCCTTATATGCTTTAGCCTGCAGTCCCCTGCTTTTCTGGACTTGGTTAACTATTCTTTCATACAGAGGATCAAACATCCTTTCCAATAATAATGAGAAATCAAATGGAATTATTTATCAATGATAAAACCTTGCACCAATTTTCTCTAGGTATAATATTCAGGATAAATTTAATATTTTTCTTCCATTGAAATTCCGATTGTTGCACATCTATTATTCCACCTAACTTCTACATTCATTTCAACATGCTGTCTTTGATTTTTTTTACCAGTTTATGAGTCAAACCTCACTAGCAGTTTATAAATAAGCCCCAGCAGCTGTTCCAAATTATGTGCTATAAAATTTTAAAATTCAGTCAAATTTCTAAGCATTCCCTGCTGTTTCTGTAATTCTTTTTAGTCCGGTACTATGTATGTGAAGATATTGAAACCAATCAGGCAAACCAGACCCCTATGAAAAAAAGTCAGAAAGAGCTTCAAAAGATTTTATCTTGGTCTTTCTCATAATCAAATTTTGCAATTCATATTGTACTTTCTCCACCAAATGGATTGCTTTTTTCATTCTCTTTTGTAAATCTTTAATAGAGAAGCAAAGGAAGAAGAGAATATCTAACCTTACATGTTTCCCATATTTATTCCAGACATTCATTAAATTACTTAGGATAGCACGATTTCTTACAAATTGTTTGGACCCTAATATATTTATGTACCTCTGTGGGAGTTCTGCTTCTTCTTCTGTAAAGGTAAGAGGGTAGTCAGAAAATACAATCCACACTGTAATTCATGTTAAGCAATAGAATGATGATACAATAAACTCTGGAGCCACCAATCCACCTTACTCTTTCAAATCCTGTAAAATATCAAATGTCATCTTTGATCTTTTATAGGGCCATAGGTAGTTTATTGCTTGTTTATGTTGGTCACTTAATACTTTCTTTTCAATATGCATTGGAATCCTTTGGAACAGAAAAGTAATTTTTAGTGAAAAATTAACTTGGACAGCTGCAATGGCACCTCTTATTCCCAAATCTCATAGCTGCTCAAGAAGGATTCTGTGGGCGATAGAAGCCAAAACTGCTGAGAGATCAAGGAATATTAGGGTGGAAAGAAGAAAGCAACTAAGCACAAAAAATAAATTGGAATTCTTTCTGCCAATTTGTCCCTTAAACTTCTTAATTTTTAGTAGAAGCTTTATATGCTCTTTTCATTTTGAGAACTTTCGTCCTACACATGATGAGTAAGGGACCTTATAAGCCTTATACTGTATGCATTTCCAAACAAAATTGGTTCTGGCAGTTACATTCTTGGTCAAACCATGGCTTTGAGAACAATTGGGGAGAAATCAGAAGTAGAGCAGATCATCAATGAATTCCTAGCAGAAGTAGAATAGAGGAGATCATTGTTCTCTATAGTAGGGAAGTGGTTGTTACAACTTCAGGTACAGTATTCAGTATCAAAAGTGGGGGCTCAAACTTGAATTTTTTAAATCAGTATCACTTTTCTGAAGTGCTACTGTAAATGTATTTTCTTATAATTATATGATGCTGCTGAAGGAATCCTCTCCCTAACATGTGAGCTTAAACTGAAACCTACATGTTCTTGACTAATATTGGAGAAAGGAGCGTCCCATCATCAATCATAACAAAACAAAAATAGTCCCTTTCTTGCAATCATTATAATTGTCAGATAATTAGTTGTTCAGAAATCTTAATAATTTGCTTTGTCTCCAGAATTCATTCTCCTCTCCTCTCCTCTCCTCTCCTCTCCTCTCCTCTCCTCTCCTCTCCTCTCCTCTCCTCTCTTTTTGCTCTCTCCTCTCTCCTCTCTCCTCTCTTCTTTTTCAGATCAAAGTAATAGATGGGGTATCTTGGTTTTGCTTTCTATGTTTTCATTTGCAGCCATAAATTTTATTTAAAAAATAAATAAATTTAATTAACTGTATTGTATCATTGTACATGGATAATTTAGGCAGAAGGAAAAGGGTAGGTGACATTATGTGTGTTATAACATCATTACATTTTCACAACATCATTGTGAAAATTATGAAATTGCATAGTCTCGCTGGCACTATTACGATGCATGATATCACTGGCTTCTACTGAATATGTATCTCAATATATTTGAGAGTATTTGTCTGTAAACCTCTTTAGGATTTTTTTTTTCTGAATCCAAAGAATGATAGATAGAATTAGGCAATTCAAGCAGAGGTCAGGCAGGCGAAGGGGCAGAAAAAAAAATCACGCTCATTGTCATAAAAATTATTTAAGGATAAGCTAACGCAGGTGGTCCTTGATGCCTTGTAGAAAAAGCAGTGAAAAAACATGTAATTCAGGGATTCCACTGAGCCATCACACAAAGACATACACGAAGGGGAATATTTTAGGAGCATCCCAAGAAGCAGAGAGTAATACATCAACTTGACCACAGTGAAGACCTGACAAAAATTTTGGGCCTGTAGTGGATGAAAGCAGTGGTGGGATTCAGCCAGTTCGCACCAGTTCAGCAGAACTGGTAGCTAATTTTTTGTTGCCCAGGCCCAGAATGGACTTCCAGAATGGCATCCACACAGAGAACCAGTTGAATCCCACCACTGGATGAAAAGTTAGCATATGCCCCTTTCTCTCAATGACGCATGGTTTGAGAACCAGACTTAGATTTCAAGAGATTAATATATCTGGATTTTTGTAAAAAAAACAACAACCCACCATCTTCTTTTCTATCCATAACTACAGCTGTATTACTATGACTTCTTGCACTATAAACAAAAACAGAAATATGTGACTTTTAAAACTCTTGCCAATTCTCCATTAGTTACAACATTATACATGTGTTGATAGCATTAGAGATTATAACTACAGTGGGCATATTGAAAAGTAGACCATGTAGATCTTGTCCTGGCCTCCTCCACACACTGATCCAATATATATTATTTTAGCAATGTTTCAGACAGTTGCAGAGGAAAGCACGGTTGGCATTTGATTTCTGCTTACATATGGTTGGAACAGCATCTTGCATGCAAAGCCTTAAATTGGAAAGAGTTATTATCATGCATTGCATTAAATATATTCAGTATTATGCCAGTAATCAGCAAAGCAACTGTAACTGTCACACTAAATCCAGCAATTGTAGTGTTTAATTTCTGTTGTACTTAGATAAGTTTACATCATATTTAAAAAGCTACACAATTACGACTCTGCATGGTATTATGCAAAACAAATTAGAGTAGTTTTGGTTTCTTATCTCAAAAAAAAAAAAAAAAAGATATGATGTAAAATAAATTAGTGTGGGCATGAGCCCAATTGTGTGATTAGCACATTTTTGCAAAGGAAACTAATATCCCTATAGCAAAACAACCTTCAGGATATACATGTTCCTAACAAACAGAATGGCAAAATTTCTGTCCACTCATGACCATCTGCTTAGTTGGAAAAACCAAACAGCACAAACAAATTCCATTACAAGCCGGTTGGTTTAAAGAATCATAGAAATCCATCCAAGATAGAAAATTGACAAGATAGAAAGCAAATTCAGTCCGAATATCAGCCCTTTGCAAATGTAACGTCTTAAAGAGAGGGAAAAAAATGATCAAATTCATTGTTTGTGAACTGTGTAGCAGGGGTTTGCATGAGGAACATCAAGGAGATCTGTTCTGCACCCTTGTTCCCGTAAACCAAATTCTTTTTCCACTCCGGGCCTGCAGCTTAAAACTGTTTCTGATATACACTCATTTGACCTAGTTCCATTTTTGAAAGCTTGAAAAGTGCTGCTTGTTTGACAGCTTTCTTTGGGAAATTAATTTGAATTCCAAAACTGTTTTTTAGTGACTCCCGTGGTCATTCAATAAAAAACGGGGGGAAAAGGACCTAAATCTTTGGAAATACACTCCTAGGAATTCTTCTAAGAATCTGCATGGTGTTATTTATTTCTTGCAATATACTTGACTGATTATTATTGAGATACATACAGTATGAATCGGAAAGGTTTAATTTCTCTTATTGCCACTATGAATTCGGGAATGGATAGGAAGCTACTGAAAATTCAAAGGACAGCCTTAGATAAAGTTTCTCATTTCTGTTGCACTTGAAAATAAAGATATACAGCACAAAACAAATGTACCGTAAGAGCAACAACAATTCAAGCATATTTCAGGTCAATTTTATATTGAACAATGCAATTGTCTCTACATATAAAACTGGTGCTATGGCATAATCAGCATACAAAACAAGCAGGACAATGCTTCTTCATTCATCTATGTCAGGGGTGTCAAACTGCCAGCCCGCGGACCAGATGCTTCACACCAAAACCGCACCCATCCCATTGCCAGCAATGGGAAAAAAGTCACGATTCGTCGTGACACGTCACATGACGTCGCGGGTTTGACACCCGTTATCTATGTGGACTACCAAGCTTGCCCACAAATACATCTTTCTACTGAAGGTCGAAAATAATTAGGCGAACGCATTGTTGTGTTTGTCACTATACCGTGTATGTCTCAGATATGACTCCCACATTTGATGGTCCATAGTAAGAAAATACACATTGTAACCATAATAAATACAAATTATTTCAAGTATATATTTTTTAAAAAATAGACTAAAATCACTGGTAATGTGCTGGATCCAGCTTCTCGTTAATAGTTACATTTTCTGGAATTTTGTGAGCCAGTTGAAAGCAGAGCTACACCTCATGCTTAGCACACCAACCAGCTGTTCTGCAACTAGCAATGGAGATGGCAGAGTCGGTTCTTAAACATTTTGTAGCACACCATTACCACCTTCCACCCAGCCATCAATGCCCCTTCAGTTTATCAATTCTAAAGCAATTTATCAATTCTAAAAGCTTATTGAAAAAAATAATATTCACTGCCTTTCAAAATTATAGAAGTTAAGGGTAATCTGGATGCCTGGGCAAAGACTATTCCAGAGACAGACTGTCTTCCAAATACAGTGTGAATTTATTTTATCTTTTTACTAAATTCAATGTTCCTGTAGATGTCCCCTGTTAACCACTATTTAAAATGTGTAGCTCAGAGTTCTTTTGAGCATAGAAAGGGATGGAGGGCCAGTGAAAAATGTAGAAATAAGAGAAACAAAGGACAGAAACTCTTCCAGATGACTAGATTTTCTGTCTCCCTGCCCCTCTGAATTTAAATTTCAAATGCACCAAGACTGGATATAAAGACATCATAAGATGATCATGTTCAAATTTGTGAGACTAGAACTCACAAAGAACTATCAGCCAGTCAGCACTGCTCCACTCACTCAACAACTGAGCCCAATTGCTGGCCAAGAACTGAACATCTTATTCCATCATTCAGGTCCATCTCTTCCATCTCTTGACAAAAATAAAAAAGAGAGCAAAATCACAGTGTGTCTGACAGCTCTGCATTTGGGAAGTTTCACTTAATCCCATCACCCTACTAGAATAATGGAATTTCATCAGTTAGAAGCCAAGGGGAATCAAGAATCCTCTTGAATGACAGCATAAGCTCCCCCTTCAAGCAAAAGACCATGCCATTTCTGAAGCGGCATTAACTGCTTTATGACTTTGTTTCTCTGTCCATGCTATAATGGTGCTGGCATAGAGATGCTAAAATGGTTTATGTTGGAAGCCTCAAGTTGTGATGTGGGGAATTGGGGATCAATCTGCTTGGCTGCTGTTCTTTCATTTGGAAGCTCTCACTGAGACAGAGCACGAATGTGTGAGAGACAGAGAGTATGACACACCGAAAGTCTGAATAGATAAAAGACACAAGGTGAGAGAAAAAGACTGGAGGAAGTGTGTCTGTTATCTTCAAGAGAGAAGGAGAGACAGTGCGTGGCAAAATCAGATTGAGGGTAAACCTCATATTGGGGCTGATGAGGCAGCTCTAATCTCTTTTGTCTGCTTGAGAAGCAATTGGCTGCTTGAGAAGCAATTTTTGTATCTGTGTGCTCCCTGCCTACACCCAAAAAAAACTTTACCAAAAAAGAAAACAAAGAGCTAAAATACTTCTAAACCATTAACTTTGTAACTAAGGATTTCTTTTTCCTTGTATAAGTGATTCAAAGCAGCCTTTAGACCGTGGTGGGTATCATTACTTCAGAAGGAAATTCACTCACCTTTCTAATTAATCCCCGCTGTATTCTGGAAGTTTGCACTGATGCCTTTCATTGAGAACACAGGTGGGTAGGCAGGCAATGTGTAATCTCATTGCATCTTCTTTTTCTGCATCTCAGAGCCCATCTGGGCAAGATTGTTAAAATGGGTGTGATTGCTGTCATTTGGGACAAATGCCATTTATGGACATTTTAAGTCGAAAATGAAAATGGGCTGATGACATGGACACCAAAAAGCAAGAAAACTATTTGGGATGCAAAGGAGAAGGATCCCATATGACTTGCATTCAGGGACTCAAATTGGTTTGTTGAGATAAAATGATAATCGTATTTGCAATCCCAGCACTGATGCTGCCTTCTTAATGTCCCTTTATAGGTTATTCTTTGGTTACAAGGACCAGGATAAAAGAGTGTTTTGTAATGGTATGTTTAGAGCTTGTAAGAGATTCATAGCCTGGCTACCCATAGACTTTAATGGTTCAGGAAATGGACTGCATCCTTGCCCAAAGTCCATTAAATTTAAAAAAAAAAAAAAACACTAAAAGCTTCCATCTTAATTTGCTGATCTAAAAGAACTAAGTTCTAAAAGGAAAGTAGTCCTATTAGACAACATTTCTGTAACCTTATTTCATTCCTTTTCTATATATCTTGTTAGGAGATTAAGAAAATCTTGTGTTTAGTTTTCCAAGAAGCTGCCCAGCATGAGTTGGACCACCAACTATTTCTGGAAGAGAAGAATATCAAATATTACCTTTAAACCCCTAATTGGCATAGGGCCAGGTTACTTGCAGGATCACCTCTGTCCAATGTTTTCTGCCCTTCTGTCTAAATCAGGCAGAGTCAGGATGCTCTGGGTCCTAGTGGTAGATCCTAGGAAGTATGACTTCTCTGTTATGGCACCAGACTTATGAAATAGTCTCCCCCCTGGATGATTCAGGGTTGGGAATGTTGGCTTGTACCTCTTCAGCTTAATTATCTTTGGGGAGGAGATAGCATCTCAATTTTCAGAAGCCTTTAAAAACTGTTGTGGGGCACTATACTCACTTCGGATTAAGGAGGAACCTGGCTCCTAGGCAACTGTTCCTCATAAGTCATGAAAATGAAAGTTCTTGCTAAAAGCTTTTGAGTGGCGTGATTAGGGGATGGGAATATCTAACTATTTTTTCCTCACTTTTCCCTTGATTATAACAGTCTGGAGATATATAGAATTAAATTTTGGGAAACTCACAAAAAAGCAAGATAATGAAAATGGACAAGAAAGTTGTTCATAGCAAAAAGGGTGGACTTTTTCTAATTATAAAATAAAACTTTTTTTTTACTTTTAACAAAACTTAATGCCAATTAAAACTTTTTGTGTGAAATAGAAAAAAACTGAAATCATGACATATGAATTTCAGTATTAGTAACTGTCTTCCAGTTCTTGAGGGGTTGCCACAGAGAAGAGGGCACTGATTTATTCTTCAAAGCGCCAGAGGGCAGGACAAAAAATAATGGGTGGAAGCTTGTTAAAGAGAGATCTAATCTAGAAGTAAGGAGAAATTTTCTGACAGTGAGAACAATTAATCAGTGGAATACCTTGCCTCCCGGAGTGGTGAGTGTTCCACCACTGGAGATTTTCAAAAATAGACTGGACAACCATTTGATCAGAATGGAATAAGGTCTTTCTTGAGTAGGGGGTTTGACTAGAAGACCTTTGAGGTCCCTTCCAGTCCTATGAGTATATGACTTTATGTTTTGCTGCAAGAGAAGCTGCTAGCCTCTAGTATCATCTTCCCAGAATGCCTCTGGGCCCAATACTTAGAACATTAAAATGGTGAATTAGAGAAAGTATTCTTTGTGAAGAAGCAACCACATTGTTTTGTCTTAAATAAGATGCTGCTGCTGCAATCTTTTACCTTCACCATGGTGCCCAAGTTATAGAGCAGGGGTCTTCAAACTTGGCCCTTTTATGACTTGTGGACTTCAACTCCCAGAATTCCTCAGCCAGACACACTGGCTGAGGAATTCTGGGAGTTGAAGTCCACAAGTCATAAAAGGGCCAAGTTTGAAGACCCCTGTTATAGAGTGATCACAACATATTCTCAAAGTTCAAATATGTTCATTATATCAAAAAGGTTACCTTTCTCTGCTATACTTCATGCATCTGCTGTGGCAGCATAAGCTAGATAACCCTGACTCTTAAAGGAGTATTTTTTTTTTAAAAAAAGTCACCATGTTCAGAATATTGTATCAGAGATTTTGTTCAGTGGCATTGACACATTCTGCTTTTCTTTCCAAGGACCAAGGTACTGCTATTGTTTTCATCATCATAACACAGGTAGTCCTCTCAACTTCCATAGTTCATTTAATGACTGTTCAAAGTTATAACTTCACTGAAAAAAGTGACATATGACCGTTTTTCACATTTATAACCATTATAGCATCCCCATGGTCATGTGATCAAAATTCAGATGCTTGGCAACTGACTTGTACTTATGACGGTTGCAGTGTAGCAGAGTCATGTGGTCACCTTCTGCAAACTTCTGACAAGCAAAGTCAATAGGGAATCCAGATTCACTTAACAACTGTGTTACTAATTTAACAAGTGCAGTGATTCACTTAACAACTGTGGCAAGAAAGGTCGTAAAATAGGGCAAAGCTCCCTTAACAAATATCTCAATTCTTAGAAATTGCTAAGTGAACCTGTGTCTTACAAGGCACTACTTTCACTTCTTCTACAACCGTTCACTCAAAGGCGCAGGAAAAAATAAAGGGACAATTGCAAAGTGGGACTTTGTTTACTCTGCTCCACAATCCCAACCTCCAACTCTATTATTCTATGTGCTATGTCTGTTTTTATCCATTTAGAATTTACACATTTAGAATTTTCTTTTGCTCACAGAGCTATTTCTTGTTTTCCTGCTTTGTTTTTGTTGTTTCTGAAAACAGACAATGAAATTTGAAAAATGTGTTTGTGTCTGTGTGTCTGTGTATGTTGATATTGCAATACGTGTTGGTGCTTCAACATCAGCAGCTCTCTTAGACATGACCCTAACACCAAGGTTGATGGTTATTTTGAATCTCTCATGTACTTTTCAAGTAGAATTGACTGGCTTTATCTAGCCAGGGTCGATTTTCCAGCCAAGTTCCCTTTTCATAAAAGAGACACAAAGATTTATGTAGGGAAGCCATATCAATAATCCATGGAATTCAAAACAAAAGAACAGTGTGATAAAAGTGGTGACCTTGTGATGCTGTTACTTTGGTTGGAATCTAAATCAAGGGCACAGAAACGCTCTTACATTGCAAAGCATCGCACAAATAATGTCTGTGTAAAAGAGAAGCTGAGGTGACTGGGGTTAACTTTGTCAGCCATGATTTGCGAACAGCGGAACAACAACAACAAGCGCTGTCATTTGTGCTCAAAATGTATCTCAGAGGACTCTTCCTCACTAGGCATCCTACATCATTTGCACTGAGCACTGCTTTGTCTCAGCAACAAGGCCCACAGCGTAGTGATGTCTTACAATTTTTACTGTATGTAGGATATCAAAGAAAATGGCTGTGGGTGTCCTCTGCTTTCATTTGCCACCCTGCCAAAAGTCACCAGCCAGTGGAAAAGCTCTCTACCTATCATCTACCTCAGCAGCCACCAACCAGGGACTGATTCTGTGGAAAGAGGTTTTTCTGCAGATCGGAGGGGGTGTGGTTTTGCATCCTGACTGCATCCCGCAGTTAGGGCTTTGCTTGTTTGCGCGGCCTGGTTTCTGGCATGCCACGGACCAGTGCCAGTCCACGGACTGAGGGTTGGGGACCCCTGATCTACCTAATACAAGTTCGAGGTGCGGAAGAGGCATATTTTGACAGGAGACTAGGTCAGTCAAATCTTAGACTGTTTATGCACAAGCATTTTGTGCTGATTGGCTTCCTTGGTGGTGTGCTGGAATTGCACTTTTCTGGAACAGTGTTAAACCCAGTTAGAAAAGGACCAATAAAACATTGGACAGCAAGACGGATGCTAACTCTCCTGGAGCATTGTCTTTTCCACACTTCACCCTGTGCTTCTCTCCCTTACTTCTTACTTGTCAGTCAGGGTAGCAGACATGCATCTCTGCCTCAGTTAATTGCTTGCTCATTCACTCTCAATCAAATCAATGAATTGTCGAATTGCAGGGCATCAGAAAGATAATCTGGGCCTACCTCATGCAGTCTTCAGGAAAGCTAATGAAAATATCTTCATGAAATGATAGTCCATTATTTCTTTAAAAATATTCAGAGATTGTAGGGTCTACAATTTTTATAGATAGTTTTCTGTACAGGCCAGCAAGATAGCAAGCTGGATGCTTGCCACAGTCCAGAGATAATAAGCAAAATTAGACATAACATTAAGGAGCTTTGTCTGGTTTACATGCAGATAAAGATGGATCACCTAAAACAACCACATATTTATAAGTATCATTTTTATGGATATTTGTTATCAATAAATCAATTTCATATGCAGATCCTAAGAAATGACTGGAATAACTAGCCAATAGGAGGGAGTTTATACCTAGAGTGTCAATGGACCTTAATCTGTTATTTTTACAATAACAAAAATAATATTTAGAATTTACTGGATCCATTTTGTGTTTATAGAAAAGGATTGTCTAGGACAGGGGTGTCAAACTGCCGGCCCGTGAGTCGGACGCATCATCCGGAAGCCGCGTCCACCCCATTGCCAGCAATAGCAAAACCGTCCTGATACGTTGTGTGACGTCACATGACGTCGCGAGTTTGACATGTCTGGTCTAGGACAACATTTTGCTGAAGATATAATAAAGACAATCCTCCTTTAAAGCACATGTGTTTACAATCTCCTATACTTACTAAGCTTTAGGACTTAGCAACTTAGTGCAACAAAAGCTAATTTTTTCCCAGAGGCTAATATTCTACTTTATTACACGCCTATTAGATGGAATTTAACAACTGAACAACATAATTTTCTGTGCTAGCTAAAAGACTGATATTGCAACATTGGAGAGATAAGTATATTCACTCTGTTCACTCAATGGATCAAAGAGCTGGTTACATTGATGAGTAAGAAAGTAAGTCACCGATGAATGAGAAAAGTAAGGTCCTACACATAGGCAAGAAAAACCAAATGCACAGAAATAGAATAGGTAGTATCTGACTCTACAGCAGCAACTTTGAGAAAGATCTAGGTGGACCATCATTTAAGTATGAGCCAGCTGTGTGCTGCAGCTGCCAAAACAGATAATGCAGTCCTAGGTTGCATCAACAAAGGGATAGTTTCAAGATTACATGAAGTGATAGTACTGTTTTATACAGCACTGGTGAGACCACATTTGGAATACTGTGTCCAATTCTGGTCACCATGGTACAAAGAAGATGTTGAGACCCCAGAAAGAGTACAGAGAAGAGCAACAAAGATGATGAGAGGTCTGGAGGCTAAACCAAATGATGAATGACTAAGGGAACTAGGTATGTCTAGTCTAACCAAGAGAAGGACTAGGAATGATATGATAGTAGTTTTCCAAGAAGAACTGTCATTAAGAAGGGGGAGTCCGGGTGACTACCTGGCCTAGTCCCTGCAGTTTTCTTGGTAAGATTTTAGAAGTGGTTTGCCATTCCCTTCATCCTAGGGTTGAGAGAGACTAACTGGCCATCTGGCTTTGAGCCCAAGGTGGACTTAGAACTCATAGTCTTCCAGTTTCTAGCACTATGCCTTAACCAGCTGTCTCTATATAAATACTTGTGTGCAACTTCTTAAAGCACCCATAACTATTTGAAGGAAAAGATGCTTTAAGGTTACTTGTCTTTAAACCATTAGTCTGGAATGATATAGGATCTCCTGCTTGAGTAGGGGGTTGAACTAGAAGACCTCCAAGGTCCTGTCCAACTCTGTTATTCTGTTATTAAACAAAGATCTTCCTGGTGTACAGTCAAAAGGATCTTTTGGAAAACAAAAGTGTACATTACACACTTCTCTGTACGTGGTCTTTGCAATTACAAAGTCCTCAGAAATGTGGAAAGTGGACTTCCGGTTCCGGATCGTGGCACACGCAGTTGCAGGGAGAGATCCGTCTCTCCCACCGGCTGTTTTCCCTCCGCCGGTAGACCCTCAATCGGGTCGAAAGTCACCCTGGAGGGGCAACCACCATTGAGGAGGCCCTCGTTTAACTGGGGAAGTGTGGCAGCTCCTTCCTCAGTCCGAGCCAGCTCCTTAGGGCCGTTGGAGAAAAGATCGGCCAGTAAAATGGACGATCACTTTGCTGCACCAGACGAAAGTCAGAAGAACAACTAAGCATAAAGAACCCCCGTGGAGAATCCGGGTGAGACCTTTCCTTCCCCTTCTTTCCCTAATTACTCTCCTGTAAAAAGCTTTTGTATTTGAATTACTTCCCTGCTGTGAGAGAGCAGCGTTTGGGCACTTGGGAAAAACAGCTTTGGGAATTGAAAAAAAAAAATAAACCAGTTAATTTTTTATTGACTATTCAACTCCTGGAATACTGAGGGAGCCTGAAAACATTTCTATTTTTGATTATTACTATTATAACTACACTATTCACTATTTTGGAGAGGCCTCTCTTCTTTATTTTTTTAATGTGAAAAATAAAAAATCTATTAACTTGGAAAGAAAGACCTTATAGCCTGCTGAGGACATCTTGTGACGAAAAGTGTTACTGCAACTGTATATTTTTTTTCATTGCTGGAGGATGGCTTTAACCTTCAAAGGATGATAAGAGTAAGATAACTGAAACAGCTGTGTGGTGATTTGGTCTACTAAGAATTGGAGGTGAATATTTGTTGACTTTTACGAAATATAGCCCTCACTAAAAGATTAAAAGATCCTTTCACTACTGACATGGAGGTACTTAACACACAGCTTATACTGGAAAAAATCTTGGAAGCCACGGAGGATATGAACTCTTACTTCCAAATTTTGACAGATCAAGTTATAGGTCGAAGAACAGTGGAGAAGGAGCAGAGTGGCGCTAAAGAGACTAGTGAGCAATATATACAACCTAAAGAGGAACCATATCTACAACTCAACTATGAAACTACACCGGGAGAAATTGTGGAAACTAAGGAACAAATCAACTTTATACAACCCCAAATGCAATCTATGGAGAAGCTTGATGATCAAAGAATAACTTTAACTGAGATGCCTGAAGCATCAACATCAATAGAGACTGACACTCAGATACAAGTTATTGAAAATTGTGATAATGTGGATAAACAACTAGTAACTACAACATGGAATAAAACAGTTTCCACCATCCAAAGGCTACTAGAAGAAAGGGAAGAGAACTTTGACCAATCTGAAGCGTTGAGGAATACTGACTTTTTAATATTGTGGTTTGATGATGCAGGAATTTTATTATGGAAACCGGTGTGGCACAGAAACAAACCTAGAGTTAGATTTAAAAATGTGTTTTAAAATTTCATTTAATGGGTTTAAAAAGGCTTTTGAGATTTTGACTGATTTAATAACTAACGGAGTACGTTAATTCTGTAAGAGGATATTCTTTGTAATAATATTTTGTTTTAGATATGATAATTACTTGGAGAGGTAAACTTTATCTACTGGGTTAAAAAGACTTTTTATAGACATAGATGAATTGATAGAATATATATTTAAATCAGATAGAAATGTATCTATTGGACTGATATTTTTATTTTAAATAAGATAATTATTTTGTAATAGAAGAAGAATAAGAGGGATTGGTGACAAGAGAAGAAATGGTATTAATGAAGAAAATATAAGAATGTTATTGTGGGAATAATATACTCATTTTAGATATAATTATTATGTTAAAAAGGGAAATGAAGGACACCCGAAGTGTTAATAATATGTCTATTTAAGGCTAATTGGAATATGGTAAATGTAAATTAGTAAAGCCTAAAAACAGGACTTGGATTTTTATAATTGAAATGTGATTGATGTTTGATAGGATTGTTTGAAGTTTATTTAGAAATGTATTAATTTGAGCATGCAATACTATATGAGGGAATTAGAGAGGGAATTTTCAATGAATCAATTTGAGCTATATATCTGTGATTTTTCTTTTGGATGTTTGATATACCCATCTCCACGGTGTTTCCTAAGCACCTTGATGTAACCTTTCCACCCCCATAAAAATCCAATAAAATATATTAAAAAAAAAAGAAATGTGGAAAGTGGGTGAAATACTGTGGTGTAGAAATAGCAGTAGGGTTTAAATCTCTAAAGTCTCACTATTATATAAAGGTACTTAATCCCAGATAAATATGTTTGAACCTTCAGCATTGTACTATCTAGGGAGGCCGTGCTGTCCATTCTGAAAGATTCTGCATTAACAGAATCAAGGAAACAAGAATAGATACTTTTTCCTTTTCCTATCAAAATGATTTTCACTCTATTTCTTGGGTACAGAATGTAACAACTATATGTCTCATAGTTAAATTAGCTTATGCCCTGTTTGTAGAGGTCATTTCCCCCCCTTTCTTTCTGAACAAAATGTTTCTCTACATCTTGAAAAGTAGGAAGGCAACACATGCTGCAGGTTTTTAAATGAAATATTATAATGTTGCCACACTGAATGTCACATCTGCAGCCAGGGTTCATGTATTTGCTTTTGTGTCCCAGAAATATCCTTACTCTCTTCTGCAGTGATTTTCACTGGAATACTTAAATATCTGAAATGACCTTTGTGTGACAGTTAAAATGAAACTGAGCTACATGTGTGGCATCTGATGAGATATAAAATATAGGGCAGCCTCAGAAAAAAAGTTCCTTGTTATTAGATTATTGGCCTTTAAAAAGGCAACTGTCATCTAAAAGAAAAGAACAGGAAAATGACATTCATTTCTTCTGCTCAAAATGTGGCCTATAGCTGCACATTATTAGCCAGGAATCCTGGCTTGTCAACCTGTAGTATGCAAGAACTAACAGCTTAAGGTTAATGGATTAATGAAGAATAAGTTAGAACATGACATTAGGTGCAGAACCCAAATTCTGGTTTATTGGATGAATGTTTGAAAGGGAACTTTGATCTGATGAACATACAAATGCCTTTCTGCATTCACCTTGTTGTTTATTATGAAGTTTATTTCATTGTGTACTGCAACATTTATTATATTGCTTATTCCCTGGCTTAATAGACATGGCCTCATTCATAAAGCGCAGTTTTAATGAAGTAGAAGACATATTTTAGCTATATGTTCTAGCTCCCAATGCTGCAGATCAGTTCCACAATATATTTTATAGCAAAAGGCCTTGACACTGGTGCCATGTCAGAGATAATTCTAGAACATAGAATTTAGAACATAGAACATGGGGCTGGAAGGGACCTTGGAGGTCTTCTAGTACAAGGCAGGAGATCTTATACAGTCTGGATAAATAGCAACCAGTGATGTAGCACCCACAACTTTGGGATGCAAGCTATTGCATTGATTAATTGTTCTCACTGACAGAATTTTCTTCTTACTTGTAGGTTGGGTTTCTTTTTAAGAAACTTCCATCCATTACTTCCTGTCCTGCCCTCTGGTGTTTTGGAAAATAAGTCAAACCCTTCTTCTCTGTGACAGCTCCTCGAGTACTGGAAAAAAGTTATTATCCCCCCTAATTCTTCTCTTCGTGAGGCTAAATATTAGAGCAAGTTTAGGTTGGGCAGGGATCCCCAACCTTTTTGGTTCAAGGACTGGCAGCGGCTTCAGTGGCTTCGGCGGCGGTGGGGGGTGGGCATGTGCAAACAAAGCTTTGTGCACTTGTCTGCTGCTTCACTGGCCTGGTTCCCAATGGGCCACAGCCTGAGAGTGGTCCGTGGCCTGGGAGTTGGAGACCCCTGCTCTTGGGGGATGAAAAAGAAAAGGGAATATTTCAAAAGATGACAAATGAAGAGTAGATGTAGGTTTTAGTTTTACCTATTAAGAGATCGATCGATCAATCAATCAATCAATCAATCAATCAATCAATCAATCAATCAGAATAGAGCTGGAAGGGACCTTGGAGGTCTTCTAGTCTAACCTCCTGCTCAAGCAGGACACCCTATACCATTCCAGACAAGTGGCTGTCCAGTCTTTTCTTAAAACTTCCAGTGATGAAGCAACCACAACTTCTGAAGGCAAGCTGTTTCACTGATTAATTGTCCCCACTGTTAGGAAGTTTCTCCTTAGGTTCAGGTTGCCTTGATCCTTGAGTAGCTTCCATCCATTGTCTCTTGTCTTGCCCTCTGGCACCTGGAAAACACGCTGACCCCCCCTTCCTCTTGTCAGCCCCTCAAATACTGGGATACTGTCATCTTTTCACCCCTAGTCCTTTTCTCTAGACTGGCCATACCCAATTCCTGCATATGTTTTGTCTTCATATGTTTTTGTCTTCCCCCTTCCTACATCCCCTTCTCTCTGTTGTATTACACATCCCATCTTATTTACTGACTATTCTACTAGTGTTAAGAATATACCATATCTGCTTGTTTTGGTACTAATGTTATTGCATCTTTCTCTCCGGATTAATGATAGATAATATACTTAAACCATCTTTCCCCCCAAAATAAATCCAAAACATTTTCAACTTTAAAATTAAGGATGTTCTACTGTCAGACCTGAGAGGTTGTGGTTAAGGTATCAGGCTAGAAACCAGAAGACCATGACTTCTATTCCTGCCTTAGACAAAATATCAGCTGAGTGACTTTGGACTGGTCACTTTCTTTCAGCCTTAGGAAGCAAGCAATGGCAAACTATTGCTGCAAAAAAAAAAACTTGCCAAGAAAACTGCACAGACTTGTCCAGGCAATCTCCAAGAATCAGACACAGAAGAAATGAACACAAGACGACAAAGAAGAAAATTTTTTTTGGAGCTATTCCTCTATAATTCAATAGTCTGTAGATGATAATCTAGCAATCATCACACTAGCCATATGCTATGATAGATAAGGTACAGTACTTGGACATCTCTGTCCCATTCTTATAATTGATTCTAGTTCTGTTGTTTCTTCTTCTGTGTTGATTGACAGATCCTGTTTTCAGAGAGGTCCTTCACATTTTCTGTGGTTGTTTAAGCTGATTGGGGAGATTGTTCCTGGAGGCTTGTCCCATGTCTTTTGTAAAGAATAGTTGAATGGCCCACCTAGAACTCCTTGCCCCATGCACATACTCCTAGATACGACCAGTGATGTTGATTCTATCTAAAACATTTAAGAATAAACACAGAAAAGTTTATACAGAATGGGCTTCATGCTCAGCAGAAACTTCACACATGATTCCCAAGGGCGTATAAGTCAAGCCTTCAATTATTTTAATACAAACATACAGCAAATTCCATGCAGTGTTTGCATATTCACTGAGTAGCATTTTTTCCCTTCATAAAATGAAGATGAAAGATTATGTTAAGGTCAATATTCAGGCCAATAGTGCTGATTACGGTTAAAGAGATGAACAAAGTTAAGGGCAGAACCTGGTGATGGACATGACAAGATCTCAGCATGTGCAAAATCCAGACTGCAGGGGTTTATTTGTCACTTGTCTTTTTAGCCATTATTTCTTTCTTGTATCTCCCTGATGTTTTTTTCTTGGACACATCTATTTATTCGTATCCATGGCAAGATACCCCAATCTACCCTTCTGTAATTTCTTTATCAAAGAATCTAATTACAACCCAGGCAATATGATAACAGGTTAGCAGGACAAGAGAGCAGCCAATGGCTCACACTAGGCCCTCAGAATCCTGATACACACCTTCCAGAGATGCTGTTCTTTTCCATAGGTAAAGTATAGCTGAAAATAGAACTCCTTAGGCATTAAAGGGCTCAGAATACAGTTTGAGCAGTTTGCTATTAGAAGATTTGACTGAGGAATCTTCCCATCCTTGAAGAATTCTAAGCAAGGACCAGGCTGATCAAAGGCCACATATCTGGCTACTATAGATACAGAGACTCAACAGGGCACCTGCCTGAACAATTAATGAAAGTGCCACTCTGTCCTCGGAGAGATTATATGAACAATGTTATACACTAGGAATGTCTGCTGGAAAAGGACAAAAACAATCAAGATGGCATCTTTCCTATTTTAGTTGCATGTATGAAAGACATCAAAAGGGGCTTTGATCCCATGATTGCAGATGCAATCTTGATTTTCTAAACCTGTCCCCAGTGAATGCTCCGTTAAAGAAACAAATGACTAGTAAATAGTGTTATAATGGTGGAAGAACTTGGTGGAGTTTGGAAAGTCACATTCTATAAATTGTATTTGTTGTGCAGATTCATGCCAGAAGCCAAAGCACTACAGCCAAATGATAGCCAAGAAGTTCAGATTACTGTTCCTTAAAATAATCCAGAATCCTGCATTCTTGCTAGAAAGAAACTCATTTAGATTTGAAAGTATCCACCAAATTTATAGAAAGATTGGATGAAAGTTATTTTGAAATTATTTCTTGGACGAGGAAGAATTTTTGAACAACTTCTCAAGGATAGGACATTATAAAAGCCCATTAAAGAAGTTCCCTCATAGAACATAGTATAATAGGGTTGGACGGGATCCAACAGTGACAATTAATAGTCACCGAAAAACACATGCTATTTTAGTAACAAAGAGTACAGAATCCACAGCCTCCCAGTTAAACCACCAATTGATTTCTGTTCAGGAAAATGCACTTTCTAGTTCTTAGCAAAAAAAAATATTGGACTAATTTAAGATTTTCAGTGGACAGCATCTTTCAAGAGGTTTTGAGTATACCCTCACAGTTTAATGAAGTCCAATTTTCAACCAGTTCCCTCCACTTTGGCACACTTCCCATTTTTCTTGTGTTCATCTAGAGCCACTCAACACAATTCTATTCATCACTTAGCCTGATGAGGCCAACAAAATCAAAGGTAGTGCTGGGAGAACTCACATTATAATCCCATGTGTTTTGTGGCAATCACGTGATTCCATCTTTTGTGAGACTGACACGTACGCAATTCAACCAGGAAATATTAGTGAAACCATAAAAAAGACAGCCTCAACAGTGAGAAGGCAAATGTTCACTCAGCCCTTCATGCTATTCAGACACGTTTTTTCCAGCTTAAATAACATAAGTAAGAAGAAGTTGAAAATTGTTCTTAACTCTGTTCAGATAATTAATGGCATAAGATACTTCTTTTGCAAAAGACTGTGCATTAATGAGGTGAGAGATTGTTTCCTGTGTGCTTTTAGTGTACTCTTACAGTACTGTAAATTACCACATGCTTTTACTTCCTCAATGTCTTTTATGGGTCATCAGCAACATATTTTACAGAAGCAAATGAAAATTCTTGGTAAATACAAAATTCCAAGCTAAGCAACAGCTGTGATTTCCCTGATCAGCTGTGGTTGCTACAGCAATCATGACTTTAATAGCTGAACACCTGTCTCTTATTATATTTGATATAAATTGGCAGTGCTGGTTCCTTCCACAGCCTTTCCTGGATTTCAAAATGTTTTATTTCTCTAATACACATATGCATGGTCCATTACCATAATGCTTTTATTTAATCTTGAGGCCGCTAAAAATGGTTTCACAACTAATTGTGTGGAGACTGATGGTTTCTCCCAGTTATAGTTTAATGAAAGCATTTGTTCTTACTGATCCATGAGAAAATTTAATGTAGCCCATTTTGATTTACTGGAATCTGTTCTTGCCATGTTACTCAGTTTTTGTGAAGCACATGGAAAATAGGTTTGTTTCTCAATCTCTTGTCCCAGCATAGAGAAGTAAAGGAGTTGCTGACTGTGTCAAGCTTGAAGCGCACGTGTGAGATTGCCATCATTATTGCTTCTCAGCTTGCCAACACACTAGGGGGGAGGGGAAGGGGAGAATGGAATGCAAGCTCCAGACAGCAAGAAGTCAGGTCATGTGAACCAAGGATGTTTCATCCGGTGTTTGCAAACCCACAAAGACACTTTCTCATGACAATAATTTGGGACTCGATTGGACCATGTGACCTGAACTAATAGGGGGAGGGAGAATTCTATATTTTAGTTATAGTGGCTTGTGCGGGAATTAACCAGAGCTGGTTTTACCTCATTTGTGCTGAAATGATGTACTCAATAAAGTTTTGCATTAAGAGTTTGGATCGCTTTGATGGTGCTTGCTTGGTTGGGTTCGTTAGTCAGAACCTTGACAGACTGCATGAGAACTGTATCAATCAGAAAAAGCAAGGCAAAGCATCATTGCTTTTTACTTATCCCAAGTAAAGAGAGCATTCAACTGGTGTGGGTGAAAACCACAAATATTATGGGCAGTTGAACAATTCATAATGTAATTTGGCAGGCTCCAGCCCTTCATATAATGGCACAGCTTTTCCCAAAATGTTGTCCTATTTTAATGAACACAAAGATTATACATCATTAGGCATTGCAATCAAATGCAATCCTAGGCTGCATTAACAGAGAGATAGAATCAAAATCACGTGAAATGTTATTACCATTTTATAAGACCACACTTGAAATACTGCATCACGTTTTGGTCACCACAATATAAAAAAGATGTTGAGATTCTTGAAAGAGTGCAGAGAGGAGCAACAAAGTTGATTAGGGAGTTTGAGGCTAAAACATGTGAAGAATGGTTACAAGAATTAGGTATGTCTAGTCCAGGAAAAGAAAGACTAGGGGAGACATAATACCTGTGTTTCAGTGTTTGAGGGACTGTTACAAAGAGAGGGGTCAACCGATTTTCCAAAGCACCAGAAGGCAAGACAAAAAACAATGAATTGAAACTAATCAAGGAGAGAAGCAACCTAGAACTAAGGAGAAATTTCCTGACAGTGAGAACAATAAACCAGTAGAATGGCTTGCCTTCAGAAGTTGTGGGTGCTCCATCACTGGAGGCTTTTAAAAAGTGATTGGACAACCATTTGTCTGAAATGGTATAGGGTCTCCTGCTTAAGCAGGGGGTTGGACTAGAAGACCTCCAAGGTCTCTTCCAACTCTGTTATTCTGTTAACCATTGCCCCTGCTAAACTTTAGATGTTATGAAGAAACAGAATTAAAAATCTATTCCTATAAATAAAGACTTTGAGAAATATATATTGGCAGCAGATAAAACTCCACTAATAAAGTACCCAAAATATGAGCACATCCAACAATAATTTCCCAAAAGTGGGTTTAAAGCTGGTTTGGTTTTCTTACTTTTTATCATAGTTTCCATTTCCTTCTCTTGTATAGCCCTTCCCCAAACCTTCTCCTTTCCCCAGTATGCCTCTATAATGCAACTATTTGCCTCTGAAGGAGTCTTCAGGAAAAACAAGGGATTCCTTCAAAGAAGGAGATGGTCCAATTCCTACCTGCCATGATAGAAAAGAAGATATATCTCAAATGATGGGAGAAACGGATGCTAGCCTCCAAACTAGATGAGCATCTGGTAAAGAGTTGTCAGTAAAGCTTGGATCATTTCATAGTATTTATTCCTGTCTCTATGGACATTCTGAGGTAAGAGTGATGTCATACGACAGGGGTGGGAAACCTTGGCTCTGTTATGACTTGTGGACTTCAACTCCCAGAATTCCTTAGCCAGCATGGATGGCTCAGGAATTCTGAGAGTTGAAGTTCACAAGTCATAAAAGAGCCAAGGTTGCCCACCCCTGTCATAGGAGGCAAGGAGCACATCACTGATGGCTATCAACAGCTAAGCTTAGGAGGAAAGAAAATATCCAATCCTTCTCTTGACCACTCACCTTTCCTTGTACTCAATCTTCACTTTCATAGAAGCAGGAAAAAGATTTCATTTGGGCAGTAGATCATTTTTTTATTCCTTCAGCTATCCAGAGTGTTCAAAGGTTAGCAATCCCCACTCTGTTCCAGCCTTGCAGGAACAAGGAGCTGGTAATCACAGAGCTGTCAATCTTTTTTTTAAAAAAATTCATTGCTGAAGTGTATAAAATAAAGGGTTTATATCAGATAAGGGATGTATGAATTGAAAAGTTCCAGTTTCAGCTATTAGTTTCGGTATTGATGCAGGAGAAGCCTAAGTGTTTTTGTCCTCAGCTCAACATCCATTGATGTTTTGGTGATTGTAATGTTGCTTTACATTTCTGGACTTTCACAAGAAAACATTGGATCAATAAATTTTTGGTTTTCCAGTCCATTCCTATGTAGATCTTCAGATGTTGGCAATATCCAAAGCCTTGCTAGATGGCCTTGCATCCAACTATGCCCAATATAAGGACATTATGTGATTTTTAATTTAATTTGACTCTCCAGAGGTGGACTCATCACAGTCTTCCAGCATCTTCTTTCTTTGTCATTTGTCTTTTGTTTTGTTGTCTTCATCTTGTTTATCCTAGGCATTTGTGTGGGAGGTAAGTTGGAGTGTGTGTCTGTGTGTGGCCTGGCCTGGCATACAGTCTCCTATTTGAGCAGGGGATTAGACTAGACAACCTCCAAGGTCCCTTCCAACTCTGCTATTCTGTAATTCTATATCTCATGTAGCTGCCCATAGAAGCAACATTTTAATGGGCATCAAAGTGGCAGCTAATATGTTTTGCTTTTAGTCTGTTTCCAGGTATCTTAAACTATACAGAGACTGCATTTTTTCCTTTTTTTCTTCAATCTGTGTTACAACTGACAGTTTCATTAATGTAATTAACTTTACATTAAGTTCACCCTTCACATTTCGTTAGCCTCATAGAAGATGGTTCTAAAACCGTTTGTTTGCTTTCCTTTCTTGATTCGATTATATAGAGAAAAAAAGAGTGAAATACATGCAAATTGTTGTCAAGACATTTGTTGATGTTCTATTTTCTCTAACTTCTAATTTTACTTATGCTAATTTATTTTTTTTGCTTTTTTTCATTTTGGCAGTTTGTTCTTTGGGTCTGTTGCTTTATTACAAGCTTTCTGTTCACTTACAAACTTTATTAGTCAAGGTAATAACCATGAATTGTAGTTCATTAATTGAAGCTTCAGTCTCAGTTATTTTAATAAAAAGGTTTCCTTGCAGTCCTTTAATCATCTTTAGAAGTGATTAATTTTTTTCGAAAGGTGACTTGGTTTCTGTTGCGTTCTTACTCTTTTTGTCAGATGTTAATAGAAAGTTCATTAAGTAACCAGAAAATTTCTTTAGGCTTAATGGAGTTAAGCCTGACTTTACATCACAGCTAAGAGAGGCAGTGCATATTCTTAATGTCACATGCAACTATGTTACAACAGCCTGTGTTAATATTACCTTATATTGCTCTTAACTCTTTTTTTCTCCACTCTGTTTTCATTCAGTTAGTGACTTCAACTGTTACTTTCACACCGCTCATAATGGACTATGATATCTCTTGCTTGGAATATGCAATTTAAGTACTTCTGCAGATGGAAATATGTACATAGAATATGCTGTAATGTATTCCATGCATCTATAAATAATGAGACACTCCAGTTGGCCACTAATCATGTATTTATGGTCATAATATCTTATAGTTTCATAAAGAGAAAAAGAAGAAAAATATGACCCACAAGGAGCTGACACTCTAGAACTGATAGGCAAAAAAGACAGCAAAGATGGGAGGGAGAGGCAGCATGTTATGGATCAAATTAAATATGGATCAGTTATGAGCAGCTATTAACTTTGATTCCAACTATATTGAGTGATAGGTAAGATAGACAAACTGGGTAACCTATTCTGAGATCAAGGGATGAAGGCATGTGGAGATACAAATATACAAGTATACATATAAGCATATACATATATTTAGGGGGAATTTGTAGGAAGTCAAAAGAGGCCTGAAACAGTTGTAATTCAGCTTTACACGAACCAGTGTTTTGCACCTAGAAACTGACTGACAGTTGGAGCAAATGATGTAGAAATATACAGTAGTTAGCAGAGGATTTCTGCATTTTTATCTCCTTTCATCATCTAAAAGATTTAATTTGCCTGTGTCTACATATCTCCTGTTGGAAAGACCTATATTCTCAAGGTTTTCACTATTTCTTTCCTCTCTCAGATAATTTTTCTTTTGCTTTCTGACTCTGAGCAGTTCAGATGGCTTCCATAATGGTAGAGCTCTTAACTACAGATAGACTTAAATAATTCAGGCTCTCCTATTGCTATGCTCTTACCTAAATGAAGCTTATCTTTATTTGTTCACATGAAAGCATCAGCCTCAAGAAGGCTTTCTTATTAAAGGACTGCTTCTAATTATGTTTCTTCCTTCACATACTAAAGCTATCTGCTGCATAACAATATAAAGAATAGATTCAAGTGTTTTAAGCCTGAGCTCTGCAATTTAGAGCCTGTCAGAGTATGAACACTGTAGATTGAACATTGGAGTCACTGGTTGATGCTGTAGGTATCAAATTGCAAATAGTATTATGGGAATTAAAAATAATAATACTAATACTAATTAAAAAATAGTGTTTTCCCAATTTCCTGTCTGTGGTTTTGAAATTAAGTATTTATGTTACTCAAGCTGGAGAGTATGTGTCTGTAATGTGACTGCTTCATGAACTGCACTGGTTATCATTTGGCTTCCAGGTACAATTCAAGATGCTAATTATATCACCTATTATACTCTTCCTATTCTATGGTCTGGTTGTGTGAGGGACTGACAATCCACAATAGTTTTTGCCCTTCCTGTGTCATTAAAAAAGATATTGAGACTTTAGAAAGAGGCTAAAACATATGAAAAAGTTGTGGGTGCTTCATCACTGGAGGCTTTTAAGAAGAGACTGGACAGCCATTTGTCTGAAATTGTACTGTATAGGATCTCCTGCTTGAGGAGGGGGTTGGACTGGAAGACCTCCAAGGTACCTTCCAACTGTTATTCTGTTATTAGTAGAGTTGGCATGCCCTGGGTCCCACTAATTAAATAATGTCATCTGATATAACTCTGGAAGTGTGCCTTCTCTTTACCTGCTCTCTGTCCTGAACGTGTTCACAAAGGTTTTCCTTCTTAGTTTAAAACAAGTGGAAAAGTTCTTTCATGATTTTATGTGTTACTTTTTTGCTTGCAATATGCTTTTCTTTCTTGTTCTATTGTTTCCCATTTTTAAGGTTATATGGTAGCTGGAGTCTTTATGGAATCCAGTGGCTTTATAAATTTGACCAATTAATAAACAGGTTCTTCAGAAAAACTCTTCCTTTGAAAAAAAATGTACAAAGAACAAATTCTAAAGAAAATTGAATTTCATCGTATTTAAAGAAAGCTTAATTGAGCAAACTATAGAAACTTTGCAATAGCAACTATGACTACCCCCAATTAGAGCTTCTTTGAGAAACATACTACACAGTAAAAATCAGGTGTATTCGGCTTAATGGATTATGAGTAAACAGGTTGGTTTCAAATTATATTTTGAGTAAGAGAAATTTGAATTGGGAACTTACCGTTTATTAGAGTGCACTATGTATGAATTGTGATAGACTTGCAGTCTGGTTTAAACATGGATGAAAGCCAAACTTTGTTAGAAAAAAACAAAACATATGAATGATTGACTTCATCTTTTATTCATGAAGACAGATCTTGAGCAAGCCTTTTCCAAGTAATTAATTTTGAACAAGAAAGAATCAGATAGAGATAGTTTGGTTAGATAAATCATGTTATTGCAACTATATAAACAGTGATGCTTCTTTTTTTTAAAGGAAAGGCATACTATTTCAAAATCAAATCAAAGGGAAACTCTTAAATAATTTCCCTCCAGCCCTCTAACCAATAGCTTTGAAAACATTTTGATACCTTCCTATACTCTTTATTTATTTTCTTCTGAATTTAGCCCAGAGGCATATTGTTAATTCTAAGCTTTTGAACGGCGTCTAGGAAAGAAGTGGTTCTGTTAAAGATGATGTCTGACACTATTGCTAGTTTGAATTTTCTTTTGAAAATCTTTATAATTTATATAGCAGCTAAGTGCTAAAATAACTGCTAAATTCTAAAATGACTTTGATAATATTAATAAGAATAATTGAAACGTGAAGTGTTCAAACATTTAACAAACGCTGTCTAATTATTATAAACTTACTAAGAGAGTGTATATTTTGATTGATAAGACCAAAGAAAATGAGTTTGACATAATAAACCTCTAGTGAGCAGACACATTCAAATGCAACGTGATGTACAGCTTTCACTCAGTTTTGTGTTCAACTGTTATGCATGAAGTCTTACATAGCTATCAGGAGCCAGCTGTGACAGATTATCCCAAAATTGTACTTAGCAGTCCCTTGGTACCATTGTCACACTGCTCTAGAAGCACATTAGCTGTCCATGGGGTTTATCTCCTCATTTTGTTTTTGAACATGGAAAAGGAATAGAAATAGGACTCCATGCTCTTCACTGATAATGAAAGACTCCGTGAGATGTAATTAAGTTTCAGGCATCCTGATCAAGAAGCTGGCATCACTGTGTTGTACAATATGCAGATATCACAAATGAAGCTGCTGTATTTAAAGGAGAGTCTCTTTTGTAGCAGAGGAAGCTTTCAGGGATGGGTAAAAAGAGCCAGAGAACATCCTGGCATGAATTTGAAGGAGTCTGAGATAAAGACCGAGAATTGAAAAGCACACATTCAACTATAAGGGCATGCCTACAAAGTGCTTATGTAGAATATTATATCCAAAAAGTGGGATTAGTAACAAATGTGACAGCATAAAAAGCATTTTTTTTTTTAAAGAATTTCAGCCAGCCCACATTTTTCCCAAGATATTCTACTATATTTTTATCAATATCAAGGATTTTTAGAAGGGCATTTGCCAGTGATATGGGTTTTAATCAAGAACCTAGGAATCATGGAGCAACCATAGTCAACCGGGAAATTCCAACTAAAGTAGTATCAGGTCCAGTGGAACAAATATTTGGTGAATCTCTTCGGTATGATTCCAAAGTTACTGTTGGTATTATGTGGACTTTTTCTGCCAAAGTCATTTTGCATATTGCATCTTTTTAAATGATTCTAAACATTATTATGAATATTTTTGTAATCATAGGACTTTTTCCATTTTCTGTAATAGACCTCATGTGTGGATGGAGTTGTTTTTGGCTGCACAAGAATCTACTTCAGAAAAATAGTTTAATTTTCATAGAATAATAGAAAGTGTAGCCTCACTAGTGCAGTATAGAACAATACTATCACCTTGTGATCTTGATGCTATCCTTCAGTTGATGCAGCCCAGGACTGCATTGACTTTTTTTGGCAGCGTACTGCAGTTGTGGTGGTCCACAACTAGGACATCTAGATCCCTCTCCCAGGTGCTACTGTTGATCCAGGTACTGTCTATTCTATACTTGTGCATTTGTTTTTTCCTGCCTAAATACAGAACCTTACTTTTCTCACCATTGAAATGCATTTTGTTGGATAGGGCACAATGCTGAAGTCTATCAAGATCCCTCTGAATCTTGAGTCTATCTCCAAAGTGCTGGCAATTCCCCTCCAGTTTTGTCTTATCTACAAAGTTGATGAGTGCCCCTTCAATACCCTCATCTAGGTCATTTATGAAGATGTTGAAGCGCACTGGGCCCAAGCCAGAACCTTGAGATATCCACTGCATGCTTCCTTTCACATAGATGTATTTCTATTGAAGACTACACACTGAGTGCAGTTGGTCAGCCAACTGTAAATCCATCTGGTGGTGGCACTGTCTAGCCCACATTGTTCTATTTTGCTAAGAATTGGCATATAATTTATGCCATCTCTCACCCCTCTCTCCTAGAAGCAACTTTAGGCAGCTTACAACCAAGTATTGGTAACAATTACCATGATAGATAGATAGATAGATAGATAGATAGATAGATAGATAGATAGATAGATAGATAGATAGATAGATAGATAGATAGATAGATAGATAGATAGATAGATACTGTAAATGACAGAGAGACAAATAGAGATAGAGATAGAGATAGAGTATAGGGTCTTCCTGCTTAAGCAGTGGGTTGGGATCAGAAGACCTCCAAGGTCCCTTCCAATCCTATTATTATATGTTCTAATTGATGATGGGTTCATTGGTGGGAAGTCAGGGCATGGATATTGTAGTATCCTAAGATGTAGCATCATAGAAATAATTAATAGAGGTAATGATAGAAGAAATGGTTCATTGGCATCAAATGTTTTTTAATTACTCTTTTCATCACTATTATGATATAGGCTGTTTTTATATTGGCTTGTTTTAATATACTAAGATGATAGCTTAGATAAAGAACAGAGGACTCATTGGATTTGGGTGATGAGCAACAAAAAAGGGACCACTCTCAATCACTTATCTTTTGCCTGGGGAGTTTCCTGAATCAGGAATCAGATGTGTATGTGCATGGGGAAGATAAACCATCAAAGAGAGAATGAATATTTTAAAAGAATGTTTTCAGCTTTTCTTCACATTAAAATTCTATCTACTGTTGTGAGACAGCTTGCAAGAAGATACTTCAATATGCCACACAAAGACAGTATTTTTAATGTTTCATTTATTTTGTTTGATAACCCGTGTGAATTGCAGGATACTAAGAGAAATTGTGGTCCATAACTTAAACAAGAGCAACAAGAACATTGATATCTAATCAATGCCATTTGGATCAAGCACAGATGCCAAGCATGGGATACTTCTGCTCTTGGTTTATCTGAGACTTGTAGAAAAAAAGAGATTGATTGACAGCATCGCTGCAGAACAAGAAACTCTCAGAAGCAGTTAAATGTCGACAGAGTATTAGGGAACAAAGTGCCCCATAGAAATGGGTATAAGCAACATTTCTGCAATGATTCAAATGACAGTGTGAAAAATAATGTTTGATTTGCCAATGTTTGAGTTTCCGTAAGGCAGGATGATACAAATTACCATCAAGAGCAGGTACTAATCACCTTACTCATAGAAGTAGATGTCACCCCACGTGAAGTAACTATAGCAAAGTCAGAGGCCGCTGCTCCCTAGAAAAAAGAATTATTTCAGAAGGAGAATAGAGTCCCAAGAAGGACTTAGAGGCATATATTAGCTATCATAGATAAACAAAAACAGGCAGGGAGTATTAAATACTTCATTCACTTCAAATTCTTATCGTGATAATATTCTCATATGATAGAAAAATACAAATCTAACAATACTGTCCACTTTACTGCTGAACATTCTGTGGATGCTTACAAAATGCAGCCATCGCCTGTTTTTTTTAAATATTACTGTAACTGTGCTCAGGATTCAAGTCAGTAGCTATAATTCTGCTGAAAACTTCCAGCTTGGATTGTAACAGTAAGAACTAATTGTTAGGATATTGCAAAGGTGGAGCTGTGCTGCCATTTATATTCTACACAGTGAGAAATTTAGATTTCTGTGCATTATCATGCTTTTAAAATCCTCTTCAGATTGTTTGCTTTTAGCTGTTGATCACTCAACAAAAATGAAGAAGAAATAGATGTTCCTGGATATTCTGATTATACCAAAATTGGATACCATTTGTATAAAATGTTCAACAATCTAGAACTTCATACTATACAATCCTGAATGGGTCAGCTGACAAGCTATTACAATGTTTGTCTGGCTTCCCAAGCAAATGTTCTTTAAGTTCCACATATTCTATCATTAATTAACAGTCACAGATGAAATAGAAGAAAGTTAACATTATGCGACTGTTATTATGACCAATCTTAATCAACCATATCAAGGACGAAGGAATCCCATTCCATTTCCTGTCTAAGCCCAAGTAGAATTTATTGGTAAATGCCATCTCTATTCTTTGAACTGTTCCTTATATCACTGTGATATTGATTAACTAGTAATGATTACAGGATTTAGTGGTGATTGGCATTCCATGTTTCCATCTGAACTTTACAATGCCAGCTGGAAGCATAGATAAGTTCAAGCAGGGCAAGTCCGGCTGACTGAAATTTGCCTCTGGCTGAATCAACACTTGTGGGAAGCTGGTGAAGAATTGTACTGTCTGCTGTTGTTCCTGATATATATCACTGCATGCTTTCTGAAGTCTTGAAATGGCCTGAGGTTATTCTGCCTAAAATTATCCTTGCTGGTGAACAAAATGCAATTGGGAATCAAAAGCAAAATATTATGCAGCTGATTGACACCTATCCTAGTACTTTTTTTCTGATAATCTTTCAGTGTAACTTTGTATTTTTTAAATTTTCATTTCATAAAAATTCTAATAATAATTGTATTAAGAGGAACATTCTACTACTTTCTTCTTTTAAGTGGTTATTTAAAAACAATGGAGGATTTATATTTACGAGGGGTAATGCAATTTAATTTTTTGTAGAGCAAAGTCTCTTCAATTTTTTATGGCAGAGCTTCATACCAATATTGTTCTTACTGTTCATGAATAAAAACTTTCATGAATTATTCCCATCTCAGTATTTTTATTTTATTCTTTACATTATTATTCTGTCTAGTAGTAATGATTTGGGTATTGCTTCTGTACATGTGTAAAAGAGGTAGATGTAGAATTTGTTGCAATGAAGATAGATGCATAATTTGGATACTTAATAATTTCAGAGACATCAGCTGAAATATTTTCATATAGGAATATGTTAATGGAGGGTCCAGAAAACTCTTTGCACCTTTTAATTTTAAAGGTAGTTAGGAAAGAGCTCTGTTGGGGAAAAAAAAAAACCTTGCAAATTTTCACTTAGAATCTATGGCCTTGTTAGATCTAAATGCAACTAAGGAAGTGATTAAAGAACAAATTTTGATCTACAAAAGATTTCAAGTATCATTTAGAGCAGACATGTCAAACTCACGACGTCATGTGACGTCGCACAACGTATTGGGACTGTTTTGCCATTGCCGGCAATGGGGTGGGCGCGGCTTCTGCTGTGGGCCGGCAGTTTGACACCCCTGATTTAGAGTAACTTCAAACTGTTATTTATTTGTCACACATCACCAAATAAAACAATAACAAGCTTTTATTATGGCCTTACCTAATGCTATGCACTTAGCAATTTTAGCGGATAACTGATCTCACATGGTCTATGTTCTGACTTTATAATGAAACATTTGACTTGAAGGACCATATATTGATGCATTGCTTCTCTTGTACAGAATTTTGATCTACTTATACTGATCATTCTAAAAATGTATGCTGAGATGAGAAACATATAGTAGGCTATTAACTTAATTGCTTCATACTTATATGACTACTATACTTAGCTTAAAGAAGGTTATGTTTCTTACAGAGGGGCCAAGATTTATGTTTATTTTAAAAAGAAAGATAAAACTAACAAGAACTAGTATTTAGAATGAAGATAGAAGAAAAAGGAAGGAAATACGAACAAAGCTAAAATTGCAGGAAAAGAAAAAAAAGAAAAAAAAACAACTTTAGATTTTATTCCTCAAGTTAATGTAAATTAACTTCTTACTCTATGGTTCTTTTTTTTCTTATTCATCAAAACCATATGTCATATTTCTATTTTTTTCTATTTCATGCAAAATGTCAATGAATTTCCAATTAGTATTATGCTTACACAGTATCTTATCTCCAATTAAAAGTGTCAATTTTTCACCATTCATTCCTCCATTGTGGATAAATTCAAACCTTTCTACCTTTGTGCCTACAACTTCAACTGTCATATATAAAAAACAAATTTCCAATGACTTTTTCCAAACTGTTCATCAGCCCCTTGTATATTAATCTTTAAAATCTTCCTTACTATGTAATTGAATCTAAAATAGTCTAGCTCTTTTACATGATAAATGTCCTCTGTCAATTACATTTAAATTTGAAGTACCTTTGTCCCAAAGATGCTTTTTTTCAAAAAGCAACTGGACTTTCTTTGTTTGTTTGTTTTTAAGACATTTCACTTCTCATCCAAAAAGCTTCTTCAGGTCAGTTCTTCTAGATAAGAAGCAAAACTTCTTCAAGGAAAAACAAAGAAAGTTCAAGTGCCTTTTGAAAAAACACCTTTGGGGCAAGCATGACCTGGATGACTGAGAATCTCCAAAGACATTGAAGTACCTTTATACATTTGAGACAGTTTTTCTGGTGACATAAACTTTAGTTTTGCGTACAAATATCTGTCCCCCAAATCTTACATAAGGCCCTTCTAACTCCAAAAAACTTCTATTTCTTAGCAGCACCCACTCTATCATTCAAACTATAAAGCTGCAAAGTATAATTTCGAATCAGGTAAAGCCAATCCTTCCCTTTCTTTTCATCTTGTAACACCTTACATTTAACTTGTGGCTTTTCTCCCTGCAGCACAAATTTATAATAATAATAATAATAATAATAATAAAGTTGGAAGGGACCTTGGAGGTCATCGAGTCCAACCCCCTGCTCAGGCAGGAAACCCTATACCATTTCAGACAAATGGCTGTCCAGTCTCTTCTTAAAAACTTCCAGTGTTGGAGCATTCACCGCTTCTGGAGGCAGGTTGTTCCACTGGTTAATTGTTCTAACTGTCAGGAAGTTTCTCCTCAGTTCCAGGTTGCTTCTTTCCTTGACTAGTTTCCATCCATTACTTCTTGTCCTGCCCTCAGGCCTTGGAGAATAGCTTGACTCCCTCTTCTTTGTGGCAACCCCTGAGATATTGGAATACTGCTATCATGTCACCCCTAGTCCTTCTTTTCATTAAACTAGACATACCCAATTCCAGCAAATGTTCTTGATATGCTTTAGCCTCCAGTCCCCTAATCATCTTTGTTGCCCTTCTCTGCACTCTTTCTAGAGTCTCAACATCTTTTTTACATCGTGGTGACCAAAACTGGATGCAGTATTCCAAGTGTGGCCTTACCAAGGCATTGTAAAGTGGTATTAATACTTCACGTGATCTTGATTCTATCCCTCTGTTAATGCAGCCCAGCACTGTGTTGGCTTTTTTGGCAGCTGCAGCACACTGCTGGCTCATATTTAAGTGATTGTCCACTAGGACTCCGAGATCCCTCTCACAGTTACTACTATTGAGCAAGGTACCCCCTATACTATACCTGTACATTTGGTTTTTCTTGCCTAAATGTAGAACCTTACTTTTTTCACCATTGAATTTCATTTTGTTAGATAGCGCCCAATGTTCAAGTCTGTCCAGGTCCTCCTGTATCTTAAGCCTGTCTTCTGGAGTGTTGGCTATTCCTGCCAGCTTGGTGTCATCCGCAAATTTGATGAGTTCCCCATCTATCCCCTCGTCCAAATCGTTGATGAAGATGTTGAAGAGCACTGGCCCCAGAACAGAGCCCTGGGGCACCCCACTGCACACTTCCCTCCATGTAGATGCGGTTCCATTGAGGACCACACGCTGAGTACGGCCGGTCAGCCAGCTACGAATCCATCTGGTGGTGATGCTGTCTAACCCACATTTTTCTATCTTATCAAGTAGTAGGTTGTGATCTACTTTATCAAATGCCTTACTGAAGTCCAAGTAAATTATATCCACAGCATTCCTCTGATCCACTAATTTTGTCACTTGGTCAAAGAATGCAATAAGGTTTGTCTGGCATGATCTGTTTTTGACAAACCCATGTTGGCTTTTAGTAGTGATTTTGTTTGCCTCTAGGTGTTCGCTGATTCGTTGTTTGATTATCTTTTCCAGAATCTTCCCAGGTATTGAGGTCAGGCTGATAGGTCTGTAATTTCCTGGATCCATTTTTTTCCCTTTTTTGAAGATGGGAACTACATCAGCTCTTTTCCAGTCCTCTGGTAATTCCCCAGTGCTCCAGGATCTTTGAAAAATATAGTTCAATGGTTCTGAGATCACATCTGCCAGTTCCTTGAGAACCCTGGGGTGTAATCCATCTGGTCCTGGTGATTTGAACTCGTCTAGGCTGGACAGGTGCTCACTTACCGTTTTCTTGCCTATCTTAACTTGCGTTTCTATTCTGTTTTTTATGGCACTATTTTTGGTAGGTTGGTCTGTTTTTTCCCTTTGTGTAAAGACAGATGCAAAAAAGAGTTAAATAGTTCTGCTTTCTCCCTGTTGCTTGTCACCTTCTTGCCACTTTCACCCACTAATGGACCAATCATTTCCTTCACTTTTTTCTTGTTTTTTACATGTTGAAAGAAGCTTTTTTTGTTATTTTTGACTTTGGTCGCAAGCCTTAGTTCATTTGAGCCTTAGCTTTCCTCACTTCATCTTTGCAGGCTCGGGCTATTTGCTGATATTCTGTCTTAGTTATGTGCCCCTCTTTCCACTTTCTATACTTGTCCTTTTATCTTTCAATTTATCAGAGAGTTCTTTATGCAGCCATGCTGGTTTCTTTTGAGAGCTGTAATTTTTCCTCTTTGTTGGTATTGTGCTAGACTGGGCTTTTATTATCTCACTTTTCAAAATTTCCCAAGCTTCTTGAGTTGTTTTCCCCTTGAGGATTCTCATCCATGGAATCCTTCCCAAACCCTCTCTAAGTTTATTGAAATTAGCTCTCTTAAAGTCCAAGACTCTAGTTTGACTGTGTTCTATTGCTTGTGCTTCCATAATTTAGATACATCTTTTCCCAGTGTTTAATTTGTACATCAGATATGGATATGTCTGTAATAAAAATAGCATTCTAGGTAAAACATTCATCTTCATCATATAAATTGTGCCCAACCAAAGCAGTGATTATTTCTGTAAAATAAGTTTTACTCAGTGCCCAGAATCTGTGTCCATCTTGTTAAGAAACTTTTAGCAATGGACATTTGCATCACTTTTAGCAATGGAAATGTTCTAATATCTAATTGTTTTAGATATACTTGGCAGAGCAGGCAGATGTTATGTTTTTAAGCTATTTGTATATATATTTTTCAACCTACAACAGAGTGAAGGACTAATAGGCTTAAATGACTGTGTTGAATGCACTGTTTAGAATGTATTTCTGTGTTTTTCAGTCAAAAGCCTATAATAAAATTGATGGTATTGATAATAATGTACTTTTTATCCTTTTTATCGCTAAAGATTTCTCCTTTCTGTCTATCTAGAGAAATTGAAAAAGCTCAGAGATAATTTTTTCAGTAATCTTTGTTTATACTTTTTGGGGCTTAATCTTTATCTCCAGCTTAGTTCTACTCTCACGTATATCCTCAGGGAATGGAAAGTCCCAACTAGGTTATCTCAATTTTTCCATATACTTTAGAAATGCTCTCATAATATTTTATTACAAAAGAAAGTAGAGAACATATACTCTGAGTGGGTGTAATTTTATAGCATCATAGTGATATTAGATAGAAAATCAGATGGGTTTTTCCCCCTTGCTGTCCTACTTTATGACTGAATAAATACTAGTTTTTGTATCTTGAACAAACAAACAAACAAACAAACAAACAAACAAACAAACAAACAAACAAACAAACAAACAAATCTTCTAGATTGGACTGGTGTCAGCAGCCTGACTATTTGTATAATGTCATTTTCCTCTCAACTGACAATCATTCAGAGAATGATCATCTCTGCATCAGCATGATTTACTTTGCCAAACAAACACCTAATTAGGTAGAGAACAGAAGTGGGGAACGCAGCAGATCTTATACTTCCATTTACATATATAAGCTTACTTGCTTCAACCCTTCTATGTTATTTTCTTCTCTTAATTTCTTACATCTGTGAGGTCTTGGCTGAAGCTCTGAAGGGCTGGAGGTAAGAATAAGCACTGATTCTATAATAAATAAATTGGCTGGAGCTAGGTTAATTGAAGAGCTCAGGGACTACAGGGTTAATGGCACCTGCCATCTATGGGTTATTTTCGTAGCAATAGCATTTAGGCTTATATACTGCCCCATAGTGTTTTACAGCATTCTCTGGGATGAGAAGCGAAACGTCTTCAAAGAAAAAACAAGAAAGTCCATTTGCCTCCTGAAAAAGCCTCTTTGGGACTTTAAATGGAGCCTTGCCCTGAAGCTGTTACAAACTGTTTTCTGTCTCTCTCTCTCTCTCTCTGACACTTCCAAGCTCAATTTAGAATGGCAAAGCTACAAGGGACACTTAATTTGGGTTAGGATGTTAAAAGGCAAAGTTTATTGGTGGACACATACAGTGGCATAATTTGCCCGCACAAATCTCTCATTTCAAAATATCAGTAGAAGTCCACTCTGGAACTTGATAAACTTTTTCTTTTTCAATCCTTATTCAAAAAGAGTAAACCAAAGATGCATCTTGACAATATTGTTTTCAATTGCCTTGACATATAGTCTCTGGAATGTCAATTCCCAGTCTGTCCCCTTCTGGCCAATAAAGCTCTTTTGGTCCTTTTGTATGTTGACACAACTGTCCTATGTACATTTAGGTGTATTTAAGACAATCACTGACTACATATTGGAGCAAAAGATATTTCAAAGGCTGGGTGTCTCTTTCCTAGCCTTGATCAGCTGGAATAAACAGTGAATGTTGTATACTTCTGGGCAAATAGTCTGGTAAATATGATTCTATTTTACAAAACCATAGTAATAATAACATCCTGGAAGCAATAAAAATGACATAAGCCTTTTGTCTTATGGTATCCAGATACGTAACTCCTGTAAATTTGTTCCTTTTTGAAATGGTTCAATTTATAAGGATTTGGTTGTGAATTCTCCATTTTGCTGGAATGACTTTGCTGCTTGAAATTTTGGCTTAAAACGAATTTCTTTGAAAGATCCTGAACTTTCTTGACATTATAAGGCAACTTTATGTCATCAAAGATGATGGGTATGAATTTGGATCTAACTTTTGGGCCAACCTGCTCAATAATTATCTTCAAGAATGTGCCATGTAAGCTGAAATAGTGGGATGTTGACATAAATCTGTCAAAAGATTTAAATTTGAACTCTACCATGTTTGGGATAGATTTGTTTGGAAGACTCTTTTGAAAGGCTGCTTATCTTATTAATATTTTTTTGGCCGACTCACTGGACATCACTTACTTTAACTAGATTTTATCTTTGTCATCCTTGTGCCTAGCAAGGAGATTTAATAATATTCCTTTCCCAAGATTACCTTTGTCCTTTCCCAATGAGGGAAATGGAATCAGTCATATAAGTCAGAAGTATCCAACCTTGGCAATTTTAAGATTTGTGGACTTCAACTCCCAGAATTCCCCAGCCAGCATGGCTGACCCCTGATTGGACCCCTGATACAGATCATCATTCTCTCTCCTTTTATACAGTTTTTAACCTCATATTTATAAACAGCACTTCCCCATCAGATTAACATATTCATGTTGGAATAGTTTCTTAGGATAAGAAAACAAAATCTATTAAATTGCCCCCCATTCTTCCATCTATTACCACTATTCCACTCTTGCCCACATCTGTTGTGGGGCTCTGAAATCCAGGCCCCCCAATTCACCTCTACCACCCCATTATCTGTTTTTATACATACTGGTATTAGTTAAAAAATATCCAAGCCTCCTACAAAATTTAATACTGATATTTGCACAGAATAAGCCATAAACTTACTACATGACTATTGATCTTTTGACCTTTTCCTCCTCCAGAATGCTGGGTGCATCCAAGCTGTGATAACTGAATAAAGATGTCATATTGGCCTGAACAATACAAATGTATCTGTGGGAAAGAAAATTTAGGAAACTAGTGATCTGCAAGTACATTAGCATTGCAATTTATAGTACATTATATATTTTGGGTTTGGTCAGCATGTGATAGTTTTATGAGCTTTGCAAAGTATTTACATATGTACTGTACATTATGTGTGAATTCCTATTCACATATAGTGCCAAAAATATGCAGCAGTGATTCTGCAATCTTTGCAACAGAAATGTCAAGTTTTCAGGTTTTGCTGTTTTAAAAAGTAGTTGATTTAATGCTTTGCTTTCCTAAGAACAGGATGAAATTTATAGCAACGTGAGACTATCTTGAGAACTTGAAGGAAGCTGAATGACATAAAACTTGTTGCTTGGGATTTGGAGTTAACACTTAATTTTTATTAGGTAGAACATGGTGAATATGATGAAAATTTCACTGAAAGTAGTTCTCATCAGGAGAAATACCACTGGCAAATCTTAGAAGCTTAGACTGAGGTGATTTTATGCAAAGAAAAGAACGACGGTGTAGAAAAAATCATAACCCCCCCCCCAAAGGTCCCTTTGAACTGGAGAATTTTTCTTCCTTCAATGGTAAAGAGTAATAATTTTTGAATGTGGCATTCTGAATCATACTGAATATACAGTATATGAAAGAGATAAGAGGCTGACAAACATACATTTTCATTTCAATGCTCCTTTTTTATTTGTTTTAGTCACGTTCTCTTTTTCTTCCATTCTTAAATAACATCTTGAGGCTCTAGAAGGTCACAGGCATATTTTAAAAAATTACTTATTTTTTCCCTTTAACTTTTACTGTCCATTGCTTGGTCTAAGTGGCTACTTTAAGTAATTTACACACTTCACCAAATTCACAATTTCAAAAAGGGAGATGGATAAATAACCAGAAAATAAAGAAAACAACAACAAAAATGTCACGGAAGACCAAACATGGAGTGCAATTTTGAGGAGGAAGGAAAAGCTTTATCTATGCGAGGAGAGCTATTTTATTGTATGGAAAAAACACACTTTTCAGAAGGGCCAAAGTACTGCAAATAGCTATTGGGTCCTTGCTAAGGAATGATGGGATACGGATTATTACTGTGACTCCAATTTACATAGAAGTTCTGAGTTACATTGTTGAGCTTTCCTTTATTAGGTTTGTCTTAGACAATTGTATTAGGGCTGGATCTCTATAGGTAGACTTCACTTAATGACAAGTCAAAGTTGCAACAGGCTTCAAAATAGGTACTTACAAACCGTCCTCAAACTTACAAAGTTACTACTCTACCCCCCCCCCATGGTCATGTGATTTTCCTGCAATTATGTAATTATAATTTGAGGTCTTTTTTGCTGTTTTCCAGCAAAAAACAGCAACAAACGTCCATTGAATATGCTGGATTTGCTTAGCAACCATAGGATTCACTTAATGAGCACAATGTCTCATTTAATGATTGTCATACAAATAGCAAACTTGAATTGGGCTCCTGGCTTTTTTGACCATATCCTGTGGACAGCCTTGTAATGTTATTTTGCAGTTCACAGTGACTGGTTTGAATATGAGAAGATGGAACATCGTATGAGTTCTCAGGCACTTCTTTCTCACCTCTTAGACTGTCACATCCATTATAACAACTTGACAAGCTCCATAATGATCAGTCATCAAAGAGAATTGCTCTTACTCCCAGCCCACCTGGCCTCTTATGATGATCAGAATGAAAGGCCTTGGGGGAGGTGAGCTTTCTAATTATTCTTCTCAGGTTTTTAGAGATAGATACTGTATATCTGTCTCTTGTTGAAAGACAGGGGCAACTTATTGATATGGGAGAGGACTGTGGGGAAGGAGTTACTATTTATAATATTACCAATCAATTTCAGATAAGTTATCCAGTTCAGTTAATTCTAAGGTCAAAACCCCAAAATTACAATTCAATGGAGCAGCAAAAAGGGAGATGCAGGACATACTGGCAGAAGAAAAAGAAAACCAGAGATGAAATGGATTTGATTCAGTCCTTTAATATCTCCCCTAAGCGGAACAAAAATTAGACTTTTGTTAGGCAGACTTGAGATGCTGTACACATGCTGGTTACTGCCTCATCTGTATCACAAGCATTTCACATCTCTGCACATCCTCAATGTGGAATGAAATCGGGGAAGAGCCACTTGATACTTATTAACCACTGATGCAATGATTAATAGTGGGGGTATCAGCTATTAGCAAATAATTAAAAAACAGGGACATAGTAAGTTGAAGCAGGACATCATGGACAAAATGCAGCTGCATATGACATCACTGGTAGATGTTGCAGCTAAGGAGGAAGAAGGGCCTGCGGTACGTTCAGATATGACAGCACAATTAACTGAGATCTGGTATAGCTCCCAAGGCAATATTGTTGATTTGACAACAGCTACGAAGGGTCAAGAGTGCTAGCAACATGATAATTTTATTGACAACTATTGGGCAAAAATCTGGTTCTCAGTTCTCATAAACAGGTTTCATTGGTGGTTTGACAGTGAAAGCCTAACTCTTTATATGAGACAATGTGTTCATTAACAACTTTAGACTCTAAGGAAAAAAAACACACACACAGAAAGAAAAAGTGCAAGAAAGAGAATTTACTTTTTTTTAATCTTTTTTCTTCTATTCAATCATCTCTGATTCTTGGAGACTGCCTGGACAAGTCCCTGCAGTTTCCTTGGCAGGTATTTTTTAGGCGAGGCTTGCCAATCCCTCCATCCTAGGGCTGAGAGAAGTGACTGGCCTAAAGTTACCCAGCTGGCTTTATGCTCAAGGCAGAACTAGAAGCCATGGTCTCCCTGTCATGGCTCCGATAGCTGAAACCCATCAAAAGAACTTCAAGGCAAAATTCTTCCTTAAAGAACATTTTATCCAGGAAACAATGTATAGGCACTACATAGTTGAACCCAAAAACTAAATTCCTTTCCCCTGGATACAAAGTAACAAAGTGCAATTCCCACCCCCAATAAGCTGTCATAAATCACATTCTCCAATTAGCCTAAAATGCAGGCTTTCTCCCTAGCTCCTCAGCCCACCAAAACGTTATCAGCTCGTCCTTGGGTTCCCACAAAACAGCGTTATTGTTATGGCTAACTGAGCTCAAGCTTTCATCCAAACCCCCCCTTCTGCACCTGATTTCTAAATACCAGAAAAAGCATATTAAAAGCAAAGAGAAAATAGCTGCAATTTTCATCAGTTGTCAGAGCGGGAATATCCAAATGTTTACAGCATTGACACTCCCAGTTTCTAGTCTGGGACTATATAACCAGACTATATAAGCAGTCAAAATTGGGATTTTCTTAACTATGTGCAACTTTATGACACTTTCATTGTTGGTTTTCCAGCCTATGCTCTTGCTCCAGTACAAGTAACTCATAGGGGCATGGAAAAACCCCAATTTCAGAAAATCACCTGTCACTTTTTGATGTGCAGTAATAGAAGTCATGGAGTCCCCATTTACTTACCTTTCAGTAATTCAGAGTATCACTACTCTGTTCAGGGCATATGATATTAACCAATTTAACCATTTAACTAAAATGTCCCCCTTAGCATCACTGCCAACCAGGAAGTGCTAGATCTTTCTGTTTAATACAAAATCAGCACCAGCCATACCTTTGGAGTACTTCCAGTGGAGAGCTAGATAAAAAGATCCTGCTATATTTTCTTTAAACTTTGAAATCCTCTTTTTCTAGGAATTTGGTCAGAAGTCAGCCTATATCCTGATGTATTTTAGATCTGCTCACTGCAGTGCCTAGGGTAGGAAACGGTGATTGATCAGATGTTGTTTGGAAAATTCAATCTATGCCATGGCTTCCAGATACAGAGTTAGATCACCACTTAACCAACAGCATTGGGGACTGTAAAGAGCTGGGCTGGTGACAAGCCCTTAGTAAGCCTGATTACAAATACTGAATGAAATAATGTGAGAGGCCCACTTGAGGGCACTACATGCTCAGGAAGAGTTATTTGAATTTGATCTGGCTAGATGCTTTCAAACTGGGCTTCTGTCACAGACTCTGAAAGAGCAGAGTTGGCAAAGCAAACAGTTCAAAGCCAGTAAAGCTTCTGGTAATGATTCTATCACTTCAGAAGTTATCTATAATAATTTGGAATGATGGACACCCAGATTAGCCCCTTATTTACTTTTTATCTATCGCATTGCACTGATTCCAAGGGAGTGGGCTTTACCTTTTATAGGGCCTCTCTCTCTCTATATATATATATATATATATTAAAACAGAAACTGTTTAATACAAAAGCTAAAGCTGAGCTTTCGTCGGCAAACACTGCCGACATCATCAGAGCACAATACGAGATTACTGGGAGTCCTTTTTATACCGCCGGGCGACTCTGCGCCCGGCTTCTAGATCTAGTCATCGGTCCGTCTGTTTTCTCTATTTGGTTTGTTCTTAAAGGGCACGCGTCTCTTGCTGCGGTGGTGTCTTTCGAGGTTGCTATTTTCCCTTTCTTTGCCTTGATCACTTTCTTTCTGCTGTCATACGCCGGTTGTTTTCGCTCACTTTCTCTTATCCCCTTTTTTGGTTCTATTCCGGGGTCTGTCTGATCTTCCTTAGCAGGGCTGTACGCGTGTGTGTTCGGGGGGGGGGGTATATTGAGTGGATCCGGGTGTCTGTCAGGGTAGTCTCTGATGGATATGCTCCTGTGTGTATTCCTACACTCAGGAGCGCTACCTTCTTCCGTGGATATCCGTGGGTATATTGATTCACTTCTGGTTGTCCCCCCCCATCTTAAGGTCCTTTGCTTCTCGATTGTTCGTTGGGTTTTTCAGTCCCCCTCCGTCGTTTGCTAGTTCTTTTGCCCTTCTTGCGCGTGTGCAGGGTCCCATAGCGTGGCTTTCCATCGTTTGCTCATGGATCTCTTTTATGCAGTCGTTGCTGGAGTGTCTCGTTATTCCCCTCTTGTTAGTGGGGATCATGGTATATATATATATATATATTATTAGTAAACTTTATGCTAAGCATCTTAATAAACTGTCTCACTGGGTTGATTCAGAACACACACTGGCTGATGAGCAGGTAGGGTTTAGAGCTGGGAGTTGTTATAGATCATGTCCTTACTTTGTAGCACTTAGTGGAAAGGTATGTCTCTTAGCCAGAAAGCACACTATATGCTGCTTCTATTGATTTCAGGTTTGCTTTTGCTTTTATTTCCAGAACTAAGCTGTAGTGCAAACTTAAATGCTGCACTTTAAATAGATACTTCCTCCTGTTAGTGTTGAAACTCTACGGAAAATGTGGAATAAAATTTCAGTGCGTTTTGCAAGGTCATTGTTGTTTAACCTTTCTTATTAATTGCCTTGTGGTTAGGCAAAGCAACATTGCCAGGCACCATCCACATGCAGTGTTGTTATGCTACTGCACAAACCAAAATGAGCATTGTGTGTCCTGGCTCCATATTATAATAAGGTGCCCTGAAGTTTCATTACACTAAAAAGTAAGATTTTTGTTTTTGTTAAGTGCTCTAGAAGCCATGCTTAATACGGTTGTCCAGCAGGGATGATGTGGTCAGATTGCACACCCATGGAAGCTTGTGCATTTTGTCATACAGGTTAAAGCATTTTCTTTCCTGACAGTCTAGGCCAGGGGTAAGCAACCTCGGCTCTTTTATGACTCCTGGACTTCAACTCCCAGAATTTCTGAGTCACTCAGGAATTCTGGGAGTTGAAGTCCATGAGTCATAAAAGAGCCGAGGTTGCCTACCCCTGGTCTAGGTCCTTTGATCCTGGTAGATAACTTGAATTATCTTGGTGAAGATTGCTTCACCAGAAGTTGCAACACTATGATTTCTCAGAAGGTGCACTTTTCATTATGGCTATAAGCAGTCTTAAACAAAGTATTAGGGATATAGAAGGTTAAAATGGAGTTTGCCTGTTTGAAGGAATGAGGCTACCACCTCAGTGGCAGGAACTGGTATAAAGTGGAGTTCCAACTGATGAAAAGTTGTCCTACCCTGAAATTCCAGAAGAATTGTTGCAAAACTGTAAATGCAACATTATTATGATTATCACTATTCCGTTGCTTTGCATGTACTCTGACAGCTTCTGCACCAGAGACAAATTTCTTGTGTGTCTAATCACACTTGGCCAAATTGAACTGAATTAATTCAATTCAATTCAATTTCCTCTAAAGCATGGACTGAACCAATAGACTTGAAAAGCCCCTCCAAAATTGGTGAAACCCCCATGTTGTGATGGGGACACTCCAGAGGCAATCTTACATCAACATTTCCCTTTCATGTATAAGAAGAAATCAATCTGGCTCTTCTTCCCTCTCCTCCCCACCTCATCATAACAAATAACATAACCCCCAAAGGCATCATAGTTCACAAGCACAGGATTTTCAAAGGGGTGGTGGTGAACGGGGATAGGGCATATTAGGGCTCTCTGTTTTCCCTAAGGCAATCTGTCCTTAAACTACTGTGATCTGCAACAGGATTCTGGCTTCTTCTGTGTTCAACCTACAGCTCTAATTGATGATAACAAATGTGAACACTCATCTATGACTCACGAATGAAGTAATGCACTGTCTCATATCTTAATTCCCCATCTACAAGATATTCTCACTTGTAGAGCTGATGTCAGAGTCACTGAACAATTCTGTGAAGAAATGATTGAAAATTCTATATGTGACAAGGGCTATTATGGTGATTTGCATCCTACTTTAATTTTTGAATGTTTTGCTTTCGTCTCTACTTGAAAAAACAAAGCAAAATAAAACAAAAAAGCAGCCACTCAAATATTCAAGCTCATATCAAAGACAGCAGGGAGCATACAGCCCACATTGTAGCTGCACTAATTTATTTAATCTGTAATTTTTTTACAGGTTACAAAAATGATATTTCTTTTTCTTTCTTTCCAATTTGCTTTCTTAAAAAAAACCCAAAACCATCTTTGCAATGCAGCAAAGGGAATATAAAAAGAAGATACATGTAAACTTTTAAATTAAATTATCTAGGAATCTAGATTGGAATAGGAAACAATTATCAACTTTTTGAGAACCTATTTAAGGAACAGGTGGGATAAAAACATTTTGTATTACCTTAATAAAATCTGTTTTTGAGAGGGGGGATTTGCTTTTCTAACATACTTGCTTCCATGTGCAAATGGAAGCACCAACTGAAAAATTAAGCTGTAGAGAAATAATTTAGAATAGATAATGATTAGAAACTATTTAAGATTAAGAATCATGCTTTAATTTAGAGATGATAGGATATGGGAACATATTTGGGGATAATGCATTTACTAAAAAGTGTAGGGATTTATATGACTAACTTCTGTATGATTCATCCAATTTTAATTTTAACCCTGCTTCTTGAAAAGGATGACAGATATTGGCAGCTAGTCAACTTATTCAAGTTAAATGGTGTGTATGAAAACATGACTGATGTACATGATCACCAATCTAGAAATTATTTGCATGAAGCCAATATCTACATTTATGGCTGACTGGAAACCCCTTATAGACTTTTTGCATGAAACACAAAAAATGCACTTAGACTTGTGCTTTTGATAATAAAGAAAAGAAATAGATAATAGAGAAAAATGAACATTTTTTTATCATAGAGCAAGAGATAACTTTGCAATTATATTTGCTGAAAAGGAAATTGGAAGCTACTTCCTTTTATTTCTTTTTACCTTTTCTTTCGGTACTTTTGTCTTTTTCTTTGTTTTCTAAGTTAGTTTTTGTCCACTCTTTAAAACTTTTAATAAACTTTATATAAAAAATAGAAATTACTTGCATTAATTGGGATAATTAGAAAAACAAAAACATTTAGGATAAATGAGGAAATATGTCTTATTGTTTCTAACACCAAATGTGCTAGAAAAAGGAATAATATTGCATTCCAATCAATATCACCTTCTTCCATTCCTTAATTTTCTAATGGCTCACAATGGGTTTTAGTGAAATAAATATCTGAAACAGATCTATGTGGTCTAATGTCTAGTTGCCTTGCATAAAGATTAATAATTAATATTTCAACATATTTTTGCTCTCATTATAAAAGAAAAAATATATACTACTGAATATTCCAATATTTTAAAATTGCAAGTGGAAAATAATGTTTCTTATTGATGGATTTAGTGACTCAAGAAAAGAAGTTTCTCAGCTTCTATAATTGACACAAATGATAAATTGTGAATTGTCTAGAATTCAGAGAAGCTGTTTCATTTGCCAGTGATGAAAGCTGAAAATTTATGTTAAAAATCTTCTTTGTATCATGATTTTCATTTTGAAGAGCCATTGCATGCTCTGGAAAGGGGGATGTAGAATTTTTCCATAATTTGTTCTGTAACTCCCCAATACATATCTCAGATCAAATCTACAAATCTCCTTCTAAAAGAAAGAAAACTGAGGTGCATAATCAGAATCAAAATATAATCAAGCAATAGGTTTGTGAGCATCTAGAAATGAACAAAGTGAACAATGGAAGGCATGTGAGTTTGTTAAAAACAGATTATGTTAGACACACCTTATTATATGACAAAGTGACTCAATTAGTGCATCAGGGAAATGCTGTGGATATAGTATACGTAGACCCAAAGGTGTTTTTTCAAAAGACAACTGGACTTTGTTTTTCTTGAATATGTTTCACTTCTCATCCAAGAAGCTTCTTCAATTCTGACTGAATGGTGAAGAATGGAAGGATTCATCTTCCCTGCAGTCATCTGGTCATTAGCACTCTTTCTCAGAGTTGTTGAGGTCACTTGGAGGTTTATCTGTGCCCTCAGGGTCACCTAGTTAAGGAAACCAGGTATGTCTAACCTAACAAAGAGAAGAATTAGGGAATACACGAGGGACTGCCACATAGAGGTGGCACTTGTCTTATATTCCAAAGCTCCTATGAGTAGGATAAGAAGCAATGGGTGGATGCTTGTTAAAGAGAAATCCAACTTGGAGCTAAGGAGAAACTTCCCGACAAATGGCAACAATTAAGCTATGGAACAGTTTGCCTCACAGAGTTGTGAGTGCACCATTGCTGGAGGTTTTCAAGAAAAGGATGGAAAATCATTTGTCTGGAATGATATAAGTTCTCCTGCCATAGACCAGGTGTTGGATTAGAAGACCTCCAAAGTGCCTTCCACCCCTATGGTTCTATAATTTCCTTTGTATAATTACTTATAAATATATATATATTCTATCAGATGAGAAAACAGCAATAACTGAGAGAACCTCTTTCTAAATAATTATTAAATAATTTTCTTATGCATTTTTTTGCTGGCTATTTGTTGGGAAAGCAGTTGATCCATGTTAAAAATTAGATCAGAATGTAATAGATTTGGGAAACAAATCTCCTAGCAATACAGTATAAGGGCAATTCAGGTGTCATATCCAGTAATGTTCCTACGTTCGCATTGACTCAAGGTCGGTGATCATAGTTTTGTACTGGAAATGTTTTTGAAACCTATGGGCAATACAAAGTGTGCTCAAAATAGCATATGCTCAGGCACGCACATACACATACACATGCATCAACACAAATCAAAATGCAGTACAGAGGAAGCTCATTCTTTAAGCTGAATGCATCATGGACATCAATCTTGGTGAAAATGATACAAAGAAAGAAAAAAAAATCTATTAGTCAGTGGGGATAAATAAAGGAAGTGCTGCATTAAAAATGGCTGGGAGTTTCATTCAGTCTCTCCTTGGTTTCTGAGATCATACTTCTGCCCACACACTTTCAAGATTTATGCCTACAATAAGTAGAAACATATCCAAATAGTCCTTGAAATCCTGCTCTTTTGCATCAATGCTTACAAAAGGGACAGGGCTTAGCTGCCATCTTGACTTTTTGACTTTGCCCCTTAGGCAAACCTTTTTAAAAATCTGATCCTACTTAACTCATCATCCAAAATATATCTACTTATAGCAAAGAATCTGATATTAGTAGAACAACTTCCTACATCCTGAGTATGTGTAACACTGTTTCTCAATCTTGACTGCTTTAAGATAACTGCCAGAATTCCCTAACCAGCATGCTGACTGGGGAATTCTGGGAGCTGAAGTCCACACATCTTAAAGTTGCCACGGTTGAAAAATACTGCTCTTTAAAAACCTCAGTCAACCCCCCTTCTTCTTTGTATTTGCCTTCCCCCCTAATTTAAAAGTATTGTGGGAAGTCAGCCTCCCCCCCCCAAGAAAGAAATATTTTTGGAAATATTTAAAAGGCAGAATATATTTCCCTAAAGGATTTTAAAAGCAGAAACCAACCTCCCTCCACCAAGTCTCTCTGCCCCAAACAGAAACCAAGTCTGCAGAATTGCAGATGTGATAATCTTGTCGGAAAGACTGGAGTCAGGAAACTGGGATTAGGAAGAAAGATCCCTAGAATCAACAAACCCTCACACCAAAAATCTAAGAGTCATCAGCCACAGACCCAGGGAAGCAGGATATGACCTTTAGGGCACAATAGGATTAACCCACCACCATCAGAATACCAGAAAGGCACACTCACTCAGGTCAAAGTTCATGCCACAGGAACAACTCCAAACAAAAGGCTCAAGAAGGTATAAAAACCCACTCCCTATACGTGCTCTGGCTCTCTTTTCTTCCAGAGCCATCTTTCTGTCTGGCTCTCCTCTTTAATAAACTGCAATCTTCTTTCTAAAGCAGTCGCCATGTTGTTTATTCCCGGCTTGGACTGAACCATGATGAAGACTTTTCCTTCAACAGTATCCTGATGTTATAAGTATTCCTGATCCTGGCCTTCCTCCCATCCTCAGATTATATTATTTTGTGTCAGTTTCATATATTGTCTGCCTATTTTATCTGCATTAAAACATCCTTCTCAGAAAGAAAGAAAGAAAGAAAGAAAGAAAGAAAGAAAGAAAGAAAGAAAGAAAGAAAGAAAGAAAGAAAGAAGGAAGGAAGGAAGGAAGGAAGGAAGGAAGGAAGGAAGGAAGGAAGGAAGAGAAAAAGAAAAAAGGCTCAAGCTGTGACTTTTAAATGTATTTTAATTTAACTTAATTGTCATTATGGCACCACTTGTGATAAAAAGCTGTATTCTAATCTGCCTATGACCCATGGCAAATCGGATCAGTTTATATCAGAAGCTGCAAATGTTGAATTTCTTGAATACCACAATTTGTCATTTCTTTTTCTGGAGCAGAGCTAAAAAATGAACTACTATGTGTCTTCTGTCATGCTGTGAATGCTAAAAATCATTTAAAAGTATACACAGTTTTTGAAGCTGGACTATTTACTCAATATTTGTCTATTATAAAGTAGCAGAAAGATAATTCATGGGCAGGAATTATCCAAGCAAGTCAAGCCAGACAGGTTAAATGGATCTCTTGTACAGAGTAAATTCCCTCATGGTTTCACTTTCAAATACATTCACTCATACAAACATTCAGAGTTTAGTTTCCTATAACAAATTGATCTATGTCAGTCTAGAATGAGATATCAGAAAAATCCTAACAGGGCTGCAGTTCAATAAAACAATCATTTTAAATAAAGCTGAGGCTAAACTGTAACACAGAGAAAGGCCTCCTTGGGGACCAACAAACACTTGTGGATTTTGAGGGCATTTCATGAAATTGTTGTCAGAATAGGCAAGAAACAAAACAAAATCAATCAGCAGTCACTAGGCACATTGACAAGATTTAGATGTTATTTTATGTTGGTTTCCAGATATTTTTAAATTAAATTAAATTAACTAAATTAGCAGACCAGCGAAATGCTGTGGACCTAGTATACTTGGACTTCAGAAGGACATTTGACAAAATAAACCACAACCTACTTCTTGGTAAGATGGAAAAATGTGGGACAGACAGCTTCATCACCAGATGGATTCATAATTGCCTGACAAACTGAACTCAACATATAGTCATCAATGGTACTACATCTACATGGAGGGAAGTATGCTGTGGGGTACCCCAAGATTCTGTCTTAGGCCCAATACTCTTCAACATCTTCATAAATGATTTAAATAAAGGGATAGAAGGGGAACTCATCAGATTTGCAGACAACACCAAGCTGGGGGGAATAGCCAACAATTTAGAAAGAAAGATCTTGACAGACTTGAACACTAGGTCCTATCCAATAAAATGAAATGCAGTGGTGAGCAAGGTTTTACACTTAGGCAAGAAAATAAATAAATGCACAGGTTTAGAATACCAGAAGTAGCTGGTCAGCAGTGATAACTATGAGAGGGATCTAAGTGTCCTAGTGGCCCACCTCTTAAGTATGAGACAGGTGCCAAAACAGCCAATGCATTCTTAGGCTGCATCAATAGAGGTATTGCATCAAGATCACAGGAAGTGATAATACTGCTTTATATTGCACTGGTAAGATAACACTTGGAATATTGTGTCTAGTTTTGGTCACCACAATACAAAAAAGATGTTGAGACTCTAGAAAGAGAGCCAAAAAGAGCAACAATGATGATTAGGGGATGGGAGGATAAAACATACACTGAATGGTTGCAGGAATGGGTATGTCTAGCCTAATGAAGAGAAGGATTGGGGTGACTTGATAGCAGTCTTCCAATATTTCAGTGGCTGTCACACAGAAGAGGAGGTTGATCTATTCTCCAAAGCAGAACTAGAAGTAATGGTTGGAAACTTACCAAAGAGAGATCCAACTTAGAACTAAGGAGAAATTTCCTGACAGTGAAAACAATCAGTGGAATGTTTGCCTCCAGAATTTTGGGTGCTCCATCACTGAAAACTTAGAAGAAGATATTGGACAGCTGTTTGTCCAGAATAGTATACGGTCTTCTGCTTGAGTAGGGTTTGGACTAGAAGACCTCCAAGGGCCCTTCCAATTCTGTTGTACTGTTACTGTTAATAATGTAAGATTGGACTATCGTTAATTGACATAAAGTATGATTTGATTTAGAAAACTGGTGAATATTTCATGAAATATCCTCCAACTAATGCTTAACTCAGGGAGGAGTGGGGCTAAATCTTTGAGTCTTTCATGACCTTCCAGATGTCACTGAACTACAACTTTTAAGCAGGTCAGTCTGTATGGGCAATACTGTAGTAAGAATTATTGAGACTTTGTACTTACTTGTTTAACAATGACTTAACTTATGACTTACTTGTTTAACAATGGTTCAAAGTTACAACAGCCTTGGAAAAAGTACCCTTCAACTTGTCTTCAAAGTTATGATCACACCACCCACGGCCATATGACTGCAATTTGGGTGCTTGGTATTTACGACTGTTACAACATCTTGCAGTCATTTGATCATAACCTGTCGCCTTCTGCGCCAGCTTCTGTTGAGCAAAATCAGTTGGGAAAGCCAATTCACTTAACAATTGTGCGATTCACTTAACAACCATAAGATTTGCTAAACAACCACAGTAAAATGGTCATAAAGTTGGGTCCATCCTGTAAAGACTTGCTCAATGACTGCATTGCTTAGTGACTGAAATTCTGGTTCTAATTGTAGTCACAATTCAAGGGCTAGTTGTAGTTCAGTAACATCTGGACAACTACAAATCTTCTACTGTAATGTATTGTGTGCAATCTGGAGTCATTGGGGCTAAAAAAACACACAGGGATAAACTACTTTTTTTTTCAGAGCCAAGTAAGACTTCCTTATCATTTACAGTAGGTGAATAGCAAAGTGAAAAGTACTAAGTCCAGCAGATGGTATATTACCATTAGATATTTCAGGTTAAAGGTTTGACCTATTTTCAGGGGTGGTGATAGAATGAATTCCTGTTCAAAATTAACTAATCTTGCATTTTGTAAAATACCTTATTTTATTTGACTAAATCCCTAAGAAGAGGTTTGTAGAATAATAAACTTGCAACCCCAATTAAACAGTGACCTTAGTGTAGGGGTGTCAAACTGCCGGCCCATGGGCCGGATGCGTCATGGTGAAACCACACCCACCCCATTGCCGGCAATGGAAAAAAAGTCACATCGTGACACTTCACGTGATGTTGCGAGTTTGACACCCCTGCCTTAGTGGATGAACTGGCCCATTTTCAGAATTAAACCTGACATAAAAGCTATTGTATGTTAACATTTTCTGTTTTCTGACATAAACAAATTGAAATACGTCCAGTGTGGAACATTTTGCTGGCATATAAATTAGTAGGCTGCCTATTATATGGATTGGTGTCTTTAGTTTTATTTGAATAACTTCTACTAAGATCTAGCATGTATTTTGTTAAAAATTATGGGAAAGCATCACAGAAAAGAGGACCCACTAGATGCAGTTCAAATTAAGAGATTAAGATGTCCTTTATTGTCATTTTTTTACTGTGGGCACCCTGACACACATTAAAAATGAAATTCTGTTGCCTGCTCTCAAAAGAAAGTATATATCTACCCACATCCGTATATAACACACATATACACATGCTATATACATACATATATATATATATACTTACACCCAAATATGTATATGTATATGTATATGTATATGTATATGTATATGTATATGTATATGTATATGTATATGTATATGTATATGTATATGTATATGTATATGTATATGTATATGTATATGTATATGTATATGTATATGTATATGTATGTCATAAAGCAAATAGATAAAAACGATCACCGGGATAAAAATCTTAAAACAAAGATTGTTTAATTTAAAAAAGCTGAGCTTTCGTCGGCCACACTGCCGACATCATCAGAGCATATAACGTAGAATTTGGGAGTCCGTTCTTATATGACTGGCTGTTTCTGCACCCGGGCTCTCGACCTGGTCATCGGTCCGCTCCTCGGCATCGGGCGCACCGTTGTTAAAGGGGCCGTTTCCACATGTATCCTCTCTCCTCCAGTTGCCGTTGTTCTTAGGGCATGTGTGTTGGTGTTAGGGGGTCGAGTGTCCGATCGCTCCTGCTCCTCCCGTTTCGTTCCGGGGGATCGGGTGTCAAATCATTCCTGTTTCTCTCCTCCCCCTCCCATCCCCATGGTCCCGTTCATATTAGTCTGTCTCCATGTCCCTGAGCTACCCGTGGAGCGTGTAGTTTCTTCAGCGCGTGTGCGGGGGCGCAGGAAATAGTCGTCTCGCGGTCTGCACACATTGTTCGTTGTTTCCTTCGTTGCTGAGCGTTGTCGTGTCCCTATCATCTGGTTTTTAGCAGGGCGTATCTTTGCTGTTCCCCTTCTCTTCCCGGCCTCCGCTGCCCCTCTTTTGTCTGTGTGTGTGTCACGAGATTGGCTGTCTGGTCCTTCCTGTTCGTTGTCTTGCTCCCCCTGTTTTGTATGGATCGGGGTGTGTGCGTCTGTATATACATATACATGTATATGTATATGTATATGTATATGTATATGTATATGTATATGTATATGTATATGTATATGTATATGTATATGTATATGTATATGTATATGTATATGTATATGTATATGTATATGTATATGTATATGTATATATCACTGTCCATTTTGAATACATAGAGGAAAGAGTTCACCAGGTTAATAATGTATGGAACAAAACTGTGACTGAATCTGGATGTTCTGCTTCGGGTACCACAAAGCCTCCTCCCGGAAGGTAACAAGAAAAACAGGCCATGAAGAGGATATGTAGCATTCCAGACAATACTGAGGACCCTGCTCAAGCAATGCTTATATGCTATGTCCTGAAGAGAAGGAAGTGAACTACCAATAATCTTTTCTGCCATCCTCATAACTCACCATCTTCCTGTCTGAAGCAGTAATGCTTCCAAACCAGACAGTAATGCAATATGACAGAATGCTCTCGATCGTCCCTCTATAGAATGTGGTAAGGACAGGGGAAGGAAGATGTACGAAGATAAATTTTCTTCATAAAGAATTTCTTCTTTATGAAGAAATTATCCTATCATTAACTATGAAGTGACAAAATTCAGACCAAAAGGAGTTTCTATATTATAGAGCTACAGCAATTATGAGTAACAACACTATGATTCTAAGAATACTATACCCTACTTTCAGTATATCTTGCGATATTTCACAAATATAACTGAACAAATGTATTGCTCAAAATAGATATATGTACTATTGTATCATTAAATAAATTTATTAAATAAATAAATAAATAAGCAAACAAATAACAAAATCTTTGCCTTTCAACATCAAAAAAGGTTTCTCCGCTCCAAATATTATAAGGGCCATGAAAACACCAATTAAAATATATGCATTGATGATATGGCATGTTCAGTTGAATGAAAATTCTCATTTGTTAATATAATACTTAGGTATATTTTATACTATAATATACTAATACCATAGTATAATGATCATGTCTTCAGATGATGTTTCAATTAAAATAAAAAAAATGCATATGTAAAAAGATGTCTCACATCCTGTAAGCTGTTTACAAGTAGAGTCATCAAGGAGTCTAAATTAGAATGTGACATACTTTCATTTGAAGCTGAACAGGTGCTTCACAGTGGGCTTTTGACTGCTCACATTTAACTGTTGATGAATCCTTAAATAAATGAATTTTCCTTAGCCACGCGAGCACCAGGAAAGATAAAGTGCTTCCTTACCTAAATGCATATTTTCTTGGTCTAGCATGGCTAGTATTTTAGCCTGGGAAGACATAAATTTTTAGAGTTTAAAAGTACAGCACATCCGGCTTCCGATTCCGGGATCACGGCAAACTCAGTCGTGCGGAGAGCTTTGTCTCTCCCCGGCTGTTTTTCCCTCCGCCGGTAGACCCTTAATCGGGTCGAAAAGTCACCCTGGAGGGGCGACTACCGTTGAGGAGGCCCTTGTTGACTAGGGAAGGGTGGCAGCTCCTTCCACAGTCCGAGCCAGCTCCTTAGGGCCGTCGGAGAAAAGATCGCCCAGTAAAATGGACGATCACTTCGCTGCGCCAGCCGAAAGCCAGAAGAACAGCTAAGCACAAAGAACCCCCGTGGAGAATCCGGGTGAGACTTTTCCTTCCCCCTCTTTCCCTAATTACTCTCCTGTAATAAGCTTTTGAATTTGAATTACTTCCTTGCTGTGAGAGAGCAGCGTTTCGGCACTGTGGGAAAAACAGCTTTGAAAACTGAAAAAAATAAAACAGCTAATTTTTTATTGACTATTTAACTCTTGGAATACTGAGGGATCCTGAAAATATTTCTACTTTTGAACATTACTATTATTACCACGCTATTTACTATGTTGGAGATGCTTTTCTTTTTTACTTTTTTTACTTTTTTTAATGTGAATTTATCAATTTGGAAAGAAAGACTTTACAGCTTACTGAGGGCATCTTGTGACGAAAAGTGTTACTGCAACTGTATATTTTAATACTGGAGAATGGCTCTGACCTTCAAATGATGATAAGGGTAAAGATAACTTGAAACAGCTGGGTGGTGATCTTGTTTATGAGGAATTGGAGGTGAATATTTGGGGACTATTATTGAATATAGCCTTCACTAAAAGAGTAAAAGACTTTTTTTTCACTACTGAAATGGAGGATCTTTACCCACAGCTTGATTATGAACTTATACTAGAAGCAATTTTGGAAGCAACAGAGTACATGAGATCTTGGAGAAAAATTAAAGAGAACTATTCAGAATTACAAATTGACTCTCAAAGTTTAATGGATCAAGATCGAGGTACAATTGAGGAAAAACAGTGTAACTCCAAAGAGGTTACTTTACAACAACAGATGCAACCTAAAGAGATGGAGGAAACAGATCTACAACCCAACTATGACTTTACTTTGGGAGAAATAGTGGAAACTATGGAACAAATTAACTTCTTACAAATCCATGTACAATCTATGGAGAATCTTGATGATCAAAAAACAACTTTAATTGAGAAATTTGAACTGTCAAAAACAACAGAGACTGACACCCAGTCACAACTCACTGGAAATTGTGATAATATGGATAAGCAACTAATACTTACAACATGGATCAAAACTGACTACATCATTCAGATGACATTGGAAGAAAAGGAAGAGATTTTTGACCAGTCTGAAATGTTGAGAAATATTTCTTTTCAAACATTGAGGTTTGATAACGTAGAAGCTTTATTATGGGAACCGGTTTGGCACAGAAAGAAACCTAGAGTTAGGTTTAAAAATGGGTTCCAAAATTTTACTTAATGGATTAAAAAGGCTTTTGAGATTTTGATTGACCTAAACTTGATTTCTGTAAAAGATTATCTTTTGTAATCAATATTTTGTTTTAGATATAACTATTTTGCTTAAGGGGTTATAAGAGTTTTGATTGATATAGACTGAATGATAAAATATATACTTAAAATAGACAGAAATGTTCTCTCTAGATTCATATTTTGATTTCAGATAAGACAATTATTCTGTAATAGAAGGAGAATAAGAGGGACTGGAGATAAGAGGAGAAATGGTATTAATAAACAATCTACTAGAACAAGAAATAGACTGTATCTGGAAAATATAAGAATGTTATAGTGGGAACAAGATATTTATGCTAGATATAATTATTTGTTAGGGAAAAGGGAAATGAGGGATACCCGAAGTGTTAATAATATGTTTATTTAAGGCTGATTTGAATATGGTAATTCTAAATTAGTAAAGCTTAAAACAGGATTGGATTTTTATAACTGAAATGTGATTGATGTCTGATTGGATTGATTTATTTTATTTAGAAATGTCTTAATTTGATTATGTAAGACTATAAGAGGGAAATAGAGAGAGAATTTGTAATGAATTAATTTGAGCTATATATTTATGACTATGTTTTATGATGTTTGATGTCCCCACCTCCACATTGTGTTTTGAGCACCTTAATGTAAAACAAAAAAACCCAATAAAACTTGTTTGAAAAAAAAAAAAGTACAGCACATCCCAGTTCTAAATGCTATCATTGCACTGGAGATATACACAGAGATATAGTCATATCCATTAGCTAGGTCAGAAATAAATTCACAGAGACAAATAAGATGAGTTGCTATACTTGGCTTCTTTTATGATTCTGGGATCCTGGAATTTCCCTAATGGTGATGATGAAGGAATCTTGGACTTAGAAGGAATTTTCTGAGTCACTCACTTCAACCTATTGCGTAGTGCAGGGGTGTCAAATTGCCAGCCTGCAGGCCGGATGCGTTTTGCTGAAACCACACCCACCCCATTGCCGGCAATGGAAAAAAAGCCGTGATAAGTCACAACACGTCATGTGACGTTGTGAATTTGACACCTCTGGCCTAGTGCAAAATCAACAATGAAACTTCCCTATGAGGTAGCCCAAGTCAGGAAATGGACCTCAAAGGAAAACTAGTATTTTTTGAGATAGGTTATATTAATGCAATGCTACAAGTTGTTCTCTTAATGGTTACTGGTTAGTTAGGGTACATCTCTGTAGCTCTCCACAATTAGAGTTTCTCTGATAGATGACCACATGCCTTCTGTTTGAAAAGCTTCTGTTCTAAAGAAGGAAATCCTACTACTTCATTAGGAACCTGGCTGACAAAAAGTTCAACCTGAACCTGTTTACAAGACTTTTAATCCACTGGTTTTCATTTTGTCTTCTGGGGCTATTGAGTTCACTTCCTCTTCTGTGTGACAACCCTTCAGCTGCTTGACGACTATCATGGGTTGATAAATTAAACAGGTAATTCAATCAAAGAAGACAAGATTAGACTAAAATAACTTCTTACCACCATCCATTATTGAGTGATAATTTGCTTCTCTTGGATTTCCTCTTGTTTATAATATATCCAGATAGGTCTTTGTTGTGGTGGTGTTTGGTATCTCATTCTTAGTTTTGGCATCTGTAATGCAATTTTTGGAGATATATTCATCTTTGATTATGTGCAAATCCTTTCATTTCCTCTGGAGGTCTCTATTCCTCTTTAATATCTGAGAAAGTTCTGCATGTGTCCTCTATTTTTCTTACTTGGACAAATCATTTGTACAAGTCTCTCATTTCATAAGATTTCCTATCTTTCCTGGTCATTTGGAAAGGATTTGAAGCTGAGGGGTCCTTGGTGCTCTCAGAGTTTTATTGTTTCTTTGCAAACCCAACAGGGTAACATAATCAGAAGCTGGTTGTCTGTAATAATGGCCCAATACAAATATAAAATCACCTAATCAGACTACAGAATAACAGAGTTGGAAGGGACCTTGGAGGTCTTCTAGTCCAAATGGCTGTCCAATCTCTTTTTCAAAACCTCCAGTGATGGAACACCTAAAGGTTTTGGAGGCAAACCATTCCACAGATTATTTGTTCTATCTTTCAGCAATTTTCTCCTTAATTCTAGGATGGATCTCTGTTTGATAAGCTTCCATCTGTTACTTCTTGTCCTGCCCTCGGGTGCTTTGGAGAATGAGTTGGCACCTTCTTTTCTGTGATAGTCCATCAAATATTGGAAGATTGTTATCATGTCTTCCCAGTCCTTCTCTTTGTTAGACTAGAATACCCAGTTTCTGCAACTGTTCATTGTATGCTTTAGCTTCCTGTCCCCTAATCATTTATATGTTGCTCTTCTCAGCACTCTTTCTAGAGTCTCAACATCTTTTTGTATCATGTTGACCAAAACTGGATGCAATATTCTGAGTGTGGTCTTTCCAATGCAATATAAAGCAGTACTAGCACTTCACATGAACTTGATACAATCCTTGTGTTGATGCTACCTAGGAGTGCATAGACTTTTTTGGCAGCTGCAGCACATTGTTGGCTCATACTTAAGTGGTGGTCCACTAGGACACCTAGATTCCTCATTGGCATAATCCTTATCCCAAAATTGCATTAGTCCACTGGAGTCTATGAATCTAGATTGAAGAATATACTGGCAGATATATCTCTGATGTTTGATTATACTGTACAGTCCACTAAATCAATACATGAATATCCAGTATGACAATATGCAGTGACTTCTGCATATTGACAAGGCAAAACCTATGTGAGAATAAGGAGAAATTGGCAGGGTGGTGTTCAAAATTCATAAAAAGTTTCTCCTGATTTCATAATTTTGTAGAACAAATTTTGCACTACTTGATACTTGATGGCTTAGACCTCCTGTCAGGGCCCACTTCAAAACCTCATCCCAAGAAAGCAGGGCTCTTGGAACTGTTTCATTCCAAAAGGAACCTTTATTAGGAGAAGCTGATAGCAGGCATAGAAGGCAGGATCTGAGGGTTTCCCGCTCAGATCAATAGGTTAAAAGAGTCCCAAGCAAACCCTACCCCAATAGTTCATCCGGTCAGTTTGAATGAGCCAATCCCCAGGTGTTAAGTCCACTGTGGGAATGGAGCTGATAACAGAGTCTGTTCCCAAGCCTGTAAAGAGGTTGTTGGGTCTTCGCATCTTTCTCTTCTGCAGTGAGAGAGATAAGCCAGATGGCCGGAGGCACATTCCTTTCTCACCCCAGGTTGACAATAAGGGAGAGACAGTTCAAAGAGTAAATATGCAGAAACAGTGGAAATGATACATTGTAGCAGAGCAGAAACATATAGAGAGCCTTCTCCCCTCCCCCTCAGGACTATGGCAGAACCCACAGAAAGAAATGAAAGGAATTGAAATAGACCCCCCCACACACAGGAAAAGAAATGGGTTCTGACACCTCCCCTCCTTGAGATTTTCTTGGGCGTCTCCAGCCCAGAACAGGATATTTTACACCAACCATGGTTCTAGAACAGGGGTGTCAAACTGTCAGCACGTGGGCCGGATGCAACATGGCAAAACCGTGCCCACCCCATTGCCGGCAATGGCAAAAAAGTCATAATACGTCATGACACGTCACATGACATTGCAAGTTTGACACCCCTGTTCTAGAATACTGCTATCTCAGGATATATTTTTATGGTCGTTTGAAAATATTAAACCTTTACTCAAATATATAAAGATTATTATGTTTCTTGTATCATCATGAGGAAAATATCTCATGAGTATTTTGAAAAACATTTCTGGTTAAATTTCAGATTCTGAAATTGATTCAGCATCAATTATATACAGAAAACATGATTACTATGACAGAAGAATGTAATACATGGGCTATGCATTATCTGTTGTGGGCAATGAATAATTAGGAAAACTCTTCCATAGCTACTAAAAAAAGGAAGTTTAGTTGCAATATCCTATAGTTAGCAGACGCCTATAGCCTAACCCAAATTTGAATGTAGAATATGACCGTTTTCTCAATCAGTGACATGATCTGGAACCAATCTCTTTAATTTATCTAATTTATTAACTATGGATGAAGTCATACAAATTGATCCACCCATTAATCTTTCAGATCTGATGTTTTATAGCTGAAGGATGCCTTAATTCTTGAATTAAGTTGCCTAAAGATACATCTTTCAGAGTATGCTGTGATTGTCCCAAGGCCAAAATGTGCTGTCAAAGTCTTGGCTTCAACAGCAGAAGAACACATAATATCTAATAAGTTGTCCAAGAGCAAAAAACAAAACAAAACAAAACAAAAAACAGATCATAGGAAGCAGAAGAAAAAAAGGAGACAAAATATGCACACAAGCAAGACCAAAATATAAATCAGGCTTATAAATGACAGTGTTCCATTATGTTGAGGGCTGAAATAGTAGGATTGCCAGAAGAAAAAAATTATGATGGCCGTGCTTCCATTTGATCAAGTCTGAAATATATCTGCAATAGCGTTGTGCTTCACTTATTGCTCTTCCATTCCACCTTGCTTAAATAAGTTCAGAGTGTCTAATTTTCTTAGAGGAAATCTAAGTTAGATTTCCAGGCTTTCTCTCTGATTGTCAAGATGTTTATGCCATTTCTCTCATGGATTTGACAATATTCCAAGTTGATTTTTATTTTTAACTCAGAACAGGCAGAATGACATTTTGCTTAGCTGTTGTTAGATAAGATAGTGAAACTCTTTGCTGCTGTTCCTCTGGTTTTGCCACACTTGACCAGAGCAGCTGTTTGAAATATTGATGCCTTATGAATAGTCTCATTCTTATTCAGTTCAAATTCTTATGTTTTCTCCATTCTGTGGTAGGAAGAAATATACATTCATAATTCTCAGATTCTTATTACCCTTGTTACACTATCAACACAGGAGATGGTGCCAGGATGGAATTTAGAGACGACTACCATGGTAGCTTTGAGAATAGTTTATTGATTATTTATTGAAGGAAAGTATACTATTTCAACCAAGATTTGGGTTTCAACCATAGCCAGAGAGGTAGCTAGTGAAACACCAAGTTGTCTTGGGTGAAATAAAATAGGAGCACAGGAATATGGAGAAGAGAGTCCAGAAATATAGGAACACATTAATTTTTGATGTGTTCTGGACACTGAACTACCCATCTATGGTAAATGGTGAAGGTTCCATTCATGTATTTGTAGTGTTGTGTTGGGACTCCACTCTGCATCCTGTTTTCACGTAGGGCTGGATTTATCCTTTGGATTTGGTTCAAAATGTTTGAGGATTTGAAGCAGACCTTCTCCATTTTATCATTGTCCATAACATTTTTAAAGTCCATCTGTGTCTCTTGTCCAACAGATGTAGACTTTGAGCATGTAAGGGATCCACCTGCCTCTGGAATATACGGTATGTCCTCCTAATATCTATATAATGATGATTTCTGCAAATAGGGTAATTGCCTACTAGAATAATTCTGTGAACCGTAAGACAGACACTCTCAGAAAACACAGAATGACTAAAAATGATATGATTTTTTACAATACTTTGCTCAGGCATCTCAGAATGACATCGTGAGATTGACCAGGCTAAGAAACAGTGACAAGGTCAACTCATTTGTGCATGGGCACTAAAGGATTTGATTGTGGTCTTTCAGTAGACATCCTGACACGCCAATTGCCACATCTTCAGGTTGCTCCTCCACATGCTGATAAGCTTGTGATTTGCCCGCTATCACTTTTTGACTTGTGGCTGAATCTAGAGCTTCAAAGTTATTTTGTGTGCTCTTGCACCATTACATTACTGAAACATAACATTAACAGCTGAACAACTGGGACTTAGATAAGCTCCCAGAGATGGTGGGGGGATGAACACCTGTTATCTACATGCATTATTGAATGTTCTTGCTCCACTAGAAAAGAAAATTCTGTCAATCCTAGCATCATACATGTTATCCTTGAAAATCCAGTCCTTTTACTTTATCATTTCCTCCTATCCTTTCTAATCAGATTGTCATACTGGGATGACTGGCCAAGGGCACAGCATTTCTAGAAAGTTATTATTGCTGAGAATGAAGGTTATGCAGTGACATTTGTATGCATAAAGCGTCCCACTTGTTTAGCTAGCAGCCAGATCATTTAACATGACAATTATCAACGTGAATGGAATGGATGAGGACTCTTCCGTTGCAGTTCAAAGCAGAGCAAGGAAAGATCAGTTAAAGAAATAACTATATTCAAACCAGAAAGAGTTTCCCCCTATTTGTAAGCAACTGAAAGAAGAGCTTTTATGGTTTTATTTTGCCTGCAATATAACTTTCAGGATGTGGATGCAATGACCAATGTGCCACTGCATTAAACTATATTTGCACTCAGAACCAGCCCAGCTTGCTCTCTTGCTCAAACTTTAATCCCATAGATGCAAAACCCGAAATCTTCAGGTCAGAATTAGCAGTATTTACAAGGAGCTGTCCCACAGCTTGACGCACAGGCAAAATATGAAAATTGTTTAAATTTTGCACAGTGAAGCTGATCTGTACTTTTCTTAGTGTCTCTAGGAAAAGACAATTGTGTCAGTTTATATAGAAGGAAATGTTGTAACTTGAGATTTTTGCTAAAGATTTATGTATGTTATGGAATCATTGATTACCCAGTCACCACGTTGCTTTTTAAATGTTTAATTGTAAAATTAGAAAATCAATAAATCAATAAAATCAATAAAATATTATAAAAATATTTTACTTGCCAGATGCCCTTCCTGAAGCCATGAGGTGTTTGCAGCAGATATTTTTTTCTTTGTGTCCTGATAGAGAAACATCTGCTGCTACCTAGGATTGAACTCTCAACCTTCCAAGTGGGAGGTGAGTATCTTCACCACTAGACCACCAAACCACTCATATCTATCATATCCATGTACATTTATTTTCACTTTGTATGGAAGCAAGGAGAATTGAACAGTGCAAATTGAGGAGCAAATCAATAGAGCCAAAATAAACTATTTACAAGCACAATTTGGATATTTATTCAAAGATAAAATACACTGATTTTGTGCCATTCTGCAGACATTGGGTAGATCATCTCTTCCATTTGTTCATACATTCCTTCACACTTTCTAAACATCTGGTCTGATATTCACTTGCCTTGTTCACAATGTTGGCTCCTTGGAGACAGAAAACCTGTGGTGCTGCTGTTCATTACATAAAACTGCCTTGTTTTAAGATGCTCTTTGATTTCTTATTATGACATAAGGCATCATAACATTTCATGCACATGGAAGATGGTTTGTTCCTATGGAAAAACATCTTCAGATGAAATCATTTTGGACAAGGAATCCAATCATTCTGGGAAAGAATTAAGGTAGTTTTTAACCACTTCATTTCCCTCAGCTCAGTCAATTCTAGAATTCAAAGTATATCCCTAAGGATGCTGTTGCTGTTACTGAAAGTGCTACTGGCAGGATTGCTCTTTTCTGTTCCACATTTTATTATTAACCTGAAGCCTCTCTGCCCCTCCATATTTCTCCATCTGAGGAAGCCAATGAAAATATTTCTTCTTTTGGGATTTAAAGAACATAAAGCATTGTGTTTCATTACCTACTCAAAAGAATAAGAACCTAACAATGAGTGCAGAGAAGAACAACAAAGATGATTAGGGGGCGGGAATTGGATATGAAGATTGGTTGCAGGAATTGGGTGTGTCTAGTCTAGTGAAAAGAAGAACTAGGGGTGACATGATAGCAGTGTTCCAATATCTAAGGGGCTGCCACAAAGTAGAAGGGGTCATCCTATTTTGCAAAGCACCAGAAGGCAAGATAAGGAGCAATGGATGGAAATTAATCAAGGAGAGAAGCAACCCAGAACTAAGGAGAAATTTCCCAACAGTGAGAACAATTAACCAGTGGAACAATTTGTCTCCAGAAGTTGTGGGTGCTCCATCACTGGAGGCTTTTAAAAAGAGACTGGAAAGCCATTTGTCTGAAATAGTATAGGACTTTCTGCTTGAGCAAAGGGTTGTACTAGAAAACCTTCAAGATCCCTTCCAACTCTGTTATTCTGTTAATAAAGCTGCCATGTTTCTCATAGAAAAATGGGATTTTAATCTTTGGATAAAATGAGATCTTACTAATGTTGCTGCTGAAATCCAGTTCTTTTTCTGGCTACCTGTAGTTAAAATGCATAATGTATTGCCTTCTTTCTCTGAGATTTCCCCCCCCCTTTCCTCTATGGTTCATTGCCCACATCATCTGAGTCTCGCTAATGCAACATAATGATTTCACCTTGTATTTTATGATATATTACTAGAAATAAGTGGTGCAAGTAAAATGGGGGTTTTATTTTCAGGAGCAATGACAAAGCTCCCATAACAACTAACTTCACCAGGTGTGAAAGGAAGATGTCCTATTTAGAAGAGCCAAGTATATTTTCTACTCCACAGAAGGTGAAGTTCATGCAATTCATCACTTATTATTGCAATCATTTGTCAGGAAACATTTATGTACAGTATACTGAGAACAGTGTGGGGGCATAGAGGTGAAGACGCTTGCCTCCCCCTCAGAAGGTTGAGAGTTCAATCCTATGTAGTGGCAGATGACCGTACCCCGACTGCAGGGCCCTAAAAAGGGAATTTTATTTCTATATGCAGTAGTTTACTCACCCTCCCACCATAGATATTCTTTACAATATTCCTCATCACCACAAGAGAAAATGAGATACCTCAGTACTCGACTGCTTCAAAATTCATCAAATTCAGTACTCGATGTGTTTTGAAGCAAAAATCTTGTCCCAGTACTCATCTGTCTCTTGGTACTCAACGCGCAAGGTAGAACTTGCTGGCATCGACTGCCTCATGACTTGCTATTCCTTCTGGCCGAAATAAAGGGTCACATGGTAACTCACGTGGTTTACTCAATATTCATTGTTTTTAGTACTCATTGCACCTCCCGGAATGAATCCCAGTTGAGTACCGAGGTACCACTGTATATTTTATCAAATATACCACTGAAACAAATTTCCTAGAAACTGCAGTATGCAGACACAATATAGGATAGCTTTATTTTTATTTTTTATTTTTTTAACATTTTATTAAGATGTAAAGTAAATTACAAAATACAAAGCAAATAGTAGGACACAATGGGGAGGAAAAAGGGAGAAGAAAGGGAGGAAAAGGGAGAAAAAAGAAAAAAAAAGAGATTGACTTCCGACTTCCCCTGTTGCAGTAGAACAAAGCATTAACATCAAACCTCGACTTTTTACTTTTTCACAATAGTAAAAACTAGCCATTTCTGCAACAACAAATCAATCTAATCAGTGAAACCCAAAATCAAAGTTTCATTCTTTTCCACCACAAGCACAAAGTCCAGAAGTGGTCTCTATGTAGAAACAAAAGTACTTGTATTCTTTTATTTAATCAAAACAGTCAATTTTGCCATCTCTGCCAACTCCATCAGCTTCTGTAGCCACAATATAGGTTAGTTTTAGAAATTCTAAATTGTGCCTGCCTTAAAGATGCTTTAGAATTAAAATAACCACCAAAGGGAATAATATTGAACCACAAAATCAACTGAGCTTGTTCTAATGTCTATTATTTTATCCCTTCTTTGTCTATTTTAGTAATTTTAATTACCAGCTCTGAGATATAATAATCAATATGACCACTAGAAAGCAGCATAGAGCTAGAATGGTATGACTGCTATGGCAGTCACAAATTTTGCAATCTAGATGTGGTAGCCCAGGGGTCTTCAAACATGGCCCTTTTATGACTTGTGGACTTCAACTCCCAGAATTCCTCAGCCAGCGTGCTTGGCTGAGGAATTCTGGGAGTTGAAGTCCACAAGTCATAAGAGGGCCAAGTTTGAAGGCCGCTGTGGTAGCCTTAGGTAATAATGAGTGGTCATTGATAGGAAATTCTGTTCATGGTATTGAATGATATTCTGCCAAATAAATGAAAACTAATGGCGGCCCAAAATTAGAAGAATCATAATAATAACTGAACTGCGGACACTAATAATATATAAAGAATTAACAATCATTCACAGCACTAACAGCTAAAATATCCACAGAAAAGCTTATTTAGCAAATAAGGTTTAATAGGTTGACTAGAAATTATTGTTTGAGATGTCTACATAATAACATTGTCAAAACAGAATGTTGAGCTGAGAACATACGGAAAATTGAACAGAAATGTTCCAGAGTCTACCTAAGAAGACAGCAAGCAGCATTTAGCCATATTTGGCTGATTTTCCCAAAAGGCTAATAGGCTCAGGTCAATGTTTGCATGGAAGACCCCCAGAAAATCCCTGATCTATTGGCTAGACTGGGCAAAAGAACACTCTGGAAGAAGGCAGGAGCCAAACATGTTTTCTTGCCAAGGAAATTTCAGAAGTGTGTCCATATGGTTGTCAGAAGTCAAGGTTAATTTACATAAAACTCATTCTCCCCCCCCCCTTCGTATCATGGAGGAAATTTATTATATGTGTTGGAGGAGGTAGGTTGGAAAGAATTCTTGCTGCTAATCTCCTTTTATTTCAATGATCACACCAAATGAAGTACAAACTTCAGCCTATAGGAGCCTTTCCTTTTTACCTTGCTAAGCAACTGAGCACTTCCTTTCCCCTGTATGAGGCATATAGCATAATATTTATATTTGATCCCCTGTCTCAGTAAGGATACTTGGTCTGGATCTGTGTAGATCCCTGTTCTTCAAAACAAAAACAAAAACCTAGCTTGTTTGTTTATTTGATTTATGTAGCTGTCCATCTCTCCCAAAGGGAACTCTGAGCACTGCATGACAATAAATAAAACAGCCAATATAAAAGCAATAAAAAATATATGAAAACTCACAGTAATAAATAGCATAAAAATAAAAATACTAACTCTGGGTAAGGGGAGGATAAAAACAGGTCCCTTGGCAATGGAGCCATTGGGACAGATATCTGGTCCCCTCAGAGCCCCAGGCCTGGCAACATAATTGGGGCCTTACAAACAATCAAAAGGGATGATCTAATTTCTGGAGGCCCATAAGGAGGGTGCCACAGCAGAGAAGGCAGGTCTCCTGGGACCCATGAGATATAATTCACTAACAATATTACCCCCAGCAAGCCTTCTAATAGGCTGATATAACAGGGGAGAGTCTGTTCTTCAGATAGCCGGTCCTACACCGGAAGGGTTTTAAAGGTTAAAACCAGCATCTTAAATTGGACCTGGAAGCAAACTGGCAACCAGTGTAGCCCACATAGCAGACATGTGCTGCCCTAGGAGCAGTGGTGGGATTCAGCCAGTTCGCACCACTTTGGCAGAACCGGTAGCTAATTTTTTGTTGCCCAGGCCCAGAATGGACTTCCGGAAGTGGCATCCACACAGAGAACCGGTTGTTCACATATTTGAATCCCACCACTGCCTAGGACTACACGATTGCCCATGATGACACATTCTGTACAGCTGAAGCTTCTCGAAACTCTTCAAGGGTAGTGCTATTGTAGTCATTCAGTCTGGAGGTGAGTAGGACATTGATGATAGTAAGCAGGGCCTGCTGATCCACAGAGAGCCTAGCTGGCACACTAGACAAAGCTGTACAAAGGTCCTCCTAGTCACAAGTGCCACCTGCTCACTGAGTAGGGAGTTTAGGAGGACTCCCGGATTGTGAACTGGGTCAGTCTGGAGCAGTGCAACCCCATCCAGCCCCAAAATGGCATGGTCCTGAAATCAGTGGTCCCCAAGATCCAAAGCCACCTAATCTTGCCAGAGTTCAGCTGAAGCTTGATATTCCCTAACCAGACCCTCCCAGCCTCCATGCATTGGCATAAGACATTTGTGGCATCACTTAATTCACCATGGGTGAGATGTATAATTAGGTATCATTGGCATACTGATAATATCTCACCTGATGGCAATGGATGAGCTCACCCAGCGGGTCTCATGTAGCTGTTGAATAAAGATGTAGTTCTTTATTTTTAGATGAAATGGTAAAGCAAGCAATTAGAATTCTTCATATGGAGATGGCAGGGCATCACTGGAGCCTTGAAAAACTCAGAGGCTCCAACAGCCTTCAGCTATCAAGGATGTTATAGCTGTGGCTATAATGATCATTTCACATATGCCTGAAATTTTAGAATATTCACTTAGATACTCTCTTAAGACCGTTAAGCCAGAAAGGTTTGTGTTAGTGTCTGTTGATTCTACCATGGGATAAAATCTTTTTGAGTTTGAAGAAAAATCTTATAGAAAAATAGACAAGAGAAAATATCAAAGCTAAGCATATGACCGAAGGGTATAAATTGGCCTGAATTAAATATTGATAAAGATTGGCTGCATTGGAGTTAAAGTTTGGTGCAAACTGGTAGAAGTTTGCTGGGAGTGTTTGTGTGAGAGAGTAAAAAAAAAAATCTGCCAAGATTTATAATGGAAAGAAATTAAAATCAAAGGAGAAATAGGCACTCCTGGAAAGAGCAAATAAAAGAATTTAAGACATGAGCTGTTGATGCAGAAAAAAAACAATAGTGTGCAGCCATTGAGGGAAAATGGAATTAGGGGCCTCTGTCTAGGGCATGATTGTCCCATGATAGAGAAGCAAAAGTCTAAAAATGAATTGTGGAAATTGATGTGATAAAGATGTGCCAGATGGGAGAAAGGAGGAGAGTAAAAGCTAGGAAAAAAGAACAAATGGCTAGCAAGAAAGGGGAAGTCTAGGGAAATAAAAGGAGTAAGAGGCAAAGATTCAAAGCACGAGAGGCGCAAGGCTTTTCTTCCTGTCCTTCTGTCTCTGCCTGCAGTTGACAAGAAACAATTAGGGGGTTAAAGGAATGAGGATTACCCAATGGCAATTCTCAGCCAATGGGAAGAGAGATTTTCACCTGTGAGGAAATTGCTCAAAAAAATCAACTGGGGAAGGATTGAGTCTTGGAAAAGTAAATATTATTATAAAATGAAGCATGAGCCAGCAGTGTGCTGCAGCTACCCAAAAAGCCAATGCAGTCCTGGCTGCATGAACAGAAGGATAACATTAAGATCATGAGAAATGATAGTACCGCTCTATACAAGTGAGGCCACACTTGTAATTCTGCATCCAGTTCTGGTCGTCATAATACAAAAAGAAAAAAGAAAAGATGCTGACACCTTAGAAAAAGTGCAGAGAAGAGCAACAAAGATGATAAGAGGTCTGGATGCTAAACCGTACAATGAACAGTTGCAGGAACTGGGTATGTCTAGCCTAAAGAAGAGAAGGATTGTGTGTGTGTGTGTGAGACATGATAGCTCTGTTCCAGTACTTGATAGGCAGTCACAAGGAGGAGAGGGTCAAATTGTTCTCCAAAGCACCTGAGGGTAGGACAAGAAGCAATGGGTGGAAGCTCGTTAAAGAGAGATCCAATCTGGAATTAAGGAGAAATTTGCTGATAATGAGAATAATTAATCAATAGAACAGCTTGCCTTCCAGAACTATGGGTGTTTCAATGCTGGAGGTATTCAAGAAAAGATTGGACAGCCATTTGTCTGGGATGTGGAAAGTCTTCCTGCTTTGGAGGAGTTGGATTAGAAGACCTCCAAGCTGCTTTCCAGCCCTATGAGTCTATGAAAACCAAGAGAAGTCAAGTGATCCAGATGGGATAGAATGGATCCATCAAAAGAGTGAGGAGCATCTCTTGACAGTTCATCCTTGTTAGCAGAGTTATAGAGATCCTATCCACTGAGGGTATCAAGCAGCACTAAGAAAAACATATTACCTCCATATTTTTTCATTTTGAAGGAATGTGCAGTAAAAGACCTTCAAAAATTACTTCATTCTCTTTCTTAAAGTGAGAAAAAGGATTTTGAAATATAGAGAGAAATCTCTACAGTCATTTTGAAAGTAAGAAACAACTGTCCATTTTTTAACCTTCAGATATACAATTTCCATAGTGCGCTGAACTAAACCATACTGCATAAAGCTATAAGCTTTTCTCAGATCTTTAGTGTAGCTGCATTAAAAGCAAAGCATGAATAAGAGCAGTTTTATATCACACTATACTTAGATATTCATAGCTCTCCTTTATGAAATAATATTAATCATATGATTAATCATATTAATCATTCACAGAAAGGTAATATGCACTCAAACCTAATTTTGCCATGAAACCTTGGACCCTGATAGCATGGATGAGCCATTTCATGGTTAGTTTGAATGTCCTCAGATGCTATTTTTAAGTAATTTCTCTTTTTAAAAAAATTCTTTGTAATTTTGTTTACTGTGCTTTAATTGTTAGCTACCCAGAGCTATGTATACAAGATGGGCAGTCTAAATTTTATTAGATGAACATAAATAAATTAAGGAGGGTGAACGTTTCCTCTGATAAGCTAGATTTAAAAATTCAGAGGACTGAAAGGAAAGCACATACTGTATGTCTCTGCAGTTTGAACCAGCATGCAGAAATATGGATAAATAATTCCTAGATATTACAGAAGTTATTGCAAACAATTCTGCTTCCAATAATTCATAGTATTTCTACCAGGTTCTTATCACAGAATGCAACAGCTTTTATTATAATTACAAAGAAGAAAAATTTCAACATGATTTCCCTGACTTTTGGCTGAGACCGCAGCTTTCCAGAATAGATACCTAAATTTATGGACATTTCACAGACACATAGGCACACAAGCACACAGACACAGAGACACATTGCTTGCTTGGTTCAATGTTTCATCTGCAGTAAAACTTATTCTCCTCCTCTAGGTATTCTTTTTAATGTACAAATTGATTGGGTAGACTGCATTAGCAAAATAAATAATTTGATCTGCCTGGCTTTAATCGTTTTTTCCCATTGCTTTAGAAAGGTTTGCATTTTTCTTCTACTTGAAAAATGTGGACTATAATGTTAGTAGTGGCATGTCAGTTTCTCTTCCAAAGCTGACTGCCTAATCCATCTCACTCTCTCTAATGATTTATCAGCACCCACTCTGAGATTTTGCTTATAAAGTTCTTTGAGTTTCTCATGTTTTACAGATCTGCCTTTCCTTACCCTGTGTCCTCAAGATCTATTGGACAACAACATTTCCACATAGGCATGCTAAAAATGATAGAAACGTAAATCCAGAAAGGCTGAAAAAGATTTTCAAATACACAATAGTATTCAGAATTATTCATTTCATGTTTGCCTTTGTATTCTCAAACTCTTGTCCATAAATATATTTTATTGGGATGGAGAACATGTACACATACATGTACAAGCGCCCTACCCCAGCTCTATGATTAATCAAAGTCAAACCTGGGCAATATTTGGGTGGGAGACATCAGGAAGTCACAAGACAATACTAGATTAGAAGGCAGTAACAAATAACTTCCATACTGTTCCCAAGGTATGGACATGTCTATGAAAATCACCAGAAGTCAGATTTAACTGAAGGAACCTTACCTTTTAAAAATCTTTGATTGATCCAGAATGCAGCAATTATGGGCATGTCTTGTTCTGCCATATAATACTTCTGCTCTGCAGAAGCTTTCTGGCACAATTGAAGGTGTAGATTGTTACCTATAAAGCTCTACATAGCATAGGGGTGGTTATCTGAGGAACCACCTATCCCCAATAGTATCTGTCCATCCAATTTAATGTGCCAGAGTTGACACCCTCTGAGTTCCTTCAATTAAACAATGTCATCTATCAGGAACCTGGAAGTATGCTGTCCTTATCATAGGACCTGCCCTCAGGAATGAGATTCCAAACAGTTTTTGGGTGACTTCCATCCTACTGGCATGTCAGAGGGTCTTGAAGACCTGGTTCTTTGCCCATGCCTTTGGCTAGGATGGGTGTGGCCCTTTTCAAAGCAGTGGATGTGTTTTATTGCCCAGTTGTGCCATCTCTGCTTCTTTTATTGTATTGTTTTTATTGTTTTATGTTTTTATGTTTTCTTGTGAACTTCCTAGAGTCTGTTCCTAGAATCCTAGGGTGCATATACATTGAAAATAATCAATCCATCAATCCATCCACTCATCCACCCACCATCCATCCACCTACCCATCCACCCACCCCTACACACACACACCCATCCATCCATCCATCCACCCACCCACCCACCCACCCACCCACACACACCCACCCACACACACACACACATCCATCCATCCATCCATCCATCCATCCATCCATCCATCCATACATCCATCCATACATCCATCCATACATCAAGCAGATAGTTCTGTATTCCAGCATTAAATCACTTCACTTAAACCTGAGTCCAAGAAAGGACAAGTGAAAGGGAAAGAACCACAGCTTTTTATTCCCAGATGTAAATCCTGTGATATATTTTTGTGGCAAAGTTTTCAGAATAATCAAGGAAGGCTTTATCGGAGAGAGCTTTAGCTTCCAACTATTTTTATTGGATAAATTACATGATCTCTCTTTTTCTGTGTCATACTTTACAACAGGGGTGTCAAACTTGCCACGTCATTTGACATGTCGCAATGTATTGTGACTTTTTCCCCCTTGCCGGAGCTGGGCTGGACGCAGCTTCCATGGGACACATTCGGCCTGCAGGCCGGCAGTTTGACATCCCTGCTTTACAAGGTCACAAATTAACAAAGTTCCATCTTTATTTTTTAATCAATACATTAATGATTAGGGAAGCAATAATCAGTGAGGCTGAGTTTTGTTGAGTTTCTCATTTTTCTAACCTTAAATTTGTTTTATCTCATTTCTCCCATTAATCTGGGATTTTTGTAATACTGCTTTAATATTGGGTATACATTTTCATGTGAATTTCTCCTAGTAGGAATGTTTGTGTTCATTCATATGATGGGGAAAACAATGTTTTTCTTCTCTTTGTAATGTAATGTAAAAATGAGTACAATTCTCACTAATATAATGCATTTTCTTGAAAGAAGGAAAAACAACAACAACATATCAGTGCATTCTAATTGTGTAACAGTCAGGGGAGTTCAAAAAAAACTAACATTAAGCATAATTAATTGTGGGATATTATTTGCAGAATAATACCATGAAAATCTGAAACACCAATTTTTCATAATCAGTTTAGTTACTCAGTATTGTATCAGAATACAAAAATGAAAGTTTTTGTAGATCTGTTGGTTTCAAAGGTCTTATTTATACTCATCCTGTTTTAAAATAAGGCAAAACTAAACATAATCTATGAGTGCCAGCTTGATGTAGTGGCTAAGACACCAGACAAACATCAGGAAACTTTAAATAGTAGTCCCACCTTAGGCACAAAACCATCTGGATAACCTTGGGCCAGTCACTCTCTTTGAGCCCTAGGAAGGAGGCAATGGCAATTCAATTCTGAAACACTTTTCCAAGGATACTACAGGAACTTGTGCAGGCAGTCACCAGGAGTCAATACTGACTAAATGGCTAAAAAACTCAAAGTCCATTAGGGATTTTTTTACACTTTGTAAAAAAATAAATACAATATCACAAACTGAGGGTAAAGGTATAAAGTTCCCAGAATCTCTTGTTCAGATTGAATGCAACTTGTAGGGGTAAAATTGTGGCCATTTTTCCTTAAAAAAGAAAGAGGGAAAAAAGAGTTCTTGGTTTAAAACTAAAGGGAGGAAACATATTCCAGACAAACTGCTTCATTGAATAATGTGGCAAACTTTATGCCTGGAATCTGTGCTGACAAATTCAAAGGGCAGAAGCTTTTAAATCTTTGGTATAAAGGCAAGTATCATGTTTTTTGAGGTGCTTCATTTGTTTGTGAGGCGGATTTTACAGGAACGATAAAATCAGTGGATATCATAAACAGAGACAATTTAGCTGGACTAGCAGAGAACATCCGGTTTCTGAAGATTTCCCTCTAAGCAAGGCACTGAATAAAGTTAAACTGTGGACTCTTTTCAAGGACACATTTCTCCTTTTACAGGTTTGAAAATTTGATAGGAACATTTTCTCCACCAGCCTCAGTCTCCTGGGTGACTTATGCAGCCAAAGCAGCTGTTTGAATGAACGAGTCTCAAAGAGAAATCATCCTCAAAGGGGGCCTTTCTTTCAGATATTTGCTCCCCTTCCCCTTCCCTGGAGCAATTTATTCACTAAAAACAAAATCCTAATTTCACTGAAGGTCTCAAATCTTGGGATTCTAGCTTTTTTTTAAAAAAGGATTCAGTCACTTCACTCAAGTATGAAGAACTCCTGACCTCTTCTCTCAGTGGTAAATTATATAATTATTCTTTCTGAAAAGAATATTTTATATCAACTTTATAGACTATTAGCTTCATTCAAGGGTACATTAGGAATTCTCTATTTCATAAATCATAGCTTAGCCCACAAGGTTGACTTGGACACTTCTGGTTCAGGTTCCTGATTGTCAATCAATCTAAATTTCTCTTTGATAATCACTTGGTCCATGTTCCACCTGTGGGAAGAATCCAGAGAAAGAAATATTTTGGGGAATATTAAAAAGGCAGAATATATTTCTCCAAAGGAATAATGGAGAAGATCTTGAAAAAGGCAGAAACCTCTCCCTACCCCCAGCCAGAAACTCAGCAGAAACCAGATCTGTAGAAATGCAGATGTGATAATCCTTTCAGAAAGGCTGGAGCTAGGAAGCTTAGAGCTGATGGAATTAGAAAGACAAAAGATCCCTAGAATCAACAGCCCCTCACCCAAAAAATCCAACACAGGAAATAGTAATCAGCCCCAGCCCCAGGGAAGCAGGATATGACCTTTGGGACATAATAGGATTAACCCACCAATACCAAAAAGGGCATACTCAAAAGCTTAAGTCAAAGTTCATGCCACAGGAACAGGAACTCCAAACACAAAAGCCCCAGAAGGTATAAAAACCCACCACTCCCAGCAACACGTGGTCAGCTGCTCCAGAGCCCCATGTCTTGTGGTTCTGCTCTTCAATAAACTACATCCTTCTTTCTAAAGCAGTCTCCATTTTGTTTATTCCTGGCTTGGACTGGACCCTGATGAAGACACACCAATGGAGGGATCTACATTTTTCTGGGCTTGAAGTCTTCAATAGCGTCTTCTACCTATTAGGTCTCTGGTAAAAAAAAACAAAATCATAGCCATAGAAACCAGATGTTTAATGTTAACTGAGGAGAGATATTGCCATTCAAGAAAGCATTGTTGTGATTTATGATTGTAGATTTATAACAAAATATAAGCGCATAAGGCCTGCTTTTAGCAAATTCCATTCACCTGAAAAAAACAAGATGTCAATGCTGCTTTTTTAAAAGCCTCCATATCTTGTCAAATATGCTCTCCCTAGTAATAAATGGCCTTGGCTTTCAAAAGAAATACATGGATATTAATGACACTGAAAGTGTTGCAGAAGCCTCTGTAATAACTGGATTACAAACAAAGTTTCTACTTTATATGCATTATTTTCAAACGTGTCTTCACATAACTCATTATTTGCAGAATTGCACTGAAAGAGCTCAAGAAGATTTTGAGGGGATTTTTGAGAGAGATCAGTATGCTCCAGGTCCCCTTGGTGGGTGCATTCCAGGTCCCCTCCCTTAAATGTTGCCACCTAATTGGACCTTGGAGAGATGCCTTCTCAGTGGTCACATGTTTTGTATGGCACTTGAGTGAAAGGTCATTTTTGCTTTTAAACATATTTTTATGGATAATTGTGAGCCACCTAGAACCATCATATTAGATAGGCAGCCATATAAGTCCTTAAATGAAATAAATGATAACATATATCACTTTTACTGGACCAAGAACTCTGTTGAAAGAATAATCTTCATCAGGGTCCAGTCCAAGCCAGGAATAAACAAAATAGAGACTGCTTTAGAAAGAAGGTTGTATTTTATTGAAGAGCAGAACCACAAGACATGGGGCTCTGGAGCAGCTGACCACATGTTGCTGGGAGTGGTGGGTTTTTATACCTTCTGGGGCTTTTGTGTTTGGAGTTCCTGTTCCTATGACATGAACTTTGACCTGAGCTTTTGAGTGTGCCCTTTTTGGTATTGGTGGGTTAATTCTATTATGTCCTAAAGGTCATGTCCTGCTATTAGTGCTATTCGTACTAATGCTGTATTTGACCTATTTAAGTGTGAAGAAGAAGAACAGTCCTAAACTCAAGAAAGCTGCACAGTATTTGGAGCACCATCAAGAAACAGTTTAAAAAGTCCCCATAAAACAAAAGAATCAAACAAGCCACTGTTGGAAGGCTTCCATCATCAGCTGTTGTCACAAGAAACTCTGTCCTATGTAGTTGTTTCTCTTAGTTTCCTTGGGGGACATGCGGGGATTTTAATAAGTGGCTTATATGTGGTGAAAGAAAAATCTTCATCAGGGACCAGTCCAAGCCGGGAATAAACAAAATGAAGACTTCATTGCCAGAAACTTCAGTGATAGCAGCATGTTTCTAGGGTGGCTGACCACGTGGAGCTGGGAGTGATGGGTGTTTATACCTTTTTGGGCTTTTGTGTTTGGAGTTGTTCCTGTTCCTGTGGCACAAACTTTACCTGAGGTTCAGTGTGCCCTTTTGATATTCTAATGGTGATGGGTTAATCCTATTATGTCCTAAAGGTCATGTCTTGCTTCCCTGTGGCTGTGGCTGATGGCTATGTCCTGTGTTGGATTTTTTGGGTGAGGGGTTGTTGGTTCTAGGGATCTTTGTCTTTCTAATCCCATCAGCTTTAAGCTTCCTGGCTCCAGTCTTTCTAAAAGGATTATCAAATCTGCATTTCTACAGAGCTGACCTGCTGAGTTTCTGGCTGGGGAAAGGGAGACGTTTTTGCCTTTTAAGATGATTCCTTTGGGGAAATATAATATTCTGCCTTTTTAATATTCCCTAAAACATTTCTTTCTCTGGAGGGTGCTGTCTTCCTATACACATATTAAAAATATTTACAATGCTAATGCCTATAAAGCATGTATAAATATTTTTTTACTGTTGTTAATGGTTCTGCTGCTTGGTTTCACTTTTATTTGTACCCTCCTTGATGACTATCTGCAGGAAGGCAGTATAGAAGTAATTGATTGATCAATTGAACTTAAGTTCATGAAACAATCTTAGTACAGCCAAAGAAAACTGTAGAATACATCCTTACACAAAATTCTCTGGGTCTCCAGTGCAACTGGACCCAAGGCAATCAATAGCTCCCCTGGGTGCCAGGACTCTGTTTTATGAAGACAGAGGCTAAACATATGAATGATTTAACTCTGACAGGAAAAGGTGAGCAAGTAGAGAGAACCAGCCGGGCATGGAAATCCCAATTTCTCTAATTATAATCGGTATAAAAAGGGCTATAATTTTTTTTAAGGAAAAAAAAAACCCTTCACCATTTATACCTTCATGCTTTTACTGCCACGTCACCAATTTTCTTTTGTTGCTGATGACCAATAAAACATGAACATGATTACCTTAACTCTTGATCTGGTGGTTAAATATATGCTGCATATAAAATCAGATGATAAATCTTTTGCCGAAGCTGAAAAATAAGTGACAGCCTAGGTTTTACAACAGCTGCTGTGGCTGAATAAACCATGAACTTTATATTATCCGGCAAAACTCGAGGCACATCTCAAAGATGTGGGATATTAAAAAATAATTTGTTTTTTTTATTAGCCATGGCTTACTACTGAATAAATTAAAAGGAGCTTTTGATGGATAGCAGTCACAGTGTTTTGCTATACTTAAAAAGGTGTTTTCTGCTTCTTATATGATGGATATATTTAGTTGCTACATGGCTTCCTTATGTTTCAGAGTTTTTGTTCTCTGGGAATGATTAAGCACACCATGTTTGGGATAGTTGGCACTGCCATCAAGGTCTGGCAGCCTTATATTTCACTTTTTAAGTGAACATAGATAATTTAGGGGGAAAATTACAATGAAGGCCTTGGAGTCAGACTTGCTCTGTACTGTATATATACTAAAATTATTTCTCAGCATTTCCATGTTACAACATCATCTAAGGATAATATAAGGGGAAATAGATTGTCTTTTATTGCAATGCTTCTTTTAGATGGATTTTTTTTTAAAATGCTACTGGAATTCTTAAAGGCAACAAATCTCAGAAGGTATTCTCAACTAAGACTTCCCTTAAGTTTTGCCCTTGCCTCAATTTATTTCTTGCTCTCTTGCAAACTACCAAAACAACAACAAATCCCAAATCACAACCCTGACTGCCACCTGCAGAATTGGAGTTTTTATAAACTGGAATGTTGCAGAGGAACTAGAAAGACCAATGTGAGCATAAGTTTCCAAAAAAACCTTGAAGAATTAGTCACTGTTCCACAATATTGGTCTAGGAGGCACTGCCCTTCACTCACTGAATTCAATTGACACTGATAGCTTTAGTAGACAGAGAAGCAGAATTAACCCTGGTTTGTCATATTGATTGTTATGTCTGTACCAATTCAATCTAAACTACAACTATAAAAGAAAAACTAACCTGCAGGGCAGAGGACCAAAGACTGGTTAACAGGAGTCACTTACTTCAAGTGTGAACAATTTTTGCTAAATATTAATAGGTGGTTGCTCAGCTGTCCTTCCATGGACATATTCTCACATGACTCAACCTTCATCCTTCCTATGAAGAGAGATTTTTCATATCATTTATTAATGAGACATAAGAGATACCAGATGTTAAGTAGATGGAACCTAAAAATTGCTAAGCAAGTTAGTCTCTAAATGGAAAGCCATTAAGATATCACAGGGATGGAGACTGGCTGGGAAGCTAAAAGGATCCAGAAAAAGGTGAAAGGCTTTTTTTTGTTGAACCAGAAAACATTCTTTGTGTTCCTCTAGCCATCAAAAGTTATTATTCTAATTTTTTAAGCTAAGGAAGAAGAAGAGCAGAATCTGATTGATTGTTACAAATCAGTGGAGAGTAGAATCAGCAAGCAAGCTATTCTGGACACTGTTGCAACAGCAGAATGGATGTTGCACCTAGATTACTGAAATAAACGAGATACAGATCTCCCATTTCCAATGCAGATGATAGATGAGATGGTGCACATGTGGAATATAAATCAATCTTTTTCTGAAAACTCTTCATTAGTCAATAATCAATTTTCATGATTTTCTTTCAGTGAATAGCCCTCTGGCATTTCTTAATGGAATTCAGTATTAAAGAACAATGCATATTTGGATATCAATAGTATCTGGGCAAAATTATTAGCATTATTTGATATAATACTCTCTATTAATTGGATATTAGCTCCTGCTTCTACTATTATTGGCAAATTCTTGCATTGGTAAAGATTAAATTTTCAGAGTGGGTAGTGTGGATCAATTGGAAATCATCCGATGGAAGATTCACTTTTCTTGGATTTCCCTGGCTCTTTTGCTTGAATTTTGATGAAGAGTAATATAACACTTCTCATTTATTTTAAATATATCAAATGGTGAATTAATTATACAGTATATGGAAGCCATCATAGAGCTGGTAAGCAATATTAGCTGGATAACAAGGCTATTTCAAATTGAAAAAGCATCATTTAATTAATAAGGGGAAAAATCATGTTATACACTGATCAGACAATATTTTTGATTAACAGAATTGCTACACGTGATGAGGATGCAGCCAAAAAACCTCATGGGCTTTGCTCTTCCTTTCCAGAAAAATAATTAGTTTTCAACCTAAAAATGTCCCTGGTTGATTTAATTAGAAATACATAAATACTCAACAGATGTACAATAAATGAATGCCAATGACTAATCTTTATTTACACATAGCATGATCCTAAAATGTCTCTATAACTATACAAATCTGAAAATCAAAATGTGAGCATGAGGAGGTCTTTTTTTTCCTTCTTCTTCTGTAGATTGGTCGCCTAGACTTTGGAGACTTTCTTGGACATATTTTTGAGAACATTCGGTGTGGAAGCCAATACGGCTGTTTAAGCCAAGGAATAATAAGGGGTTATTTTGTATACTTAACAGAAACAGCAGAGGAGAAATGTAATAAATGTGCATTTCCTTATTATCCCTCTGCTGCAGAAATTGCATGGAGAGCAAAATGCTGAGTATTTTAAGCCTTAGATTAGGAGGAAAGTCCATTGTGTCACGGGTGATAGGCATTTTCTTGACATTTATATAATGTGACTCTGAGCAGCGTCCAACCAATGGTTAAAGCAATATGAAAAGTATTAAAACACTTTAAAAATAAGTAAATATGGGATATATAAAATAATAAAACAAGATTGCAGAGGAACATCCATCTTAAGATAATAAACCGTTATGCAGGCTCCCCATGAGATTCCCATGTTTCTGAGGGAAGAGAATATTTGTCGCTCAGGGTTGAAATGAGAGGTCCTTGGTGCTCTGAGTTTAGTTATTTTCTTGTAGATGTTTCACTAACAAACTAAATAACACCACTAGTACTGTTCAATAACACTGGCATTTGTAACATCTAGCGATGATGATGTTACCTATTTTGGTAATGAAACATCTTCAGGAAAACAACCAAGCTCAGAGAGCACCAAGGACCCCTCATTCAAATGGTTGTTGAAAGAACCACATTTTCAGATCCTTTGGAAAAGCTAACTGACTAACCTCACCTTTGGGGAGGTGGGCAGGATAATGTTGTGGAAAGTGGAACAGCAGAAAAGGCATGTTATCTGGATGCCATCAGCTGAAGCTCTTTAACAAATGGAACTCACCACATATTCCTCCTGCTGGTTGTGATGGGATGGATAGATGTGATTTTGAAGTGGAAGTCCCTTAAATAACCCAGTGTCATGCGATTAAAGATCAAACCAATATTTTGAATTACATCCAAAAGCTGAAAGTAGCAGCCAATGCAGCTCATGAAACAGAGATGTAACACATTATCCTAAAGGCACGCATAACTATCCACACAGCCACATTTTGCAAAAGGTGAAGCTTCTGAATACTCTTCAAGGGCAGTCCCATGCAGAGCACATTTTAGTAATCCACCATGGAGATAACAAGCAGAGCCTCATAGTTCAAGAAAGAGCATGACTGGCACACAACACTGTGCAAAAACCCTCTTAGTCATGACTGCCACCTGCTTCTGCTTCATAACATAGGATGTTAAGCACCTTCTCTTTTGCTCTTTGAACATATTTGAACAACACATTTCTTTATATTATTTTTCTCAGCTTTTTTTTAAAAAATGTTAACAGTCTACTTACATACATAAAATTTAGTGAAGGAGTCTTTTTATATTTTGGGGAACAGATATGCAGGTGAAAGCCAGTATCATTCACCTATTAATCATCTGATGATGTTCCCACATCTATTATAACATTCTAAAAATTTGCTTTGCATCAATTTATCCCAAAGTCAAGAGTTGCAAAACAATAATTGAGACAACTGGTCCAGTGGTTAAGATATCAGGTTAGAAACCAGGAAGTTGTGAGTTTAAGTCCTTCCTGAGGCATAAAATCAGCTGAGCGACTTTGGGCCAATCACTGTCTCTCAGCTCAAGCCACCTCACAGGGTTGTTGTTGCGGGGACAATAGGAGGAGGAAGTTGTGTTGGATATGTTTGCTGTCTTGGGTTATTTGCAAAAATAATAAAGGAAGGATATAAATATGCAAGCAATAAACCCACACAAAACTTCAATAAAGGGGGAAACAACAAAAGAAGGACAACGGTATTCAACTGAGGTGAAGGATTTACACTGGCACCTGCCACAATTAAGAAGTTGCACAATGCAGCATACCGGTAGCCCTTGACTTATGATCTCAATTGGGACCAGAACTTCCATTGCTAAGCAATGTGGTCATTGAATCCCTCCTGATTTTACAATCTTTTCGTCATGGTCGTTATGTAAATCACCATGGTCATTAAGAAAACCTGGCTTCCCCCATTGACTTTGCTTGTGATTACAATAAGCCCACTTGGAAAGTCGCAAATGGCAATTATATGACCCTCCAGGACATTGCAGCCATCGTAAACATGTGCCAGTTGCCAAGCACCTGAATTTTGTCATGTGACAACAGGGACTCAATGATGGTTCTTGGTTCCAGGACCAATCATAAGTTACTTTTTTACAGCGCTGTTATAACATTGAACATTGAATACAGCGCTGTTATAACATTGAATTGTCATTAAATGAATGGTCATAAGTTGAGAACTACCTTAGTTGCCATCTATTAAAATTGCCATACAATGACCTATATCTATGAGGAGAACATATCCTATCAACACATCCCAGACAGAGAAAAAGGAGACATGTATGCACAAATCCTATCCATTATTTCTATATATAGATTCCTGGTCAATTTTTTAAATTCTTTTTCTTTGCTCTCAGCTCTGAAGATAGAAATGTGTTTTCATCCGAAAAGAAGGATTCCATTAGCTAATATGCCAATCTGTTTAATTCACAACATAATTAAGCACATTTTGTAATAGCTCCATATTGCAGACATATTTAGTCAAATTTAAAAGGCATGTTTATTTGTAAACCCAGATATAACAAACTGAATGCCTTAGATCCATTTTGCTTATTAAAGTGAATAAAATTAAAATCAGACGTTCATTAACAGAGGAAAATATTTAATCTGCAGTGTATTTACCATCAAACAAATACAGATTTCAAGAATATCTGAAATAGCACTGGCACTGCAGCAATGTATTACATACTGTATAGGTATAGAAAACTGTTCTGAGAAAAAAAAATATGATTCTATATTTGTATTATAATATGGTCAAATTTAATTTGTTTGATAATGGTAAATTTACCTGAAATTATATAAATTCATAGGGGGAAAAAAGGAGGTGGCCAGAAAGATCAAATTCCATCCAGAGTTATATCTGGTATGTTTTAAATACTGTGTATTACCTCTTAGGATAAGACTACATGATTTCGGTCAGGGCCCCAAATCCTTCTTGTTTTCCATGCTTATGTGCTCTTGTTTTGGGGCCTGCCATTCTGCTGGAGGGAGGGGGGGATTTGCTTTCGCTTGGGATAACTTTTGTCTCCCTTTCCTCTCCTGCCTCTGTCCACTTGAGAAAGGAATGGGTCTCCCTTATCACGGAGACGGTTACAGAGAAACAAAACTGAAGAAGACCTTGAGATGCGCCAACTGTACCAGTCACCCATACATCGTGCCACCTGTGGATTGGTTGGATTTCAAATGGACATTATGACTCTGGTGGGAGGAGGAATATTGCTAGTTTAACTACACCCAGATCTCGCCTTGACTTCCCAACACTCACTAACCCCTAATAAAAGTTTACTTTTGAGACGATGCCTGTTTCAAGAGTTCTGCTTTCTTGGGTGGTTAGCTGAGGTGGGTCCTTACAATTTCTTGAAGTGTGTTTAGGAACTGATTATGAAATGGCTATAGAAGGGATGTTCAATTTGGATAAAACAGGATCCTGTAGGACAGGGGTTGGCAACCCCCAGGCCACGGACTGGCATCAGGCTGTGGCCCGCCAGAAACCGGTCCATGCAAGCAAGTGAACCTCCAATTGCACATGCCTGGGATCCAGGTGACGTGTGAAGCCATGCCCCCACCCTGGTCCATAGAACTGCCCTCCATGGAACCAGTTCCTGGAACCCAAAAGGTTGAGGAAACATACCCAACCATACAGAGAGTCCTGGACTTACAGCCATGGTTGTAACTCCTTCCTTCCTTCCTTCCTTCCTTCCTTCCTTCCTTCCTTCCTTCCTTCCTTCCTTCCTTCCTTCCTTCCTTCCTTCCTTCCTTCCTTCCTTCCTTCCTTCTCTCCCTAAGGCACAACAGAATAAGCAGCATTTCAGATCTCATATACTACATGATTCCCACACTGTAGCACTGAGAAGCCTGAGGAAGTCTGCAATAACTCTAAAGAGCATCAATCTCCATTCCTTCAAATTAAATTAATTTTATTTGATTACAGTCATAGACCCACTGTAAAAACTAGAACTACATATAATATAACAAAAGAAAACAGTGAAGGAACACCAGTCTTGTGTAATGTGATCATATAATAAGCGCTTGTTCGGATGTTAGTTCATCAGGCTGTGTTGTAATTTAGAAAGAATGGAACAGAATTTTTGCCATGCTGAGAGAGGAAGAAAGAGATACGTTCTGATCCAAAATTAGGCTTTCTGATCTGAAACTGCTTTCAATTCACCAATTATAAATATAATTTTAGATGTGTAATTGCACTAAAGTTGCTCTGCCGAAAGCTGGTAATGATATTACTCTTCATGCTAGTCACAACTTCCTTTCAAGCCTCATTTTACTCATTAATTTCTCTGTGTGCTATTGACCCTTGGGTCATTTTGCAAAGGTTATTAGACTCTTGAAAGGGGCCAGTGTAAGGGCACTTGAAGGCCTGACCAAATCAGAGGAATCCAAGTTCAAATGATTAAACAGAATGGTTTATATTGTATAGTCAGATGAGTGGAAGATTGGATGTTTAAGTTCAGACATAACATTAAAACAAATTTGGGGTGTGTTTAATTGGTAGCAGTGGTATTAATAATGTTTCCAACCTGAAATGGCAGAAACTTTGCTCCTTCCCAATATTGAATAATGTACTTGGGCTTCTATAAAAGTTGTATTCGTTGGTGTAGATCAAATCTCTATTATTCTTTCTTTCTGAACTTTTAGTGCCTATGACAGAAATCTTGATGTCATGAGAAAAAAGGCAGAGATAAAGTTAGCATAAACATAAAGTCAAACATCCTAATAAGGAATGGCATTATTTTTTTTCCTGCTCTGGCTAAATGTCACTTATAGAATCCCAGCCATTGGGAATTTCTCCTAGCAGCTGGAAAAGTGGGGAGCTGTATAAGAGGTCTCACCTTCAATGCTACTCAGAGCCTGGGAAAGCAAGAAATAAAATATTTTGAGGAAATAAAAGATGTTGAAAATCTGCCAGCAGAGAGAATCTTGATATGGGCTTTGCCTCTTGGACTTCAGTCTTTTCCAGTGATGCTCAAACATCTTATCAACTTATCAAACATCTTATCAACTTCAACTGGTAAGTTGCTGATTAGCCACCAGCTCTTCGTGTATTTGCAACTGGGGTAATCTTTGCAATTTTAATCATTCTGAAGGAAGGATGATTAGATGGGGGCATTTGAATTGTAAGAGTGATTCTTCCTCTATATGGATAGTCTACCAAGGCAAGTAAACCAAAGGTAATTTGTATAAAGGGGTATCTTGCTGCTATGGTGGTTGCATGCTATAAAATAAGTGGGACCAAGGAGGGAAATTGTGGCCTCACAAGGATTTGTGAGCTACAAATATCCATAAAGACCCAGATCTTTAGACTTCAGCACAGATTAACCAAAAGAAGCTGGAGGCAGTCAAGAGAATTTGCTTCATTCCAGAAAGCCTATTGCCATTGTGCTAATATGTCAGTGATGGCTTGCCCATCCTAACTGTGAGATGGCTTGAATCAAAGCAAGGAATAGTCTTGGGAACTATTTCTCTCAGTGGTAAATTATATTCTTTCAAGCATTGCAGAACAGGAACTTTACTTGGCAGGTGGGTATGAATGGATTAAGATTGGGCCTCCTTGAGTCACAGCTCCTATTTGAGGAGCAGGTAGTAGCTTTGACCAGGAGAATCAATTGCACCCTTTCCTGGACCAGAAGACTTGCTCACTGATACACATTGCTTAGTCACCCGCTGGATGCACTATCAAAATACGTTCTACATGGGGTTACCCTTGAAGAACATCTGGAAGTTGCAGGTAGCACAAAACGCAACAGTGTAGGCAGTTATGGGTGCTTCTCAATCTAAACATGTTCATGTTGTCTTAGGAAGCGCCCTAGTTTCTAATATGTTTCTGGGGTCAATTCAAGGTGCTGGCAGTACCTGTAAAGCTCTTCATGACATGAGGCCAGGTTATTTGAGGGACTGTGTCTCCCTAATCATTCTAGCAATCACATCATATCCAGCATCAAAGGTATATTAAAAGTCATATCCAGTGTCACCTGGTGAGACCCAGGAAGAGAGCCTTTGTGGTCATTTTACATGCCCTATGGATGCTTATCTCTCCAGAGATCACATTGGCCCTGCCCTTCTGGGACTGTCACAAGGGCCTGAAAACATGTCAGTGTTTCTAATCTTGCAGTTGGAACCTGTGAAATAGTTTTCTCAAAATATTTCTATTGGATCCATATTTATGTTTTTTTCTTTGATCTAAACTGCTTGTTGTCTTTTTATTTTATATTTAATGACTTTTTGCTGAGTTTCTAAAATTATTGGCTGACCAGAGTAATTTGTTTGAGATGGGTAGCCATGTAAATTGAACAAAGAAATGAATATGAGTTTCTTACTGAGAATTCTACTTTCTTGCCTGCTTTTTAACTGCAACTAGCATTTCAGAGAAAGGGACAAAAATATACATGAGTTCTTCTCTTGTGCTCCCCATTTATTTTTCCAATTGTGTAACTGTTGCCAGGTAATGAAAATCTATAATGAGACTCAATCTTCTCTTTTTTCCATTTTCCATTCCATTGCCCCATTTCAGTAACATTGTATGGAGATTATAGGATTACCTGCTTTATACAGTTCAGGCTTATGCAGGATTTTTCTTTCACCTATTTAGCAGGAAAAAAAATTAAAAATGCATATTTAGCTCCAGCAGGACCTAAATTCTTTTGAAGGGTGACAAAGTTTAGAGTGACAAATTCTAGGGTACGGTCATTTAAGGGAGCCCCATGTATATTTATGGCTTGGGTCTTGTCACAAAAAAAAGTGTTGTTCAACGTAGGCTGGAAGGAATTTGAAACCCTCTCTCAAGACTTCAAGGACCCCTAGCTCACCCTACCCCAAGGGTTCATACAAGCAATGATGCTGTGGGATATTTGACATGGTATGTGGGGAAAACCTTGTGAGATGGTCCAAAGAGATGCTACCTAGGGCAGTGGTGGCGAACCTATGGCACGCGTGCCAGAGGCGCCACTCAGAGCCCTCTCTGTGGGCACCCATGCCGTGCCCCAGAGATGGTGAGGGACTGGCCCCCGCCACCCTGGCCCCACCCACCCAGTCTGCCATGACCACCGCAGCCATGCCCACCCGGCACCCGGTGATAAATAAGTGGGTTTTGGGTTGCAATTTGGGCACTGGGTCTGTAAAAGGTTCACCATCACTGACCTAGGGAATGGTCAGATAAGAGACAGCATAGCCTGCAGCTGGGTAGTGGTGGGGCAAGAGGTTCAGAAGAGACCTCCCTTTGGGCTGTAAAGGAGAGGGCAGGAGAATGTACTTTCAATTGCAACATTGATGTTAGCCTTATCTGGTAGACCAGACAGGAAACACAACCAGATAACTAATTTTAACTTATTGTAAGGCTACATTAATGGAATCTTACAAGACTGAAAGTATTCTTCTGCTGTCACCTTTATAGCCTGAAAACATAGCCTTTTGTTCCGCCTACTATGCAGCTGTAGGCTCAGATCCAGTGGTGGGATTCAGCTGGTTCGCACCACTTCGGCAGAACCGGTAGCTAATTGTTTTGTTGCTCAGGCCCAGAATGGACTTCTGGAAGCGGAATCCACACAGAGAACCAGTTGTTCACATATTTGAATCCCACCACTGCTCAGATCTCTCTTAACTGACCACTCCCAGGGCAGAATTTCTTCATCCAGTCTTCCAAGGTCATTCCCACATATAGAGTACTAGATAAAATGGAAGTATTTGGAAGAGCCTGATGTCACAAGAGGGGAGAGGGGAATAAATATTTCATTTAATTAGATTTAAAATGCTTCATCTTCATCCAGAACCAGAATATGTCTAAAAATAATTTAAAACTGGAAAACTTTCAGGAGACAGCAGCATTCTTATACTCACATTTAAAAACAAGATATTAAAAACTTAGATGGGAATTGTAAAAAATATTAAAATTGCTGGATTGGAGGCGAGAGGTTATTATTGTGTGAGTTGTAGTGTCACATAACTGGAAATTGTCGGGTTGAGAAGGGAAAATCAGTAGTGACAAATACAGTTGATGCCATCTCTAAAGTCAGTACTATATCTGGAGAAAATGATGGTCAATCCCTATCAACCTATTGTACTGATCAACACATTTTTGATGCAGAGATGTCCCATCTATGTATTTCATGAGGACATCATTTTTCAGTTATCCCCCTTACAATATTACATAAAATTTCTTCACTTTTGTGTGATTATGTATAAATATTGAAATTTTTCACACTTGAGTAACCTCACATTTTCAACTTTATATGTAGGTCTATATGTCTGCATCTGCGTGTGTGTGTGTGTGTGTGTGAGTGCACAGGTGCGTTGTGTAGTGTACGTGTATGTATGTATGCAATTTGAGTAATGACTGGACACTTCTATGAGTGCCCATGGACAGAAGTCAAAGTGGTAGACCTAGTGTCATGACACTTTTTCTGTGCGTGACATGCAAAATAGACTCTACACTTGCTGTTTTACTTCCCCATGGACTTCCAAGGTTTATGGATAATTTATTACCCATGAAGGCTCTACTGCTGACTTTTAGACTAATATATTCTAACAATTAACCTTTTTCAGTTCTTGAAAATAAATCTTTTGAGGTAGTTGATTAAATCTTTTTAGTGCCAACTTTTCTAAATAGCAACATTCTGTAAATTTGAGTTGTTTATGAGGGAATGTTCCTCATACAGTTGCTTATTCTTATAGTTCCTCTTCACAAAATAGTTATAATATAATAAGTCTGCAACCTCCTCTCAAATTAATCAACTGCTGGAGTTAGGTGATATATAAATTTAATAGATTATTATTATTATTATTATTATTATTATTATTATTATTATTATTATTATTATTATTATTATTATTATTATTATTATTATTATTATTATTATTATTATTATTATTATTATTATTATTATTATTATTATTATTATTATTATTATTATTAACGAACTAGACTCCCATAGACTACAGATAAGTAAAAAGTAAAAATAAAACTGGAATTTTACCTAAAAAGTAAAAACGCAATTGGAAACAGAGTGAATGAACTGAGAAATCTTCAGTGGGAATATTTTTCAGGATTTGTGCCCTTTTAATGTTAATAGCATTAGATCCTTTCAAAAAGTTTGAAAATGTTACATTTTTAAAAAGCCCTACAAACATTTGTCATTTTCCTTAAAAACTAGTCCTTCTTCATTTATACAATTACAGTATTAGCAGCAAGAGTAATACTGAAAAACACTAACATTCCAGTGCCATTTAGTAATAATGGTAAATCATTAATTGGTATTCATCAAAATTCTCCTTCATTATTATATTCACCTCACCCCATCTTTAATTGATTTATCTATTTCTACATTGGATTTATACCTTGTATTTTCTCCAGGAGCTCAAGGTGCTGTACGTTGCACTCCTATGTTTTTCCCCATAGCAACAACTCTGAGAGGTGAAGTCATCGTACAGAAGGATTGAAAGGTACTTTAGAAATCATCTAGTCCAACCTTTTGTATGGGACCCATTAGTAGAGTATCCCTGCAACATAGCCAGTCTAGCTCGGTTTAAACTCCTTCAGGAGAGAATATCTCCTGAGACAGCCACTTGTCCTTTTCTGGAACAGCAAGGAGTCTAGGCCCTCAAATGTTGCAAGGTTCAAGCAGCTCATCCTGTCCTGGGCAACACTCGAAAGCTCTTCCAAAGACACGCCAATCATTTCCTTGAACTTCTCCATCCATCTTATAGATTTCTTCTCTTTTCTCCTTTCTCCTCCTTTTTCTCTCAACCTTGCCAAGCATACTTGGTCACACCCAATGTCAGCTTTCTATCAACTGAACAAAGACAGCAAGCTATGAAGGGATTTACGTATGTTAAATAGCACTCAATCCACAATCATCACTTATCATATTCACCAGCAAATCCAAAATAAAGCATTTTTGATTCCCTTGGCACTATACTATACAGGGAATAACAATGGGCTACCTACTTGCACTGGCTATGGAAAACTGATGAAGTGGTGAGCCCCAGTGCACAAACATACATTATCTAATCATTATTCGTGTGAAACATCTTGCTTCATAAAAATCCTTTCTCTGAATGAAGCTAAATCAAGAAAGAGGAAAGAAAATGCCCACACAGCCTTCTTAAAGGAATTTTTGAAATAAGTTGAAGTTGTTAGACTTCTGGAACAGCTCCTATTCTTTCTTTCTTTCTTTCTTTCTTTTTTTTTTTTTTTTAATTTTAAATATATTTTTATTTTTTTAAAACAACAAAACATAACACACATAAACATAAAATGTATACTCCTTTTTTTTTTTTTAAACAGCAATTTCGTAACTGTGATACTTCAGCAATTTCGTAACTGTGATCTTCTATTATTTACATTTTCCCCCTTTATTCTTCTTTTTTTAAAAAATATTTGTCCTTGTTGTCCCATTGTTTCTTATTTCCATTTTCTTCATTCATACTATATTTCATATTAAGAATAATACATATTATTACTATACATTATTATACATTATTATATACACATTTTCCCTTTCTTGACCTTTCTGCATTTATTTTCATTTGTTATTTCTAGTCTCCAACCAATCATACCACTTATTCCATATTACATAGTACTCTGTGTCTTCCCTTTCTTTTATCTCTTTTGTTAATTTGTCCATCTCCGCACAGTCTAAGATTTTCCTTATCACTTCTTCCTCTGATGGTGTATTCTCATTTTTCCAGAACTGTGCGTAGATTATTCTTGCTGCCGTTGTTATATGTAAGATTAAGTACCGTATTTCTTTACTGTATTTTCTATTTAAGATACCCAGCAGGAAGATCTCTGGTTTCCAATCTATAGGTTGATCTATTATTTCTACCATCCATCTTCTTATTTTAGTCCAGTATTTTTTTGCAACGGGGCATGTCCACCATAGATGGTAATATGTTCCATGTACCTTTTTACATTTCCAGCATGTCGGTGAGTTGTTCTGGAACATCTTAGCAAGCTTTGCTGGTGGAAGATGCCATCTGTAAAACATCTTCAACTGATTTTCCTTGAATGCCGCAGACATAGTCAATTTTATGTTTGTTTCCCATATTTTTTCCCATTTCGCCAATTCTATGTTGTATCCGAAATTTTTTGCCCATCTAATCATTGTGTCTTTGACAACCTCATCTTCCATTTTATATCTCAGTAGATATTTATATATATTACTAATTAATTTTATTTCTGTTCCATGTATAATTTTATCCAATTCTTGCGATTCTTTTTGTATTTCGTATAATTTTTTGTCCTCTGTATATTTAGATTGGATTTGTGTGTATGTCCACCAATCAATCTCTTTCTACATCATGTTCCAATTCTTGTTTTGTTTTCAGATTTCCCTGTTCATTTACCAATTCCTTGTATCTAATTATCTTATTTATGTCTAGTAGGTTTGGGTGTTTCAGAGCTTCTGTTGGGGATAACCACATTGGAATTCTTATGTAATGTTTTTGTTTTATCTTTTCCCAAGTCTGTAGCAATGCATCCCTAAGTATATGTCTTCGAAAGTATCTATGTACTTTATATTTTTCGTCCCATAGAAATGCATGCCACCCCGCTTGCAAGTCGTGTCCTTCAAGTGTTAAAATTCTGGTATTTTCCAATTTCATCCATTCTTTTAGCCAAGTTAGGCTTGATGCTTGGTAATATATTTCCCACTCTGGTAGTGCCAACCCCCCTTTATCTTTCGTATCTTGCAAGAGTTTTAATTTAATCCTAGGTTTTTTCCTTTGCCATATAAATTTAGTAACCAATTTATTTAATTCTTGAAAGAATGTTTTCCCTAGTTTTATTGGAATAACTTGGAACAGGAATAATATTTTTGGCAATATATTCATTTTGATCGTTGCAATCCTCCCTAAAAATGAAATTTGTAGGTTTTCCCAATTTTCTAAATCTTTTTTTATCTGGTGTAGTATTTTATCATAATTATCCTCCTTAATTGAGGAGCACTTCGCTGTAAGCCAAATCCCTAAATATTTTATTTTTTTTGTTACACTTATTTTTGTTTTATCTTCCAATTCGCTTTCCTGTGCCTTTGTAAGATTTTTGGTTATTAATTTGGATTTATTCTTATTAATCTTAAGTCCGGCTACCTCACCAAATTCTTCTATTTTTTGAATTAATTTAGGGCCGGTTTCTAATGGGTCTTCCAAAATAAATACCAAATCATCAGCGAAGGCTTGGACCTTATATTCTTCCTTCTTAATTTTTAAACCCTTTATTTCTTGGTCCTCTCTGATTTTTGTCAAGAGTATTTCTAATGATAAAATAAATAGAAGAGGAGAGAGTGGGCACCCTTGTCTTACTCCTTTAGTTATCTCAATTTTTTCTGTCATTTCGTCATTCATAATTACCCTAGCTGTTTGTTTAGTATATATTTTCTCAACCATCTTTTCAAATTTTGTCCCAAATTCCATGTAGTTCAGTTGTGTTATAATAAATTTCCAGTTCAAATTATCAAATGCCTTCTGGGCATCAAGGAAAACCAGTGTAGCTTGTCTTTCAGAGTGGACTTCATAAAATTCTAAGGTGTTCATTATTATCCTCATATTGTTTTTTATCTGTCGTCCTGGTAGAAATCCATTTTGGTCTGGGTGGATGTAGTTATTCAAGATTTTTTTAATCCTTTCTGCTATTATTGTTGCAAATGTCTTATAATCTGTATTCAGTAAAGAAATCGGCCTATAGTTTTGAATTTGTTGCAGGTCTGAATCTTCCTTAGGGATGAGAGTAATAATTGCTTCAGTCCAAGATGGCGGTATCTTCGCCTCCTCCAGCACCTCATTACAAATCTCCAACATTATCCATTGTAGTGACTCTTGTATATTTTTATAGAACTCAACCGGAATTCCATCTGGTCCTGGTGATTTATTATTTTTTTGTTTTTTCAATGCTGTTTCTAGTTCTATTGCGGTTATTGGTCTATTCAACATTTCCTTTTGTTCTTCTGTGATTTTGCTCATTTTTGCTGCCTCTATATATTGTTTAACTTTATCATCTGCTATATCTTCCTGATAGTATAGCTTTGAGAAGAAATTTTGTATTATGTTCTTTTTCTCTTCCCGTCTATATTGTACTGTTCCACTTTCATCTTGTAGTTGATGTATTGCTCTTTTACCTTTTTCTTTTTTTAATTTATAGGCCAACCATCGACCGGTTTTATTCGCGTTTTCAAAGTAATTTTGTTTCGCCATCCTAATTTTCTGTGCCATTTCTTTTTGTGTTGTCAGATTAATCTTATGTTTTATAATATTCCATTTTTCCTTTATCTTTTTGTTTTGTGGATCCTTCTGTAGGTCACTTTCTGTTTCTTTAAGTTCTTCTTGCAGTTTTTCTTGTTGAAGTCTCCTATCTTTATTTTTCTTAGAGTTGTATGCAATTGTCAATCCTCGAATGTAGGCTTTTGTGGTATCCCACAAATTTTGTGTTGATGTCTCTTCCTTTTTATTTACCTGAAAAAATAATGTCAGTTCCTTTTCTAGCATCTGTATATATTGTTTGTCTTTACATAGTCTTTGATTCATTGACCATCTTTTTCTCTGTTTCTGGCCTTTCCATTTTATTGTTATTGGGTTGTGATCTGCCCAGTCATTAAGTCCTATTTCAATTTCCTCTATCCCGTTCTGTATTTCTGTTGTTACCCAGGCCATATCGATCCTGGACCAGGATTGATGCGGATACGAATAAAATGTGTATTGTTTGTCTGATCTGTGTGTCTCTCTCCATATATCCCGAAGGTTGAGTTCTGTTACCATGTTAAAGAATGATTTTGGTAATATATTTTTCTTCTTTTTGCTCTTTTTACTACTTTTATAGTCTTTCTTAACATCGACTATTGCATTTAGATCCCCAATCATACAAATATTTTCATAGTCCAGATCCACTAGTTTCTTATGTACCTTTTTAAAAAATTCATATTGATTATTATTTGGTGCATATACTGCCGTTAATAAAGTTTGTTTTTGCCCTAATTCTATTTCCAACATTAAAATTCTCCCCTCTTCATCCGAATATATTAATTTTGATTTTATTTTTTCTTTAACATATATAGCAATTCCTCCTTTCTTGTTTTGTGCTAGTGTTGTGTATAGTGTTCCTAATTTTACATTCTCTAGTAGTTTTCTATAATCCTTTTTTATATGAACTTCCTGTAGACATATCACGTCTGCATCCAATTTCCTTAATTTATTAAACGTTTGTACTCTTTTTCTTGGTATGTTTAAACCATTAATGTTTACAGAAAAGAGCTTAATTGCCTCTCCCGTTTTTTACTTGATCTGGTTTTTTTGTGCTTCTTGTCTCTATTACCCTTCCTTTTGCTCCTTCTCTTTCTAACCTTTCTCTTTCTTGTTTCTTTTGCTTTTCTCTTTCTCGTTCAAATTCTTCTATTAGGTCTTCCTCCTGACTTTTACTCTCTGGCTCTTCCCTACTTTCTTGTTCTTCTCCCTGCGCAAAGTGACATTCATAAAAGTCCTGCGCTTTCTCGAGTGTGTCTATCTTATATTTTTTTTCTTGCCATGTTACAAATATGCCTTCAGGTACTAACCATCGAAACATAACTTTATATTTAGTTAATTGGGTTGTTAGAAATTGGTATTCTCGTCTCTGATTTCGTATTCTACGTGGTATTTGCTTTAATACAATTATTTCTTTACCCTTATATACTATCTGTTTGTCTCTTGCTTTTTATATATTTCATCCCTTATTGATCTTCTAGTCAACCTTATATGTACCTCTCTCGCCAGTCTGTGCCTACGTGCATAATTTGTATATACTCGATAAATTTCATCTATGTCTCTTCTTGCGTCCTGTTTGTCCTTTCCTAATATCTCGGCCAATATCTCCGCCATCTTCTCTCCCAAATCTTCTTCTTTTTCCTCTACGATATTTTGAAATCTTAGGAAGAACGCAGCTTTTTCCATTTCCAAGAAGGTAATAGATTGGGTCAGCTCTCTGTTTGCTTGTTTGGATATCTGATCCATCTTTTCTATTTTGCCATCAACTTGATCTATTTTTGTTTCAACTTTTTGAATTCTTTGTTCGTTCTTCATCATTGTTTGTTGTATACTCTCTATCTTGTCATTCATGTTTTTAATTTCATTTTTGATTTCTTTGTGGTGAGTTTTTGTTTCTTCATGATTATTTGCTATTGCTTCTTGGGTTTTCGTCATTGTTTCCTGCATCATTTGTAACATTGTCTGTATACTCTGTGGGTTCATCGCCAATTCTACTTTTTCTTTTTCTTTCCCCAACATGGTTCCTATGGTTCTTTGACCTATAGGAGAGGCCATTATAGGTGTGGTATTTATAGCTGTTTTTTTACTTATTTTAGTTGTTGCTGTGGTACTTGTCATTTTTATTACTTGGATAATATTTTCCCACACTTGCATATATCAATTTTATATAACGTTAAGGGTTAACCTTAAAAATAAGATTACAAATAGAGTTATACCTTTTCTTATCCCACTATTATATAATATAATTTATAATACTCTTAACACCTCTTTTGTATATTTCTGTAATACTACACACAATGCATATACATATACTATTCTCAAAATATTATCACCACTCTTAATTTCATTCACTATCACTCTTGTTTAAATAATCACCTCTCTCTCTATGATCCCTGTTTGTTAACAGGTGCTGCAATATTGCATCAGCCTTTTTTCTCTCTGTCTCAGTTTAATGTGTCCACAGATCCACCAAATATCACCTTATTTCCTCTTCTGTATATCCAATAAATCCAAAACGTCCACTAGTCACTTTGTCCAGATAAATGTCAGTTAAGATTCAAATTTCAATGGTATTTGTTCTTCAAAAATAAGATCCAGTAATTGGTATTAAGTTTCTTCGTTGTCTCACTTCAACTTTTAATCCTTATGTTGATTTTTTCAAAGTCTCTTAATCACCCTTTGTTGCCTCTGGCCATCTCCAGTCCTTTCTCTAGTTTCAATCTCTGCTTCTTACAGCTTTTAAATTCCAGCCTTTCACGTTTTATAAGCTTTACTGTGGGCTCTCTGCTTCTTCTCGCTGCTCTCGTTCTGCTCTAAGGCTCCCTTCTCCGCTCTATTCAATTTCAGTTGCCGCTATATCTCTCTCCTTATCGCTTTGCTTTTTCCGCGCCTTCTATCAAATATTCCTCACCTCCTTCAGGGGTTTCTCCTCTCCCGTACGAAGCTGTCAGTTCTACTTTTCACTTCCCTCTCAGGCTGTCGCCATCGCTCCCGGCCGGCCTTAAAGACCGGCTTCTTCTCCGCCAATTTTAAGAGTGCTGCTCCTGTCTGCTCGGGTGTTTGCTTTCCACCCGGCTTCTCTGAAGCTTCCTCTTTAATTTACCGGTCTCTCCGGGATCGGTAAAGCCCTTACCGGGCTCTTAGCGAAGAAATTTCCGGGATTTAGGAACAGAGATCTGTTCCTTCACCCACTCCACGATGACGTCACAACCGGAAGACTTCTGGAACAGCTCCTATTCTTTCTTTCTTTCTTTTTTTAAAAGGTAGGTAGAATGAGAGTAACTGGTCCGAAGTCATTCAGTGAGCTTCTGGAAGACTTTTCTTGGGAAGAGAGTGGATTTGCACATGAGGCTTCCCAATGCAGTTCTAGCAACTGAACCCCATGTACTACGCTGGAGGAATAGCCCCCAAACAGTTTAGGCATTTTCTCTTGGGTGGAGATCTGTATTTGCTTCCTTTTGGATTTTGCATATGTTTGCCAAGGAATGTTATCAGAGCTCCCAAAGGGTCCTGCTGATAAATACAGTAAAGGAGTTTCATTAAGAAAGTAAAAAGTGATTGTCTCCTTAGTTCAGTCAGCTCAGTGAAAGGGATGAGGATCAAACTGCATCAAATTCATCTCTACATATTGTACATTTCACAACTTAGTTTCAATAATCACAATGAAATTTCCACCACACAGATTCTAGAAGTGTGTCATGCCCCATTCAAAGGAAACTTATAAAAATCTCCACAAAAAATGTCAGCAATGCTTATCAGGATGGATGGTGACAAATCATTTCCAAAGCTCTGAAGCTCCACTAATCCACAGACAGAGACTGTCAAACTTCACATGAAGCACAGCAGTAAATTGTGACTCTCTAGAAACTCAAGCTTACATTTAGTAACTAGCTAACAGCAGAAAATTCACATGGAAGGTTTTTTTATGGACAAGAAAGAAATCCTATACAAAAAGACCTCCCTCCCTCCCTCCCTCCCTCCCTCCCTCCCTCCCTCTCTCTCTCTCTTTCTTTCTTTCTTTCTTTCTTTCTTTCTTTCTTTCTTTCTTTCTTTCTTTCTTTCTTTCTTTCTTTCTTTCTTTCCTTCCTTCCTTCCTTCCTTCCTTCCTTCCTTCCTTCCTTCCTTCCTTCCTTCCTTCTCTTTTAACCTCCCCCCCACTTCTATTCCTTTTTTTCCTGGACTTTTGAATCTATTCTTTTGTCTATGCTTTTCCTAGCATTGATAGTTGGAAACATCTGATTCATGTCTACATAGTAGATCTACCTGACCTGTAAACAATTAATTCTTAACTTACAAGCTTCAGCCTTACGATAAAAAAAAAAATGAAGGACTTCCCAAGAGAGGCCATCATGACAAAATTACTCCCAAGAGTGTCGCAAATAACCTCACAACACTGAATGATTTAAAGGCGTCTCTTGGCTTAACTTAAAATACATGTTCAAGGGATCTATCAGCCAGAAATAATGGAATATGAAGGTAACTTGTGGAGAGAGTACAAAGCAGAAAACCACACTCAGCAAGAATAACATTAATGCTTATATCAGGTTTGCAAAAACAAAACAAAACCTCTACAGACTTCTGGACAGAAAGATAAAATATGGAACTATATGGCTGTTGTTAAATCCAGTTGTTGATGATGTTGAGACTCCGGAAAGAGTGCAGAGAAGAGCAACAAAAATGATTAAGGGCCTGGAGAATGAAACATACGAAGAACGGTTACAGGAATTCAGTATGTCTAGTCTAATGAAAAGAAGGACTAGGGGTGACATGATAGCCATGTTCCAATATCTGAGGTCTCCTACAAGAGGGTCAAACTATTTTCCAAAGTACCAAAAGGCAAGACAAGAAGTAATGGTTGGAAACTAACCAAGGAGAGAAGCAACCTAGAACTAAGGAGAAATTTCCTAAAGTTGAGAGCAATCAACCAATGGAATAGCTTGCCTTCAGAAGTTTTGGGTGCTCCATTACTGGAGGCTTTCAAAAAGAGACTGGACAACTGTTTATCTGAAATGGTATAGGGTTCCTGCTCAAGCAGGGGGTTGGACTAGAAGACCTCCAAAATCCATTCCAACTATATTATTCTATGTTCTATAAATCTGGATGAAACCATACATTGAATTTTATAATGATTCCAACCATACAAACAAGGGTATAGACAAATGGATAAAGAAAAACAAATCCAATGTTTTGGGGCAGCCAAGACTAAATCCCATGAAAATTGGCCAGATGTAAACCCTGCAGAATGGCCAGATCTAAAACAACAGAACTTTTTGTTGTAGGATTTCAGGCAAGGAGTCTAGGCCCTCAAATGTTGCAAGGTTCAAGCAGCTCATCCTGTCCTGGGCAACACTCGAAAGCTCTTCCAAAGACACGCCAATCATTTCCTTGAACTTCTCCATCCATCTTATAGATTTCTTCTCTTTTCTCCTTTCTCCTCCTTTTTCTCTCAACCTTGCCAAGCATACTTGGTCACACCCAATGTCAGCTTTCTATCAACTGAACAAAGACAGCAAGCTATGAAGGGATTTACGTATGTTAAATAGCACTCAATCCACAATCATCACTTATCATATTCACCAGCAAATCCAAAATAAAGCATTTTTGATTCCCTTGGCACTATACTATACAGGGAATAACAATGGGCTACCTACTTGCACTGGCTGTGGAAAACTGATGAAGTGGTGAGCCCCAGTGCACAAACATACATTATCTAATCATTATTCGTGTGAAACATCTTGCTTCATAAAAAAATCCTTTCTCTGAATGAAGCTAAATCAAGAAAGAGGAAAGAAAATGCCCACACAGCCTTCTTAAAGGAATTTTTGAAGTAAGTTGAAGTTGTTAGACCACAAGGGGTCTCTCTTGCTTTAATTTCCCTACCAACTTTGCACTGACTGTGATAGGACTAGATACAATCTAATTTTCTATGGAAGTATTCAAGATACCAAATAGGGAAGGGAAAAGGAGCAGGGGGAAAGAAAAGAGAACATCTCTTAGGAAATACAATAGTGAAAATGAAAGGGTAGGTCATTTCAAGCTAGCAAGAGGTTCAGCCTGATCATTTGAAAGAGGATCTCATTTACTCTGGCAAACACAACTGTACTTAATGTCAGCTTGCCACGAAGCTCTTGCTACATGCTAAGAGGAAAGCTCCGGCGACATGTAAGCCATTCTCACATGTTGTCAGCCTTCTTGGGTAAATCAGACAAGAAACATGACCAGATGAGCTAATTCCGCTTCGTTATTAAGCTACGTTACAAGAAGCTGGCAAGTCAGAAAGGACACATTTCCCTCTATCTCCTTTACAATCTGGAAAGATAGAGAGGATCCCTTCTTTTGCCTCTTTGACCACTATGCAGCGGTGGGCTATGCCCTCCCTTATCCGACTCTTCTCTAGACAGCATTTCTTCAGCCCGTCTCTTAAGGTCTTTCTCACATACACATTTACGCACTTTGCTACATCTCCGTATTTATCCATTAATTTCATCACCGGATAAAATGTTACTGCGGATATTAAAATGTAATTATTGAAATATGTTCTCTGCATGTTTACCTCATCTCTTCTAAGGCTAATTGCCCATGTTTTTTTGAATGAACACAATGCATGTTATTTGACTAGTTTTAGCCATGGCTTTACATTCAAAGAGAGGCCAGTGATAACCTAAGCATGATGATGCAAGCATGCAAATGCCATGATTTATATTATGTACTTATATAAGACATGAAAATTAAGTAAACATGACCTTTGTGTAGTTGTATCATTGTGCAGAGGTCATCTTTTTGTTCTCTTTTCAGCGATGCCACTATACCAGTGGTGGCAAACCTATGGCACGTGTGACAGAGGCGTCACTCAGAGTCCTCTCTGTGGGCACGCGTGCTGTCACCCCAGCCCCGCCTCCCCTTGTGGCCCCCTTCTCACCAGCAGCCCCCCTGGAGGAGAGTCGCCCCCGGGCACAGCCTGCACGGAGCAGTGCAGCCAAGGACATGGCAGCCGGGCAGCGGGGACAAGACTCCACCCTCGCGCCCCATCACGCACAGTTGATGCTGTGGGGCACGGGTGGAGGGCGTAGCCACTGGTGCTGCTGGGACACCTGGGCAATCTGTAGTGGGCCGTGGAGGCAGTGAGTGGCCCTACGGGTGGACGGGGCGGAGGGTGGGGGGGCAGAGCAGGGGGGGAGGGTGGAGCAGGTGGGAGGCGGCTGGTTTTTGGGCACTCGGTCTCTAAAAGGTTCGCCATCACTGCACTATATGTAGCTAAAAAAGATTATTGCTCAACAGGGAAGAGCTTACGTATTTCATCTGGTTCTGCTCTGTTCTCTATTGATCAGGATACAGCTAGACAGCGAAGAAGATAAAGAAACAAAAACATATGAAGAATGGTTGGAAATGTTAGATACGGTTAGTCGGGAAAAGATAAGTCTATGGTGAGCATTAAGCCATCTTCAAGGCTTTTGAGGAGTACCATGTGGAAGCCAGAGTGGAATCGTTTAGAGATGTTCTACAAAACAGGGTGACAAATAATGGATTCTGATGAAAAGAAAAATAGATGTTAATCAGATGTCAGGATCAATTCTGAACAGGAAGAGTCATTTATCAATGGAACAAACTTCTCATGAAAGGTGGGTTTCATTTTGTTGGATGGAGATCTGTCAGGGGATGCTGCATTAGTGGATAATCTTCAAAGAGCCTTTGGATCTTTGTGTTATTTTATTCCATTCTAAAATTTCAAATCCGTAATTCTGTATAATTGGTAGGGAACTTGCATGTAGGAAACCCGCTGAGTAGAATTATTTTTAATAATGTATCACCAATGCTCTTTTAAAGAAAATAAGAGCAATAGAGAAGCCAAGTATATTAGAAACCCAAGGATCTTGCAAAGGGGTGCTATTGCATCACTATGCATAAAAACAGCAGAGAAATATTTAATTCAAAGAAATCAATTATGGCAGCCAAGTAGTAACTCTGAAAACTGAATTAAGATAGTAATATTAGTAGAATAGTAATATTAAGTTTGCAGCAAGATCCATAAGGATCATGCCTTTTTGATTTGAACATTCTTCTGATGAAAAATTACAAGGTTGGCTAGTGAGGTAATGAGTCAGGAAAAAAAATATAACCATAAAAAAACCTGACAATTTCTCAGGAGAGGAGATGAGAGGAGAGGAGAGGAGAGGAGGGGAGGGGAGGGGAGGGGAGGGGAGAAAGGAAGGAAGGAAGGAAGAATGGATGCATCTGCTGAATGTCTGTGAAACTAAGAGAGCAGAGAAAGATTTGATAGCAGTTCATAAATCTGTGATGGTTGAATGCTATGTTCCAATGAACAATCACAATGGCAAAGGATGGATAAATGTTGGGAAAAAATTTGTAAACTTTTTGTAAATTTTGCAACTTTGTAAATTAATACAAGTAGGGAATAATATTGCTAACATAATGCCACCCATAATGGCTGGGTGGGAATACAAAGAGAGAGATCCAGCCCCCTGATCATCTTTGTTGCTCTTCTCTGTACTCTTTCTAGAATCTCAACATCTTTTTTACATCGTGGTGACCAAAACTGGATGCAGTATTCCAAGTGTGGCCTTACCAAGGCATTGTAAAGTGATATTAACACTTCACGTGATCTTGATTCTATCCCTCTGTTAATGCAGCCTAGCACTGTGTAGTTGGCTTTTTTGGCAGCTGCAGCACACTGCTGGCTCATATTTAAGTGATTGTCCACTAGGACTCCAAGATCCCTCTCACAGTTGCTACTATTGAGCAAGGTACCACCTATACTATACCTGTGGATTTGGTTTTTCTTGCCTAAATGTAGAACCTTACTTTTTTCACCATTGAATTTATTGATTACATAGCTACAGCATTCAGCTTACAAACTGTGACTCTGGGTGTCTAATAGCACTAGAGCACACAGAAGAATGGTAAACAATAAATATAAAATCCTCAAGGGACCACATAAAACAGCGGAAACTAAGATCAAACGACAACATGTTCCATGCCCCAACATGGCATGAATCAGTCACTACTTTAATTTTCCTGATGGAACACTTTAGAAATGGACTAACCAATAATTTAAACCATTTCATCACCAAATCTCCTAGGAATCAGCTTCAAGTTGTTTTATTGGAAATACAATTTTTTTTCTTGTACAATGCAGTCCTATTCATATACTTTTCAAAAGAAACAACATTATGTTCATTAGGATTTATTGATAAGCAAATACAATTTCTATTATGCTCTTAACTTGGGAAATTGAAGGGAAGGGAAATCAGAATCTCTTTAGAGAACAGTAAAAAAAAGCTTGCTTTTCTAACATAAAGTAACATTTCTGGGTATATAATAGCCATCTGCTACCAATGCAAAGTTGAAAACTCTTGTTTGCCATGTATGTATGTATGTATGTACATATGTATGTATGTATGATAACCTCTCTGCTGCTTCATTCAGGCCAACACTAATTCATTTGCAATGGTCATAGAAATAAAACATTTTTTGGGGAAAATTTGGACAGTTAGATGACTAATATGAAGAAATTATGACGGATAAGAATTGTATTGAATATAGGGGAATTTAAGCGAACAAAAATCATAAAAATAGGATGCATGCTAAACTAACGAGATGATGGTTATGAGAATAATATAAGCTGAAAAAAATGTTATATAGAGAGATTATTATTATTTGTATGAATATTAAAAATGCCTATATCTAATCATTTATATATTGAAAATATTAAGAATTATATTTTGGCTAAGGTTGAAGAAGGAGAATACAAATGGGAGAAGGGAAGATCAAAGAGATATATCATTAATTAAAATATTATTTATGAAATTATCAAATTTAATTATTATTGACTGTTAATTAATTATTATTGTCCTTTTTTTTTCTTGTTAAAATATAAATCAAGACAACACGCTGTACCCCAAGCACTGGAGATTGTTATGGTTAAAAACCAATAAAATATTTATATATATATAAAAAAGAAATGAAACCATTCTTTTTGCCTAATGCAACCTAATACTTTCCCTAAAGCAGGCATGTCCAACTCGCGACGTCACGTGACATTGGATGACGTATCGGGACTTTTTCACTATTGCCGGCAATGGGATGGGCACGGTTTTGGTGTGATGCATTCGGCCAGCAGGCCGGCAGTTTGACATGCCTGTCCTAAAGAAACAAACTGCTGTTGCAAATATTTTAATGATCTCCCAGGCCAGTATTTCAGTGTAAGAAGAAAAACCCTACCTGTGCACCTCCATATTTTTAATTGTAAGTCAATATATGCATTCTAGGAAATAAAGTAAAACCTTACCTAGCCTAGCGCAAAAACACATCTATGGCCACAGAAATTTAGATAACAAACACATTTGTTGGAAAACAAAGGTCTCATGCAAATCAGCTGTGACCCAAGTAAAAGAGGGATGAATGTGGAGATAATTGATGCCAAAAGAATTGTCTTTAATTTAGTGAGTTTCCAGTAATAGCAATGGAAATTTTTGGTAATAGCAATAGAGCTGAGTTAAGTCACAAATGGAATGGAACAGAATGGAGCGGAGCGGAGCAGAGCGGAGCAGAGCAGAGCAGAATAGAATAGAGTATTTATTTATTTAGTCATTTGACCATATCAAAAATAATTTTCTATGAATGCTAGAAATATATACATACATACACGCACAAAGACTTAGTCAATTCAAGGCAGTGAACATATCTTATATTCCTTCCCCCTCCTCTGTGAAGTGAGTTGGGTTGAGAGACAGTGACTAGCCCAAAGTCCTCCAACTGGCTTTCATGCCAAGGGAGGTCTTAACTCACAGTTTCCTGGTGTCTAGGCCAGCACCTTCACCTCTAGACCACAGTGGTTCTCTACATGCTTAGATATCTAAGAGAGTGAGGCAATAAGCTTATTTTTATATTATAGATACAAAATACCACCAAGATTAAGGAGCAGACTTAGGGAGTAACATGCCTAAGAATTATTCCAAGAAGCTTAATGGAGAAAGCAAGGCAACAAGTAACCTGGTTCTCTCCAAATATATTTGAATTCATTTCTGATCATTCCCAACCAACATTATGGAAGTTGAAGTCCACCCATTGAAGGAAAAAAGATGCAGTGATTTGAATGCAGTATTGCAGGCTAACTCACTGCTCACTGCCAGCAGTTCATTCCTGACCAGCTCGAGATTGACTCAGCTTTCCATCCTTCCAAGGTCGGTAAAATGAGGACCCAGATTGTTGGGGGCAATATGCTGATTCTGTAATCCATTTAGAGAAGGCTGTAAAGTACTATGAAGCAGTATATAAGTGCTATATAATATAATAGCTAAGTGTTATTACTATTCTTATTGCTGCTGTAAAGTTTTAATATGCATCTTTTGTTACTATCTCTTGCTCTGGAGTCAAAACAGCATTCATTTGAGAAGAAGGGGGCGTGAAAAATGGAGAAAAAGAAAGGTATGTAGCCTCACTCTCCTACATAGCCAAAGCTGGACCCACTGACAACTTTTTTTTTTCACCTCAGAGTGTATGCTTATATAAGCATATGTAATCAGACCCAGCTCAGTTATTTATTGTATTTTTCTTAGTGCTGCCTCGGAGGCCCTCACAAACAGCAGACAGATGTTCCTCTGCAATTGTCCCTCTGACATTTAGTGATCATTTAAGTAGAAGATCATAGCAGCCAATGGTGCAAAAGTATTCAATTATGATTGGAATGTTAAAATAGAAGGTAAGCATTTTTCTTACTCTAACTTTCCTTATTGGGTTATGAGAATAAATCATGTTAGCTACCGTTAATCTGAATAGACAAAACAAATAAATACAATCATATATTAACTACAATTCATGTTCTTCTCTTGGCATTTCCTTATACTTCCCCCCCACCCCACACACAATATGGTAATGTATATTCAAGTTTAATAGAGAATTCAAATGCACATTTTGATCTCAGTGATATATTTTAATTAATATTTTCTCTAACAGCAAAGGAAAAGGCTTATTGAACTAGGAAGTGGGGTTTTCAAAGCCAAAATGCTCCACGGGAATCCTCATTGTTATTGAACTTCTTCCATATTATTTCAGCGGTCTTGTGATTGAAAAATAATGGGACTAACATAAATAATTATATATTTATACAACATAAATAATTGTGGTTTCTACCATGATTTTTTTTTTAAAAAAATGCTTAACAATCATGGTTCATTCATTCACCATATATTAAATCCTGATATCATACCCAGTCGATCATGTCCCATAACATCTCCGTTTTCATATATGCATTGTCAGTGCAAATAACGCTCTTTGTAATCATTCACACTATGTTATTTGTCAATGAATATCTAATAAATGGCTCAGTCAAGTTTTAGTGTGTCCCAGAATATGTTCAACTTTTGTCAAAGACGTACATTTCAGGATTTTGAATGCTCCTGCGGAACCATTCTAGATAATCTCACCACACCCTCAAAATTCTTTCAAACATTGAAAATTTCTGTCATTAAGAACAAAAATAATGAAGAAATGTTCTTTATATTTTATTTATTTATTTATTTATTTATCCAATTTATATGGCTGCCCATCTCATGGAAAGTGCCTCTGGGCGGTGTCCAACAATGCAATAATACAGTGGAAATATAAACAGTAAAAATATAAAACAGTCATTCCCATTATATCATAATTCTTTTAAAAAAGCACGAAATACTAGAAAAGCAGAACTAGAACTGGAAAGAAACTAATAGGCAGAGGAATATTGACAATAAGGGAGACACCTCATGAGTTCATCCATTCTCTGGCTTTCCCAGGTCTGCTGACATAATCAGGTCTTGAGGAATTTTGAAAGCTCAGGAGTAATGAGGCTGACCTCATATCTGGGGAGAAGATTCCACAATGCAAGCCCCATAGCAGAAAATACTTGCTGCCTTGATGGAACCCATAACTTGCCCTTTCTATTGGATCTGGACTAGCAGCTGAATTTGGGAAGAGGCAGCCTCTCAAATAATCTGGTCCCATGCCATATTTGAAAAGATTGTAATTAGGTGAAATGGATATTTTCCATTATCAATCAATCAATCAATCAACCAACCAACCAACCAACCAACCAATCAATCAATCAATCAATCAATCAATCAATCAATCAATCAGAATAGAGTTGGAAGGGACCTTGGAGGTCTTCTAGTCCAGTCGCCTGCTCAGGCAGGAGTCCCTATATCCTTTCAGACAAGTGGCTGTCCAGTCTCTTCTTAAAAGCCTCCAGTGATGAAGCACCCACAACTTTTTCATATGTTTTAGCCTCTTTCTAGAGCTGGCCCACGAGCCGGATGCGTCATGCTAAAACTGTGTCCACACCATTGCCGGCAATGGGAAAAATGTCACAATACGTCATGACACATCACGTGACATCGCGAGTTTGACACCCATGTTCTAGAGTCTCAATATCTCCAGTGATGGAGCACCCACAACATCTGAAGGCAAGCTGTTCCACTGGTTAATTGTTCTAACTGTTAGGAAGTTTCTCCTTAATTCCAGGTTGCTTCTCTCCTTGATTAGTTTCCATCCATTGTTTCTTGTCTTGCATTCTGGTGCTTTGGAAAATAAGTTGACCCCTTCCCCCGTGTGGCAGCCTGTCAAATACTGGAATACTGCTATTATGTCCCCCCTAGTCCTTATTTTTTCTAGACTGGCCATTCCCAAATCCTGCAACTGTTCTTCATATGTTTTAGTCTCCAGACCTTTAATCTCTTAGTTGCTCTTCTTTGCACTTTTTCCAAAGTCTCAACATCTTTTTTGTAATGTAGTGACCAAAACTGGATGCAGTATTCTAGATGTGGCCTTACTAAAGCTTTATAAAGTGGTACTAATACTTTATGTGATTTTGATTCTATGCCTCTGTTTATACAACCAAGGATTGTATTAGCTTTTTTGGTTGCTGCTGCACACTGCTGACTCATGTTTAAGTGATTGTCCACTAGGACTCCAAGGTCCCTCTCACAGTTACTGTTTTTGAGCCAGGTTTTGCCTAATCTGTACTTGTATCTTTGGTTTTTCCTGCCCAGGTGTACGACCTTGCTTTTCTCCACATTAAGTATCATTTTGTTGGATAGGGCCCACTGTTCAAGTCTGTCAAGATCTTTTTGGATTCTGATTCTGATTATGACCAACTACTCTTTAATTTCTCTGGTCTGGAAAAGGAAGATATTAGAACAAAAGATTAATACTGACTACTTAGAACTGCTTTAGCTCATGTGGTTATTGCGGATATTCTTATTGTTGTTGTTGTTATTTTTTTAAAAGATGCAGATTTGCAAATAGATGAAATCTACTGTTCAAAACATACGCTTCAGACAATTCTTTCCTGGGATAACATATGGAGGGTTCAGGAAGAAAGACTATTCTTTGAATTCCTTGTTGATAATAGTACAAACCACATATTTGTTTCCATATGTCATAGCCGTGGTGGCACAGTGGTTAGAATGCAGTATTGCAGACTAACTTTGCCCACTATCGGGAGTTTGATCCTGACTCAGGTTGATTCAGCCTTCCATCCTTCCAAGGCTGGTAAAATGAGGACCCAGATTGTTGGGGGCAATATGCTGACTCTGTAAACTGCTTAGAAAGGGCTGTAAAGCACTATGAAGTGGTGTATAAATCTAAGTGCTATTGCTATATGATACTTATCTTGTGCATAGTGCTAATTCTTGTATAAATGCTGGACACAGCTAGAATAAAACATATTCTCAGTACAAATAAATGCAAGCCATCTATTTGAATTCAAATTAATATAAATTTAAATACATGCCCTTGAGGTTTATATTCTCTTTTTGAAAATGAAAAGCCAAGATTATCAGAATGGAATTTTATATTCATTCTTTTACACAGGTAAAAATAGGAACAGCAATAAAACATGTGATACCCCAATTTTCATACAGATTATCAACCTCATTATATATTTTTTCATTTGCTCCATCTTTTACTTGTTGAAAATACCAAAACCTACTTTATTTTGCCTTCTAAAATTGAACATTTGCTATAATCAAATCCTTTTCTTTACAAATTGGTTTAACTTCACAGTGGCTCCAATAAAATTGGTATTCAGACATAGCTGTGTCTGATCTTAAAATTAAAACAAACAAACAGAAAAAAAGATCTAATCCTATAATATGCGTTTTACTTAAAGAATCAGAGTCAATTTATTTCAGCTTTCTTAGAGAGACAAAACTGTCACAATATAAAAACAAAGCTGTACATCAAAGAGTGTTCTATTAACTTTAAATCATAGGATCATAAAAATTGAATTTCACTAGTGGCTCTCCAGATTTTCCAAGACATGCTGGTTCTGTCCTAGATATGTGGGGAATTGAATTTGGGATTTTTTGAATTCAAAGTATATGGTCTATTAATACAGTGCTGTGTTTTTCCTCTCTTCAGTAAGATGAATAGAGAGAATATATCTTAAAAATGTGTAGACAGAAAGAATGCCTGTTGTGTCTTATATTAAACCAGGTACAGTGCAGAACTGAAAAGTTATATATTAAATTTGGAATCAGAATTTATTTCTTCATTGTTAAAATCTAAATTGGAGAAGTGAACTTTGCTGATTACAAAATAAAATAAAAATACAGGATCGACTGCTCTTTTCAAAATGATATATTGAGCTTCCGATATTAATGGTTTCTATGGTAGCTAATACCACAGAGGAACTCAGAAAATCTGGATGCTTGTTACAGTATATTTGTGTCCTTTGTATGTTTTTCTTAGAAAACAAGCACACTAGCTATAACGTTCCCATTGCTTATGGAAAAAGTAAGGACCTGTGGAATAATGGAATTCTTTATATTCCTTTTCTATTGATTGAATTAATTGCATTCTTAAGTGGAATTCCCCCGAGAAGGACCTATAGTTGATAATGTCTATTTGCTTGCAGGTTTCTACCTTGCCAATAAATTAACAATTTTGGCCTTATTCTAAACCAAGGTGACAAAAATGACTCAATCTGAAGCATTAAATACTCCTGATAGGTGAAGAGGTTCATAGTAGCATCAAATAATTTTTACCATTCCCTCTTTTATTTGGAAGAATTTGCATTTTGTTTAATGAATCTAACAGCTCAGAGCTTCCCAGTATATGCTTCTCATTGCCACAGAGAAGAGAGGGTCAGGACAAATCATCTAAGGGTAGGACAAGAAATAATGGGTGGAAGACTATTAAAGAGAGATCCAACCTAGAACTAAGGAGAAATCTCCTGATAGAGTGAACAATTAGTCAATGGAACAACTTGCCTGTTGGAGTTGTGGGTGATCCATCTCTGGAGGTTTTCATGAATAGTCTGGCCAACCATTTGAATGGGATTATATAAAGGTCTCCTGTCTTGAGCAAGGGATTGAACTAGAAGATCTCCAAGGTTCCTTCCATCCATATGATTCTGATTAAGAAATGAGATTTCTCTATTATTGCATACCAATACAGAGAATATTTGTAGATCAGGGTTGAAATGAGGGGTCCTTGGTGCTCTCTGGGCTTAGTTGTTTTCTTGCAGACATCACTGATGATGCTACCTAGTTTGGATAATGAAACGTATGCAAGAAAACAACCAAGCTTAGAGAACACCAAGGACCCCTCTATTATTGCTTTTCAGATTTTTAACATAGATGTAAATGTGTCAAACTGTGCAAGATGCAATCTAAACAATATCTTTCCTGATGCACCTCAAACCAGCTCTTGGTCAAGGGAAAAACAGAACTATTGTAAAATTAATCATTCAATTAAAATCAATAAATTTGTGTTTTGCATGCAAATCATTATTATTTGCTGATTTCCTCTTTGTTTCTGGTCAAACTATCTATCTTTTTAAATATTTCACTGTCAGATCAAGCACTCCATCTATTGAGTTGTGTTAGCATAAAAGTGACATAAGAGGCAGGGAAGCTAAAGCAGAAGAATACTTTTATGATGCTTAGATGAGAATGTCACTATTTCTATCTTGAAGGCAAATTCAAGAGATCTGTCAGCTGAATTTATATGTTTTCAACAATAGTGGCAGATGTAAAGACCACTGCTAGCATCCTTCAGTCCCATCAGAGATTGAACACCCTCTGTTTTCAACTACTGTACATGAAATAAAAGAAATAATTGAAAAGGACACTTTGAGATCTTTTTTCAGCTATTTAGCATGTGGTAGGACATATCACAAAGTCTTGAATAGCTTATTGAGAGGATGCGATGAGGTCTTTTTGGGCACGCACATGAAAAAGTGCTCATAAAAGCAATTTCCCCTTTTTCTGATTTTTATCTTCTAATTCCAAATGAGTTACTCAAAACTCGTAGAACTGTGTAGTGAAGTGTCTGCCTGTACAAGATATAAATAGAATAGAATTCTTTATTGGCCAAGTGTGATTGGACACACAAGGAATTTGTCTCTGGTGCATAAGCATACATACAAACAACAAAGTAATATAATGATAAGATACCAATAGGAGAAGGTAATAGAAAAGATGAGAAGGATAATAGTAATACAGCCCTATTGCAATGGGTGAATATCCTTAGATATAAGACAATACTGTGAGCATAAGGTGTTCAGCAGAGTGATGGCACAAGGGAAAAAAACTGTCCCTGTGTCTAGTTGTTTTGGCATGCAATGCCCTATGGTGAGGTCTTGAGAGGAGAAGTTGAAACAGTTTATGCCCAGGATTTGAGGGATCTGTAAATATTTTCTTAGCCCTCTTTCTGAATCATGCAGTATACGGGTTCTCAATGGAAGGCAAGCTGGTTGCAGTTGTTTTTTCTGCAGTCTTAACTATGCGCTGAAGTCTGTACCTGTCCTGTTTAGTTGCTGTACCAAACCAGACAGTTATAGAAATACAAATGACAGACTCAATAATTCCCCTGCAGAACTGTATCAACAGCTCCTGTTCTCCTCAGGAAGAACATTCTTTGTTGTGACTTTTTAAGGAGGGTTCTAATGTTAGGTGTCCATTTCAAGTCCTGGGAGATTATAGAACCCAGAAATGTGAAGGTCTCTACTGCTGATACTGTATTGTCTAATATTGTAAGAGATGGTAGACTAGGAGAGCTTCCCTAAAATCCACTATCATCTCTACAGTTTTAAGTTTGTTCAGCTCCAGATTGTTCTGGCTGCACCACAGGACCAGTTGTTCAACCTCCTGTCTGTATGCAGACTCATCACTGTCTCAAATGAGACTAATGACTGTTGTATCATCTGCAAATTTTAGTACTTTACAAGAGGATCCTTTGAGATGCAGTCATTGGTATAGAGAGAAAAGAGTAATGTAGAGTGCAAACAGCCCTGGAGTGTGTGTGTGTGTGTGTGTGTGTGCACCTGTGCTAATTGAACTGGTATTCGATGTGATTTTACCTACCTATAAAGGACCCAGATCAGACTTCAGTTTGTTAATATATATCTATTAGAAGAAACAACTGTGAACCACTATTTAAATCTAATGACAAAATCCCTGGCAGAATAAATTACTGTATAGGAATTGATTCCAAGTTCCACGTGTTAAAAATATAAGCATATTGTAGCCTTTATCCAATTTTGAATGTGAGCATAAAATGGAATCCTCTTGATAATACTATTGATGATTTTAGAAAAGTAAGAAGAACTGCTATAAATTCTACTGGCTTCCATATGACAGCAATATGTAATTAGATATATCCAAATTGTATCCACATCTCAAAATTTATCCCATGGCATCCAGAAGTAGTATAAATATATTGACATCATATCTCTAATTTGTTTTTGTGGATCTCCAACCATTTTAATTGCCTTTTATAAAAAAATACTTCTTGTATGGCTGCTTTGTTATTGCATATATTTCGACTAGTAACTTTTGCTGAGCATAATTTTGAAAAGGTGGCACATAAATATAATGTCAATAAATGTGATGATATATACCCAAACCAATTGCTGGACTGTGACAACAAGAATATGCTGACTAGTATATTGGAGTTTCTGGGGTGATTGACCCATGCAGGCAAAGAGGAGCATCTTAGGCAAAAGTATGTGCAAAATGGTTTAAACTTATGTGCATTTTTGCAGAACAATTTGATCTTCAAAAGTGATCTCAACAAATTACAGAATAACAGAGTTGGAAGGGACCTTGGAAGTCAACCCCCTGCTCAAGCAAAAGACCCTATACCATTTCAGGCAAATGGCTATCCAGTCTCTTCTTAAAAGCCTCTAGTGAGGAAGCACCCACAACGTCTGAAGGCGAGCTATTCCACTGGTTAATTGTCCTCACTGTTAGGAAGTTTCTCCTTAATTCCAGGTTGCTTCTCTCCTTGATTAGCTTCCATCCATTGTTTCTTGTCCTGCCTTCTAGTCACCTCCAGTGACGGAGCACCCACGATTTCCAAAGGCAAGCTGTTCCACAGATTAATTGTTCTATCAGGAAGTGTTAATAAGTTCTGGACACAAATAAAAAACCCCAGCTATTTAATGTCTGGTGATCATGGCCATACAGAAGTAGTATCTTTGGAGAGACCAAAGTAGCTATTGCCCAAGGGGATGGCTAAAGTAGGGTAATGATTTGGGGGAAAAGATCTCTCTCTCTCTCTTCTTCTCCCTCTCCCTCTCTCCCTCCCCCTCCCTCCCCCTCTCTCTCTCCCTCCCCCTCCCCCCTCTCCCTCTCCTTCTCCCTCGCTCTCTCTCCTGCCTGCCTGCCTTTCCTTCTCCTTATACAATTAATACCTTAAATATTGTTAACATTTCATCATGAACAAAGATTAGAACTGGAATGATTTGCAGGCCAGGTGGTTTCCACACAGCCCTAATATTTGCCAATAATTGAATACGAACTGTGGAAATGAGATTTGAATCTACTAGTTGTTGACAATTGAATCAGAATAACAGAATAACAGAGTTGGAAGGGACCTCTGGAATCTAAAGGGAAGATAGAGAAAATACTTTTGCATTTTTATTATTAGTGCAAAAATGCAATGCAATGCAACACAACACAGTACTAGTAGTACAAGATTGTCAAGTCATCCGTTCTCTATCAGTTATACAATGATGTGAAGGACTCACCTCTCTTTCTATGTATTTGTTTTTATGTTAATGTTTCCATTGTAATTTTTATTTTGTATGTTTATGGAGATTTTAAAAAAATCTTTCAAGTGTCCTCCTCCTCCTCCTCCTCCTCCTTTTCTTGCTTCTTCCAAAATAAAAATATGTTAAGAAAACCAGCAACCATGTAGCATATTTTTTTTTACAATTGATAATGCTTTCTGGGATTCTGATATTAGTTGAAATGTCACCCAACATATGGAAAACTGTTTATGCTTTAGTAGTTTAATTCCAGCACCTGAAACTCAGCTCATGTAATGATGCAGTTTTGTTGCCAAATATCTCTTTAGTTGCTCTGACCCTATCAGAGGAAGACCAGTTAAACAGATAATTAAGAAATTCCATCTGTCACCTAATGGCTATTCCAACACATTTTGCTAAAAACTAGATCCCCTAAGTAACATTATTTACAATTACATTCATTTTTTAAAAAAATAAACAGGCAAATGGAAAAAAAAATCTCATTAACCCAAGGATTTTTTTTCCTGAACTCATCCATCTGAATTGTCCAGTGATGGTAACCTCAGAATAAATTTTAATATTAGCTGAGCAGTTTATTGAACCATTTATGCTACTGAAATATAGACTGCACTGTTCTGTGTGGCTGTTTCTAAAGGAACTGCATCAGGAAGCACTTTTTTTACTTTTAACTTATTATAATTACTATTTTATTTTACTCCTTGGTTGAAACAAAGCTGCAGCTTCTGCAGTTTCCAGGCAGCACATCTTTTTAAATTATGATTTAATACTGGTTTCTATCTCGGTATTGCCAAATGCATCACTCTTTTTATGGATACGTAACTAGAAGAATGTATATATTATTTTGTAATTGCAACGACCAAATGTGATGTATATTGTCAGTCAATGTCTTTCAGCAAACAATCTTAATAAAATATGTCATCTCAACTCCTCTGAAATGATGACTTTGTTTTTTCCCCTGAAGAATAAATTAGTTTCCAGCATCCATTGCTATTGTATTGTAGCTCTGATAAGATTTCTTTTTTTATGTGTATCTGTATGCATAATTGAAAAGTTCAAACACGAATAAGACTAATAAAACTGATGCAAAATAGAACTTCACATGATCTTGAAAAAGGAAAGAGAAAAAGAGAAAATGGGAAGGAAAAAAGGGTTTCAGCATGACGCATCTGGCCTGCAGGCCGGCAGTTTGACATGCCTGTTCTATATTCTATATTCCAATGGAAAGGGTCCTTCATTATTTATCCACATGTTATCAACCTATCCTATAATTTAGAGGTGTAGGTTGAACCATCTGTATGCAAATAATCTGAGTAATGACTGGTTTGCCTGCAGTTTTGCTTCTGGGATTATATCTTTTATTTCAGCTGGTTCCAGGTCAAATTTATTTTGTGTTGATGTTGGATGCACTTATTTAATTGAGCACGGATATCTCTCATCAAAAGATAATCAGTGTGCTGAATTGTATCACAAAGGCAAAATATAGACAGAATATAATGTTGAAAGGAAGGGAGAAAAAAAAACACATACACATGACAGATTGGTCCATTCAAAATGCTTGGGTCAACAGGAAAGTTTTACCTGGAGCTAACAATACAGCAAAGACTGATGTCAATCATATTTCTGGAGGGAGAATAAGTACTGTACAAATATAGGAAGCTTCTTTTTCTCCACTGCTGATTTTAAGGCACACTAAAGGAGTATTTTGAAAGACCTTCAAATGCAATCTATTTAATTATATGTCAAAATCTGGAAAGATATTTGGAAGCAAGGTTAACTCTTCTGGCTCCATGTTTCTTCCTTGGGAATAATATTTTAAAAATATTCAAACAACAATAAAATCTCCTTGTGGAATTTATTCTCAGGGCTAATAACCGAGAGGCAAAAGTTTTGCAGGAATTTCTTTAATCTGATCTAGTTCAAACATCACATTAAGCTCGAGTGTGGTTTGTTTGCTTTTGGTTTAGTGTGATATTTGTAAACCATGCTTATTCTGATGTGTGAATCCAGGCCTGATGTTTTGGTATCTCTCATACAGTGTGCTGAAAGGCAGCTTGCTGGTGGGCTCCAGCATCTTATATTTTCCTGCCAATAATGCTTTTCGAACTCACTTAAATCCCCCTTAGGCCTTCCTAAAAACTAAAAAAAGAAAGAAAAGGTAAATAGTTGGCTCAAGACATGATTTCTGTCTAAGTTCACAAAGCAGATTTGTACTTTGGTCTTTCCCCAGCATGAAAAGGTCTCCTACCTCTTGGGAAAAGAAGAATGGATGATAGCATTTTAAGTCTGCTCCTAGCCAACTGGTAAGATTTCAGAAGTGGCTTGCTCTTGCCTGCTTACCACAGCTGAAATAGAGTGACTGGCCCAAAGTCACCCACCTGGCTTCATTCCTAAGGCAGGACTAGAACTCAGTCTGTAGGCTTCTACTCCCGAAGACTTAACCACTACACCAAGAGTCTTCAAACTTGGCCCTTTTATGACTTGTGGACTTCAACTCCCAGAATTCCTCAGCCAGCTATTCTGGGAGTTGAAGTCCACAAGTCATAAAAGGGCCAAGTTTGAAGACCCGTATGGTAGCCAGATTTTCTTGTTCAGCATCAAAAGTAGCATTGTAGGGTAGTCTGGTCTGCTTGCTAACCCTACCTACATATCGGGGACAACAACAACAACTACTTTATTGATGATAACTAGCAGAATATTTAGCATTGCTTATGGAAAGATCTTTTAAACATTTGGCAGAACTCTCTCCCCAGACCCTGCTATGGAAAGAAACTGGAATCAGGAGAAGTGGGAGCAGCAGCATGGGGAAAAATCTGTCTTAGCGATGCCATGATCCTTTGGCAGCAAGGTGACAGGTCTTGCTGCAAACACAAGGACAGTAAGCCTGAACCGATTGCTTCCCTTTACTATTAACTAATTTCCCCTGAGGTTTATTATCATTAAAGCTAACATTATGTCAGCACAAGCATTGATTCTTATATTGCAGATGGTAACTTATTATATACCCTGGAGTATTTTGAAACAAATTAATAGTCTAGAATGGATGCTTATAGATCTACATTATGAATTCATATGATATAAATTCACAAACTAATATTAAGATCAACTTCTTGCACCAAACACTCCGGAGGCATTTAGAGTGTTTGCTGTAATTACTATGTACATATACTAATTTAAGGTTGTTAAATTACATTTTGATATTCTGTTTCTAAAGGATATGGAGCAGCTCTGATTAGTACTTTTTCAGATTGGGAATTGTTCTGAATCATAGGTATTAATTCTTATCGAAGCATAATTAAGATTATAAATTTGATCAATTTTATTAAAGAAAATAATGCTTAAATTTAAATTTGTGTAAGATTTGCTGTAAAAATAATATTTCCATGTAACCAAAAGCTTTAAAATATCTAAATGCAGATTAAATAAATGTTGCAATAATAAAACAAATATTCTGTGGTTTCCAAATGTGGCTAGATTTATTTATTTTGGAATAAAATCTGAGGAAAGTGAGTAAATTAGAGATTAATCCTATAAATTCATATGTTTACTAAATACTATTTTTTCAGTAGAACTTGTTCCCAAATTAAAAGAGTTAAGAATTGAATAGACTTACTATATATTGCTTCTCAGTATCATTATACTTGTGGTACTCACCCCTGCAACTCTAGTTTGAATCTCATCTACCAAAGAATTTTGGCTGGTGGCATCCAGGAAAAGAGCCAGGGGGTGCTCTATGCTTGAGGTGGCTGAGGGGTTAGATAAAAGATAGAACATAGAATAGTAGAGTTGGAAGGAACCTTGGAGGTCTTCTACTCCAACCCTCTAAGGGTGACATTATAGAAATCTTCCAAAATTTGAGAGGCTGTCACAGAGAAAAGAGGGTCAACCTGTAAAGCATCTGAGGGCAGGACAAGATGAAAGGTATGGAAACTTATCAAGAAGAAATCCAATCTAGAATTAAGGAGAAATTTCTTGTCAGTGAGAACAGTAAGCAGTGGAACAGCTTGCCTTCAGAATATGTGGATGCTCCATTACTGGAGGTTTTCAAGAAGAGATTGGACAGTCGTTTGGTCCAGAATGGCATAGGGTCCCATGCCTGAGCAGGCAGTTGTACCAGAATACCTCCAAGATTGTTCAACCCTGTTATTTTGTTAAAGAAACAAGAAGACAAACAAGGGTGAACAGGACAAATCTACACCTCCCTCTGCTTTTGGATGTTATCCCAGCTACAACATGGAATGTTTCCAGGTTCTGAGCAACAGTGCTTAAAATGCCAGATGGTGACTTATGCCATAAACTAGACTTAATTAACATCTAATTTGTTATACTAGAGTATTCTGAACTGTGATATAGTTTGTCAGATACTATCCTTTATTCTCCTCTGTATCCATCTAATGCACTTATTCCTCCTTTTAGATTCTCTTTAGATTTTTATTTTTAATTGACTGTACTCCACCATCCTAATGCTGATCTTTATCTGTAATAAAGATTTTTATTCAACCTTGATTGAATAAGCCAACTTTATATCCCTTCCCTTTGCTTTTAAGAATCTTGATCTTCAATCCCTTTGAATAGTGTGCCAAAAGTTGGTTTCTTTTCATTGTTTCTTCTCAGGAATTCCTTATTAGGTTTAACAAGATAAGAAAACTATTCAAATCACTCTTCAGGTTTCTTATTTATGTGACCCTTTTAACTATTAAGATATCAGCTAGTTTCATTTGTTAATTCAGTGTAATTTCTTTTAACATACTGTTCTTGTAACATATCACTTTTTAAATCCACATTTAAACAGCCTCAGCCTCAACCTTGCCATCTTCTATCACTTCTTTTATAAATCCATTTTTATAAAAAAAACAGACCATCTTAAAAATAACATCTAAGTGCATTGTTCCCAAATATCCTAGAATTCTTCCAAAGTTAAAATATTTTGCTTCAGTCCGTATTAGTGAGTCTCTTCTCCTTTAATAATAATTTTTAGTTATTCTGAACATTAAGAAATGTGTTCCTGTGGGTCCATATGACACTAAACCCACTGTGAAATGGAAATAGTTGGAAAATTACTGTGGATAATTTCTAATTTAATTTGCATTCAGCATGCTCCCATAACTAAATCAAACTAAGTACACACCATTTGGCATAATCAGCAAAAATATAACTTGATCTTTATCTAGTAATCATCAGCAAACATCAAAACAATTAACTGGCAAGATGGGGCAATCGGCAGGCAAAAACAGGAAGAGAAATAAAAATGAATAATAAGAATTTACTGTTTCATTTCTGCCTCTACCTACCTACCTGATTCAGAGAACATGCTGTACACTTGCCAGCTCCTAAAAGAAACAATTGATTGAAGAATTTGCTGATGAGTACATGTACCTGTGACCTCTGAAATACTTTTTTCCATTCAAATCTGCACAATCCTATTAACATTGAAATCTATCTATCTACTTTTTTTCTTATCTCTCTCCTTCTCAAAAGGACAGAACATTTTACAACCATTGGAAACTACCATATACTATTAGTAAGTAGTGTAGACAGCCCCAAAAGGAGTGGATTTTGTCTATTCCAGTATAAACCCTTTTAAGTACATAACAACCACACATAATAATCCTGGAAAGTAGGACACTGTGTCTCTTCATGTATTTTGCATCATAAAGGGAACAATTTGGTAAGCAAGATGGTATCCAACAGAAATTAGATGTTCATATGTTAAACAAGCTAACTTTTAACAGAGTTGGAAGAGACCTTGGAGGTCTTCAAGTCCAACCCCCTGCTCAGGCAGGAAACCCTATACCATTTCAGACAAATGGTTGTCCAATCTCTTCTTAAAAGCTTCCAGTGTTGGAACATTCATAACTTCTAGAGGCAAGTTGTTCCACTGATTAATTGTTCTAACCGTCAGGAAATTTCTCCTTAGTTCTAGGTTGCTTTTCTCTGTGATTAGTTTCCATCCATTGTTTTTGTTCTGCCTTAAGGTGATTTGGAGAATAGATTGAGCCCTTTTTCTTTGTGGCAGCCCCTCAGATATTGGAAGACTGCTATCATATCACCCCTAGTCCTTCTTTTCATTAAACTAGACATACCCAATTCCAGCAACCGTTCTTTATATGTTTTAGCCTCCAGTCCTCTAATCATCTTTGTTGCTCTTCTCTGTACTCTTTCTAGAGTCTCAACATCTTTTTTACATTGTGGCAATCAAAACTGGATGCAGTATTCCAAGTGTGGCCTTACCAAGGCATTGTAAAGTGGTATTAACACTTCACGTGATCTTGATTCTATCCCTCTTTTAAAGCTGATTCTATCCTTCTTCCTAAGCTGCTTTTCTCCCCAGCACAATGCTTTCCTAAACAGTGCTAACTGCAAGTTAATAAGTTTACCTTTGACTTAATAGGTTGATTAGAACCCTCAACCAGCTTCCAGCTGTTGCCTGAACCTGACAAGAGGCTTTCTGTGCCTCCTAAGTGCCTCTCAGTGAACACTAAACAAACAACTGGTGCTAGTGCATTCCTTTGAATACATGTGCCTGGTTAGTCTCTTGTAATCCATTTCTCTCCAATTATTGTAAATATAAACATTAATTTTCTCCTTGCTAATTATTCCAGTACCACGTGTGAACATTCCAATGGATGGGAGACACGGAAAAATGGTATATTCACAATTTATTAATATTTTTTTTTCAAATTCACAGCAACACACATATAGCTTGCTTTTATTTTATTTATTGATTATTTGCCCCATACTACAATATATATGGAGTAAATAATCAAATGAAAAAGCGAAAGAGCTCCTGCTTGGCTGAAGGGAAGGAGCAAGAAGCAAAGGAAAACTGAAGTAAAATTGTAAGCACATTTTCATTCAGCAACCGCTTTGCTAAACAACTGAGTCACCAAAATATATTGGGGCTTCCACAATGGGGTAGCTGATGACATGACTTCATGGTGCAAACATATCTTAGGACACGGATGTCAAACTCGCTGCATCACGTGATGTGTTGCGATGTATGGCAACTTTTTTTGCATTGCTGGAGCTGGGGTGGGCGCGGCCTCCGTATGATGCAACCAGCCCGCGGGCCGGCAGTTTGACACCTCTGTCTTAGGATATGTACTTCTGTATGAGGTCAGGATGCAAGTACAAAAAGCCATGACATTGAAAGATACATTGTTGGTTAATTAGAAGCAGGTGCTGATGAGTTGAAGGTAACCCAGTTTGGAACCCTGCAGTTTTCATATTCAGCAGAACATCTGTGTGTTGTTAAAGCCAAACCATTAAGAGTGCTTAGAGAAAATATGTTAATGTCCAAGAAGATCAAGTAAATTTATTAGGGAGATTAAAAGTTATGAGAGGAAATGAGAAGGACATCAGATGTCTTCAGTCCTCTTTTAAAAAGCAGGTAGGAAGGGAGAGCTTAAAATATCCATAATCCAAGCCTTCCAATCAGCAAAGAGAAAAGGGAATGTTTTGGTAACTGTGTCAATTCTTCATGACCCTAGTGGTTATTGGTCAATAGTATAAAAAGTATAAAGCATCCATATGTCTGAGGTGGTATCTTCAATAGTCTCAAAGGTGCTTTTTCACAAGGCTTTCTGGATTTTTTCTTTTCCATCTTTGCTGGTAGGCAGGCCTTCAGCTCGGGGGTGTAGGGTTCTGATAACTCCCAGACTGAAGGGGAAATATAGCTTTTGACATTTAGTCTTGGCTGAAATGAAATCAAGGATGAGTTTTAGTGTACTAAATAATTAAGACAAATAGGAAAAAGATGGATATTTCTCAAGATAAAGTCTCACCTTTGTGAGATATTTATTGGAGGTGTAGAGGGTCCATGTGATTTGTACATTGTGTACTGTGTTTGAGAAGGTGTGAAGAGGGAGAATTGGCCTCCTGGACCAACATTGGATAATCCTCCAAAACCTCTGCCAAAAATTACTTTATTTCTTGCAGTAAGATTCAACCATTTAAACACTAATCACATATTAGATAGGCCTAGGAGACATTTTCTATTTTTTAAAAAGGACAGCTAATTGCAATGACAGGGATGGTTTTGCTGCGGAAAACTAATTGTGGGAGATGAGACTTATATTGAAGATATAAATTTATTCCCTCTTCTTTCAAGTTGAGGGAATTTTGTTTTAAATGAGCCTTTAAGATAATTTTTCTACTTTACATATTGTTTGAATGCTAGCAATTCCTACACTACAATTAATAATGGGCTATATGAACTGTTAGAGTAGTGATCTTGTGCTAGATGCTATTGACTTTCATCTGGTTCAGGTTTAGAAAATGCGTAGCCCAATAATTTAATTGGTTGTTATCCAAGTCTACTCAAATTTGCAGTTTCAGGATTCCCTCAAATGCAAAATCAGAGTTAGGAAGTTCTGCTTTCTTATCTTTCATTACCACTTTCTCCTCATAATGGGGTATACCTGGAATTGCAGCCATGATATCTAGTTTTCAATAATTTTCCATTTTTAAGAGTGAATATGACTCCACTCCCAATTCATGGGTAATTTTATCATAACACTCAAAATTGACTTTAAAAATTACTCTTGTCTTGGTCTTTTTTCTCTAACTGCTGTCAAATTTCTACATTTGATGGTATCTTGCCTAATAAAATGACAGATGCAATTGTTATGGCATTGAAAAAAATGGGAACAAAGTTATTTCCCCCCCTTCTATTTAATTTTATTCATTTATAACATAAAATGTGAAAATACAAAAGCAAATAATAGGGGACAACAGTAGAAAAAGGGAAAACAAAAAAGGTGTGAAGAAAGGAGGGGGGGGAAACAAAAGGCATTGACTTCCGACTCTCTCTGTTGCAGTAAAATCAGACATTAAAATCAAATCTCAACTTTTTATATTTCTATAGTAGTATGCACTAGCCATTTCTGTATCGGCAAATCAGTCTAATCGGTAAAACCCAAAATCACGATACCATTTTTTTGCACCTCAAGCACAAAGTCCAGAAGCGGTTTCCAAGTAGAAACGAAAGTACTTATGTTCTTTTCTTTTATCAGCACAGTCAATTTGGCCATCTCTGCTAATTCCATCAGCTTTTGTAACCATTCGTCCATGGTAGGAATCAAGGTATCCTTCCACTTTTGTGCATAGACCAATATTGCTGCCGTCACCCATATATAAAATCAGAGTTCCAATTTTTTTTCCAGTTCTCTTTCCATTAGGTCTAGAAGGAAAGTTTCTGGTTTAATCTTTATGTTCACTTTAAGAATTTTCTCCATTAATATATGAATCCTACTCCAATAATTCTTTGCCTTATCACATGTCCACCATAAATGATAAAAAATCCCTTTACATTTACATTTCCAATATTCAAAAAAAATGGGAACAAAGTTAGTTTTAATCCATCTCAAATCATAAAAGTTACAAATTCTTCCTAAATGAATTGCTTCAGTTAATTGCTGTGTTACTATTGGCCAGGAAGAAAAAAATGACTCAAAGGATTCATTTTATAACTACTTTATGAGTTTGTTACTAAACATTTCTAAGAAGAGTTTGAGGTAGGCATCACTCAGTTACAGAATCAACATCAGATTATTTAAAATTAGGTCTCAAGTGAATCTCAAGTCATCTTATTATGTATGTTTCTTTTTCATTCTATTTTTAAACTTGGGTCAGAAATTCTTAGTGATGAAAAGGTATATATTTACATATTCTAAGATTGAATAAGGGTAAAATGAATTGTTTTTCTGGTATCTGAGTAGGAAATGATGCAGGCATATTCATTAAAGTGTGAAAGGCAATTATTAATGCTCCAAAAAAGCCTAAACATATCATGAAACATTTGATTTTTTAAAAAAGAATTCTTAGGTGTAAAAAGTACCTGAAAAAAAGATAGCTTAGATTTTTTTTAAAGGACTTGATAATTCAAAGGCTCTCCTTAAGATAAGATGCTATAGAATCATAGGGCTGGAAAGGACGTTAGAGGTCATCTATTCCATCCCCAGCCCAAAGCAGGAGTCCTTATACCATCCTGGACAAATGGCTGTGGATCCAGTCTCTTCTTGAAAAGCTCCAGTGATGGAGACAAGCTGTTCCACTGATTGTTCTCACTGAAATTTCTCTTTAGTTGTAGATTGGATCTCTCTTTTTTTCAGATCTTCTACCTGTTACTTCTTGTCCTGCTCTCTGATGCTTTGGAGAATAGGTCGATACCTTATTCTCTGTGATAGCCCCTCAAGTACTGGAACACTGCCATAATATCACCAAGGCAACATACCTTGTTCCCTTAACCATTCATCTTATGGTTTAGCCTCTAGACCATATATTATCTTTGTTGCTCTCCTCTGCACTCTTTCTAAGGTCTCTGCATAATTAAAAAATTAAAATTAAAAAATTAAAATTAAAGCTGTTCCTTATGCCCAGTTTTCAATTGTGAAATAATATACATTTGCTCTCACTAAGAGGCCTGCATGTTAGTTCAGGTGCTTTTGAGTGATACATCTCAAAATACATCACCTGCAAGACTCTTTTCCATCTGGGTCTTGTTGAGAAGGTAGATTTCTGCAGCAGTTAGACAATCCATTGGAAATCCAGATAAGGATTAATTAATCATCCTCTCCAAGGTTTTTATGGCCCTCCAGAATCCCAATAGCATGGGAGCTGTTTGAATTTCAGGGTGAACTTCATACTAGAAGGCAGATATTGCTATAGAGAAGGTATCCTTCTGGGGTCCCAATAGATGCAACCTGTGTTCACCAACTCTGTGAAATCAAACCAGTTGGGTAGATACTGGGAATCAGGCAGTCTTTCATACTAGGCCCTATTCCATGAAAGGCTTAATAAATAATCAAAATGGATTCATAGAAATTGATATTGAAATCTGTAGTCCAATTCAATTGGCGCCCTGCTTTCTTGCTTGCTTGCTTGCTGAAGTTTGCCAATGCCCCTCAATTTTGTTTCTCTAAAAGTTCTTTCTTTAAAGACTTTATGAAGTAAAAGTAGATTTCACAATCTTGATGAATGCAACTCTTTGCTTACCAAGTCAATCCTTGCTCAAGAAATGTTTTTATATTCTTTTCATAATGATAATGCATCATGTTTGGATTTACCCTAAATTAAAAACAATTGTCTTGCAATTGCTATCAGTTGGTGTTTCTGATGCTTTGGATGTTTTTACCAGAATAACCTTGGTGGTGTACTGTATTTTCCTGTAGAGAGCAATGCTGTGAGAATCACTTGAAGAGAAAGCAATATACCTGGGCTTTTTCCTGATTGAAACATGGCTGGAAGGCAGGGTGTATCTGATGTTATAGTCCAGTGGTGGTGAATCTATGGCACAGGTGCCAGAGGCAGCACTCAGAGCCCTCTCTGTGGGCACTCGTGCCATGCCCCGGAGATGGCAACCATCCCTCTTCAAGCAGCCATCCGCTAACTCGCCGAGGTCCCACATGGCCAGATGCATCCCAGCACAGCTGGTTTCCCTCCCCCCCATCCCATCCCTCCTGGCCTTGCATGCTCTCCTTTTCCTGGGCACGACCCACTGCATCGCCTCCTCAGCTGTTGGCCGGCCGTCGAGCTCAGAGGCGGCTTCTCTGAACTGCTGGCAGCGGGCTGCGGAGCCCTAGAGTGCGCCGGTTGAGGGGCCAGCAGGCTGCTGACAGACACCATTGGCCCCCATGCACTCACTGGCCTCTGTGTGCGGGGGCCGATGGTGTCAGGCAGCAGCCACCCTGGCCCCTGCATTGCCTTGCCCTGCGACAATGGCACCCCCGCCCTGCCTCGCTTTGCCTGACCTCATCCCGCAGGACAAGCCTTCTGCCCACTGCCCCACCTGCCAGAGGCCCCCTGGATCTCCCCCAACCCTGTCCAGCCCCCACAGGAGGAACATCGAGGTGACCATGCCCACCTTGGCCACACCCACCCATTCTGCTATGACCACCACAGCCACACCCACCCAGTGGGCCACGCCCACCTGGCACCTGGCGATAAATAAGTGGGTTTTGGGTTGCAGTTTGGGCACTTGGTCTCTAAAAGGTTCGCCATCACTGTTATAGTCTCTTCAGTGAGGAAACAACTGTCCTTAGGAACCAGTAAAGCTCACTTTCATGTTTCTTGTCTGTCCTGGGAGAAAGGACTGGGAAGCAGATTTAAAATGGATCATCAATGAACTGCAGTTTCCATCATGTGATAAGTGTCTGCCACAGGCATAAGGTGTTCTTCCTATTTAATATACATAGTGTGAATTGAGATTAAAAAATCATATGAACCCAGTGTGTTTGGTAGTGGGCTGATAATTTGTATTAGCCTCTGGACTCACAAAGAAACTTTGTTACCATTACCAAAGTATTCACAATCAGATTTCATAACCTAATAACTTTTTGCTATTTACTTTTCCTTATCCAGAATAAAAATGTAGAACTGATGAAATCAGATCTTTACATCTACATAGTTTAACCAAACATCATAGCGATAAAAAGAAACAGTGTCAGACATTTAGTGAGATGATATAAAATACCTCTTGGTGCTTGAAAATGAAATTGAACCTTTCAAATAATACTTTTAGCAAATCTTTGCAGTACATTCAGTGAAAAGCTAATACAAAGAAAAATGCAAAATACCTCTCTCGTGACCAGTGTTTTATGCTCTCATTTGTTTCTCCTATTTATCTACACATCCACCCGTACAATATATATATATTGATCATACTTTTAAGCTTTTATCTCTGCAGAGAAAGCTACCAGCAGGAATTCATCTATGGGACAGGCTGAAAGATATGAGACTATTCAAATTCTTTCACTGGAAATACAAAATAATTGTTTTCTCTGGAGGCCCCATTCTCTTTTATTGAAGCAATAATGAGATTTTTGAAATATCTCTCCCCAGCCTCAAATCTTATGAAATCCAGCACTGATACAGTATTTAGGAGTTTTGCAATCCTCTTTAGTTTCTTTTTCAGAATCAAAAGTAGTCATTGTTATCAATCTTACTCCTGTGGCCCGAAGTCTGGGTTCACCAACATCCCTGCCCTCTTTCCTAAAACGAAGCCACATCTTTAACAACTAAAAAACAAACTAATAAAATAGATCAAAATCTCCTGGGGACACTTTATTTATTTCCAGACACACAAATATTCAGTGGTAAAGATTTTAAAGACCATAAGGCTGAGGGAAAAAAAAAAAAAAAGAGTAGGATGTTCAAGGAGAAAAAATATAGAGACTTTCTTCTTCTTTTCTTCTTTTTCTTTAAAGAAGGAGAAGTTAAGGACAAACTGAAACACCAAAATTGCCATTATATAATGCCTGAACAATTTTTGGGCCCTGACAAATAATTCTTTCCATTTGCCTTTAAAGAGTGGCCCATATAATTGAGATTATGTCACAGTGACAGTGAAGAGGGGGGAGAGAAAGACTCCCACTGTGCCTGAGAAACCAAAGATGGCATTAAGATCAGCTGAAAATGTCACTAAGAATAATTGAAAGTTACACTGAATAATGTTGCTGATGTGAGCTGAAAACTATATATGGGGTTATTGGCTGACGATTAAACTGAATGTTAGGAATGAAAGGCTGAAATCTCATGCATACTTACTTGGTTTTAAGTTCCATTGACTTTATTGAGTCTTATTTTTGAGTAGGAACAGAACAGAACTACAGAGTTGGAAGGGACCTTGTAGGTCTTCTAATCCACCCCCCTGCACATGTAGGAGACCCTATACCATTCCAGATAAGTGGAATGCTTGTAAAGTGGGAGAAGCTGGTCCTTGTAGCATATTCTTTGTTGATGTTCATAGGTAGGCATAAATTCTCCTTCCTACCTATAGAGTAGGGGTCTTCAAACTTGGCCCTTTTATGACTTGTGGACTTCAACTCCCAGAATTCCTCAGCCAGTGTACACTGGCTGAGGAATTCTGGGAGTTGAAGTCCACAAGTCATAAAAGGGCCAAGTTTGAAGACCCCTGCTATAGAGAGATAGATGCCCAAATCATGCATAGAGCAGACATTTCCATGCATTTCAGCAAAATGGGAAACAGGTCCTTCTAAACTGGAATTAACTAATGCAACAATCAGCCAAATCCAATTTTCTCCTTTGCTACTTATAATTATATTTTAAAATGAAATAATTGTGTTGATGGCTGAATTATTAATGCATGAAGCTTAATCAAAGAGAAGTTTTCACTTCTTTTAAGTTGGAAAGAAAACAACTCAAGTGATAGCCATTTTAAATGAGCACATTTTTTGGAAACAAAAAAAAATCTTTAAAAAAACAAAATAAAGCACCAATGAGATGAAGCAAATGATTTATTCTAATTATCCATAAGATTTATCAGGACTGTAAATACAGTCATTATGAAAAGGTAAAGAGATGCTACATATATTCCAAGCATCTACTTCTTTCTTATATTAACATACTAGTTTCAATGAAGTTCTTTTACAATTTTCCCTGCTTCCACCATATAGTGGTATTTTCTCCCTCTTATGCTTAGCACGTGAAAGGGTGTTTTATTCCTAGAAGTAGCCTTTTATTAAAGGATCACCTGTTAAGCTGAGGCAATGTTCCTTTCTGTCCTTTGATGACGTCCTTCATTCTTGGAGGCAATCTCTAGCAGAACAACAGTCTCCTTTAATTTGCATTATCCTTGATTCAGATGGATAAATATAAGATAGATTTTGAAATGAAAGTAACTTTCTATGGTACATTAGTCCAGTTCAAATAATCAACATCTGTTTGATTGTTTACTGATAAGGATCTTGAGTTTTCATTCCTATTTATAACTCTGTTATTTTTTATTATCCATCAGGATCAATTCAGAAATTCCACATCTCTTTTGTGCTAAAGTCCCTCATGCACATTTCCATTTTCAATACCTATCATTTGCTCTGTGGCTTCTTATGGCCCAACTCTATGATCATCGTGTTGTTCAATCAAAAATTGTTGTTATGACTCTGACCTTGCACTCATTCCACTAGGACAGCCCATGGTCTTTGGACATTGCATTGATCTTAAAAAATACATTGCATGTGTGTGCCTGAGGGGGCAAATGGAAAATGGTAGTTTGAACTCAAAATGAGCCATCATGTTGCAGACGTTCTGCTAAACTGTTTTGAATTAGCTGCAGTTCAGCAGAAATAAAACCTGGAAATTTTTTTATTGTATCAGGTTTCAAAATCTGGAGGGATCCCAGAGTAATTTTTACAAAGAATGTTGGACAAAAATGTATTTCTCTATCTGATGTTAGCTTCTAATCCATACATGCCACTGCCAAGGGACATCCTTATCTTTCCTGTTATTTCCCCTTCCTCAAACAAAATCACATCAGACAATTTCCAAACAAAATAGTTTGCTTATGTTCATTATTTGGACCGGAATATTGATAACCAGCATGTTTTGCTTTAGACACAGACAGCTCCACACTATCCCCAATTATTCCAAGTGCACAAAGGATTTTGTGCAGTGGTGGGCTTCAAATATGTGAACAACTGGTTCTCTGTGTGGATGCTGCTTCCGGAAGTCCATTCTGGGCCTGGGCAACAAAAAATTAGCTACCGGTTCTGCCGAAGTGGTACGAACTGGCTGAATCCCACCACTGGTTTTGTGTGACATGTTTTGAACATCTTTGTGAAATGGAACTACGGATATGACAAGCAGGACACCTTCTCCTGAAATCATGGTCTGAGGAAAAGTGGGCTTTGGCTGAGAGTGATGAACATCAAGAAGTGAATGGGACAATTCAAAGAGGAGAATATACTTAAGCACGTTTTTCATTTGGATATCACTTTCTGTATTTTGTGCTTATGATGAAAAAAAAGGAAACATTGACTTTGGTTTTGTCAACTAGATCAGAGGTCACCAACCTTTTCATGGTGGCCCAGAGGGAAAGGGAGTAGGTGGGAAATTTGCATGCATATGCACACACACACACATGTGCGTGAACAGGGCCGCATACGAATGGGGCCACACGGGGCTAGCAGCCCTGTTTGCGTATGCATGCGTGCACTAGCCACCGCCGCTGCTAGCCTCGTGTGCTTGCACAAATGGGTCACACAACCCCTCATGGTGCTAGCAGCCCTGTTTGTGTAGGTGCACAGGCATTAGCTGCCTCCTCTGCTAGTGCCGCATGCATGTGCAGACGGGCTGTGCAACCCATGCATGCTAACGGCCCCATTTGCGCAGTTGCACAGGTGCTAGCCACTGCCGCTGCTAGTCCCACGCGTATGTGCAAATGTGTCTGCGGCTTCTAGTGTGAGTGGGGGTGAGTGCGCGCACACACATGCATGCACTGGCCAGCCTGTCTCGCAGCCCGATGGCCAATAGCCCATGCCCCAGCAGTGGGCCACGGACCATAGTTTGGGGACTCCTGGATTAGATAGATTTGTCATTATAGAAATGGCTAGTTATATACGAATGTGTAAAAGCAAAAAGTTGAAGCTGGAGTGTTTCTATCCTGTACTGTGCTAAAAAGAGTCAGAAGTCAATGCTTTTTTTTTCTTGTACCTTACATTTTCCTCCCCCCCTTTTTTCCTTCCCCTAATTTCCCATTTCTATTTCTCTTTGTAGTTTATATATAGATAAAACAATAAAAGTCATATGTCTAAAAAAAGTGAATGAGACAAGGCTGAAAACTAAATTCGACTTAATCTAGGCTGATATTTAATTAAAATTAAAGAGTGAATATGAATAATCCCCATTTTTTACATTATTTCCTTCTGGTACTTTGTACATTACAATTTGGTATTGAATTTTGCAGAGGGCCTAAAGGTTATTTCAACAGACTGAACATACTTAGTCAACCAGTGGACCAAGCACCATGTTCCAATAAATAGGTGGGCTAGGACAAAGGGGTGACTAGGCAAGAGTAATTGGATGTAATTTAATTTCAATTTTTGCTTAATTAAATTGAAATGTAAGTAATTGAACACAATTAGTATGACCACTCCACATAGAACTAAACTGTTCCTCTTTTATATCCTGACACAATTACAATTCAGTAACTAAGGATTTGAAGGGCTTCCCATTTGTGCTGGGGACAAATTTTATTGAATTCAATGGGGCTTGCCTCTAAGTTCCTTAATATATTGCTTTGTTAAGCTGTTTTTCTGATCATGGCTTCCGTTCAACATTTTAAGGGGGTGCAACATATAAGAATGATTTTTCCCCCCCTGTCTTAATATTACACAGTGAAATTTAAGAGATAAAGAGATGGAGGAAAAAAAATGTCATGTATACTTCAATCTGTTTACTTATTCATTTTTATCAGTGGCTGGAGATAAACTAGATATATGTTGTTTCATTTCTTATCATAAGGGACCCACAGTTCTTTGTCAGCAGGGTTTCCTTTCTTTTTAAAAAGCAGCTGAAAAAGAAATATAAAGAAAAGAGTAGTGCAGGGTGTTATACAGAATGGTCAAGAATCTTCCTTTGAAAATGAAAAAGACTCCACTGAGGATAGCAAGTTCTGTAAAATTGAAGTGCATTTAAAAGGAGAATACCTCTGGACAGGATATGAAGGGGAAAGAGAGATATATTTGCACCAGTCAGTAAACAATTTCTAGCACAGCTTTTCTTTATATTCCAAACCCACGGAGACCTGAGCATTGCTTGAAGTCACCATGGCTCATTTCACTCTTGCAACTAACTGTGCTTCAAACGGGCCCTGGCAATAGCTTTGCCTTGCCGTATCCCCCATGACGTTGCTTTCATCTCATTCCCAACCCCTGAGTGAGACAGGTTTAAATTGTCTTTATTGTGCTGTATTATTAAAGTAGAGTTTTCTACCTTCTTCCAACATTGACCAAGAGCAACTTCAGGTTAGGCTTTATCACTGATTGTGTGTGTGTGTGTGTGTGTGAATGTGTGGGGGTAAGTTGGGTAGTTGCCATGACTACAAAGCAATTGAAGCAGGATAGGGATTGGTGATGAGAAAAAATTATATGTTGCTACAGTTTTATGCCCAGTGAAGGATGGCTGGAGAGGTCTTCAACTCAGCAGTGGAGGAAGGACTTATATGTTCCTACAGGTAGTCCTAGACTTACAACAGTTTGTTTAGTGAGTATTCAAAGTTTCAACAAAACTGAAAAAAGTGACTTATGACCATTTTTCACACGACCGTTGCAACATCCCCATGGTCACACGATCAAAATTCAGATGCTTGACAACTGACTCCTATTCATGACACTTGCAGTGTCCTGAGATTATATAATCACCTTTTGTGACCTTCTGACAAGCAAAGTCAATAGGGATGCCAGATACACTTAATAACCATGTTACTAACTTAACAACTGCAGTGATTCACTTAACAACTGTGGCAAAGAAAGGTCATAAGATGGGGCAAAACTCACTTAACAATTGTCTCACTTAGCAACAGAAATTTGGAGTTCAGTTGTGATCATAAGTTGTGGGCTACCTGTATTTGGAAGTAATGATTATCCTCATTAATGATTATTTTAAATAAGTGACTTTAGGTTGTGTATCATTTTCAACTGTCGTCCTTCATAATCACATTATTGCAGCAATGATCTTTTCAGCTGTACCCATTTAGATCTATTTCCTCAATGCTTATCCCTTCACTTGTTGACCCCTTCAATCTGATAAGGAGCTGGAGCTTTTATGCAAATGGGGCCTTCTTATTATTAATATTTTTCAGCAGTCAAAGCGAAAAGAGAAAAGATAATAACATCACTACGAGAAGACAGGCGAAGAAGTTTCATGCCTTTCCCCCTTCATCACATCTTGCTTATTTTTAAAAGTCAATGAAGTCTTGACACTCTGGCTTTATTGATTTTTCTGCCAAAAAGTAGTGGGAAATTATGCCATCAATATCTAATAGGATGACATCAATTTTTAGGGGTCACAGAAAGAGGGGTAAGTGTAAGCTTGGCAAACGATGATTTAGATCAGGCATCCTGATTTAAACAGAAGTTGTCAAATATGAGAAGAGTACTATTGTTAAATAGAAAGCACTGGGATTGAATTTCATTATTGTAATATGACTTTTAGAACTAGGAACACTATCTCCTTTTCATGCCTCTCCTTGTATATTCTACATTTTTTTTTTTTTTGAAAATTCATACCTTTAGAAGCAGGCAGCTAAAATTCTTTGTTGTTTCTGCCTTGAAGGAGTCACTTCCCTAAAAGCTTCAGCAAAGTGTCTCTTTGAAGAACGTGAAGAAAAGCTTCACCTCTTTCTGGTTCCTCTTATAGATTTCCACATTTTGGGAAAATATCGCATACTTAAAAACATGAATCTGAGTTCTGTCTTCATGCAGGTTCTTCAGCACAACACTTCCCTGAAAACCTCTACAATGCATCCTTTGAAGAGGACCCCTTTTCTGATGAGCTAAGAACTAGAGGAAGAATTTTGCACATTCATAAAACAGTATTCATTCTTTTTTTATATGACTTAATTAAGATTGTAATAAAGATAAAAATCAGAATGTAATATTTAAAGAAAAGAAAGAAAAAAAGATAAAACTAAACATGTGGCAAATTTTTTTTATAAAGCTTCCAATTTTCTTTATAGCAGTTGTAAGTAGGCATATAAACTTACTACTTATTCTATGGTTACAGCATGGCTTTCACTTTTTGAATAATCTATTTTTTTCTAATCATCAAAAGCATATATCAACAGTTTATTTTTTTTAAATTTCACACAAAAAATCTGTAAGGGGTTTCCAGTCATCACTAAACTTGGATATTTTGTTTTTCTCTAACCAAAGTCATCTCCACAAATCCCATCTTCACTGTCCATTCCTCCGTTGTAGGTAAGGTCAAATCTTTCCACCTTTGAGCACGTAATAATCTCACTGCAGTTTTCATGTATAGAGTTCCATGACATTTTTCAACTCTTTATCAATCACCCCCCAAAAGAACAATCTCTGGTATCAATTGTATATTTTTTTGCACGTCACCAACATGATAAAATGTACCCTTATGTTCACATTTCCTGCATAAATTTGATATATTGTTATGCATTCTAGACAGTTTTTCCAGTGACATATACCATGTACCTTGGTGGTGCAGCAGTTAGAATGCAAAAAAAAGAAAAGAAAAAAAGCCAGGAGTTCAGTCCTGACCAACTCAAGGTTGACTCAGCCTTCCATCCTCCTGAGGTCGGTAAAATGAGGACCCAGATTGTTGGGAGCAATATGCTGACTCTGTAAAGCACTTAGAGAGGGCTGTAAAGCACTATGAAGTGGTATATAAGTCTAAGTGCTATTGCTATTGTAATCATTTTGTAAAAATAAGTGGTTATATCACTCTCTGTCATTTGTCCAGAGAGATTTTGGTATCCAGTATTGGCCATCTAGGCAATCTTTGTCATGATGATGCCTTCATATTAATGGAGATGATTAGACCAACATAGTGTATTCAAGCTTATTCAAGTTTATTCATTCTTCAGAAATTCCAGAATGCAGTTGATGTATCCAATTGTATTAAATTGATTCTGGATACATAATTTTGGGGCAAGGCCCAAATAAGCCAGACTCCTAAACATTCAACATTGTTAAAAGCTTAAATTCAATTTGGCAATAAGTTTTATTTGCTTTTGTCTTGCTACAGTTTTTGGAACGATGTTTTCAGGGAGTATCCAAGATGATTTAATAAGGCATTCGTATATTTAAATTATTCTTAAAAATAAAGAGTTAAAGCATATTCTCATCAAATTTCTGAAAATTGATTTAATATGTAAATGAAGCTTTGAGAATATATAGTGAAAAGGGGAAGAACTATACAGATACATTCCAGAAAAGTAGTCAAATTAATCTTATAGTCATCTGCAAAAAAAAAAAAAAAAATGGGATACTTTCCTAGGTCTTTTGTAGAAGATAGATTGCTATGGTTCCTGAAACAGTAGTTATCTATCTTGCAGAGTTGTTAAAAATGGTACTGAGGGAAATATACATGAGGTAAAGGTGAGGATAATAAATGCAAGTAACATTTAGAAAAATCCTATTGATTTCAGTCTTTACTCTTGGTGTAATGGAGCAAGAATACTAATCTACCATGCTGAATGTTTAAAGAAGAGGTAGCTTGGTGAGCTCTTCTCAGTTCACTGAGGATTTTTTTAAAAACACACACACACACAAACACACACAGTATCCACATAAATCTAACCTTGTATTTTATCATGTCAATAGTGTCTCCAAGTATTTTTTGAAAAATGTTATTCTATATTCTTCCTTTGCCCATGTTTCAGTATTCTTCCATCTGTCAATTATGTGAGGAGAGAGACGAAGCAATGTTACTCGGAGAAAACCTGCAGGTGGCCTCCATTACTCAGTCAGTGTATTTTTCCAAGCAAAGTTTTATACAGCCTAGTGAAAGAGACATTTCAGCAAAGGCATAAGGCATACAGTGCTGGTTAAATTTTCTTCAGGCTATAGAGCAGTGTTTCCAATCAGCATGGTATATGTCAACGTTGTTTTACCATGGTCATAAAGGAAAAGGTTTATGGGGATATTTCCACTCACCTCAGCCTCAGCCTTCTGGAGAAACTGTGGCCTTTCTAAATTAGGTATTTCTAACAGTCAAACATAACCCTCCTTGTCTTTCCCTCTATAATCTTCTTCCACTGCTAGCCGGTGAGTCAACAAGCAATAAATTGTTAAAGACTTCTAAGGTTGCTGCTTTAAAGTTTTCACGTTTACCTGAAAGTCAATGATACTTGAATTGTTGTGGCATTTATACCTGTAGAGAGGGCAATGTTAGAGTTTGCTCTCCTCCATCCAAATCTTTCAATCCAAATGAGGAAAAGTTGAAGATGATTTGTGAAGACTCAGGGGCTTTCATGAAGCCAAACATCACTGATCCACAGCACTCATTAAAAACACAATTAAAAGGTTCCCGAGGCTGCCATGGCTTCCAGGCATGTTCAATAAAAAGCTTTTCCTGCAAAGGTAAACCTAGATGTGACACTCCTTCTTCATATAGCTACAAGATATACACAAACATATTCAATCTCTGCAAAGCTCAGAGGTTCATTCTCACAAATGAATGTCATTCCTGGTGGCTTAAAATAATTATCTTGTTGCTAGAAAGCATTAATGAGCTTGGAGACTAAAGTAGGGACACTTATACATGTCATCATAATGCCACAAGCTCTGACAGTTGTCTCACTCAACTTTTAATGTTAAAACCTCTATCAAAGTTGCAAAATTACACAATGAGAGCTTACCTAGACTGAAGGAAGATTTACATAAAAACAGTGGTGGGATTCACCCAGTTCGTACCACTTCTGCAGAACCGGTAGCTAATTTTTTGTTGCCCAGGCTCAGAATGGACTTCCGGAAGAGGCATCCACACAGAGAACCAGTTGTTCACATATTTGAATCCCACCACTCCATGCACACACATACTAAAGGGGGGGAAAAAGCTCATTGACAATGGCTGCACTTTCTCATAACGCTCAGAACTCCTTTCACCATAGTTTGTTAAACGTTGCAGATAATAGTTGCAGATGAACAAAATCACTATGGCTTGTTCAACCAATTCTGATATGTTTTACACATTGCTTATGCTAATATCCAGAAGAAATAGGCAGAACAGAAAGACAGACCTGTAACATCACAGGAAGAAGAAAAGAGTTTGAATTCAGACATGACAAACCTGTTAAAAGATATCAGGGTTTATAAACTCCCATAATTCACATTAATCATGACATCTTTGAATTCTAAACCAAAAACAAACCTCATTAGGAACTAATTAGTATTATTCATGAACCAAACAAATAAACAACATTAGGGTTTAATATTATCCATAAAAGGGTACAAGACATGAATTGGAAATGAATGTAATCAGACATTAGTGCCACTTAAATCCCATTACTTTGCCTAAATTGAGTAGGACTATATTATTTTAACCTTTAAATTAGATATTTTTCTCTAATAATATATGGCCCTCACATGAGGCAGCTGATAGACTGAGAAAGTCTGCAATTTTTTTTAAAATATGGTTAGTTGCAAGACATTTTCCCTTCCCACGAATAAATCAAAATAGATAGCATGGTTCCTATAACATATGGTTCTTATTTGCATTGGAAATAGGTTCTTCATGTCATTTATTTAATCAGTATAATAATTATTCTCTAAAATTAGATAATTGGGCAGGTCCAAATGTTACTAGATTGAAAAAAAATCTGGTTGAAAAATCTGGTCTGGTTAAAAAAAAAAGAGTTTAATATCAGCTTGGGAAAATGTTCCTCAAATTTTATTATTGAATCATAGATAGCTTGAACAAAACTGTTACAGATTAGTAATTCAGTAATTCCTGTTAAACAGCTACGTGAAACTGGCTTCAGTAGCTATACATTTGTATCCATAAATAACAGAATAACAAAGTTGGAAGGGACTTTAGAGGTCTTCTAGTCCAACCCCCTGCTCAAGCAGGAGATCCTACATCATTTCAGACAAGTGGCTGTCCAGCCTCTTCTTAAAAGCCTCCAGTGATGGAGCACCCACTACTTCTGAAGGCAAAATGTTTTACTTCACTAAACCTAGGACAAGAAGCAAATTTTCCCTCATTATCCCTCATTGTGAGGCATCTTGTATCAAAATCTTTAACCAGCAAATTAGGACAATTTAAGCATGTCCTTAAAACATGTAGGAATCTAGATGGGCACTGAACACTTCCTCAAAGATCTTGTATTAGGTAAGAGACTCAATTCTAGTCAGAGGCCATTCTAGTCAGTCTAGTCCATCAATCATTCTGGGACTATGTGCAAGGAAAGGCAATGAGGAGTGCTCATACTTGACAAAGCTGAGGAAGAATATCCATGATTCTAGAATCTCAGGCAGTACCTCTACAGACATGGAAGTAGACTATATTTTAATTTATTTCCATATATAGACTCTACATGCAAGAAAGCTAAATAAGCCTTAGCTTGCAAGAAAGGAGCGCAGAACATATTTTTCCTAAATGCCAGAAGCATGAGTATTTATTTGTTTGTACAATGCTGGAACGTGAAGGATGTTTCCTATAATTCTTCCCTAACAAAATATTTTTCAATATGGATTGTGGCAGGTTTGCTCTGTCAGGGGTTCAACACAGAGACCTCTTGTGAAAGAGGCTAAATAAAAGGCTGACTTTCAAATCCTCTATGGCACAGAGGCTGTGTACTCAATATATTTTCTTGATTAGTTGGTTGTCTTTATTGCCTTGCTTTTGTTTTATGACATTTTACCAGGCATTATAATCAGATGGCAAGGAGACCAATTTTTATTCTTCACATTCAGAATTATGTGGAGAAAAATAACAAATCAGATGTTTTGGCAGCTGATTTCTTCCCAACCTATTTCCTTGTTCTTTTATTTTTGGAGAGATTTACTACTTCTCTTCAGTATGCATTCACATTACACCAAACAACCACATCTTATATCACAATTGCATCATTGCAATTTACATCACAATTTGGTTTTGAAAGTTGCAATGGTTTTGGAGAAGTTTTCGCTCTTTGAATTATAATAACTAATTTAATTTAAATAAAATACTAACATAAAATATGATCAATATAAGTAATGGTTGCTCATTGCCTGATACACTAGAACAGGATGTTTCCAATCCCTAAATTTACACAAGAATCTGGAGATTCTGTGAAACACCAAGGGGGGGGGGATATTTATTGAAACACAGCAGACATTCATAATATTTTTTCTAAGATAGAATGAAAAGTGTGAAGTTAGTCTGCTAGCATTTCAAACTCCCTCCTGAAAGATGACTCATTGCTTCTGATTGGTGGTGGTGGGGCTTTCCAGAATATTTATTTTTTAAATTAACAGGTGCTGTAGCCTGAGAAGATTGAAATATCCCTACAGTTAGCCCTTGTTTAGTGGCCGCTTTGCTTGCTGCCTGTTCATAGTTACAACAGTAATGAAAAAAAAGTAACTTTACAATAAATTCTCCCACTGATGACCTTCAAAGGCCTGTAAAGCAAAGGCAAGCTGAAGGAAGATCATACAGTAAGCACGCTTGCAGTTTCATTTAGAGATTGGTTTGCTTAACAACCAAATTGCTGGTTCCAACTGAGGTCACAAAACACATAAGTAGTTAACCCAAACATGGTTTCTGGTTTGCCTTGAAATGATTTGTTTCAATAAAGAAATAAATTTCTGCTTATTGTACAGGAACACATATTTTTTAAAAAAAAAAAAAATACTTCAGATCATTTCCCACACCCAATGGTATTCTTTGGGCTGAGATTTAAAATTGCTGATAATATTTTTATTGCACGCATGCAATGCTGAGAAATAATTAATACCCTCTGAATCTGTTTCTCTCTTTCAGGAAATAAAGTTGAGAAATAAGTTATAGAGCCATAATTAATTCATTAACTCTAGAAAAGACATGACCACAGAAATATACATCTTAAAAAGATAAATGCAACTTTTTTGTCAGCTATAGTTTCATTAAAGCATTATTTCAAAGAATATATAAATGTGGCAGTTGAGTAATGCAAACCTAAATAAGTGAGTTAAGTGAACCTTTTCTAGCACAGCCACCATATGAACAATAACAAAACCAATCAAATTAAAACAAAACAAATGGATCTCTTTAAAATGGCTATAAAGGTTTTTGAACTGTGCATCTTTGAGCTCTAGTCTAGGAGATTTATAATTAATCCTCATTAGTGTGTGTAGAATAACAAGTTGGTTAGTTTGTATTATTTATTTTGACAACAAAACATTTGTTCTTTTCTTCATTTTTTTTATCTGCTGCATGAGGTTTCAAGGAGATTATGCTGGACAACAGCACCAGGAATCTGCTAATTTATGTATTTAGCATGTTTACTCTTTGGAGGATTGCAGAGTGGATTATAATGCCTGTGATTTTACCTCTCTGAACAGACTGAATCAGTTTATCTGATTTTCAAAGTTTTATAGCAAAGAAAAAGAAAAAGAAAGAAGAGGTGAGGGCATTTTTGGAACCTATTCTATGCTTTGTTGGGATTTTCATTGCAGTCATTTAAACAGTGTAGCTCAAACAGAGAGGAATTAATGACATCTATAAAGATCTTAGCAGTATGGAACAGCTTTGAAGCACAGTGGTTCCTGAACTACCTCCTTTTAGGACTTCCTATTTCTAGAAATATTACTAGTCGGGGGCATCTTGCTGTGTGTGTGTGTGTGTGTGTGTGTGTGCGCACGTGTGCGCGTGCATGCACCTCAGAAAAGTAAAGTTGATGTCCACAACCAGACAACCACCTAGAAAAGGGACAGAACTTTGCCTGAAGACTCCCTATGCTTTGCTTTGTTTCTGTATATTGACTACAGCAGTGATCAGTTCCCATGAAATAAAATAAACAAAAAGAAGGCAGAAAATAGATTTTTTTCACTTTCATTTTTTAAAATTGTCTGTTAACTCTATTCAAAAAAAATATATCTATTATTCCAAATGACTGAATCTGCCTTGCGGAGTAATATGTCATATAGAACATAGCATAATAGGGTTGGAAGGGACTTTGGAGGTCTTCTAGTCCAACCCCCTGCTCAAGAAGAAGACCCTATGTCATTCTGGACAAATGGCTCTTCAGTTTCTTTTGTAAACACTCAGAACTTCTGGAGGCAAGCTGTTCCACTGATTAATTGTTTTCATGGTCAGGAAATCTCTCCTTAGTTCTAGGTTGGATATCTTTTTAATGACATAAAATATATAATTTTATATAAGGGATATATAAGGTACATAAGTGATCCATTTCTGCTTTTAATATGAATATATATTGTTAGTGTTGCTATTGCTGCATATTTTCCAATTTTGGTCTCCAAATCAAACAATCAGTTTAATTTATTGTAAAAATTATATTAAATATGAACAACTCATTACAACAAGTTACAACAAAGTAAAGGTAATATTTTTCTTCTTTGCTACAGCACAGTGGTGGCGAACCTATGGCACGGGTGCCAGAGGCGGCACTCTGAGCCCTTTCTCTGGGCACGCGCGCCGTCGCCCCAGTCATAGGCCTTCAGCTGGGTTTTATAAAAACTTTTTGCTTTAGGCCTCTGCTGCCGTGTGCAAAAAAAAAAAAAGGTTCAATCAGTCAATTTCAACTTCTCGCGGGAAAAAAAAAGATCTTGCAAAGTTGGAATTGATTGATTGAACTTTTTAGTCCCACCCAGTCTGCCGTTACCACCGCAGCCACGCCCACCCAATGGGCAACGCCCACCCGGCACTCGACGATGCATAAGTGGTTTTGTGTTGCAGTTTGGGCACTCGGTCTCTAAAAGGTTCGCCATCACTGCTATAGCATTTCAAAATTTGTTGCGATAACACTTGTTCTATCTTGGTAATCTTGGTAGAGTTATATAAGTGTTTCAAAAGTGTGTCATTTTTCTCAAAGTCTTGCCTATCTCTCTACAATTTGTAAGACTTTTTAAAAAATGTCACTGAGGTTGTTTGACTATTGCAGTCTTCCCTTGAGTCGATTCAAGGAAAAAATTTGGTGAGTAAATTATTGTATATGCCAGCCTTTCTCAATCTTTACACTCATAATACTCAAATTTCCAAAATGTTTAGGCAGTCTGGGAATTTTAATTAGGGCTTGAAATGATTTAGTGCCCAACACACAGAGATCCTATGGTCACTGCTTCAGATTTTATGAATTCTGATGTGAATTTACATGATTTACAAAATATAAAATGAATTTCATCACAGTGTACCATTGCTTAGATTTTTCACATCATGAATTTTTGTGACACAGTTTTCAGCTAAGAAAGATAATGTTATAATTCATCCTTAAGGATAATAATAATAAAAAACATACACATATATTTAAAGTGTGTTTATAAATGTACTTACATAAGTATTTTCATCCAGGATTCTTTTGCCCCAGTTACATATTTAGAAAGAGGCTGAATGTTACAATCTGGGAGCAAAAATACATCAATTTGTCCACCACTTCTTGGATTATGTTATTTTAAGCAGTACAGAGATTCAGGAATCTTCTTCCCAGCTGTTCAAGCTTACATCAATTGTCCTATAATAGGACATTTATCCAGAATTAGCAAGATTAAAAAATCTATTAGTTTGGATAAATGTCACCAAAGTAGTCATAAAATTTGACTCAAATTCAGTGTGAAATTTAATCTTAAAAAGCATTAGTAAAATAACCAACTAATTAGAATGTTAAGCTCTTGATGTAATTTTAACTAACATTTCCATGCAATAGTATTGTTACCCTAGTGGTCCATCTAAAGATAAAATAAGGCCATTATATTAATTATTGTTAAAGATGACATTAATTTTCTAATTCAAATTTTCAATTTTTGAGAGCTAATGGACATTTTGCAAAGAGGGAAAAAATAATTCTTGTATTTGACCGAATGGTATCCTAACAAAACACATCCATAGACTGCCTCTCCTCTCCCTCAATCTTACAGTATCTATCAAATAGTTTCATACAAAGGAAATATTTCTATGAGTTTTCATGGGATACATCATAACTTAACCATAGCTTCAATTGGGAAACTGTGACCATCCTAAACTAAGCCAAATCCAAAAAAACACTAGAGAATTTCTAGAAGCCTGGCACTCTGACAAATTAGCCATCAATAGACACATAGACATAAACAATGTTTACATACTATGCAAAAGGGAACAAAACAGCAAGCCCAAAAGGGAACAAAACACTTCCCGCCATGACTCAACACCCAAATGAGCACAGGTTATCTCCAGGGTTAGCATCAGACCACAATCAAGAAGTAAACAATTCCCCAATCCAGGAACTGCCAAACAAGCTAACAGTAAACAGCCCAACCAAAGAACATTCCCACCAACACTAACAGAGCAAGCCACAAGAATATAAACTGAGAACAAACCCCTAGCACTGATGATGTTACCTAGTTTGGATAATGAAATGTCTGCAGGAAAACAACCAAGCTCAGGGAGCACAAAGGACTCTCATTTCAACCCTGAGCTACAAATATTCTCCTTTATTCATCTAGAAATGATGTAATGACTAGTGATAATAAAATATGAGAATCTGGACTAATTTTAATGATGAATAAGAGCAATAAACAAATGCCACCGTCCACAGAAGACCAGATTGAAAAGTGGGGGTTTTATCAGAAGATATAATTTGATTTTTTTAACAAAAACTACCATGCTATTTCTATGGAATCATTTCAAAAGCTAATACTTAACTATCATGTTATGTAGTTACAATAATCCTTGGGTTCAGTGGACTTTGTTTTTGTAAATTTCATATGCAGTGGGTAGAATCTCTCTGTTTTATCTTATTATCTTCTTTTGTGCATGCATAATATCCCATTTGCCATGGGCTTGCAATTGTAAAAATACAGAGGGAAAAAAAACATCCTCATTTAATTCATATTGAGCTTTAACAGATTTCACTATTGTCATTTGTACAACAAAAGTTTATTGCAAATGTTCTATAAAAGAACCCAAAGCAATACAAAATGTCCTTAAAAATAACACAGAACAAAATGAAAGATGATTTTTTGTTAAAACTGAGTATTGTTATCCAGAGCAAGTGTTTTGGTCAAGTTTGTTCTGTGGAACAGAAAAAGAAAAATCAGTTTCTTCTTTTCTTAGAAATGTGTAAAATATTCCTGTCTGGTTTCTTCTCACACTCATGGAACATGGCAAACATAAAAACAGACGTCAATTATATTACTGAATCTCCTGCTACCTAAACATTGCTTTAGGAGGCCATCCCATTAATGTCAGTGGGACTTAGTATAATGAGGCAAATTAGAGGCTAAGAAAATTGCATATTTAGAATTAGATCTGCACTGTCTCCAGAAAGTTGCCAGAATCATAAATCTTAATGCTGTTAAAACATTGTTATGCGTACAAGAAAAGGAAAACTATAACAAGATGGAAACAGAGATGTGTTAATTCCATATAACTGGGTGATTTCTCACAAATATTTTGGGATAAAATAATAGGATGACTGTATATTTCATTCTCTGCAAATACATAGGTTTTATGTGTGTTATTATTTCTAGAGTGCCTTCCAGCGGTGATTGAGAGGAGCATAAACCTGAAATGTACCTGACAATTTTACATAGTTTTTTTTAACTTTTAGGAGTTAAAAGAACCCCAGATTATATAGTACCTTTGAATAAGGAAGTTTTACTCCATCCAAGGACAAAGAATATCCCCAGATTTGGGTAAGCTAAACCCCAATCTCCAGTCCATGAAGAAGGATACCGATACTTGGATGATATTGAAAATGCTGACAGTTCAAAGAGCACAAAGATCAATGCATCACCTCCGCTCTGCAGGTTATCTACAAGCATGATCAAAGGTATCTCACTACTGAATCCCAGCCTGAAACCTAGTTGAAAAGGGTCTCGAAATTCCATTTCATCTAGAGTTGCAGACCAACAGTCTTGTCAATAACCTGTCTCGGAAAGGGGAAGTTGAAGTTTAGATAATAGTTACTAAAACTATTGCTCCAGGGATGGCCTCTTGAGGAGGAGGTACACTGCTGTCTTTGTATGATCACCTCCATGGGCATTTTTATGGATGGGGAGAGGCCCTGAACGATGGAAATAGGTGGCCAGGGTGATAGCACAGAGAACCCTGAACGCTTCCTCAGGAGTCACTGGCTCAAACTCATCCCAGATCATGCAATCAGATGAGATCAAAATTCATCTTCCTATAAATCTCATTGAATCCAGTTGATTACAAATTGTTTTTATCTTTTATTCTAAGTAAAAAAAAAAACTGGACTACATTTATGCCTTGATTCTAATTGTTTCCCATCCTTCAGCAATATGTTTGTGCATAGCTTTCTTTCTATTTGACACCAGAAGAGACAAGCAGTGCTCTCGAAAATGCTTTTCTAGCATTCTGTACTGTGGATAAACAAACTACTGAAATTAAATAGGTTGGGAAGAAGCTATTTAGTTCCTCTGTAAAATTAAAGCAAATTTAACAGCCTTTTCCTCTTTCTTTGGAGGTAACGTCTTATGGAATAGGAATCTCCCCCTTGGAGATTTGTTTTGCCCCATTTTCTGACTTTCTAGGTGCAGTGGCTCAGTGGTTAAAGATGTTGAGTTTGTCAGCTTTTCAGCTGACAACCCAGATTCAAGACCCAAGCGCCATGCAAGGGGGTGAGTTCCCATTATTGCCCCAGTTCCTGCCCACCTAGCAGTTTGAAAGCATGTACATATGGTACCTATTTATCTACCACTTTGGTGGGAAGGTAACGGTGTTCTGTGCACCTTGGCATATAATCATGACAGTCACGTGACCACAAAAGTGTCCTCGGACAATGCTGGCTCCCTCAACTACAGAGATGATCACTGCGGCCTAGATTTCAACTTGACTGGACAGGGGATACCTTTACCTTTATAAGCTTAAAAATTGAATTAATTTGGAGAAGCCTTGCACGTCAAGAAGTAACGAGTCCAGAATAGAGTTTGTTGTAATTTAATTTTTATTATTAATAATGTTAAACTATATACTGTGGGTGTTTTGCTGTATATTTTATGATGATTTTGTGGACTGCTGAAAGCCTTTTGAAAAGTACAAATTTAACGGGAAAAAAAGAGAGGTTGGAGGAGATCTAGGATTTGTAGTTCAACCATGTCTAGACACAGATTGCTGAATGAACTGGACGTGTCTCAGTACTTTTCTATCTTTTTCTTGAGTCAAATGGTAACCATAACTTTTAAGACAGTACCTTAGTGGAGTTTAGAAAAGTAAGCAGGATTGGCTTTATGTACTTGGATGGAAACTCCAGGGTGAGAAGTTGAAAAATATCTAGAGGAAGATAATTGCAAACCATTTTCATATTCATGACAAGAAAACAACAGGATTCAGGCTCAACTCAAGGTGATATTACCTTTTGTAGTTCATTCAGAATTTGCATAAAAACTGTCATTAATTTTCCTTATGAATATTACTACTGGCTATTGACTTTTAAGAAATGTAGCATCCCTTTAGTTTTGCCTTTTTAGGAGTAGCCAATGGGGGGGACAACAAAAAACAAAACCAAGTTGGTGTTAAAAACTAAGAAAAAACAATAAAGTACAGTCTTTACTCTATACTGAGCAGATAGAGATAACACTAACATTTAGGGGGGAAACAAAGTTGAGAAAGCATGTAGATACACCAAGACTTACAATATGTATTTTCTTACATGGAATGTCCATTGAAGCCTCTTTTTCTGAATTTGAAGTATTGTTACATTTAGCCATTATAAGTATTCCACTTAAAAAAAAACCAGACAAACCTCATTTATCATTTTCATGAAGTCTTGAAATTTCTAAGATTTCACTATTAAGTTTCTTGAATAAATTTATGCATCCAATTTAATTGTTTTTGTCTTGCTTCTTAATGCAATTAAAGGCTGTTATTATCTACAGCCATGATTACAGTGCATATGATAATTTCAGCAGCCAGGTATCATATTCAGTGTAATGTTGCATTTAGGGGCAGTTGATGGTGAACTAATATTGACTGATTGCCATTTCTCCTCCCTTTCTTTTAGGATTTGTGCTACAAAGCAATACAATTTATCTTTTCTTCAATTCCTCCCTCCCTTTTATTTCCTTTCTCATTCAGACTGTTAAATTAGGCCATGAACTTTTCCCTGCTGGCGTGATTGTATTTTAGGATTTCAACAGAATCATGATGGGAAGGGAGTAGAAGAATAGTGTTAGCATAAATAACAATGAGTAGTAAATGTATATGCAAAATTAAAGGATAAACCCTGTGCTATTCTGTATAGAATATATACCAGCCTTTCATGGGAATATATAAAACACCCCACTTTACAGACACACAAACTAAAATAATGACAGAACCGGGATTTCTAATTTCATTCACTACTGAAAAACCAATTACAGACATTGTAAAATTACTCCTATGCATATTTTTTTTTAATTCAACACAAATGCTCAAAGCCTCAACACAACAGCTCCTTTCTATCTCAGCATTTGTTTAGAAAAGTTAATTTGAATCAGGCTACATTAGTCAGAGACGTATCTAATGCCATACTATTGCAAAAAACAAACAAACCCGAAACCAAACAAACCAAACAACACCATCTGGCATACTGAAACACATCAAGAACTCTGACTTTTTATGTCCCTCTATTCAAATGGGGATATGGAATCCAAGGTATAAATGTGTAAGTGTAAAACTACTAGGCAGAAAATGTTGTATTGGAACACTTCCTTTAAAAAAAAAAAGTCATGGTGACCCAGGAACAAATATGGAAGAAGAAGCATTTGCTATCACTGTTCAAAGAGTTTGTTGTTTTTTTAAGATATGTGGAGATGCAAGAATATGCAATGGTGACAGAGGATGCCACGTTGGTTGGGGGGAAGTATTTGAGGAGGGTGTGTGGGACGGGAAGGGTGAGGGAGGGGAAGGGGAAGGGTATGTGAGTGACATGGTAACTAGGGGTGACAGTGTAGCAGTCTTCTAACATTTGTGGGGCTATCACAGAAAAAAGGGGGTCTAGCTATTTACCAAAGCACCTAAGGTGAGGATTAGAAGTAATAGATAAAAGATCATTAAAGATAGATCCAACCTAGAACTAAGGAGAAATTTCCCGACTCTGAGAACCATTAATCAGTGGAATGTCTCGCTTCTAGAAGTTGTGGGTGGTTTTCATTGAAGGTTTTCAAGAAAAGACTGGACAGTCAATTGTCTGGAATGGTATAGGATCTTTTGCTTGAGCAGGGGTTAGACGTCACTAGAAGACCTCCAATGTCCCTTCCAATTCTAGTATTCTGTAGGGTACATGAGATGGCCATGAAGCAGGTATAGAGGATGGTGCGGGATGTGAAGAATGCGGGGAGTGGGGTGCATGAGAAATGCCATGAAGGTAAAGGAGGGGGCATAGGGTGGTGTTTCAGGTCAGTAAAAGTGTATTGTGCTAAGCAAGAGGTGCCAAGTGCTTGGGGAAGGGTCAGCAGGGCAGTGTGAGCTGTGAAGGGTGCTCAAGGATGTGGGTCAGGTAGGTCATCTGTGAGAGGGATCTCAGAGTCCTGGTGGACAATCTCTTAAATATGAGCCAGCAGTGTGCTGCAGCTGCCAAAAAAGCCAACACATGCTAGGCTGCATAAACAGAGGGATAGAATCAAGATCACGTGAAGTGTTAATATCACTTTACAATGCCTGGGTAAGGCCAAACTTGGAATACTGCATCCAGTTTTGGTTACCACGATGTAAAAAAGATGTTGAGGCTCTAGAAAGAGTACAGAGAAGAGCAACAAAGATGATCAGGGGACTGGAGGCTAAAAAATATAAAGGACATCAATGGAGACAAAACACTTTTTGCAGCTCAGATACAAGTCCTAGCATCTGCAGTTCAAAAGAACCAAACGGTATATGATGAAAATGGATCCTGCCTAAGAATCAGAAGATCAGGGGACTGGAGGCCAAAACATATAAGGAACAGTTGCTGGAATTGAGTATGTCTAGTTTAATGAAGAGAAAGACTAGGGGTGACATGATAGCAGTGTTCCAATATCTCAGGGGTTGCCACAAAGAAGAGGGAGTCAAGCTATTCTCCAAAGCACCTGAAGACAGGACAAGAAGCAATGGATGGAAACTAACCAAAGAGAGAAGCAACCTAGAACTAACGAGAAATTTCCTGACAGTTAGAACAATTAATCAGTGGAACAACATGCCTCCAGAAGCTGTGAATGCTCCAACAGTGGAAGTTTTTAAGAAGAGACTGGAATGGTATAGGGTTTCCTGCCTGAGCAGGGGATTGGACTATTGGATTATTATTATTATTATTATTATTATTATTATTATTATTATTATTATTATTATTATTATTATTATTATTATTATTATTATTATTATTATTATTATTATTATTATTATTATTATTATTATTGTTGTTGTTGTTGTTGTTGTTGTTGTTGTTGTTGTTGTTGTTGTTGTTGTTGTTGTCGTCATTGTTTTACATCTGTCACAGCACAAAGACACTATTTAAAAAATGGATATCAGACTTAGGCTGTTGGTTCTATCTCCGAGCTTGGTAATTTGGCTGCAAATATTTCATCTCCATTTGGGGGGGGGGGGAGAGACATCTTCAGTGGGCTTTGAATTGTGCTCATCTGTTTGCAGCCAAATTGCCAAGAGATCGAACCAACAGCCTAACTACCAACCCGAGCTACTTATATTCAAATGGATATCAGACTTATTCCTTGGGTCCTTGTTTTTAATATCATTATCTAAACTTCAATGATACATAAATGTAATATGATTAAAATTTCTATTACAGTATCTTATGCCCCAGTGATATTAACATTTATTTATTTTTATAAATATTTTATTAATTTACAATCATAAGTACTTAATAAGCAATATATTGTCTGGGTGTATTAGTAATTCAGTGGTACATATTAACTTTCTCAGTCTAGTCCAATACTACACCATCCAGTGCTTCCTTGATCCTCTCTTCTTCTGGTAGTATGCAGGGCAAATATAATTCTTGTTACTGTTAATACATATACAATTAAATATAGACATCTTCATCACATTTTTCTGGTATTATACATAATATCGATAGTATCAATTTATAATAACTTTTCTAGCCAAAATATATCTCAATTGCATTTGCACTTAAAATCTATTTATTCAATCAATATTCTGTTTTTCCCGCTTTTTAAAATTTTAATTTCCCATCAATGTTTAAAATATCTCTATAATTTATAATTTTCTCATAATAAATTATATTTGGGTAATCAAAAGCTTCCCTTATTCAAACCCTTTTAGAATTTTCATATTTCCCACCTCATAACAAAGTATAATATTCTAGTTACAAATCCTATCCTTCTAGTTATAATAATACTTTTATTTCTAACAGTTATCTATTTTCTTAGCCATATTCAAACATCTGTTTAGTAGTATAATACCCCATCTAATAGGTAAGAACCTCAATTTTCTTCAGTCTTATTCTAGCTTTCTTCCTTTGCCAAATAACTTTCCAAGTCAGTACATTTAAATCATCAAGTAGTTCTTCCTCTGTTTTTATATGTATTATTTGGAATGAGGAAAATAATTTGGTTGAAGTGTTTTTGGAAGAACGCTCAACCCATTTATATTCATTAAACAATCTCCATCCTTCTCCTTCAGTTTTTCTTTTCATTTCTTGTTTGTCAATATTCAGCATTTCTCCTAACAACTTTATCATCCATTCAATCAGCTCTTCTTCCTTATCCTCAAATGTGTTCTGAGATCTTGACAAGTATGATGTCTTTTCCATTTCCGGTGTTATCACTGCATCTTCTAATTTTTCATTTGTCTGTATCTGTCTGTTATTTCCTTCCTTTAGGTCCTCCATCTTTGGATCGGTTTCTTCTAATTTTCCTTCTGTTTTCTGGGTTACTAGTTCCTTCTTTGCAGTCATTGTCTGAATTTGTAAGGTTAGGTTAGAAAATTGTTCTTTTATCTCATTTGCATTATTTTTAGTCTCATCCTGAAATAAAATAATTGTCTCTTGGATTGATTTCAATATGGAAAGAATTTCTTTCTGAGATTCATTAACATTTTCTTGTTGATATATCAAGCTAGGAGCTTTGAAGACTGATGTTTTTGTATGTAAAAATGTTTTGTATGTAGTCTAGTCCAATAGGGTCCCCAACCCAGATAAGCAGCCCAAGAGTTTTTGTTTTTTCCTTTCCCCAGATGCAGTCTGCAAAAGTGAAAGTGTCCAGGAACAACAAAGAGTCTTATCTGAGTCTGGGCTTCAAGCCAAGTTTCCCTTAAGCATAATAAATTGTAGTGCCACAAAGAAGAGGGAGTCAAGCTATTTTCCAAAGCGCCTGAAGGCAGGACAAGAAGCAACGGATGGAAACTAATCAAGGAGAGAAGCAACCTAAAACTAAGGAGAAACTTCCTGACAGTTAGAACAATTAAGCAGTGGAACAACCTGCCTCTAGAAGCGGTGAATGCTCCAACACTGGAAGTTTTTAAGAAGAGACTGGACAGCCATTTGTCCGAAATGGTATAGGGTTTCCTGCCTGAGCAGGGGTTGGACTAGATGACCTCCAAGGTCCCTTCCCACTTTATTATTATTATTATTAATTCTCCACTAGATGTCATTGACACCGTCTTCCAGCTTTCCAAATCCAAGCTTATTTTACAAACTTTCAAATATGTTTTCTAAAAAAAGTCTCAAAGGTACTTTTAGTCCCCAAATTCCAAAGCTATAGATCTGTATTAGTTCCAAATTGATTTTGTAGTTTCCTCTGTTTTCCCCCAAAGCAATTAATTCGCCACTTTTTGTTTCCTGAGGGAGCAGGGCAATACCTTCCCTTCTCTCTCTCATCAGGAAGGATTCTTTGCTTTGGGCATTATTTTTTCCTTGAAAGTAGTGTTAGGGCCATGAAAAACGGATAAAATCTCACCCAGTTCCATACACATTGCTCAGAAATTGCTAGTTAGTGCTTGTCTTCGGTTGTCAGCAGCTTCTGACTGGCCACACGAATGTAGCCAATCTTTCCCCCGTCGGTTTGGAGAGCTTCCTCGGATCCAGCGGAAGGGCCTCTTCGTCGCCTCTTCGGGGCGTAACGTTGCGACGTCAAATTGCCTATATTAACATTTATTAAAATAAACAGCGATCCTGTTTTTTACTGGTGACTTTTATTATAATTAAAGAGCCTGACTCTTTTCAAAATTTTTTTAAAAGAATCTTGTTCTATAGTCATTCAGTGATTGTTTGGGATGGATTTAAGGCATACAGTTATGATTGTACACCTTGAATTATTGTGAGTCATGGAGTTGCATTGTTATTGTGGTTTTATTATTCTGTAAATTTCATAGAAAAAAGAAAAATTCTAAACAAAAGCAATGTTTTTGGAAAATAAAGTTACAGAATGTTTTATACAATTGCAAGATAACTTTCATCTCATCAGAAGTATGTAAACTTTGATTAAACTGAAATTTAATTCCCTCTGTGTTCTTGGTATCATATGAAGCAAAAATACTGGGCACAAGAAGAAAGATGATAACAAAGCAATTGCAAAGTTTTTATGCTACTCTACAAAGAATTTATTCTACTCAAGGATGCTTAAAATATTTTATAATTTGTTAAATAAGAGTAATTAATTAATTTGATAAACCAGAAATTATTTTTACATTCAGTTTTGTAATAAAGATTGAAATGCTATTGATGAAGAAATTAACCAAATAAAGAAAATTATCCATTTGTTAAACAATATATTTGTTCTGGTGAGTATATATGAAAAGGAATTTATGATTATAAATGAAAAGGAACTCTATGTCTTCAATAAATAATAGCTTTTATCAAATATATAAAAACAAGAAAATCGTGATGGCTAGCCCATTGAGTGGTAAAAAAACTTCAAAGAAAATTGGAAAATTACAATACGGAGGCAAAATAATCAATGTACTTCCTTTAATGAAGCTTAACTTTAGTGAGTCTTACTAACAACTACTCTCTTGTTAAATATTGATGCCAAAATGTTGCCTAATATTTAGACTTCAGGCAAGACTTTGTTGTCCACCTTGAAAGGGTGTCAGTCATTGGATAGTATTAGGTTACTAATTGATTTTTAATATCCATTCAGAAAACTGAAATCAGCAGCAGTTGACTTGTCAGAGAAGAAAAAGATATGGTGGAAATTTTTGCAGGACGTTTGCATGGATATAATTTCTCTTCTTTTTTAAATTAATTGCAGTAAAATATGATAGTCTTAAAAACAAAGCTGTAAGAGCCACTGGATTTGAATGCCAATTGCTATTATCAGCTGATATATTATAGATAATTATGAATGTTCTGTACCAGTATTTACTGATACAGTGTAGCATTTTGGTTATTATATTTAGTTTATTCAATTAATTAGAGTAAGTCCTATACTTCTTACTGGTTACAATGAATCTATAGAAATTCATAATGACAGTTTACTTGTTTTTTAATCCATTTAAATTTCTATGAATAAATATTTCAAGAAAAGCATTATTATTGCTGTTTATTCTATCTTTGTTTGTAAAACAGCATACATAATACTGCCACTTTCTATTTTTTCTCAACAACAATGTGTATGCTTGGTTGGACTAAGAGTGCCTAGTCTGAGGTCATGTAGGTCATATCAATGGAAAGATTAGAACTTACAATTTCCTCCTTTCTAGGATAGCCATTATACCCAACTGGCTTTCATTTATCAATGGATCTATCAGTTGAATGATTGTTTCATATTTTTTTTCACTTGTAAGTATATCAATCTATGTAAGTATATTAAACTTATTTATTTCAGATTAAAGTTAGGTAAAAATCCAAATGAGTTGGATTTTGCTGTAAAAATGAATATTACTACGGTAATATTCCTCTGCTAATACCTTACAAGTATTAGAAACTTGTAGATTAGAAAGAATTCAATGGTAATAAAACTTTTTGTTATTATTATTTTTTGTATCTAAATTGCAGCTATTATAGTTTCTTAAGTGTTCTTGGAAACAAATTATACTATTAATGGCTGAAGTGAAACACTTGATTTTCAGGATGTTGTTTGAAGTACTACAGCCTGGTAATAAATTGCCAGTACCCTGGCTAGCAAGATATTCTAATATTATATTCTATCTATAATATTCTAATTCTATATTAGTTAATGGATACAGAAATACTGCAGACTAGTAATTAATTTTTGAGAGCATCTGCAAGAGTGTGATGTTAAGCATACAAACTTTCCAAACAATTTTTAACTTAAGAATGCTGTTATTTTTGTATGCAAAATAATATCAGCAATAAAATTGCTGGTAAATTAGATAAAATACATGGTATCTTAATGCAAAAAACTGTACAAATTCAGACAGATATTGTACTGTAGATACACTGTCATTGGACACACAAATATACATATCTTATGCCAAAGATTTGACATTTGTATATGACAGTGTACTTCATATGATACTCCAATGTGCTCCATTGTATCCCAACTGATACTGTTAAATATAAGGTTCTAATTATCTTAGTGAAAAGGAAAAAAGAAATACAAGTTTCTATTTTTAATGAAATTCTTCTGATTCCCAGCCTGAGGTCTGAGTGACCCAATTATACTCTCATAATTGATAGAATCATTTCAGAAATTATCAGCTGTCTTGCAAATTAGGACAGCATTAGCAAGATACACATTTATTTAATAGCTATTCTGACCTGCTTAAATGATCATAAATTAATGATCTGGGTGACTTTAGAATGAATCCATTAGCCATGTATTAAGACATTCTGCAGAACATCAGTTATTGGCTTACAGAACGTCTGTCAAATATAAAAGCTGATAGTTTAAGTTCTTGAGAGAGTAATTAGATAGTGCGCCCTAAGCTATTCATTCTTGACTCAAT